>JABCMI010000033.1:1807522-2410030 GCA_026261945.1 Hirschfeldia incana
AAGAATTGTTTGGGGCATATTCTATTTTCGTCCACACTTTATCAAAACTGAGTGTACGCCATAGACTTATGTTCATGTTCTCTCATGTCGTCCATGGACGGTATGCTCATGTTAACACAAACCTAACTTGGGGAAGAGCAAAGATGAATCTCTTCTTTAATTCTCGTGCCAAGTAATGAAAGAACCCGGTGAAGCCACAAGTGAAATTCATCTAACCTACATCAATAGCTACAGAACACCTAAAACAACACCAAAGTAACACAACTCGATTGACAAAAAAATAGTTAATGGCATTTTCATGATTGGTTCAATTTTTAAATGAATATGGTGAAACAAAATTCAGTAGAAGGGGTTAGTTTTGTGTTTAACACAAATTTGGGTCAAATTTCTTTAAAAAGCCCTTTAATCATCGAATAACTAATTTGGTACTAGATTCGAGGAAACCACATTGATTAAGCTTAGCACAATGCCAATCCTTAATTTATATAAATTAGGTATTCTATTTTCTATATGTTTAAAATAATTATACACAATTGGGTATTACATATTTGTAGAAAATAAAGATTTCACTTACTTTTAGTTTTTTTTTTCTTTTAGTTATTCAACATTCCTATTGGTAAAACAATTTATTAAAGAAAATATTTTTAATTATGAGAATACCATTTTATATATAAATGCATATACAACATTATTGCATTTCATTTATTATTCCATCAAAGCTTTAGATGTAGAAACAAACAACAGTTGATCATATATGATACTACATGGTAATGATGTTCATATATTAATTGCTGGTATTCTTATTGGTTAAGAGTGTGGACACTGTGCTACACAAGTAATCTTTTGTCGAGAAAGCCTTCATCGCTTTAACAAGCTTATTGTTCTCTTCAATACGATTATCTATGATCTTCAGTTGAGAATCAATTAATTTATCCATATTTAAATGTCGGATTGATTCAAACTGTTCGATCTCCAAAACAATCTTGTCTTCTTCAAGATATTCGATTAAAGTTTTCTCCAAACCCTAAATTTCACAAAATATAATTAAATTTTGTAGAGAAAAACAAAGCACATAAGAGTACGAATAGTGTAAATAAATACTCACCCTCACATGCTCTTCATCTTCTTTTGTTTCGGCCTCCATAAGAATGAGTTCACCAATAAGATCGAAAACCTCATCACTTGGGGAATCCATTCTTTTCTTTAATGAATCTAATCTTGAAAGATATTTTAAATTTTGTCTTCGCTTCTTTATCATTTGGGAACATTTATAGATTTGATGAGTCAAGTCAGTCAGTATTAGATAAGTGTCTATTGATATTGATGTTATTCTTGGTCAAAAATGCTTAATTTGAACATATTTACCAATATATAATACCATAAATGTTCCAATTCAGAATATTGAATAAAATATTCTTGAATATATAATATATTATCATATATGGTGTAACAAAAAACAACTTTCCTTAATTAATTGATTTTAATTTTCTATTGAATGAATTGAAGTCACACAGTTTTTTTTTTATATTTTGCTAGTAATGTTTTAATATTTTTTTGTTCTCTTTAGAATTCTAAGAAAGTGACAGGAATATATTTTATTGATATTCATTAAATTTCACATAATTATCTATACTATTAAAATTGAATTATATTTTAGAATCACCCCTTGATTTTCTTTTAATATTACAATTTATGCCATTGCCATTTATTTTAAAACAAATATTGTGAAAATTATTTAATTTGAGCAAACAATTATTTTGATTAACATGGAAAGTTTGATACACAACCTGATCCTATTTTCTTACTTTCCTATTAACATGGCACATAAAAATTAATCATCTCAATCAGTCGGCAAAAGATTAATTAACTATTTCTAATTTATGAATTAACAAAGTCTATAATGACGTAACTAATGCAATCAATCAATTATGCAACACAAAAATATATGGAATTCAAAACACGAGTCAAAACCTAGTTAATGTTATGTATGATAACAAAAAAAAATATAATGTTTTGTTTAACTATAAACGAACTTGGAAGTTTGTAGTTATATCAATTTCACTGTGGCATTCCAATATTGTTAGAAAGTTTCCATAAATATCAATAGAATTAAAAATACTATTTAAAATTGTATGTGTAAATTATGATATAACTGAACATCAGTAAATTAGAACCTAAAATAAATTTTCTTTTTAATGTTGATTCTTTCAGCTATCAAAGAATATAATTCTGAGAATATAAAACGCAAACCTAACAACATAAAAACAGTCACATATCTAAATAATTATAATTTTATGCCACTAGTCTAAACCATGTTTAACACTTAAATCAAACCACTTGAATTTAATTCAAGTAGTTAACCAAACATCACTTAATATTTAACCAAAGATTACGTCAATTCAATAACATAACCAAAATCAGAACTAATTAAAAATCTTAACGACTCATCTCTTCCGTTTATTGACTAATAAATCGTAATTGTTTTTATTATATTGTCGTCTTTGTTTTGTCTTCTCTAATAGTTCGTGTTGTCTTTTTCTTATCTATACTATTAAAAGAGAAACATTCTGAAAAAATCTACTTATACAAAGTTATTGGACCCTTTCATTAATGGCATAAAAGTAATTTAACTAATGGTCCTACATATAATTATAACAAGCCAATTATATTACTTCTAATGCACTTCAAAAAATATACGGACCCATTTCTCTCAGTCTAATATACAACTGTTTTTAATGTGAATATTCTTTTGTTTGTTACCAAATGCAGTTACGTTTAGCTTAATCTTAATTATTTGTTTACCCAACATATTACCTATCTATTCTCATTGTCCTGCGTAACGTCAAAATAATTAAAAATAATTATTAGGTTTTACATGTCTGATTCAAATATGATTTTCAGAAATTACCACAAACTTATTTACACATCATAACAGAATTTATATTTATACCTATAGACATAGTGTGCGACAATAACATATCATTTTTTTATATGTGTTATATTCTATGTTATGCATGCAAATGTTACATCATTTTGTATATATAATATATTTAAATATATACACTGAGAAGATATTTCACAAGAATAATGAAGCTAAAATGTTAGATATTATAACAGTAGTAACAATTTTAACCACTTTATACCATATATATGAATTTTATAATCCTTCAATATTAAAAAAGAAATTGCTTAATACTTTAATTTTTTTAAGTAATAAATTTTTAAAATAATTACTTATTCTCAAAAAAATATGTGCTTTAAAGCACGGGTCTAAATTAAAATTTTATCTAAAAAGACAAATTTACAAGAAATTGTAATAATGAAATAATAACACTAAATTATATTTTGGTTATTTCTTTCATTTTTCTTTTAATTTCTTTCAAATGACACAATAAACTTTTATCAAATTTGAGAATCAATTTTTAAAGAGTATATTAGACATATAGTAAATATGTTTGGACGAGGTAATAACATATTTTAAAAATTTATCAAATTTTAATGAATAAATGTTTATTAAATTTAAAATTTATATAAGTATATCAGTTGATAGAACCTCTCATAAAATGATTCATGGATGACATAACCCAGTCTAGATTATATATGCCAACAAGTTTACCGATTAGACCCTGGGTCGAATATGAAAACATTATTTATAATTTAATTCGTTTATAAACCACATATGTTAAGTTATTTTGGGTTTTGGTTTGATTCAGTAGCAAAGTAAATGTAACTTAAAATAAGATGTAATTAATATTGATAGGTATTTAATTTGTATTTCAAAAATTCTGGTAACCATTAGATTTTGTTGGTTTTAGTTTTATGGTTCTATATATGATATGTTCGGTTATTATAAATTTCAGCACAATGTGGAATTCATTTTTTCAGCTTGGTACGATTAGATCAATATACTATTTTATATAGATTTTTTAAGTATTTGATTTCAAAAGTAAACCCGCGCTTTTTAAGCGCGGATCAAAATCTTATAAGGTCATTAAATTTTCCTTTGTCTAACACCTCGATTGTCTAATAATACGTAACATAAAGTACACGTATTCCACAAAACAAAAATGGCTTACACTCCAGTACACATACGCAAAATCACAACCACGGACAACAAACTCCAAAACTTTAACCTCTTATTCATCTTCTTCTTTGTTCTTACATACAGAGATATCATTAGATAAAACAGAGTGGAAGATGAAAAAGAATGATACAAAGATAATTAAAAAATAGAAGCAAGAGCATGAGGATTTGATTAGAAGATAGCTAGGAAATATGAGAACATTAGAGCTGAATGAAATTAAACCAGTGGTGGAGATATGACTTTGTAGGTGCAGAAACAGAGGAAGATGATGTGTGGCCTGCATGAGATTAAACAAGTGGTCTAAACCAAATAATTTTGCCCGAAGTGTTAGCAGACAAAAAAATATTGCAAATACCAGCTCAGGCGAGCGGGTCAAACTCTAGTAGATGATATAAAACTGCCCAATTAAGAGCAACAAAACAACACATCTTAAGGGAAAAACAATAATTCTAGTTTTTACGGGATCAAACTCCATGGTAGCTTTAATTCAGGTCATAAAATTCTAATTTAAATGATATTTTAACCATGAGGGACTATTCCTAGAAATTTATAGCTGAACACTTTGATCAGGAGTAACTAATAGTGATTGATCTCTAATACGTCCCCTCAAGATGGAGGGGTTTGCACACTTCAATCTTGCCAACTAATGAAATGAATGTTGGATGTGGTAGGGGTTTGATCATGGCATCTGCTAGCTGATCCTTGTTCAGACGTGTACCACTCGTAGCGTGTCTGACCTGAGTTGGTTTTGAATAAGATGGTAGTCCAGCGCGACATGCTTCATTCTTGAATGGAAGATGGAATTAGCCCATAAGTAGGTGGATCCATTGTATGGGTTGTGGAAGGAGATGTTTTCAAGGTCTGACGTGATATGGTGGGTGCGCCACTGTCCATTAGCCAGTTGGTAGCATTGTAGGGAGCAGCTACGGTGAGATTTCGAGGATTCCAAGGCATGAATAGACTGGCTTGCTGTTGACGAGAAGACTGATAGCTTTGGAGTTGAGAGCATCACTTGGCCTTATTTCCTTGCGTGCCACAGATCTGACAGCGTCCAAGGTATGGCCTTGGTCCTCTTGAGTCATTGCATTTTTTTGTTGCGGAGATGACTGCCATTTTTGGTTAAAATGATGTGACGCATTCCTATGCTTGATTTGGCCTTTGTAGTGGTTGGTGTATTTACGCTGTTGTGCCATATTGATGTGACAGGAGTTGCTGAGACAAGAGCATCATTAACGGAGAAGAGTTTGGCCTCGTGGTTGAGTAGGTGCTCATTCATATCCATGATTGATGGAGGGGGGGGGCATCTATGCCTTAGATCTGTTCTTTGATTTTTTTTAATATTCTGGAAGTCCTTCGAGGATGTGATTGATCTGATCTTTGTGGTCAACTGCTTTCCCGAGAATTGCTAGTTGATCCAAGATGCCTTGAAGGTAAAACATGGATTGTCTTGGTCTCATTTTTCAGTTCTTTAGTTGTGTCTTTATCTGTTTAATGTGTTATCTGCTTGGTTTTGCATAGGTTGATGTAAATGTTTGTCCACATATCAGAGGAGGTGGTGCAACGAGAGACAGGAGGCTTGAGAGATTGAAAGATTCCTCCTAGAAGTGCACTATAAAGGAGCTTGTCCTGACGTTTCCACAAAGTGTAGGCAGAATTGACAGTGATTTGATCGTCATTGGTGACAATTACGGAAGGGATAGGGGCCAATCTATCAAGGTATCCAACGAGCGCATATCCATCAAGAAGAGCATGAACCTGGAGGCTCCACATTGGTAGCAGTGAGTCTTGTGACATTAGTCATGTTGATGGTGAGGAGAGATTGAGTGGTGGTTTTCATGTTTTCTATGACAATGGCAGGGAGATGAGTTGTTGGAGGTACTCATGATGAGGTTTTAGTAATTGTAGAACAAAAGACAAGAATTTAGGTATTTAAAAGCTTTTGGCTCTTGATAACATGCAAATCTATATATATTGAATGTTGTTTATGAACAATGAACAAGCAGTACAAATACTGATACTAAGGCATGATAGTCGCTAATGAAAATTTATTCTATACAATAAATGAGAATATACAAAGATCAATCATTGATATTGATTGGTCTCAAATATTTATTTGGCCAAAGTTCATCTAGTAAGTATTGTATTGTGTCAAAAGGAAGAAGATCACACACTTCTCTTTAGACAAAACATAATTTGCTTTTAAATTTTATAGTGAAGATGTGAGTCTGATCAGTGCTAACGAACTTTGGAACAACTTACGTATTTGCAAAAATACAAAAAAAGAAAACTAAAATGAGAAAATCAAATTAGGACGAAGACTCAATAATCTCCAGATTGAGAGGAAGATTCCATGTCCTCGCAACAATTCTAACAACTTAAAGCTTTTCTTCTTCTGCTTCCTTTCTCAGATAGACCAGGTCCCTTCTTTTCTTCTTTCTCAGTTCTGAATCCTGATAACATTCTTGCATTATAGTCTCTGCACGAGCATTTTCTTCACTCACCCGTTGTTTAACTGAAGTCAGGTAGATATCTAGTGCATCAGCAACTTCTTGCCGATATTCACAATCAAGCCTTCTTTCCACATGTTCTCCAGAGTCTCTGTACTTCTCAATCCGAGCTATTTCATAGCGAAGCATTGTGTTCTCGTGCAGTATCTCTGCTTCAGCGACCGATACTTGATTCGTAATATCTTCCTCTATTAGGGTTTTGTGGTCGTTCATCATCGGATACATATCATCGCAGGATGTACTGAGTTGACAAGGTTCTTCTTCTTCTTCGCTCTCAGTCTCAGCGTATTCAGACACGCGCAACATAAATCCTCTACCATTCTTTGAAAAGATACTGAGAGTCTTTACAACAGAGTTCATCTCAGATACCAGGCTATCGAGATCATGAGGGTTTTTTACTAATCTTAAAGTAACTTGTTGGACAAGGAGATTCCAGAAAGATTCTCATCACGGAGTCAAGAGATTAGTCTCGCAAGAAATCGTCTCCCTTGTACCTTTGATTCTAACTCTGTCGAATCGAAGAAAAATTTCTGCACCACTACAATCTCTAGGCTTCTACATGAATGTGTTTATATATGCCAAGGAGGTGTTTTGATTTGAATAAAAAAGAAGACTTGCTAAAAAATTCTCGAAAGGAATGAAAAGATTGAAAGTTCTATCACGTGTCTTAGATTAACGTAGGGGTGAAAAGAAAGGAAAAAACTTGGAGAAGCGGCCACATATTTTTCCAAATCTTACGGTTTAGAATTTAAATGGCGTCATCAACGAAGTTATCAACGGTTTCTATGTAAGCTGTTAGCGTAGGGTTGCGACGCAGGGGATTATAGCTAGATTTCACAAGATCTATCATCGCTAAATAACAAATCTATTCCTTTTTGGTCAACCGATTTTGTAATATACAATAGTATGAACGGTGACTAAGGAACGAAGAGAAACAATGCATTTCTTATAAGTTTTACTTTTCATAGGGAATATATTTTTTTCCATTCTTTCTCATTTCTTTGATTGTAGAAAATGTAGAACAAATTTATTCCTCACTAAATATGATGAGGAATGACCATTCCTCGTAATTTATTCTTTTTCATTCCTTTACTATCCGTTTCCGATGTTCCTCTAGTGGTTAGCAGTTAGACCATCACGACAACCTCGCAAAATAGCGCGGCAAGAGAGAGACTGAGAGAGAGCGCTGGAGTCATAAGTTTGCCTAGGAGGAGAAAAGCTCTGGACGACGTTTTTCCCCTGGTCAGAGACAGAGGTTATGCCTTTTGGCTCTTGAGGTAATTCAAAAGATCTTTGTGATTTTGAAGTAATTGCGATTTTTAGATTTTTTTTTTTTTTTGCTTTTGTTGCTGTTTGATTGGAGTCGCGTTTCTGAGATCTGACGGAGAAGAGCAGTACATGTGTAACTTTAGTGTGTCTGCGTCTCCAGCCATTAGAGAACGAAGAAGTCTACACAGACTTCCTGATCAATGGTAAGTTACCTTTTTTTTTGTCAAGCAAACGATTTCACTAAACCGAAATTAAATCCTGGTACAAACAGAACCAAGGGTCTGCTTGGCTAAACCATCTTCAAAAGACAAAGAGAGACGGTTGCAATATCGAAGAGAGAAAGAACTAAATGTGATAGATAAAATGGATATGTCGGAGACATATTCCGTGAATCGCAGAGAACCGAGCTCCATCAACAATCTCTGCCACCAGATCTTTAGATTCCGTTTCGAAGTTCACTCGTTTGAATCCCAGAGACAGTGCATGTTCCATTGTCTCTCTCAACGCTAGCCCCTCCGCCACGAGAGGCGAGATCACGTAAGAGATCAGTTTAGAATGAGATGTGATCATCTCGCCATTGATACAGTAAAAGCTCCAAGCTACTCCCGCTACCGTGAAACCGGGTTTCCAAGCGCCATCAGATCTACAGATGATTCCGTCCATGTGGGGTTGTTGTTACAAGATTGGTTTGGGTAAGTGAAGTGATGGAATTTCTTGGGCGTTTTGCCATTCCCTTCCTCTTGAGATTGCTTTGATAATGTTTTCCTCAATTGAGAAGATTCGGTCTTGAAAGATTCTTTGATTTCTTGCAATCCAGATTGACCATAAGATCCACACTCTGAGGACGGTTTGGGAGATTCATGTGGGGGGAAGGGGAAGCTGATGCAATATTAACTTGAGCCCAGAGTCGACGCCTTCCGCCGCGAGGGTATCGAAGTGGTTTGAGAATGGTGCTAATCCCCATATTTGTCTCACAAACGAGCAGTGGGAGAACAGGTGAAGTGTAGTTTCCTCCTCATCACAGAAGGTGCATTTTGCAGAAGGCGAAATATAAAGAATCTGAAGTCTTCTATTTACCGGGAGAGCTTCGTGCTTCATCTTCCACATGAAGAGCTTTAACTTAGGAGGGATGGTGAGTTTCCAGACATTCTTTATCCAGGGGTTGGCCTCAGCTGGGGGGGTTATAGACAGATTATGCTTTGCTTCCAAGGAAGCGAAGTAGCCAGTTTTTGTGGTATATTCTCCCGAAGATTTTTTCACCCAAATTCTTTTATCTGGCCCCCCTTGTTTGCTTGGTTTAATGCTCAGAATCTTGTCTTGTAGGTGAGGGAGCAATGATTGGACCTTCCCTGCGTCCCAGTCTCTTTCATTTGGGAGGAAAAGCTCTGCAACTTTGATGAATTCAGATTCCTCGGTTGGTGGTCCAATGGGGCCTTCACAAGCGGAGGTAGAGAGCCATGATTCATTCCAAACGTTTACTGATTCACCATCTCCGATGGCCCAGCCTAAGTTGTTTCGAAGGAGGTCTCTGCCTATTAAGATGCTGCGCCATCCATGGGAGCAGGAACTTGGAGGTGAAGCATAGAGGATGTCTTGATCAGGGAAGTACTTACCCTTCAAGACTCTGGCTAACAAGCAATCAGGTGCGCACATGATTCTCCAGATTATCTTAGCAAGTAGCGCGTCGTTAAAGCATTGGACGTCTCTAAATCCCAATCCTCCATCTCGTTTTGATTTTGTCATTGTAGACCAGGACACCCATTAAATTTTTCTATCCTCAGATTTTGAGTCCCACCAAAATCTGGTTAGCACTGATTGGATTCGTTTACATAAGGATTGGGGGAGTTTGAAGCAAGACACAGAGTGATTTGGCATAGCTTCGAGAATGGTAAGTGGTGTGATCCTAAGCAGGCTCAACCTCAAGGGATTGGATCAATGGTATGACACAGCTAAGACACTGATCAAAGCTTGGCTGAATGGACAGTTTCAAGGTCTCATTGGAATGATCTATGAAGTTTTGGACAGAGAGAAGAGAAGAACACTTGGTACAGCTTTGAAACAACTTGAACAACCAACTGAGACTAACAGGAACTGGATCATACCAAGGCTCAAAGACAAGCTACTCTCAGCCTTATTTTGGCGTGGATAAGCAAGGAGAGAGAGATAATCTGCAGAGAAAATAAACCAGCCTGTTGGTTTAATTTAATTGCTTTGTAATGTTTCTGGTTATTGGGCTTTCATTTAATTTAAACCAGAAACAATTAAACCAAGTTTTGGGTAGGATTATGATTTAATAAAGACCAATTTCGTGGGTAGGAAGTGGATTAAACCATCTTGGTTTATGATTAGGTTTTCTGGGTGTTTTTCTATTTATCTCATGTACACAGCTTTTGAAAAAATCAATCGACATTTTTTTCATCTCTTGTTTTGAGTTTTCTCTCAATTCTGCTGGTGTGTAATATCCAGCTTGGGTTCTCTGATTTGGTGTGTCATATCTAGATCAGAAGCCTTGGAGTATCAGGAGAAGAGCCATATCTCTTGTGTCCCACATCAATCCACAAGCCTTGATACAGATCGAGTCTTTGATTCTCTGTTTGCAAGGATTATCTCTGTAATCCATCCTAGACACTAAGCAGAGTGATCCTGTGTCTGTGGAGCAGAAAGAAACATCTTTAGAGCATCCCATAGCTCTGAGGAGAAGACCATCTCCATCACCTTTCATCTATCCACACCCCCTTCAAGAGATCCAGGGAGAGACAGCCATTCCAGGGCTGCACCAAGTGGTATCAGAGCCTCTTGAAGGTTAGGGTTGAAGTTTTAAACAAGGAGCACAAAATCTATCAGTTAACAAGCAGTATTCTATGTCTGCATATGAAGAAGAGCTTACAATTTCATTCTTCTATGGGAAGATTGATACAGAGGCATACTTTGATTGGGAAAAGAAGATGGAGTTTCTCTTTGGACTCCAATACTACACTGAAAAGAAAAAGGTATGTCTAGCAGTCAATGGACTTTGTGGAAGTGCATTCTCATGGTGGCAGAGATTTTCTCAGACTAGGAGATTTGAAAAAAAATCACAAATTACTTCATGGGTTGAGATGAAGACCTTGATGAAGAAAAGGTTTGTCTTGCAGTGGAAACTTCCTAAACTAAAACCAGGAGCAGCAACAAAGCTTACTACAATAGATCAGCCTGGCTGTTGGTCTGAGTTTCCATCAAAACCAGCTGAGAGAAGATCTGTGGTTCCTGATCTATCATTGGAAAGAGAGGAGGAAAGGCTGCAAGGTTCTATATTAGCTTCACCAATAAAACAGATCGAGGAGAGTCATGAAACTGAACAAGAACCAACAACTATTTGTCTTAAACTAGAGGAGGAGGCACAGGTTGCAGAAGCTGAGTGTTGCCACGTGCCTGTTCAAAGAAAACAAGGAGAAAAAGTTCCTGGAGGGTCATCTAAAGCTCTTGAATTGCTTAGTTTAGTGGAGCATCTGAGAGTTGTACAGGGTCTGCAACAAGTTATTTTTGAACCAGGAGGAAGCTTGGGTGTTAGTGTAAGAAGTAACAACTTTCTGGGTCAGAAAACAGTTTCATACAAGCTTGATCTGCAAGGTTTCTTCACTTCTGAAAAACAAGATTTGAGGTCAATCCTTTTTGAAGGGAGAGAGGATGGTGTGATCTTGAGTAGCTGCAGTAAAAATAGAGGAGAAACAGGAGGTAACACGTCCTTGATCAGTCCCATAACTGATCAGAACCAGCTGAGATCAACAAAACAGAAACTTGTTGTTGTTAAAAGGATGCCAAAGCTTGAGAATGAATATGGGGATCATTACACACGACCACCAGACCCTATGCAGCATGAGAATCAAGTTATAATGAGCATTGGCCCAGGTGTATTGACAGAGATCAGAGGTATTCTCCTAGGTAGCCAGAAGGAGCTAGTTCAGCCACCAGATCAAGCAGTAAGGTTTCTGCTTGTTTGCTACATACTAAGGTACATGAGGAGCTTGGAGATGATTGAGCAAAGTTCCAAGAGCTTGCTGAAGCATGGAAAAGGATTGCAGTGCTGGGTATTTGATCCAGGAGATGATCATGGTTCTATAATCTTACAAGACTTGGATTTGAGGACAAATCCTTTTGAAGGGAGAGAGGATGGTGTGATCCTAAGCAGGCTCAACCTCAAGGGATTGGATCAATGGTATGACACAGCTAAGACACTGATCAAAGCTTGGCTGAATGGACAGTTTCAAGGTCTCATTGGAATGATCTATGAAGTTTTGGACAGAGAGAAGAGAAGAACACTTGGTACAGCTTTGAAACAACTTGAACAACCAACTGAGACTAACAGGAACTGGATCAGACCAAGGCTCAAAGACAAGCTACTCTCAGCCTTATTTTGGCGTGGATAAGCAAGGAGAGAGAGATAATCTGCAGAGAAAATAAACCAGCCTGTTGGTTTAATTTAATTGCTTTGTAATGTTTCTGGTTATTGGGCTTTCATTTAATTTAAACCAGAAACAATTAAACCAAGTTTTGGGTAGGATTATGATTTAATAAAGACCAATTTCGTGGGTACGAAGTGGATTAAACCATCTTGGTTTATGATTAGGTTTTCTGGGTGTTTTTCTATTTATCTCATGTACACAGCTTTTGAAAAAATCAATCGACATTTTTTTCATCTCTTGTTTTGAGTTTTCTCTCAATTCTGCTGGTGTGTAATATCCAGCTTGGGTTCTCTGATTTGGTGTGTCATATCTAGATCAGAAGCCTTGGAGTATCAGGAGAAGAGTCATATCTCTTGTGTCCCACATCAATCCACAAGCCTTGATACAGATCGAGTCTTTGATTCTCTGTTTGCAAGGATTATCTCTGTAATCCATCCTAGACACTAAGCAGGGTGATCATGTGTCTGTGGAGCAGAAAGAAACATCTTTAGAGCATCCCATAGCTCTGAGGAGAAGACCATCTCCATCACCTTTCATCTATCCACACCCCCTTCAAGAGATCCAGGGAGAGACAGCCATTCCAGGGCTGCACCAGTAAGTTAACTATTTTCTGTTTTACCATGTACACTTGGATAATTATTTTTGTCGAAGAGAGAAAACCGTATCGTATAACCGTGATCGCAAGTAATTAACTACACAAAATCTCCATAGCATCATGATCTTGTGTCTGCAACACATGGTGCAGCGTCCAAAGAATTGTTTGGGGCATATTCTATTTCCGTCCACTGTTTATCAAAACTTAGTGTACGCCATAGACGTATGTTCATGTTCTCTCATGACGTCCATTGACGGTATGCTCATGTTAACACAAACCTAAAGCAAAGATGAATAGCTTCTTTAATTCTCGTGCCAAGTAATGAAAGAACTCGGTGAAGCCACAAGTGAAATTCATCCAACCTACATCAACATCTACAAAACAACACCAAAAACCCAAAGTAACATAACTCGATTGACAAAAAATATAGTTAATGGCATTTTCATGATTGGTTCAATTTTTAAATGAATATGGCAAAACAAAATTCAATAGAAGGGGTTAGTCTTGTGTTCAACGACAAATTTGGGTCAGGTAATTTCTTTAAGAAGCCCTATAATCATTAAATAACTAATTCGGTACTAGATCCGAGGAAACCACATAGATTAAGCTTAGCATAATGCCGATTCTTAATTTATATAAATTAGGTATTCTATTTTCTATATGTTTAAAATAATTATACACAATTGGGTATTACATATTTGTATAAAATTTATATTTCACTTACTTTTAGTTTTTATTTTTTTTAGTTATTCAACATTCCTATTGGTAAAACAATTTATAAAAGAAAATAGATTTAATTATGAGAATACTATTCTATATATAAATAACATCATTGCATTTCATTTATTATTCCATCAAAGCTTTAGATGTAGAAACAAAGGACATTTGATCATACATGAAACATACTAATGATGTTCATATATTAATTATTGGTATTTTTATTGGTTAACAGTTTGGCCATTGAGCTACACAAGAAATCTTCTCTCGAGGAAGCCTCCATCGCTTTAATACGCTTATTGTTCTCTTGAATAAGATTATTTATGAGCTTCAGTTGAGAATCAATTAATTTATCCATATTTAAATTTCGGATTGCTTCAAACTGTTCGATCTCCAAAACAATCTTGTCTTCTTCAAGGTATCCGATTAAAGTTTTCTCCAAACCCTAAATTTCACAAAATATAATTAAAATTTGTAGAGAAAAACAAAGCACAAGGCAGTACGAATAGTGTAATTAAATACTCACCCTCACATGCTCTTCATCTTTTTTTTGTTTCGGCCTTCATAAGAATGAGTTCACCAATGAGATCGAAAACTTCATCATTTGGGGAATCCATTCTTTTCTTTAATGAATCTTTTTGCCTTCGCTTCTTTATAATTTGGGCACATTTATAGATTTTATGAATCAAGTCAGTCAATATTAGATAAGTGTCTATTTATATTGATGTTATTCTTGGTCAAACATCCTTAATTTGAACATATTTACCAATATATAATACCATAAATGTTCCAATTCAGAATATTGAATAAAATATTGAGTAAATTTGCTCAAAACCCACAAATTAGGTAGATACCATTGGTTGGGGGGGGGGGGGAATGGTAGAGTTGGGGGGGATTTTGGGGGGATTTTAGGTAGGGGATGCAAATATGAGAAAAAGGTGTGTGTATAGTGTACAAATACTCTAAAATATTCTTGAATATATAATTAATTGTCTCAATCAGTCGGCACAATATTAACTATTTCTAATTTATGAATTAACAAAGTCTATAATGACATAACTAATGCAATCAATCAATTATGCAACATAAAAATATATGGAATTCAAAACACAAGTCAAAACCTAGTTAATGTTATGTGTGATAACAAAACAAAATATAATGTTTTTTAACTATAAAACGAACTTGGAAGTTTGTAGTTGTATTAATTCCACTGTGACGTTCCAATATTTTTGGAATTTTTCCCTAAATATCAATAGAATTAAAAATACTAATTAAAATTGTATGTATAAATTATGATATAGCTGAATATATTAGTAAATTAGAACCTAATATAAACTTTCTTTTTAATGCTGATTCTTTCAGTTATTAAAGAACATAATTCTGAGAATACAAAACGCAAACCTAACAACATAAAAACAGTCACATATAGATGATATAAACTGCACAATTAAGTGCAACAAAACAACACATCTTAGGGGAAAAAACAATAATTCATTTTTTTATGGGATCAAACTCCATGGTAGCTTTAATTGAGGTCATAAAATTCTAATTCAAACGATATTTTAACAATGAGGGACTATTCATAGAAAGTTATAGTTAAACACGGGGAACAGGAGTAACTAATGGTGATTGATCTTTAATACGTCCCCTCAAGATGGAGGGACACACACTTCAATCTTTCCAACTAATGAAATGAATGTTGGATGTGGTAGTGGGTTGGTCATAGCATCTGCTAGCTGATCCTTGTTCAGACGTGTACCACTCGTAGCGTGTCTGACCTGACTTGGTTTCGAATAAGATGGTAGTCCAGCGCGACATGCTTCATTCTTGAATGGAATGGAATTGGCCCATAAGTAGGTGGCTCCATTGTATGGCTGGTGGAAGGAGAGGTTCTCAAGGTCTGACGTGATATGGTGGGTTGCGCCACTGTCCATTAGCCAGTTTGTAGCATTGTAGGGAGCAGCTACATGAGATTTCGAGGATTCCAAGGCATGAATGGACTGACTTTCTGTTGACGAGAAGACTGATAGATTTGGAGTTGAGAGCATCACTTGGCACTATTTCCTTGCGTGCCACAGATCTGACAGCGTTCAAATTATGGCCTTGGTCCTCTTGAGTCATTGCGGTTTTTTTTGTTGCAGAGATGAGTGCTATTGTTGTTTAAAATGATGTGACACATTCCTATGGTTTTTTGGCCTTTGTAGTGGTTGGTGTAGTTGCGCTGTTGTGCTCTATTGATGTGACAGGAGTTGGTGAGACAAGAGCATCATTGACGGAGAAGAGTTTGTGCCTCGTGGTTAAGTAGGCGCTCATGCATATCCGTGATTGATAGGGGGGCATCCATGCCTTAGATCTGGTCATGCATATTCGTGGTCAATTGCTTTCCTGAGAATTGCTAGTTGATCCAATGATGCCTTAAATGTAAACATGGATAGTCTTGGTCTCATTTTTCCAGTTCTTTAGTTGTGTCTTTAGCTGTTTAATGTGACCTCTGCCTGGTTTTGCATAGGTTGATGCAAGTGTGGTCCACATATCAGATGATGTGGTGCAATGTGAGACAAGAGGCTGGAGAGATTGAGAGATTTCTCCTACAAGTGAGCTATAAAGGAGCTTGTCTTAAAGTTTCCACAAAGTGTAGGCAGAATTTGCAGTGATTTGTTCGTCATTGGTGATAATTGCAGAAGAGATAGAGGCCAATCTATCAAGGTATCCAACGAGCACATATCCATCAAGAAGAGCATGAACATGGAGGTTCCACATTGGTAGCAGTGAGTCTGGTGACATTAGTTATGTTGATGGTGAGGAGAGATTGAGTGGTGGTTTTTATGTTTTCTATGATAATGGCAGGGGAGATGAGTTGTTGGAGGTACTCATGATGAGGTTTTAGCAATTGTAGAACAAAAAACAAGAACTTAGGTCTTTAAAAGCTTATGGCTCTTGATAACATGCAAATTTATATATATATATATATTGAATCTTGTTTATGAACAATGAACAAGCAGTACAAATACTGATATTGAGGCATGACAGTAGTTAATGAAAATATATTCTATACAATTTATACAAAGATCAATCATTGATATTCATTGGTCTCTAATATTTATTTGGCCAAAGTTCAAATTAGGTACGAAGACTCAATAATCTCCAGATTGAGAGGATGATTCCATGTCCTTGCAACAATTCTAAGAGCTTTTCTTCTTGTCCCGCCTTTATCAGACTAGGTCCCTTCTTTTCTTCTTTCTCAGTTCTGATAACATTCTTGCATTATAGTCTTTGCGCGAGCGCTTCCTTCAGGCACCCGTTGTTGAACTGAAGTCAGGTAGATATCTAGTGCATCAGCAACTTCGTGCCGAAATTCACAATCAAGCCTTCGTTCCACATGTTCTCTAGAGTCTTTGTACTTCTCAACCCGAGCTATTGCATAGCGAAGCATTGCACTCTCGTGCAGTATCTCTGCTTCAGCAACCGATACTTCATTCGTAACATCTTCCTCTATTAGGGTTTTGAGGTCGTTTATCATCGGATACAGATCATCGCAGGATGTACTGAGTTGACAAGGTTCTTCTTCTTCTTCGCTCTCGGTTTCAGCGTATTTTGACACGCGCATCACAAATCCTCTACCATTCTTTGAAAAGATACTGAGATTTTTTACGACAGATTCATCTCAGATACAAGGCTATCGAGATCATAAGGGTTATTACTAATCTTAGAGTAACTTGTTGGACAAGGAGATTCCAGAACGATTCTCATCACGAAGTCAAGAGATTAGCCCCGCAAGAAATCGTCTCCCTTGAGGTCCCATCCTACGTATATTCTCATCCTCCTTTGAGGTCTCATCTTTGTTCTCTGTGGTGGTGCTATTGGTGTATAAACGACACAACCAAAAGTCTTAATATGGGATATGTCTGGCTTGTGACCCATTATCAATTGGGATGGTGAATATCTATCCTCACTCGATGGCCTGATGCGTATTAACTCTGCTGCATGCAATACTGCATGTCCTCATGCTGATACAGGGAGTCTAGACCGCATATGTAATGGTCTTGCTATCAGCTGTATTCGTTTAATGAATGATTCGGCCAAACTGTTTTGCGTATGGACATGTGCCACGGGATGTTCCACACTCACCCCCATGGACATACAGTAGTCATTAAACGATTGTGATGTAAACTCAGCAGCATTATCAAGACGTATAGTCTTTAAAGGAAAATCAGGGAAATGTGCTCTCAGTCGTATGATCTGAGCCAGCAGCCTTTCAAATGCCATATTTCGTGTGGATAGTAGGCAAACATGCGACCATCTGGTCGATGCATCAATAAGGACCATTAAATATCGAAATGTCCCACTAGGTGGGTGTATTGGTCCACATATATCTTCTTGGATCCTTTCTAGGAAATTTATAATTTCCTTGTTCACTTTAACTGGTGATGGTCTGGTAATAAGTTTCCCTTGTGTACATGCTATACACGTGAGGTTTGGGAGAACTTTATTATCTCTTAAGGTGTGCCCTTTAGAATTCATTATCAATTTACGCATCATACCAGAACCAGGATGACCTAAACGGTTATGCCATAGAGTGAAATATTCGCAGGCATTAGCCTCAATCACAATGGTCTTTGCATAGTATAGACCAGAGGATATTGCAGGTATGGTCTCACGGACCATCTTATTGCCATGGACGATTTCTACAATATTAAGGAACTCTTTATTTTCTTTGTCCATTGTTTCAAGGTGGAAACCATTCAATCTTATATCCTTGAAACTCAGTAAGTTCCATTTGAAACTAGGTGAATATAATGCAGTGGACATTTCCAGCTGCGTACCCATGGGCAATGATATACAGGCCTGGCCGTGGCCCTCTATAAGGTCTGATATACCTGCAATTGTTTCTATGTTGGACTTTTGCAATTTTAAATTTGTGAAACATCTTTTATCTCTAAGTATAGTATTGCTCGTTCCACTATCCACCAAAAGTATATCTATATCATCTCTCATGTTTCTTAATTTGATGGGTTGAAAGGACCTCCTTTAGAGAGAAAGACACTTGACGGCGGTGAGTAGAATTGAGATTGAAGACGCGTTTGAGCTCCGATCGATGAACGGTTTTCGGCGTTGGCTTCTACTCGTCAAAGGCTACAGATCGATAGGTGGCTCGTCGTCTAGGTCGTTGTGGTTAGTGAGATACGGCGGTTTTAGTATACGGCTGATTTTAGGGTTTTAGTGGCTTACGATTTTAGCTCGGGTTTTTGCAACTCGTGCTGATAATGTGTTGTGAAAGGATGTCTTATTTCCTCTCATAAAATCTCCTTATATAAGGAGTTACACAGCCAAAACCCTAATGGACTTAAATACATAACGGACCATTAATGGTCAAAGTAAAGGAAATGAAAACCTACTACAAGGTTGCTAGACATCCACAAATATATAAATCATAACAATTTGTTGTTTCTTTGTCTAATTTTTATTTTTTTTTATTTTGAAGGTCTTTACTTTCTAAATCATTTTCAATGTTATCAAGGTTATTTTCATTTTTTTAATGTTCACTTTTGCAGAGCACAAGAAGAAATATTTGATCACTTTAAAATGTTATGAAATGTAAATAAGCTTTTCTTAAATTTCACTATAACTATTTTGCATTCTTATTGGTCATCCCAAATCACACCTATCACAATACGAAGAAAACAAATATTGGAAATTAGGTTTATAGGAAATAAACGATTTTTTCATTCTTAAGAAGTGAAAAAGATTAATGGTTTTATTGGTCAAATCTTTTTCTATACTGTTAAGAACTAACTTACAATTCCTTCAACGGAGATATTTTTCTAATTTTCGTATAATTCCTCTACAAATAAACAGATGTCTTCTACCACAGAAAACTTCAAGTATCATCTTTCACAATCAAATTTAAGTTTTAACATTTCAAATTTTTTTTATTCACAATGGCTCGTTCCAAACAGACTGCTCAGATGTCCACAGGAGGTAGGACCCCGATGATGAGAGTAATAAACTGCACTAATACATTTAAAAAGCCATATAGGTACAGACCAGGAACCGTGGCACTAAGAGAGATCAGAAAGTATCAGAAGAGCACATATACACTGATCAACAAACTTCCATTCGAAAGACTGGTGAAATAAATGGGCCAAAAATTCAAGACGGAGACCGGATGAGCTAGCCTACTGGGTGTTGGGTCTTGTCCTCAGCCCATGTGTCACAAGCGGTACTGGGTGTTGGGCCTTGTCCTCAGCCCAGGTTTAAGCCCTCCCGGGTGAAATGGACCGCTGCCTAACCAGGCCCAGGCAATGACCCGCGAAGCGGGGAAGCCTGGATTATCAAAAAAAAAAAAAAAAAAAAAAAATTCAAGACGGAGTTACGGTTTCAGAGCAGCGCTGTTTATACTCTCCAGGAAGCAGCTGAAGCTTATATGGTTAAATTCTTTCAGGATATCAATATGTTTGCCATACATGCTATCATGCCTGAAGACATTCAGCTTGCTAAAAGGATTCGAGGTTATAAACTTTGAGATCATGATATGTATTATTAAGGATTTGGGGATTAATATTCTCGTTTGAATGTACCTTTCTGCTTCTTTGAATTAAATATACTTTTATTTGGTTGCGTTTTTTTTTTTTTCATTAGATTTGTGTGCTGAATATCTAACAACTAAAAAATAGTTATTATCATACAACATAAAAAATGTAAGTGTAACCCTCCAACGGTCCATAACTAAAGGATCTCCTCAGCTTTGTTAACTTTTAGAGGTTCAAAATACTACCATACAATTACCATATGATTTTTTCGTGTGTTTTGGTCTCACTCGGAAGATACCGTAAATTACTCTTCAAACATGCATGTTCTAGTTTAGATGGTGGTTATTAGTTGATTTTTCACTTTTTCTCACAAATTTCGTCCTGAGTTTAAATCAGTGCTTTTTTGGCCAACATCCTCTATATACTAAAACACAAGTCACATGACCACTAAAATGCTGCCCCATAATTTGTATTTACAAAATTCAAAAAAAAAATCAATTAAAACAATAATGCTTAGAGAAAACAGATGTTACCAGCGGTTTCTCTATATAGCCCATGACCCACGATGCTTAAGAGAAAACATATGTTATCAGCGGTTTCTCGAAATAGCCCATAACCCACGACTCGCTATCTTCTTTCTTCATCCAAGATCTTTCTTTTTCATACTTCTATATCTTGATTTAAGGAAACAGATAAGAGGACTACACTCCTTCGATTTTAAAGCCCTGTGCACACATGGCACATCTATCATAAACTCACGATAAACTGCATTTCATCCTTCCTTTCTCTCCATTGCCTCGCTTGCATCATTGTTCTTCTGTTTAGTAGGTTATAAGTTGTTTCGGGTACTAGATTCTATCTAATAAGTGATGTTTTTCGCAGTAAACAAATTTAAGCTGTCGTTGGGTTACTCATGTGTCTCAACTGAAGCTTTCTACAAAAATGGAAGATAAATAGCTTGAATGTTGTTGGATATTCAACTTATAATTTACAGGTGAGTTAGGAAAGTAAGTTGACGTACTTTTAACGTTTTGTTGATCATAGTTTCATCGCTTGGTTACATTTCTTTGGTTACTATGGCATTATACTCATGGATCTCAAACCAGGTTCAGAACAACTAAAATTCATTTTGAGTAGGAAAATATTTTACACGGCTTGATAATTGATCCTTCCTTACTCATTTTCCTCATGAAAACTAGAGTTTTGACTAGCGATTAAGTTACTAAGAATATAATTATCGTATATATCAAAAGATATGCAGTTAAAACACACACATATTTGTTAGTATCCAAAGTGCGTGGTTCCAACTTTACATCTAATAGTAAGTAGTTTTGTCTTATATGCAGGTGTGGTTTGTGACTTTAGGAAAACTCAATCTGGAAGAAAATAGACTGAGAAATAGAAGAAAAAGATAAGTTAAACAAGAGAACAAAATAATACAATTCCTTCACCAAAAGTAAGTCGGGACATGTATAATGCATTTACCATTTTTAAAACAATTCATGGATTTTGCTATACGTTTGTGCTTAACCCACTTGAGTCATTATACTTCCAGTGTATTGATCTTCATGTTGTGGTTGATATATATGTGGTCTATGCTCTGCAAGTATGTGTTTCTAGATTTAGTCAAAAAAAAAAAAGTATGTGTTTCTAGGGTTTCATGTTCATAAAAGCCGGAAAGATATGTACGGTGAGAAAGGTAATGTCTAGAAACTCATGAACACTCAGTAGGGGAATCTCTATAACCTTCTGTTGTACTCAGTACATTTCTAACATATTTTTCAGGCATTAAAACACAAGATGAGCTCAGGGAAGTTCATGGCTTTTCTGCTAACACAGACCTGAATGGCATAGTTAATTCATATGATCAGATTTATTAAGTATATGTAAGTGCCAGTTAAGTATATGACTTTGTGAATATCCAAGTTTGATAATTTTATGAGCTTGACTTGATTCAAGTGTAAATTAAGCACATATTTAGCAAAAAGAACATTTTTATTTCGATTAGAGCATCTAATCAATGTTTTGTTCATTTATATCATTTTGATTTATAAATTATAGCAGAAAACAGAAATAGTAATAACATATTCTCAAACAAAAATGTAATAGTTTTGTAACTTCGTTATTTTCTATTGTTATGCACAGCTTTTTTTTTTCATAGAATGATATTTCTGTGTTACATAAATGCTGAATTTTTCTAACTGTCTATAGTTTTTGACTGAATATGTGTAAGATTATTTGCAGATGTTGAATGAATTACTGGACGTGGGAAGCCAAAGACATAGACTGCTCATTGACCATATGTTAATATAAGAAAAAGGTACTTAAAGGAAGAGCAAGGCATATATAAATGAAGAAAGCTTCAAACTAATAGTTGTACGAAGTAATTCATACTAAATTTCTTTTGTAATGTGCATATATAGATATAGATATCTAAAAAATTATTTGTAAATAAACATAATTACCGTGTGTAGCACGGGATCAACACTAGTTACACATATCCTTCATAAAGCAACCCAAATATGAGCAGTGATTACCCCGTCCTTCTGAATGTCACAAAAGCCTTATTAGAACACACATCCGGAATACAAAGTCTTAACCACCAAAAAAAGATTCATATACCATAAACAACTCTCACCCAAAGAACCTAAGACTCATATTCTTAGAGGTGTAATTCTTCGCCATCAGTTGAAAGTTACTTATGTTGGGATCGAGAAATCCCGTATCCAACTCTTCAAGATCTGATTGGTACAATATTGTCTACTTTTTCCTAATTGGCAAGCCCGCATGGATTTACTTTTGGTTTACATCTTAAAAGGCTTCATACTATTAGAGTTGGACATCTCTTTATATATTAAAAACATTCATTGTCTAATTCTCCAACGTGGGACTTATAAGTTTATTAAAATAATATCCTAAAATGATTCACTTGAGAATTGTTAAAATAATATCCTAAAATGATTCACTCCCATTTGCACCTTACTTCATTGGTACTGATGAATATGTTTTTGTATACTGAACGCAAAGCAAAGAGGTGACAATATATTACATATATATAGTACAACGGAACTCGCAGAACATTGCAGAGGATACAAAGATCATCATAGTTGTGCTTGACACATCTACACCAACCTTAAAAGCTTAGTAATTCATACATATTGAACTTATTGTGCCTGGACAGTTGCAAGAAGTTACAGTGAAGAAAATTTGAAGGAAAACTTAGCAAATTTCAAGGAAAATTTAGCAAATTTTAGGAAAACTTCTATCTATGGTGATCGATTGGCTTCTCTTTACTGCTTTCGACGTCGAATTCTAGGGATTTGAGGATAACCCATTGTAACAGTGTCTCTTGCTTTCAAGGAGGATCCACCATTTGCTGGATAGGTAGCATGTTTCAAGGAGTTTCACTACTTTTGTGCTTCAATTCCCTTCTTCCAAAGCTCCAGCGGACAGCTTTATGTAACCTTACTGTCTTCACCGCATCTTATGTGTCATGTAGCCAGACGAGGAGATGAAACGACCGTCTGCGCCTGACCATCCTGTTCTTTCATTTTAGGGGGTGTTGATACAGGCCAACATTTTCGTCGTCTGCTGAGATAGCTTGGGATTTTCTCGTCGGTGTCCTCCTCCAGTGGAGCTTTTGGGTGTAGCCAGACGCCATGCCTGCTTGGAGCCACTTCAGTGAGTGCTCGATGAAACTTTCCTTCAGGCTAGTCTATTTCTTTCTTGTTACTCCAGCGGAGCAAGAAGCGCTTAGGATTGGGAGCTTTAGACTGCTTGTGTTTGGTCCTTTGTATATTAACTTCAATCTCACCATTGTTGGGAAGCCTGGACTTAATATCCTAGGTTCTTTAGGGTTTTAAAAAAAATATTGTGTGGCCCACAAGATCCTGAAATGAAAAGCAAATCTTGGTTTCAATTGATTTATAACCGAACTTTCATTAGGTTTAATGATATTTACAATTATAGCAAAAAAAAAGCAAATTCAGAAAAATATTATCCAACAGCATATGACCATCTCCTTATGAAAGATGGATGTATTTGCTGTAAAGCCTTCTTTAAGATTGGTTCATGATGCATCGGCACCTAAAGATAGAGAAAGGAAGAAAAACGTATTGTGGTCTATGTGGTGAAGAATGCCACAATTCAAGAAGGTGTCCTCAAGAGGTATGATGAAATTATTTTTTTTTTGTGCTAAACAGGCATGGGTGAATTTTTTTAATGTTGAAAACCTGCTGTTGTCATCATTGGATACAAGTATAATCTATGTATTTGCAGTCTCAGGAAAGGAGGATAAAGAAAGATCGGCTAAATGAGGTAGCTCATTGGAAAGCTATAAATGAAGGTCAGAGACAAGTTCAAGAGGAAGCTGTTAGAAACTGATTTGACAGATCAAATAGAATAAAAAGTAGAAGTGTATGACGTTTCATCAGCAAAACCTAATCCAAGTCAAAAACACCGAAGACGCAACTGATTGACTTCGTTCTGGTTTGGTTGATCTTGCTTCACTGTGGTTCTTTTTGGATTTCTGTAACACTTATTATGTTCTTGGCTAACTAAAGATCATTTTTGGTTTTAAATTAGGATGCTTGGTTAAGATTTGGATGTTTTAGATGCTTAACATGTTTATACTGAATTGTTTGTAATCTTTTTATTCCTCTTTTGAATGTGTGTTATGAAAAAACAAATAGGAATGATATCTCAGTTTAACACATAACTCCTTACGCAGTGTTCAAACATGAGATAGATTAAAATTATAGCCAAGCCCCATCGCCGATGCATAGCCATTTGAACATATTTTTCTTCCATCCAACCAGCACCCGTAGAAGATAACTCGGAGTTTAAAACAATGGTAGAAATAGAAAATTATTACTTCATATATTTTAAAAAGATGTATGTTCTGGAGTTCTCACAATATTAAAATAGATTTTAAAATTTTGATTATCAATACAGTTTTGTGACTATATTTTTTTTACAATTTTAGCCAATCAAAACTCAGTAAACACAATTAATTACTTTGAAATTTACAATTTACCATTATTACTTGATAAAATGCAATGATGATGAAAAATACCTTTAAAAAAATTGTTTGTAAAACATTGAAACGATGGAATATCAATTAATTTTGGTTATGATTACTATCGCCAATAAATCCGTGACAATAATTTATGATCATGAAACTCAAATAAACATTAAATCAGCATAATTCATTTATCATCTTGAAGCTCGAATCACCATTGATGATCGTTTCTATCACTAGCTTGGTTACTATATAGGCTGACCCAGTTTCAATTTCTCGGAGGCATAGAAATGTTGGAATTGAAGCTTTGATTAAACATACAAAGAGAAGATGGAGTCAAGTGAAGAGAAGAAGTGTAAGCATTAGTTCAAAGAAAAAAAAAAGTGGAAGCAAGAGAGCTTGCCACACAAGGAAAGAAGAATGAAGAAGTGACAATGGGTCACGCAGAAGAAGAACGAGCTTGGAGCGCATGCAACAAAGGAAGAAGAAGAAGCGACCAACGTAGACAACATGGACAACAAGAAGTCAAAGATGAATTGGGTTGTGTAACTAGAAGTTACACAACAAGAAGAATAAAAGTAACTAGCTAGGTGGTAAGCTAACTAAGTTAGGATGAAGTTGTTAGGAGTTGGTAATAGTTGCTAAGAGTGTTAGTGGCTTGTTGCTTGAAAGCCACATACCTAGAGTAAGGTGTGCAAAAGGGATTTTTTGAGCTAGACTTGCAAGTAAGCATGTGTGTAAAAACTACTGTAAGTATGTGTTGTGTTGTTGTAAGAAAAGATATCCAATTCTAATAAAGAAAAGAGTTGGAGAAA
Organism: Hirschfeldia incana; assembly: GCA_026261945.1. Classification (NCBI taxonomy): domain Eukaryota; kingdom Viridiplantae; phylum Streptophyta; class Magnoliopsida; order Brassicales; family Brassicaceae; genus Hirschfeldia; species Hirschfeldia incana. Next base: position 1,833,502 of record JABCMI010000033.1, read on the forward strand.
GAGCAATATAGACATCAAAGTGTCTGATCTCTTCTCTCTACAAGAACAAACATGAGTGAGAGAGTAAAGAGAGAGTGTGTGTGCTTGTGTTAAAGATAAAACACCAAGTAGAAACATAGAGTAGTGAGCAAGAACAAAGACAGAGGAAGTGAGGCTGGCCGTAAGAGAAGTGTGGAGAGGCCAAGCCAAGAACAAGAGCGAGAATGTCAACAAGTGACATGCCAATCTCCTTGTTGGAACTGTGCGGTCTATCTTTTCTGGCGATGAGTGACATGTCCTTCCTGTACCACCCTGACCTCAGGCCACTGATAACGGTAGCTTTTCTTTCTTTTCCGTACATTTAATAGAAACTCAGTGGAAGACATTTTGGTTACAGCTGTATTAAAGAGTCAGAAGAGCAATATATGTGTAACTTTAGTGTGTCTGCGTCTGCAGCATTTAGAGAATGAAGAGGTCTAAACAGAGTTCCTGATCAATGGTAAGTTAACTATTTACTGTTTTACCATGTCGCACTTGGATAATTATTTTTGTCAAAGAGAAAAAACCATATCGTATAACCGTGATCGTGAGTAATTAACTACACAAAATCTCCACAGCAGCATGATCTTGTGTCTGCAACATATGGTCCAGCGTCCAAAGAATTGTTTGGGGCATATTCTATTTTCGTCCACACTTTATCAAAACTGAGTGTACGCCATAGACTTATGTTCATGTTCTCTCATGTCGTCCATGGACGGTATGCTCATGTTAACACAAACCTAACTTGGGGAAGAGCAAAGATGAATCTCTTCTTTAATTCTCGTGCCAAGTAATGAAAGAACCCGGTGAAGCCACAAGTGAAATTCATCTAACCTACATCAATAGCTACAGAACACCTAAAACAACACCAAAGTAACACAACTCGATTGACAAAAAAAATAGTTAATGGCATTTTCATGATTGGTTCAATTTTTAAATGAATATGGTGAAACAAAATTCAGTAGAAGGGGTTAGTTTTGTGTTTAACACAAATTTGGGTCAGTTAATTTCTTTAAAATGCCCTTTAATCATCGAATAACTAATTTGGTACTAGATTCGAGGAAACCACATTGATTAAGCTTAGCACAGTGCCAATCCTTAATTTATATAAATTAGGTATTCTATTTTCTATATGTTTAAAATAATTATACACAATTGGGTATTACATATTTGTAGAAAATAAAGATTTCACATACTTTTAGTTTTTTTTTCTTTTAGTTATTCAACATTCCTATTGGTAAAACAATTTATTAAAGAAAATATTTTTAATTATGAGAATACCATTTTATATATAAATGCATATACAACATTATTGCATTTCATTTATTTTCCATCAAAGCTTTAGATGTAGAAACAAACGACAGTTGATCATATATGATACTACATGGTAATGATGTTCATATATTAATTGCTGGTATTCTTATTGGTTAAGAGTGTGGACACTGTGCTACACAAGTAATCTTTTGTCGAGAAAGCCTTCATCGCTTTAACAAGCTTATTGTTCTCTTCAATACGATTATCTATGATCTTCAGTTGAGAATCAATTAATTTATCCATATTTAAATGTCGGATTGATTCAAACTGTTCGATCTCCAAAACAATCTTGTCTTCTTCAAGATATTCGATTAAAGTTTTCTCCAGACCCTAAATTTCACAAAATATAATTAAATTTTGTAGAGAAAAACAAAGCACATAAGAGTACGAATAGTGTAAATAAATACTCACCCTCACATGCTCTTCATCTTCTTTTGTTTCGGCCTCCATAAGAATGAGTTCACCAATAAGATCGAAAACCTCATCACTTGGGGAATCCATTCTTTTCTTTAATGAATCTAATCTTGAAAGATATTTTAAATTTTGTCTTCGCTTCTTTATCATTTGGGCACATTTATAGATCTGATGAGTCAAGTCAGTCAATATTAGATAAGTGTCTATTGATATTGATGTTATTCTTGGTCAAAAATGCTTAATTTGAACATATTTACCAATATATAATACCATAAATGTTCCAATTCAGAATATTAAATAAAATATTCTTGAATATATAATATATTATCATATATGGTGTAACAAAAAAAACTTTCCTTAATTAATTGATTTTAATTTTCTATTGAATGAATTGAAGTCACACAGTTTTTTTTATATTTTGCTAGTAATGTTTTAATATTTTTTGTTCTCTTTAGAATTCTACAAAAAGTGACAGGAATATATTTTATTGATATTCATTAAATTTCACATAATTATCTATACTATTAAAATTGAATTATATTTTAGAATCATCCCTTGATTTTATTTTAATACTACAATTTATGCCATTGCCATTTATTTTAAAACAAATATTGTGAAAATTATTTAATTTGAGCAAACAATTATTTTGATAAACATGGAAAGTTTGATACACAACCTGATCCTATTTTCTTACTTTCCTATTAACATGGCACATAAAAATTAATCATCTCAATCAGTCGGCAAAAGATTAATTAACTATTTCTAATTTATGAATTAACAAAGTCTATAATGACGTAACTAATGCAATCAATCAATTATGCAACACAAAAATATATGGAATTCAAAACACGAGTCAAAACCTAGTTAATGTTATGTATGATAACAAAAAAAATATAATGTTTTGTTTAACTATAAACGAATTGGAAGTTTGTAGTTATATCAATTCCACTGTGGCATTCCAATATTGTTAGAAAGTTTCCATAAATATCAATAGAATTAAAAATACTATTTAAAATTGTATGTGTAAATTATGATATAACCGAATATCAGTAAATTAGAACCTAAAATAAATTTTCTTTTTAATGTTGATTCTTTCAGCTATCAAAGAATATAATTCTGAGAATATAAAACGCAAACCTAACAACATAAAAACAGTCACATATTTAAATAATTATAATTTTATGCCACTAGTCTAAACCATGTTTAACACTTAAATCAAACCACTTGAATTTAATTCAAGTAGTTAACCAAACATCACTTAATATTTAACCAAAGATTACGTCAATTCAATAACATAACCAAAATCAGAACAAATTAAAAATATTAACGACTCATCTCTTCCGTTTATTGACTAATAAATCGCAATTGTTTTTATTACTAGGAGTTTGCCGGCGCTACGCGCCGGTTTTACTAATAATGTTATGATTTGACTATAATTTTATAATCTTGAATATTTTTCAACAGTATTTTAGTTAACAAAATATGTTTATGATCTTATAAAAATTATTAATTTGATTGTAGTCTTTGCAAAGTTATTGTAAAAAAAAATTAAATTTAAATATATGCATGACGGTTTGAAAGTGTAATAGCTGAACTGTTTATTATTTGATTGAAACTTATTAATTTAATATGATTTATATAATTTATAAATGTGGACTTCATCTTACAATGATTATATTAAATTAGAGTTTATACATATATATATATATATATATATATATATATATTATGTTGTGAAAATATTACTTTTCATATATATATATATATATATATATATATATATATCAATAATTAGATATGATAGTAAAGATGCCTAAAAACTTAAATTAAATCCATGCTAGTTATATAAACATCATTTTTTATTTATCTTTTATTTTGCATCATCTCATTTGGAGATGAACTTTTTTTGTCACGTTTTATACTATCAGTTTTGTATTTGTTCGATTCAACTCGGGTTATTCTTCAGTTATCGGCTAAAATAGAACCGAGCCGTAAACCCAAAGTAAATGTAATCGATCTCATTTTTGGCTAGATCCGTAACTGAACCGATATTCATACTTCAGATCGGGTTCAGATGCGAGATTTATGCCCAGACCTAGTTTTGTATATTGGGGTGATGGGGAGGTGTTATAATAGTTTGATGCTTTGGATTTTTCTAGGTTGATTTCAGTGAATTATATTTTGGAGCGGTGCTTATGATGATAATTTCAAATAATCATATGTGTTATATTAACCGCTAGTTTCTTCTCGCTCTGGATTTGTCAAAATTAAGAAGTTGTGACTATATCAATTTAACCAATCAGATATATATTGATCGTAAAGATACATTCGAAGTTGGTACAGTGCATTTTTAATCCTAAATCTTAGTATTAATAATTTGAAAATTTTGATATTTATTGTTGTTGAGTAATTGTTTTTGGAGGATGTAATTATGTGGTCATCTTTATTTGTTAAGAACATTATTTAATGTTTTTATTGTGTTATATCGTAATAGGTGATAGGTTTATATATTTTGGTGTCTCTGTTTTTCAATAATCTGTTTTGTATATAATAGTAAAGCCTCTGATGTAAATAATATTAAATTTCAATAACTTTGTAGTTGTTGTTTAAAGATTAACAGTTTAACGTTATAAATTATATTTTCTTTTTTACTTGAATTATTTGAACATTATTTTTTTAGATGCTTTGTGTTCTCTCTCCATATATTGACATTAACCTATCACTATCTATGTATTTCGTTTACATTTTATTTGTGCTTTGCTTCTCAACCTCACCAAAAAATATTCACTTCTATGTGTTTGTTCTTCCTCAATTTGTTTGGTATTTGTTATATATTAGGTTTATAAGTTTCATGTTGTGTGGTTGTTACTCGCAGCATTATAGGTTGTTTCGGTCAATAATGGATGTTCATTTTCTTACTTAGATTTTTGTTGATGTTAGGAAGTGCATCTCCTTACGTTAGATCAGAGTCTTGTCGTCTTTGATGTTGATTTCTTCTTCGTTAGATTACCGTCGATAATTCATGTTCGGTTGGTTTTCAAGATCTGGTTTTTGATCATCATACTTCTATGTTCTCTTTCATAGTTTGAGGCTGACTCCACGATTTGCTGATTTCATCACTGCTCGCGTCTTTAGTGGCTCTCTATTTTTTTCAAATTTGCGACTTAAGGTTTAGATAGTGTTTTTTTCCGTGTATGCTCTGTAGATTTATAATGTTGTGTCTGATCTCAAGTTTAAGCTTTGGTTTCTTGGTGGTTAACTTTCATTCTCCCTCATTCAAGTTGTATGTTTACTTCTCCTTCTTTTCTTAGTATAAGTGTGCGAAGTTAGATTCTCGGAATTTTGGTCTTTTACAGAGATTTTATGTTTCGGTCATGAATTGTGTTTCTAGTTTATTTTTCTTAACTTGGTCAATATTAAAATAAATATCAATATTAAAATAAATATATAATTTGTAAATGAAATAATAGAAAATAATAATAACTAATAAAATAGTAAGTTTATGTTATTTTTAGTTGTGAATAAATTAAAAATTAAAAAATATATATATTATTTTATTAATTACTTAATTCATTTTGTATTTTGTAACTAATAAAATGGATTATCAAACATAAATGATGATGATCATTGTGAAAAATATTGGATATTGCACAATTAAAAATGGTGAACCAAATTGTAATAATCTAAAAGAAGAAGATCTAAAATGTAAAAAATATAAGAAGGGGACACATGTCAACAAAGCTCCATTCCACATGTCCTATGAAGAGAGAAAAGTCTATTTTATATATATATATATAGATATTGTCGTCTTTGTTTTGTCTTCTCTAATAGTTCGTGTTGTCTTTTTCTTATAAGGTCATTAAATTTTCCTTTGTCTAACACCTCGATTGTCTAATAATACGTAACATAAAGTACACATATTCCACAAAACAAAAATGGCTTACACTCCAGTACATATACGCAAAATCGCAACCACGGACAACAAACTCCAAAACTTTAACCTCTTATTCATCTTCTTCTTTGTTCTTACATACAGAGATATCATTAGATAAAACAGAGTGGAAGATGAAAAAGAATGATACAAAGATAATTAAAAAATAGAAGCAAGAGCATGAGGATGTGATTAGAAGATAGCTACGAAATATGAGAACATTAGAGCTGAATGAAATTAAACCAGTGGTGGAGATATGACTTTGTAGGTACAGAAACAGAGGAAGATGATGTGTGGCCTGCATGAGATTAAACAAGTGGTCTAAACCAAATAATTTTGCCCGAAGTGTTAGCAGACAAAAAAATATTTCAATACCAGCTCGGGCGAGCGGGTCAAACTCTAGTAGATGATATAAAACTGCCCAATTAAGAGCAACAAAACAACACATCTTAAGAGAAAAACAATAATTCTAGTTTTTACGGGATCAAACTCCATGGTAGCTTTAATTCAGGTCATAAAATTCTAATTTAAATGATATTTTAAACATGAGGGACTATTCCTAGAAATTTATAGCTGAACACTTTGATCAGGAGTAACTAATAGTGAGTGATCTCTAATACGTCCCCTCAAGATGGAGGGGTTTGCACACTTCAATCTTGCCAACTAATGAAATGAATGTTGGATGGTGGTAGGGGTTTGATCATGGCATCTGCTAGCTGATCCTTGTTCAGACGTGTACCACTCGTAGCGTGTCTGACCTGAGTTACGTTGGTTTTGAATAAGATGGTAGTCCAGCGCGACATGCTTCATTCTTGAATGGAAGATGGAATTGGCCCATAAGTAGGTGGATCCATTGTATGGGTGGTGGAAGGAGATGTTTTCAAGGTCTGACGTGATATGGTGGGTGTGCCACTGTCCATTAGCCAGTTGGTAGCATTGTTGGGAGCAGCTACGGTGAGATTTCGAGGATTCCAAGGCATGAATAGACTGGCTTGCTGTTGGCGAGAAGACTGATATCTTTGGAGTTGAGAGAATCACTTGGCCTTATTTCCTTGCGTGCCACAGATCTGACAGCGTCCAAGGTATGGCCTTGGTCCTCTTGAGTCATTGCATTTTTTTGTTGCGGAGATGACTGCCATTTTTGGTTAAAATGATGTGACGCATTTCTTATGCTTGATTTGGCCTTTGTAGTGGTTGGTGTATTTACGCTGTTGTGCCATATTGATGTGACAGGAGTTGCTGAGACAAGAGCATCATTAACGGAGAAGAGTTTGGCCTCGTGGTTGAGTAGGTGCTCATTCATATCCATGATTGATGGAGGGGGGGGGGACATATATGCCTTAGATCTGGTCTATGATTTTTTTTTAATATTCTGGAAGTCCTTCGAGGATGTGATTGATCTGATCTTTGTGGTCAACTGCTTTCCCGAGAATTGCTAGTTGATCCAAGATGCCTTGAAGGTAAAACATGGATTGTCTTGGTCTCATTTTCCAGTTCTTTAGTTGTGTCTTTATCTGTTTAATGTGTTATCTGCTTGGTTTTGCATAGGTTGATGTAAGTGTTTGTCCACATATCAGAGGAGGTGGTGCAACGAGAGACAAGAGGCTTGAGAGATTGAAAGATTCCTCCTAGAAGTGCACTATAAAGGAGCTTGTCCTGACATTTCCACAAAGTGTAGGCAGAATTGACAGTGATTTGATTGTCATTGGTGACAATTACGGAAGGGATAGGGGCCAATCTATCAAGGTATCCAACGAGCGCATATCCATCAAGAAGAGCATGAACCTGGAGGCTCCACATTGGTAGCAGTGAGTCTTGTGACATTAGTCATGTTGATGGTGAGGAGAGATTGAGTGGTGGTTTTCATGTTTTCTATGACAATGGCAAGGAGATGAGTTGTTGGAGGTACTCATGATGAGGTTTTAGCAATTGTAGAACAAAAGACAAGAATTTAGGTCTTTAAAAGCTTTTGGCTCTTGATAACATGCAAATCTAAATATTGAATGTTGTTTATGAACAATGAACAAGCAGTACAAATACTGATACTAAGGCATGATAGTAGTTAATGAAAATTTATTCTATACAATAAATGAGAATATACAAAGATCAATCATTGATATTGATTGGTCTCAAATATTTATTTGGCCAAAGTTCATCTAGTAAGTATTGTATTGTGTCAAAAGGAAGAAGATCACACACTTCTCTTTAGACAAAACATAATTTGCTTTTAAATTTTATAGTAAAGATGTGAGTCTGATCAGTGCTAACGAACTTTGGAACAACTTACGTATTTGCAAAAATACAAAAAAAGAAAGACGAAGACTCAATAATCTCCAGATTGAGAGGAAGATTCCATGTCCTCGCAACAATTCTAACAACTTAGAGCTTTTCTTCTTGTGCTGCCTTTCTCAGATAGACCAGGTCCCTTCTTTTCTTCTTTCTCAGTTCTGAATCCTGATAACATTCTTGCATTATAGTCTCTGCACGAGTGTTTCTTCACTCACCCGTTGTTTAACTGAAGTCAGGTAGATATCTAGTGCATCAGCAACTTCTTGCCGATATTCACAATCAAGCCTTCTTTCCACATGTTCTCCAGAGTCTCTGTACTTCTCAATCCGAGCTATTTCATAGCGAAGCATTGTGTTCTCGTGCAGTATCTCTGCTTCAGCGACCGATACTTGATTCGTAACATCTTCCTCTATTAGGGTTTTTTGGTCGTTCATCATCGGATACAGATCATCGCAGGATGTACTGAGTTGACAAGGTTCTTCTTCTTCTTCGCTCTCGGTCTCAGCGTATTCAGACACGCGCATCACAAATCCTCTACCATTCTTTGAAAAGATACTGAGAGTCTTTACGACAGAGTTCATCTCAGATACCAGGCTGAGATCATGAGGGTTTTTTACTAATCTTAAAGTAACTCGTTGGACAAGGAGATTCCAGAACGATTCTCATCACGAAGTCAAGAGATTAGTCTCGCAAGAAATCGTCTCCCTTGTACCTTTGATTCTAACTCTGTCGAATCGAAGAAAAATTTATGCACCACTACAATCTCTAGGCTTCTACATGAACGTGTTTATATATGCCAAGGAGGTGTTTTGATTTGAATAAAAAAGGAGACTTGCTAAAAAATTCTAGAAAGGAATGAAAAGATTGAAAGTTCTATCACGTGTCTTAGAATAACGTAGGGGTGAAAAGAAAGGAAAAAACTTGGAGAAGCGGCCACATATTTTTCCAAATCTTACGGTTTAGAATTTAAATGGCGTCATCAACGAAGTTATCAACGGTTTCTATGTAAGCTATTAACGTAGGGTTGCGACGCAGGGGATTATAGCTAGATTTCACAAGATCTATCATCGCTAAATAACAAATCTATTCCTTTTTGGTCAACCGATTTTGTAATATACAATAGTATGAACGGTGACTAAGGAACGAAGAGAAACAATGCATTTCTTAGTATTTCTTATAAGTTTTACTATTCATAGGGAATATATTTTTTTTTCATTCTTTCTCATTTCTTTGATTGTAGAAAATGTAGAACAAATTTATTCCTCACTAAATATGATGAGGAATGACCATTCCTCGTAATTTATTATTTTTCATTCCTTTACTATCCGTTTCCGATATTACCTCTAGTGGTTAGCAGTTAGACCATCACGACAACCTCGCAAAATAGTGCGGCAAGAGAGAGACTGAGAGAGCGCTGGAGTCATAAGTTTGCCTAGGAGGAGAAAAGCTCTGGACGACGTTTTTCCCCTGGTCAGAGACAGAGGTTATGCCTTTTGGCTCTTGAGGAAATTCAAAAGATCTTTGTGATTTTGAAGTAATTGCGATTTTTAGATTATTTTTTTTTTTGCTTTTATTGATGTTTGATTGGAGTCGCGTTTTTGAGATCTGACGGAGATGAGCAGTACATGTGTAACTTTAGTGTGTCTGCGTCTTCAGCCATTAGAGAACGAAGAAGTCTACACAGACTTCCTGATCAATGGTAAGTTACCTTTTTTTTGTCAAGCAAACGATTTCACTAAACCGAAATTAAATCCTGGTACAAACAAAACCAAGGGTCTGCTTGGCTAAACCATCTTCAAAAGACAAAGAGAGACGGTTGCAATATCGAAGAGAGAAAGAACTAAATGTGATAGATAAAATGGATATGTCGGAGACATATTCCGTGAATCGCAGAGAACCGAGCTCCATCAACAATCTCTGCCACCAGATCTTTAGATTCCGATTCGAAGTTCACTCGATTGAATCCCAGAGACAGTGCATGTTCCATTGTCTCTCTCAACGCTAGCCCCTCCGCCACGAGAGGCGAGATCACATAAGAGATCAGTTTAGAATGAGATGTGATCATCTCGCCATTGATACAGTAAAAGCTCCAAGCTACTCCCGCTGCCGTGAAACCGGGTTTCCAAGCGCCATCAGATCTGCAGATGATTCCGTCCATGTGGGGTTGTTTTTGCAAGATTGGTTTGGGTAAGTGAAGTGATGGAATTTCTTGGGCGTTTTGCCATTCCCTTCCTCTTGAGATTGCTTTGATAATGTTTTCCTCAATTGAGAAGATTCGGTCTTGAAAGATTCTTTGGTTTCTTGCAATCCAGATTGACCATAAGATCCACACTCTGAGGACAGTTTGGGAGATTCATGTGGGGGGAAGGGGAAGCTGATGCAATATTAAGTTGAGCCCAGAGTCGACGCCTTCCGCAACGAGGGTATCGAAGTGGTTTGAGAATGGTGCTAATCCCCATATTTGTCTCGCAAACGAGCATTGGAAGAACAGGTAAAGTGTAGTTTCCTCCTCATCACAGAAGGTGCATTTTGCAGAAGGCGAAATATAAAGAATCTGAAGTCTTCTATTTACCGGGAGAGCTTCGTGCTTCATCTTCCACAGGAAGAGCTTTAACTTAGGAGGGATGGTGAGTTTCCAGACATTATTTATCCAGGGGTTGGCCTCAGCTGGGGGGGTTATAGACAGATTATGCTTTGCTTTCAAGGAAGCGAAGTAGCCAGTTTTTGTGCTATATTCTCCCGAATATTTTTTCACCCAAATTCTTTTATCTGGCCCCCCTTGTTTGCTTGGTTTAATGCTCAGAATCTTGTCTTGTAGGTGAGGGAGCAATGATTGGACCTTCCCTGCGTCCCAGTCTCTTTCATTTGGGAGGAAAAGCTCTGCAACTTTGATGAATTCAGATTCCTCGGTTGGTGGTCCAATGGGGCCTTCACAAGCGGAGGTAGAGAGCCATGATTCATTCCAAACGTTTACTGATTCACCATCTCCGATGGCCCAGCCTAAGTTGTTTCGAAGGAGGTCTCTGCCTATTAAGATGCTGCGCCATCCATGGGAGCAGGAACTTGGAGGTGAAGCATAGAGGATGTCTTGATCAGGGAAGTACTTACCCTTCAAGACTCTGGCTAACAAGCAATCAGGTGCGCACATGATTCTCCAGATTATTTTAGCAAGTAGCGCGTCGTTAAAGCATTGGACGTCTCTAAATCCCAATCCTCCATCTCGTTTTGATTTTGTCATTGTAGACCAGGACACCCATTAAATTTTTCTATCCTCAGATTTTGAGTCCCACCAAAATCTGGTTAGCACTGATTGGATTCGTTTACATAAGGATTGGGGGAGTTTGAAGCAAAACACAGAGTGATTTGGCATAGCTTCGAGAATGGTAAGTTAACTATTTTCTGTTTTACCATGTACACTTGGATAATTATTTTTGTCGAAGAGAGAAAACCGTATCGTATAACCGTGATCGCGAGTAATTAACTACACAAAATCTCCATAACATCATGATCTTGTGTCTGCAACACATGGTGCAGCGTCCAAAGAATTGTTTGGGGCATATTCTATTTTCGTCCACTGTTTATCAAAACTTAGTGTACGCCATAGATGTATGTTCATGTTCTCTCATGACGTCCATTGACGGTATGCTCATGTTAACACAAACCTAAAGCAAAGATGAATAGCTTCTTTAATTCTCGTGCCAAGTAATAAAAGAACTCGGTGAAGCCACAAGTGAAATTCATCCAACCTACATCAACTTCTACAAAACAACACCAAAAACCCAAAGTAACATAACTCGATTGACAAAAAATATAATTAATGGCATTTTCATGATTGGTTCAATTTTTAAATGAATATGGCAAAACAAAATTCAATAGAAGGGGTTAGTTTTGTGTTCAACGACAAATTTGGGTCAGGTAATTTCTTTAAGAAGCCCTATAATCATTAAATAACTAATTCGGTACTAGATCCGAGGAAACCACATAGATTAAGCTTAGCATAATGCCAATTCTTAATTTATATAAATTAGGTATTCTATTTTCTATATGTTTAAAATAATTATACATAATTGGGTATTACATATTTGTAGAAAATTTATATTTCACTTACTTTTAGTTTTTATTTTTTTTAGTTATTCAACATTCCTATTGGTAAAACAATTTATAAAAGAAAATAGATTTAATTATGAGAATACTATTCTATATATAAATAACATCATTGCATTTCATTTATTATTCCATCAAAGCTTTAGACGTAGAAACAAAGGACATTTGATCATACATGAAACATACTAATGATGTTCATATATTAACTATTGGTATTTTTATTGGTTAACAGTTTGGCCATTGAGCTACACAAGAAATCTTCTCTCGAGGAAGCCTCCATCGCTTTAATACGCTTATTGTTCTCTTGAATAAGATTATTTATGAGCTTCAGTTGAGAATCAATTAATTTATCCATATTTAAATGTCGGATTGCTTCAAACTGTTCGATCTCCAAAACAATCTTGTCTTCTTCAAGGTATCCGATTAAAGTTTTTTCCAAACCCTAAATTTCACAAAATATAATTAAAATTTGTAGAGAAAAACAAAGCACAAGGCAGTACGAATAGTGTAATTAAATACTCACCCTCACATGCTCTTCATCTTTTTTTTGTTTCGGCCTTCATAAGAATGAGTTCACCAATGAGATCGAAAACTTCATCATTTGGGGAATTCATTCTTTTCTTTAATGAATCTTTTTGCCTTCGCTTCTTTATAATTTGGGCACATTTATAGATTTTATGAATCAAGTCAGTCAATATTAGATAAGTGTCTATTTATATTGATGTTATTCTTGGTCAAACATCCTTAATTTGAACATATTTACCAATATATAATACCATAAATGTTCCAATTCAGAATATTGAATAAAATATTGAGTAAATTTGCTCAAAACCCACAAAGTAGTTAGATACCATTGGTTGGGGGGGGGGGAATGGTAGAGTTGGGGGGGGGGGGGATTTTGGGGGGATTTTAGGTAGGGGATGCAAATATGAGAAAATGTGTGTGTATAGTGTACAAATACTCTAAAATATTCTTTAATATATAATATATTATCATATATGGTGTAACAAAAAAAATTTCCTTAATTAATTGATTTTGATTTTCTATTGAATGAATTGTAGTCACAATTTTTTTTTTAATATTTTTGTTTTCTTTAAAATTCTAAAAAAAAAGTGACAGAAATATATTTTATTGATATTCTTTAAATTTCACATAATTATATTAAAATCGAATTATATTTTAGAATCACCCCTTGATTTTCTTTTAATAGTACAATTTATGCCATTGCAAATTATTTTAAAACAAATATGGTGAAAACTATTTTTATTGAGCAAACAATTATTTCGATTAACATGGCAAAGTTGATACACAACCTGATCCTATTTTCCTACATTCCTATTAACATGGCACATAAAAATTAATTGTCTCAATCAGTCGGCACAAGATTAACTATTTCTAATTTATGAATTAACAAAGTCTATAATGAAATAACTAATGCAATCAATCAATTATGCAACATAAAAATATATAGAATTCAAAACACAAGTCAAAACCTAGTTAATGTTATGTGTGATAACAAAACAAAATATAATGTTTTTTTAACTATAAAACGAACTTGGAAGTTTGTAGTTGTATTAATTCCACTGTGACGTTCCAATATTTTTAAAAAATTTCCCCAAATATCAATAGAATTAAAAATACTAATTAAAATCGTATGTATAAATTATGATATAGCTGAATATATTAGTAAATTAGAACCTAATATAAATTTTCTTTTTAATGCTGATTCATTCAGTTATTAAAGAACATAATTCTGAGAATACAAAACGTAAACCTAACAACATAAAAACAGTCACATATAGATGATATAAACTGCACAATTAAGTGCAACAAAACAACACATCTTAGGGGAAAAAAACAATAATTCAATTTTTTTATGGGATCAAACTCCATGGTAGCTTTAATTGAGGTCATAAAATTCTAATTCAAACGATATTTTAGCAATGAGGGACTATTCATAGAAAGTTATAGTTAAACACGGTGAACAGGAGTAACTAATGGTGATTGATCTTTAATACGTCTCCTCAAGATGGAGGGACACACACTTCAATCTTGCCAACTAATGAAATGAATGTTGGATGTGGTAGTGGGTTGGTCATAGCATCTGCTAGCTGATCCTTGTTCAGACGTGTACCACTCGTAGCGTGTCTGACCTGACTTGGTTTCGAATAAGATGGTAGTCCAGCGCGACATGCTTCATTCTTGAATGGAATGGAATTGGCCCATAAGTAGGTGGCTCCATTGTATGGCTGGTGGAAGGAGAGGTTCTCAAGGTCTGAAGTGATATGGTGGGTTGCGCCACTGTCCATTAGCCAGTTTGTAGCATTGTAGGGAGCAGCTACATGAGATTTCGAGGATTCCAAGGCATGAATGGACTGACTTTCTGTTGACGAGAAGACTGATAGATTTGGAGTTGAGAGCATCACTTGGCACTATTTCCTTGCATGCCACAGATCTGACAGCGTCCAAATTATGGCCTTGGTCCTCTTGAGTCATTGCGGTTTTTTTGTTGCAGAGATGAGTGCTATTGTTGTTTAAAATGATGTGAGACATTCCTATGGTTTTTTGGCCTTTGTAGTGGTTGGTGTAGTTGCGCTGTTGTGCTCTATTGATGTGACAGGAGTTGGTGAGACAAGAGCATCATTGACGGAGAAGAGTTTGTGCCTCGTGGTTGAGTAGGCGCTCATGCATATCCGTGATTGATAGGGGGGCATCCATGCCTTAGATCTGGTCATGCATATTCATGGTCAATTGCTTTCCTGAGAATTTCTAGTTCATCCAATGATGCCTTAAACGTAAACATGGATAGTCTTGGTCTCATTTTTCCAGTTCTTTAGTTGTGTCTTTAGCTGTTTAATGTGACCTCTGCTTGGTTTTGCATAGGTTGATGCAAGTGTGTTCCACATATCAGATGATGTGGTGCAATGCAAGACAAGAGGCTGGAGAGATTGAGAGATTGCTCCTACAAGTGAGCTATAAAGGAGCTTGTCTTGAAGTTTCTACAAAGTGTAGGCAGAATTTGCAGTGATTTGTTCGTCATTGGTGATAATTGCAGAAGAGATAGAGGCCAATCTATCAAGGTATCCAACGAGCACATATCCATCAAGAAGAGCATGAACATGGAGGCTCCACATTGGTAGCAGTGAGTCTGGTGACATTAGTTATGTTGATGGTGAGGAGAGATTGAGTGGTGTTTTTTATGTTTTCTATGATAATGGCAGGGGAGATGAGTTGTTGGAGGTACTCATGATGAGGTTTTAGCAATTGTAGAACAAAAGACAAGAACTTAGGTCTTTAAAAGCTTATGGTTCTTGATAACATGTATATATATATATATATATATATATATATATATATATATATATATATATATATATATATATTGAATCTTGTTTATGAACAATGAACAAGCAGTACAAATACTGATATTAAGGCATGACAGTAGTTAATGAAAATATATTCTATACAATAGATGAGATTATACAAAGATCAATCATTGATATTGATTGGTCTCTAATATTTATTTGGCCAAAGTTCAAATTAGGTACAAAGACTCAATAATCTCCAGATTGAGAGGATGATTCCATGTCCTTGCAACAATTCTAAGAGCTTTTCTTCTTGTCCTGCCTTTATCAGACTAGGTCCCTTCTTTTCTTCTTTCTCAGTTCTGATAACATTCTTGCATTATAGTCTTTGCGCGAGCGCTTCCTTCATGCACCCGTTGTTGAACTGAAGTCAGGTAGATATCTAGTGCATCAGCAACTTCGTGCCGATATTCACAATCAAGCCTTCGTTCCACATGTTCTCTAGAGTCTCTGTACTTCTCAACCCGAGCTATTGCATAGCGAAGCATTGCACTCTCGTGCAGTATCTCTGCTTCAGCAACCGATACTTGATTCGTAACATCTTCCTCTATTAGGGTTTTGAGGTCGTTTATCATCGGATACAGACATCGCAGGATGTACTGAGTTGACAAGGTTCTTCTTCTTCTTCGCTCTCGGTCTCAGCGTATTTTGACACGCGCATCACAAATCCTCTACCATTCTTTGAAAAGATACTGAGATTTTTTACGGCAGAGTTCATCTCAGATACCAAGCTATCGAGATCATAAGGGTTATTACTAATCTTAGAGTAACTTGTCAGACAAGGAGATTCCAGAACGATTCTCATCACGAAGTCAAGAGATTAGCCCCGCAAGAAATCGTCTCCCTTGTACCTTTGATTCTAACTCTGTCGAATCAAAGAAAAAATATAATTCTGCACCGTTACAATCTCTACGCTTCTACACGAACGTGTTTATATAGGCCAAGGAGGTATTTTGATATGAATAGAAAAGGAAACTTGCTAAAAAAATCTAGAAAGGAATGAAAAATCAGATTGATTACAGATTACAGAATTAAATAAAACAAAGTCAATAAAAGTTATATTACGTGTCTTAACGTAGAGGTGAAAAGAAAGGAAAAAGCTTGGAGAAACGGCCACATAAAATTTCAAATCTTACGGTTCAGAATTTAATGATGTTATCAACGAAGTTATCAACGGTTTCTGTGTAAGCTGTTAACGTAGGGTTGCGACGCAGGGGATTATAGCTAGATTTCACAAGATACGACAATAATATCGCTAAATAACGAATGGGATAGATGAAAGATTGAAGAAGTCCTACCGTTTCATGTGGAGCAAATCTTGAAAATCAAACCTAGCAAGCAAATCAAGAAGATAAGTTGGTTTGGCTGAAAAACCCAAATGGGAAATACTCAACAAAATCAGGCTACCTAGTCATTTCGGAGGAGAAAACTGCAACTATGCCCTTGCTTCAAGGGGATGCAATCGAATGGCTCCCCAATGTGTGGAACATCAAAGCTTCAGAAAAGATAAAAATCTTCTTATGGAAATCCTTACATGGTGTCCTTCCAGTAGGAGAACAGTTCGCGATACAGAACATCCATGTTTCTACTCTTTGCTCTCGATGCAACTCAGAGGAATCGGTGCTCCACCTCCTATTCAACTGCCTCTACGCAAAAAATGTTATCACCAGAGGAGACGATCCAGAAAGCTATCTCTGATGCCCGCGAATGGAAAAATGCTCAAACTCCTCCAAATCCAAACCGATCGAAACCGTTGATCAGACTCGAACCTAACCCTAGAATCCCCGATCTCTGCGGTATCTTCACCGATGAAGCATGGGACTCTCGGACAGGGAACGCAGGCTTTGGTTGGATCATTGATGATCTGGTCTCACCTTCTCAACATTTAGCGACTGCGACGTTCGTCACATCGCCCCTTATGACAGAAGCCTTGGCTGTCCTCAAAGCCATAACCTTTGCTCTCTCACGCGAATTGGACTCGATATTAATCCTCTCAAACTCCCAAATTCTCATCAATACAATCAATAAGAGGGAGTTAAAGCTCGAGATCTACGGACCGCTCTGTGAAATCTACCAACTGCTTTATTCATTTATGTCTTCTGTTTTTAAGTTTATTCCCCGTTCTTCAAACTCTAGTGCTGATGTTGTTGTAAAGCAAGCCCTTTGGACCTTGCAGAATTAAGCCCACCTAAAGAAATTTAGTTTGAACAAGAAAGAAAAAACGAATCTATTTCTCTTTTTTTTTTTTTAGCTGCAAAACCTCACGAAAAATAACGCGGCAATGAGTGAGAGAGAGCGGTTGGAGTCGTAAGTTTCCCTAGGATGAGAAAAGCTCTGGATAACGTCTTTTCCCGTCGTCGGAGACGGAGGTTATGCCTTTTGGCTCTTGAGGTAGTTCAAAAGATCTTTGTGATTTTGAAGTAATTGCGATTTTTAGGGGGTTTTCTTTTTTTTTGCTTTTGTTGTTGTTTGATTGTTGTCTTGTTTCTGAGATCTGACGGAGTCGAATTTGACCTATCCAAATTGATTTTGAATTTCGTTGTTCGTTGAGATCTGAGATAAACCTTGTCGACGATTATTACTTTGGTTCAGTTTCAAGGTGGAGTTGAGATTTGGTGATGGTACTACCAGCATAAATAGCGATCTCCTCTGTGTTCCGTTGATTGCAATTAGGGTTTCGTGAAGAGCTGTGACTTGTTTGTTCCGTTTTATATTTGAATTTGAATCTGAATCTGTTGAACTTTTGATATTGATTGATGTGTTGATTATCAGGTTATATTAAGCTTCGTTTTCGAGTGGATTTACTTCTTTTGAGACATGGAACAAGATTACATGAGTTCAGGCTGCTACCAGTATCGAGTTTACTCGCTGCAAGAAGCTCTCGATTGGCGGGTTCTCGCTCGCTCTGATTTCCTTACTGCCCCTTTCGTGAACTGCACTTAGCTGTTCATTCCTTCTTCCGTGATCTTTATGGAAAAGGCGTGATGCAAATTTCTAAGTCAGGTATGTTTTTTTTTTTTTTCACAAAGCTATTGAAATTTGCATTTTAGATTTACACGATATGTTTCTAATATATGGCTTGTTGATTTTTCTGAACAGATTTGAGTACACATAGCTGTAAATTTAATTAATGTCAGTTAAGAAAATAAGATTTTTATTTAAAAATCTAAATTTTTCTTTTTGGAGTGTGAATACATATGAAATTTAAAGAGAAAGAATAAAACTGCTATAGAAGTTAGGAAATCTCAAAAAAGAATGGAATGATAAATGAGAAGAACTAAAACACATCATATACCTCCTAACTTATATAACTCCTTGATTTTCTCTTGTTTCATATTTATCGAAGCATGATTGTTTGTGTTGCATCTTTGTTTTGTGTAGGGCTGATGTCTGCAAGTTATCATTCCTTTGCATAGTAATAGGGTCTCATCTAAACCTTGGTCCCTACAGTTAAAAATTTCTGTTAACTCCCTATTCCATATCTGGTTCTTATGGGAGCTGACTGAAGAAGGATGTCTCAGTTTCCTTTTAAGTTTTGACATGTCGTAGCTTTGATAAGTCTTTTCCTCGAGTCTCCGTACCTTGAGTGAATTGTTGAGAGCGTGGGTTTCTTACTCAGAGCATTCTTTCTCCTTGGTTCTTTTTGTGTCGTCCAGTTCTCAGCATGTTTTGCGTTCTTCTCTTGGTGTCTTTCTTTTGCCTTGATGGTCAACCAATTTATTTTCTAAGTAAATAACGGTTAGCCGGAGAATCTTTGAGTTTGCTAGCATACGAACAAGTGGAAGAGTGAAGTTATAGATATATTTCAGAAGTATTTTACAAACAAAAGCTAAGGGGATACTGTGTTTAACCTAAAGCCATGGAGAGGTAGGTTTGATTTTCTTTATCTATTCTCTATCTTTTGCTTCAGATCCTTGAGTTATAATTTATGTTTCCTTTTCGATGCCTTATGCAACTCTAGGTATAATTTAGTCAAAGAAGTTGGTGATGGAAATTTTGGGAATGTTTGGGGAGCTGTCAATAAACAGACGGGTGAAATTGTAAGTTGTTTTTTTAAAGAGATCAATGCATGTATACTATTTGTTCTTGATTTTTAGGGTTCTGAAGTTGTCTGTGGACAGGTTGCAATTAAGAAAATGAAGAAGTATTACTCTTGGGAAGAATGTGTTAATCTGAGAGAAGTGAAGGTATTATATCTCCTCTACTGCAAATGTTATTAGTCTTTCTTCTTGTATGTTTACTGATCATCTCCATTTCATACTAGTCTCTTAGTAGGATGAATCATCCAAAGATAACCTATACTTTGTATTCGAGTACATGGTATATGCTTTGTATTCAAGTACATGGTATATACTTCTTGCTACTTTTTGTTGATCTCTTTGCCATAGCTCTTTCTTCTTTAGTGCCTAAATATTGTTTATGTTCTTACTTGAGCAGGAGTCCAATCTTTACCAGCTTATGAAAGATCGCCCTAAGCTTTTTGCAGAATCTGATATTCGAAATCGGTGTTTTCAAGTCTTTCAAGGCCTTTCTTACATGCATCAACATGGATACTTTCACCGTGATCTTAAGCCAGGTAATTGATAGCCCTGAGTTACCAATCAGTATCAACTCATGTGCGATGGCGTTCAGCATTATTTTTCAGATCATTTACCATTTCTACCGCTAAATACTTTGACAACGAAACAAGTGTTTTTCCTGTTGCAGAAAATCTATTAATCTCTAAAGATGTCATTAAGATTGCTGATCTTGGCCTGGCCCGGGAGATTGATTCAAGTCCACCTTATACAGTATATGTATCGACACGCTGGTAAGGTTCACCTCCCTGATCTGTTGAAATGGGTCCTTAAGAAAATCATTCTATTTGTAGTTCAATGGTACATGTGTTGTGGTGATTGGCATATCTGTGACTATTCCACATATCTGCCTTACTTTCCACTAAATTCTGTGCTCAAAATTTGTAACAGATATAGGGCACCTGAAGTACTGCTTCAGTCATATGTGTACACGTCAAAAGTTGGTTAGTGTTCTCAAAATTCCAATAGAAATACGTCTCTCAGTACGGTGTTGGTTCAAAAGTTGCTTGTGTTTCAGATATGTGGGCAATGGGAGCTATTCTGGCTGAGCTGTTGTCTCTGAGCCCTCTTTTCCCTGGAGCTAGGTATTTGTCAAATGGTGTTCAATTACTGTTTTTCTGATTAAATAACGTTACGAAAGTGATGCTAAGCTTTCAAAATGTCTCTTTTAATGTGTTCAGTGAAGCAGATGAGATCTATAAATTATGCAGTGTGATAGGTAGCCCAACTGTAGAGACATGGTTGGAGGGCCTTAATCTTGCTAGTGTCATCAGTTACCAATTCCCTCAGGTAAACTTATTTGCTCAGTCTTCAATGCTTTTGGAGGAAACAAACGTCATGGATTCTTATTTATGTAGCTTTGGATACTAGTAATGATCTGTTTGTTATCTTGCAGCTTCCCAGTGTACATCTTTCAAGCTTGATGCCATATGCTAGTGCAGAGGCGGTTAACCTTGTTGAGCGCCTATGCTCATGGGATCCCAACATTAGGCCGACTGCTGCCGAGGCATTACAGCATCCGTTCTTTCAGAGTTGTTACTATGTTCCACCATCTCTCCGTACCAAAATGTATGTTGGACAAAGAGGGTTTCTCGAGAAAGTGGTGACATGTTCCTCAGACCTACACAGCCTCCCAATCCCAGAATCGCCGGTTAAAAGCCACAGACGCTTTCTTGTGACTAATAAGATAAAGATGATTTGTGGGCTAAGCTATGTTTGATTCATCACATCATCATACTCGTCTATTACCATAGAGTCGAAAATCATTTGTGGACTAAGCTATGTTTGATTTCCTTTTTCAAAAACTCTCTTGCTATACTAAGGCTGTTGTCACGAATAAAGTTGTACTCCCTCATTTTTTATTCGTGATAATTTGTGTTGTCGAAGGCTGTTGTCCCCAAACGAAATAGTTTTAATGCATAAAATCATCTTTGAAAAATATCCAGTCTACAGTATTTGGGAAAGAACAAAACAAGGGTCTTATTCACCCAGACAAGATCAGATCCCGTGTCTGAGATTCTACAGCAGAGGTATCTTAAAACAGAAAAACCAGTGAAATGATGTTTCGATGCGGGTCGTTATTCAACACAAACATAGTAGATCTTGCTCCGGCCACTTCGCCACCTTTAATCTTGTGATGATGCTTCAACGGAATCTACCGTGAACCAGTCCTGCAATTACACGCAGCGTAATATGATGCCACCAAATTTTGACAATTTGGATTGAGAAGAATGGTAGAACGTTAGGCATATGCATACGAAAGTTCCGTTCTCCTGGCAATCAAAATAAGGAAAAGTAAAAGAAGATATAGAGTTGAAAGGTGCACTCACCGTGCCTTTGAGATCTTCCTTTCCAGCTCGAAGCATTGGGCAATTCTTCTTTTTAAACGTCTGGAGATTGGGTAGTTTGGCTCCAATAGCTGATAACACAGGCAGCTCATAAAGGCACAGGGTAGTGAGAGTTGACACTTCGCCTTCATCTTGAAAAACGTTCTCTAGCTTCTCACAAAACTTTATATGAAGGACTTCTAAGTTGCTAGGAAGGTGCGCTGCCTCTGCGAAAAGCGTCTTGATATTTGGAGAGCAATCTATGCTTAGCTTCTTCAGATGATTTAAGCTACCACCACAGCTTATACTATCCAACAGTGGAAGGTTCGTAATCGACAAAGTCTCCAGTGATCCCAAACGTTCCTCATCCACACCAGCGAAAAGGTCTTTTATATCCATGCACATCCTTAGCCAACAGCCCTTCACCGATTTGATCTCATTAAAGATAGATGTGAGCCTTGTGGAGCTACAGTCCGCAAAAGACACAAACTCAGCATCAGCTAAAGATTCCTTGTCCACATCACAGGGACCACCTAATACATTAGATTCAGCGATTTCCAAATTTTTCAAATGTCTTTGAGAATCAGCAAATGGTATCAACTTATAATATAGAGCCATGTCTATCGGAAACTGGCGAAAACATTCTCTGGAGGCAGGTTCGTTTGAATCAAACATCCGAGTAGCTATGACCTCCTTTATTTGATCCCAGTTCGCACGTTTGGAAGAACTAGAATCAGCGAGAAAAATCTGTTTCGGACAACAGAGTTTGCTCTCTTTTGGCAGCTCTGGTGGAATCATCACCTTGGTGCGAGAGAGATTTACTTCACGGAGGTAAGACATGTCCACAAATGATCCCTCAACTGTATGCAACTTAGCACAGCCGGAAACATCAAAAACCTCAAGATTTGTGAGATTTTTAATATTTGGGAGAGCTTCTAGATTGGGACAATCCCTTAGGATGAGCTCACTGAGGTTGGACAGCTCTCCAATGGTGGAAGGCAAGTGACAAAGACTAGAGCCCGACATATTAAGAATTATGAGTTCGTGCTTATCCTCGAAGCATGCTTCATGCATTCTTACTAAGCTAGTAGTGCCAGAAAGATCAAGAATCTGGAGACCAGACAAAGGCTTCAGATTAGACAATTTTCTCAATTTCCTACAGTTGCGCAACAAGAGGCGAGTCAAGGAGTGAAGCCTGGCGGCCACCGCAGAGTCCTGAAACATTGGTAGTCGCTCTATGTTGCTCTCCGAGAAGTCAAGGAGTTGTAGTTTTGTAAGATGATAGAAGTTTTTGTCGAAGATTGTTTGGAGTCCACGAGCACCAGAAACATCAACAACCTCAAGATTTACAAGTTCTTGCATGTCTGGCAAATCTTCTAATACATGACAATCCCTAATTATGAGACAATGAAGTCCCTTTAGCTTAGAAATGCTGGAAGGGGAAGATTTAATATGAAGTCCAGAGAGGTGAAGACTTTGAAGATCAGGCATTGCGGTGAAGAAGCCGTGAGAGATTTTCTTTAAGGAGCTAGCGCCAGAAACTTCAAGAACTTGTAGCAGTTGAAGTGTCTTAAGCTCCTCTATATCTTCCAGTAGATCACAGTCCCTGATCACAAGAACCCGTAGTTTCACTAGTTTTGATAAAGACGGGAGAAAGGTGGGTTCGAAAAGGGCAAGTATTTCAAGATCCTTCAACTTTTCAAAAAACTTGTCAGAAATTTCCTGACGCAAACGGTTTCCACTGACCAGAATAGTTGTAATTTCCCTTCCTTTCGTCCTGGCTCGCACTCCTTTTATAATGTCATCCACATAGGTTATTTTTCCTAGACCTTTTGTACCACGAACTTTAGCAAGTCCAATTCGAGATGCTCCCAAGGATCCACGCCGCCTGAGATCAATAAAGTTCTTCATTGCAACCTCTGGGACAACCGCATTGTCTTCTTCTTGTATCTTCAGAATACCACGGTTGAGAAGCTCCGTCAAGATAATATAACCATCTTTAAAAGCCTTTGTGACCGACCTAACGGGATCAAAGTAGCCTTCAAGAATCCAATGGGCTATCAACTCCTGGTAATAAATGCATCCACGGTGCTCGTCGAAGAAGCTCAAGCTGTGCCAGAAGCAGTCAGCAATAGGGCTCTTTAGGGTATCATCTGTTTCTAATAGTTCATATACAAGACGTAGAATAGGATTACGCCTGGATGTCGCTCTCTTGTGATTAGCAGATGGAAAATCTGAGAGAACGGCTATTTTGAAAACCTCTTCCTGCTTCGGGGTAAGGCAGAGCGGAACCTTCTGGGAAATCCAGTTTAAAGACTTGGCTAGCACAATAACTGCAGCTGGCAAAGACATGCTTATTTTGGCGATACGACGTGTTAATAACCCATCATTATCTTCCCCAAAAGCTTTTCCAAGGGAATTTAGTAATCCATACTCCATCTGAAACTCGAGTAGATCCAGCGCATAATCATCAGTAAGGGAGTCGTACAAAATCTGTGACTTATCTATGGTATTGGAGTCCTGTGCGGCATGGGATCCAATCTCTCCATCCTTTCTTTTTCTTCTTGTGATAAGAATCTTCAGAGGTACCAAAGGTGCAAAAAAATCTCCGAGGCACAAATTTTCCATCACCTTTTCTTCATTGGTCACACTTCCTTCATCATCCAAAACCAGCAGAATATAGGTTTTATCATCACTACTACTGTCCTCGGAAAATGAAAAATCGTAAAAGTCGTCATAAACGATTCTTTTGCCAGTTTTCTGTGTTCTTCTCAAAATTTCGTTATGAATCAGATCTTTTAACCTCGTCAAGTCTTGATATTTCTGCTCCTTTTCATCATCGCTATTGTCCTCGTCCACACCATCCTCTTCACTCCCTTCGTGGTCTGGAAAAACGGATAGCTGAGATGCTATAGTCTCGTAAATCGACATTTCGTCCAGCTCTTTGTTTAGATTCAGCCAGAGGGCGAAATAGCAGAAACCCTCTTTTACTGCAAGATCGCATGTCTTTTGAGCCAACCATGTCTTACCTATTCCAGCTTCACCAGCAAGCACGACTCTCGAGGCACCATCGTTTTCAAATGAATCCAAAATGCTTACACCCAGATCGTATACACTTACCATATAAGAAGGGTGTAACCCCATCACTGTTAAAGCAGAGATATTAGAAAATAATCGACAGGGGATAAAACCCAAACCTAATATACATCGTCAACTCTTTTCAAAGGATCGAAAAAGTTCGGAATCAGATTATTTTTCTAGCAACCCAGAGATAGTTGAAACATAGACAACTAGCCTACTACTCTCTATATTTAGACCTTTTGTTTATTTATCATGTTTATCACGATTTTAAACTTAATCAATGATTTTCATAAATATTTTTCATACATTTAATAATAAAAATATTTGAAAACATGATAATTACAATTTTCACTATACCAGTATTTAATATTATCTTATTTATTCATTGAAGTTTTGATAAATTTAATGACTAATTTTTTATTTAACAGATTACAAATTAATAAAATTATCTTGAAAAAATAATAATACGTGTTTGAAAAAAGAAAAGATAATCCCATAAATTTATCTTGCGTTTATCAACAATTATTTTTTCTTAATTTTATATATGCATATAATAATTAGATTTATTATTATACTAAATTATTAAAAATATTTTTAAAAAATATAAATAAATTTATTTATATTTTTGTAAACGTATATATCAAGGAAAATATTTTTATAAACATATTAATTTTATTAATGAGGTTTATAAGCTATAACAATAAATTTGATATATATTTTTTTTGATAATGTGACTTTTTGTAGTTTTTTTAATTATTATTACAGTTGAAAAAATAACATTTATTTGTTATTTAAGTTGAAAATTAATATTTATTTATTTTATTTTTTTAAGAGAATCATATTTAAAAATATTTTAAAAATATTGCTCCAAAAGAGAATATTTTCAAAATATTATTTTTTTTATTTACAACATATACCTTATATTATATAATTAATTATGTTTACTTTTAATTTCTTTCGAGAATTTCACAGAGTTATGGCTTTGTTTTAATTAAAATTCCTTTAGAAGATTATTATATATGGAAAAACGTGAATCTCTAATTTATAATAAAATATTTCTAAAATAATTTGTTTTAATTATATTTAATAAATCTTGAAAGTTAAAGACCGCTACTTGAAAATAATAAAAAAATATTATTTAACAATAAATCAATATCATTTTATAGAAAGTAGTAATTTCTATTTTAGAGTAAAAAAATATAGATTGATTATAATTTATTTTTCTCTATTATAGCATTTAGAAATTAAAACAACAATAGATATGAAATGTTTTTTTTATCTTATACATTATGTATTAATGTTTTGTTTGTCAATATGATCTGTTTGCTTGTTTATTTAACTATTATAAGAGGTATTTTAGAATATAATTATAATCAATATTTTAATTAACAATGATTCATATAATATGTAAAGTTGGGTCATTGAATTTTTTTGTTTTATTTTGAGATTTTGATAAATTCAAAATTTTGGCTTGAAAACATCAATTTTTATCAACAATTATGTGTTTGTTCATTTAATTAGATATAGGTTTTTAAATTAATATAGTAAAACTGATTAAAAATAACAATGTATTTTTAAATAAATATTATTTTTTATATTTAACTAATAGTACATTTACTAATAAATATCTATAAATGAATTATGTCCGCAAATGCATATGATTATTTAAAATATCTATAAAACTTTATTAGATTATTATGATGATGATATGTTTTACATGTATAATAACAAAAATTATATCTTCTGATTAATTTAATATTTGAAACTTATTAAATAATTTAGATTGATTTTTTTTAGATTGTTAAAATTAAATTAGTTAGATATATATTAGTCCGCACAAGTGTGGGGTCCACCATCTAGTATATATATATATTATTAAAAGAGAGATACAAATATAAAATATCTCTTAGTTTTCACTTTTAATTACAATGGTATGTCACTAAAGTAATTAAATGAACCATTAAATGAATGTATATTTAAGGAATTATTGTCTTTTTCTATTTATTAAACAGTTTCCTAAATCAATTTAACTTAATTTCGTATTTAATATATTTCCTAAAATAAATTATCTGATTTTTAGTAATATTCATATTTAAAATTTATTTGGAGAATATTAAAATTGGATAATGTTACGATTAATTATTTTGAACGAAATTCAAGTTTAAATTCGACATTAAACAATATTTTGAATATTCCTATAATATATGTTTAACTTACCATTAATTATTTTGAATAATAAAATCTATATATGCTAAGATTTTAAATATTTTAAACTACTTATATAACAAGATGAAATATTTCTAACTCAATATTATTTTAATGTAATTAAATCTCTCCCAAGACTATATATTTTTCAAGAATTTTTAAAGTGTATGTTTAACCATTTTGGTTGCTATTAATTATTTTCAACAAAAAAGTTTAATACTGAAATTTAAATATATTTGAATTATTTGTAAATCAATGTTTAATGTTTATAACCAAATATATTGTTTCTAACGTATCTAAATCTTACCATATTATCCATATTTGATCAAAATATTATTTTTTTACATTTGGCAGACAATTTCATGTTACAAGAAATATTACTCAAACTATCAATAGGTTAATATTAATTTTTCAAAAATTTAATAACAAGCATATGATACTATTTTTACAACACACAAACTATTAGACTGTTGTGTTTATAAAAATTTAGAAATATATAAATATTTAAAAATATAAACTGATAAACATTTAATAATATTTATTTATATATAAAATGAAAATAAATATCCGTCTGGTCGGACAGGTCCAGCTCTAGTATATATTTATATGCGAGTGCAAGTAGCGTCGGAGAAAGTGACTAACCTTGGTGAAGGGAAATAGACAAACACCGAAGATCAGCTCCCCAGTGTTCTTTGTCCGCAAGATTCAGAACATTAGAATTTGAAAGCGTTGGATACGGAAATGCGGGTTCACTCGTTAATTGTTGTATTTGCTCTCATGGTTTGGAATAAGAAAGAAAGATACTGCATTATTAACGAATAAGAAAGTTGCTCATTTGGATATTCAAAATCACTACAAGAAAACAGGGGATATTGACGGACGAATTCGTCGGAATGTCGTCGGAATACGCTTATTTTGACGAATTTTTGACGAAACAGTCCGTCGGTATCATTTCGTCGGAAAAAAAAATTTCGTCGGAATTTCGTCAGACATACCGACGACTTTCTGACGAATACCGAAAATTCCATTTTGACGAACTTCCGACAACAGTGTTCATCGGAAATCAGAATAAACCGACGAACCTCGTCATCAGATGATACCGACGACACATGGTTCCTCAAAAAATACCGACGAACCACATCCTCAGAATATACCAACGACATGGTTCGTCGGAAAATTCCGAAGGCACTTGTTCGTCAGTATTTTCCGAGGAACCATTTTTCGTCGGTATGGTTCCGACAACCACAATTCTTCGGAATTTCTAATTTTAAATATATAATTAAATGTTGCATTTTTAAATATTTTTTATTATAGAATAATTTTTGCAATTATAAAAATTTAATTGAAATAAATCTGCAATTGAAAACTAATAATATTATAGAATTTAAATTTATACAAACCAAAATAGAAAAAAAAACATTCAGAAAGTTTTAAAATTCAGAAAAAAACTAAGAACTCGAAGCAAACAAACGGTTTAGCTTCTCCATTATCTTGGCGTTGGTATTCTTTTGCGATGCCAGCTCAGGAAGGATAGTGGCATTCTCAGCTTGGATATTGGTATTCGCCTTAAGGATAGATGCATTATGCTCCTCCAATGCCACAATCCGTTCATCTTTGTCATGTAGCTCTTCGAGAACCATGGAATCGGCATACGGAGCTTGCGAAGAAGATGTCAGATACGAAGAAGCACGGCGGGTCAACTCAACTAAACGGCCTTCTTTCCTTTTAGGAACGGTCTACAAAAATATTTAAAGTTAGTAAACTACATTATAAAATAACTATATTAATTAAAAAAATTTATCTTTTCAACCATCTCAATTATTTGTAATCGGGACAAGTTGGTTAAAGCTCCCATAGAATCGCCGTCATTAGATAGAGGCTGAGACTGAGATGCAATTTCAGTTTCCACCAAATCAATGTCAACTTTGATCACGGGGTCCTGAATTTGACCCGTCTTCTTGTTAGTGTGAGCCACCTTGACGAGTTGGAGACGATCAACGTGATTACCGTCATTTGCTTCGATCTAAAAAACCACCATAATTAGTCAAGGAATGTATAAAATATTTATTTAAATAAATATTAAGATAAATAATAAAAGAAAAAACTTACAAGTTCATCCTCCTTAGTAGACATAGAGCAAACGCTGAGGTTGTGCACATACATACCTTTCTCGCCACGATCGCTCTTCCGGTTTTTGGTCTGCAGTTTCGTCCTTCTCGCAATGAACAATCAACTGCTCCCACACCGTCCCGTTGATGAACCGTGGCCTCTTGTTCTTCTGCCAAAATTTCTTCCACGCGTTCATCTGCTTCGTATAAGAGTCCATGGCTTTTTCGTTGAATTTCTTACGGACAGTTTCCGTCTGATCGAGGTGCCAGTTGAACTCTTGCTACAAAACACACATAATTTAATAAGTAGATATATAAAAAATGTAAATACTTTAAAAAAATGATGAGTTACTACCGCAAACTGACGAAACCACAACTCTCGTTCGTCTTAAGGGATCACACTCCACTTCGAATATCCATTATGGAGCATGGAATACATCATCTGGTTGATGCTCCTGCTAATGGCATTTCTCGACTTGGTGAACCATAAAAAATGCAAGTTAGCAAGTTAATTAATGGAAAAAACATAATGCTACAAAAATAAAAATACTAACCAAGTGATATGTCCTTGTTGCGGGTTGGGATGGAGAACCGAGAGATACTCTCGACCTGGTTGTTGAACCAATATTTCAATTGGCATGACCCCCGGATCCTGTTGAGCAGGAGGGGGAGGGGCAGCGGAAGCTGGAGGGGGAGGGGCAGCGGAAGCTTGAGCGGGAATATATGTGTGAACCGAGTTTTGTTCGTGAGACGATCCCGATGCACACGAACTGCTCACCGAACTACATCGAAGACGGGCTGTGGGGAAGGGTACATCCTCGAACCATAAAAAAATATAAAAATTTAAAAAAAAATTATTATACATGATTTATATATATGTGTGTAAAAAATTAAAAAATTAAAAAATTATATATATATATATATATGTATAAAAATTATAAAAATAATAAAAATTTATATATATACATGATTTATATATATATGTATAAAATATTTAAAATGTATATAGAAATATATGTATTAAAATTATAAAAATATTAAAAATTTATATATACATGATATATATATATATATGTATAAGAATTATAAAACAATTATAAATATATATATACATTAAAAATTTATATATATATACATGATTTATATATATATATATATATGTATAAAAATTATGAGAATATTAAATATATATATATATATATATATATATATATGTATATATAAATTATAAAAATATTAAAAATTTATATATATACATGATTCATATATATATATATATATATATATATATATATATATATATATATGTAGAAACTTATAAAAAATTAATTTTTTTATTATACATGATATATATATATATATATATATGTATAAAAAATTATATAAAATTTATAAATATAGAAAAATGTTATTAAATATTTTTAAATTTTCTTAAAAAACGTTTTATTATACATATTTTATTACTGGAAACTTGAAAATTGTTTGTTTTAAATCAAAAAACATTTTAAAAATAGTAAAACGTTTTAAATTTTAACAAAAACACAAAATAATTTCACAAAAAAATTAAAACAACAACCCAACGAACTTATATATCATAAACTATCCATTGAATTCTAAAATTTTCAATCAAACAACCTAAAATCCGAGATCTAAGTTCCAAAACCCTAAAAAATTGAGATAAACAAAGGTTGGGATGATTCTTACATGATTAGGGGTTTGGGAAAGAGATATGAGGGTGAGAAGAGGATTCGCCGGTGATGGGAGCTCGAGAATGGCCGGAATCGCCGTGAAAAGGAGAGAAATTGCAGAGAGGATTGAGAGAGGCGGAAATAACGAAGAAGGAAGAAGAAGGGTTTTTATATTTGATGATTCTGACGGACAGGTGTTCGTCAGTATTCCGTCGGAATCATTAAATATATACCAAATAGCGTTACGCAAAAATTTTCACGCGAGTTGGTTTTCTCGGGTAAATTAGAACTCCGGCGGAATTGGCGTACGTCAGTATATTCCGACGGAATACTAACGACCTAGTCCAACAGAATTCTGACAACTTAGTGTTTAGGAGTTAATTATTTGTTTCTAAATACAAAATCCAAATCTTTGATGACATATATAGTATTTTCATACAGATTTAACAATAAAAATGCTTTTTATAACACGATTTTACACAACAACATTTTTTTGTAGTGTAAGATTAGATGAATGATTTGTATAAGTATATAAGTGTTAAGATGAGATGTTATGAAAACAATGATATGCATACATAAATATTTTAATGAGTTCTTATATTTGAATGATTGCGATTTAATATTATACTAAACACTTATTATGTGTTATTTTTATAGTTTTGGCATCTAAATTTATATATTTTTATGTTTGAAATTTTTTAGAAGCAAATGTCTTGGTAATTCGACGGAATATACTGACGACATTCCGACGAACTTGTATAGTTCGTCGGAATTTCGACGGTATATTCCGACGAATTACTGAGGACATATCCAGACTTTAATTCGTCAGTATATTCTGACGAATTACCACGGAAATATTATAACTTCAATGAACCATTTTCTCGTCGTTATGTCGTCGGTATTTTGCAAGGGAATTCCGACGGACCAAGAAAAAAAAAACTAATCCGAATCTTCTGAAACTTCATCAAACTCCCCAACCTCAGCTTCTGGCTCCGAATGTACAACAGCATCAACTCCAAACTCAGTAAATTTCTCAACGAGTTCAACATCTGCCAAATCTTCAACTGCATGGGCGTTGCTGGTAGACTCTGGTTGCATTGGTTGATCATCATCATAAGTTCCATCCACTCTTCCTCTTGGGTTAATTTGTGTTACAGTGACCCATGGATCGTCTATGTACGTCACCCGAGGGTAACTGATGTAACACATCTATACATATCAATTATACAAGTATTAGTAAAATATATAACATTAATTAATTATATTGATAAAAAAATATGAATAGATTGACATACTTGATCAGCTTGCGAACCAAGAATGAAGGGATCATAATATTGAAGTTTCCGCTGCGAATGAACCGATGTAACCCCAAACGCATCAATCTTCACTCCTCAATCTGGGGTGGTGTCATACCAATCACAATAGAATACTACACAACGCAATCCAACCATTCCAGGAAATTGGATTTCCAATATTTATTTTATGTTGCCGTAGTAGACATCGTCACAGGAAGAAGATGAATAACCAGCATCATATGTTGTCTTAGAAATGATCTTTCCTTGTGAATGCATATCTTCGCGTACAAAATTTTGGATATGATTTGACCACATAGTTCGGTCCCTGCACAAATTCGCGTATCCAATCATCAAACACAAAACCTCTGGCCAAACCATCATTCACCTATAAATTATAAATATATATGAGTGATATCATTCAAATTACCCTAATGAGTGAATTACTCTCTCAAATAAGAGGTTCAGATGTAGTACTTAGAGACGAATCACGAGGAGCTAAGGAACACAAAAGATTGAAATCCTTAGAGATTATGCTAGCTTGAATATGTTTAAATGTAAATTGCAGTTTGTGAGCAATGATAACTTGCTCAATAGAATGGTTTTAGTTGTAAACAATAAGAGAAAGTAGTTAGATTCAAGATTACTATTCAGTTAATCAGGATTATAATGCTATAGATGTTTTAATAAGTTGCTTGCAAGATACTAAGAACTTCAATTCTTAGAGTTATCTAATAGCTATCGCTATTAGACTCATCCACTGATCTGACTGCCGACA
Organism: Hirschfeldia incana; assembly: GCA_026261945.1. Classification (NCBI taxonomy): domain Eukaryota; kingdom Viridiplantae; phylum Streptophyta; class Magnoliopsida; order Brassicales; family Brassicaceae; genus Hirschfeldia; species Hirschfeldia incana. The sequence continues at coordinate 1,866,492 of JABCMI010000033.1, forward strand.
ATATCGATCGATATTTTGACAGCGATATCGATTGATAAGGTTTGCCGTCGATCGATTATTCTTCTAGAGTATCGATCGATATAGCTTTAGATCGAATTGAATATATGTTCACCAAGATCATAGACCGGCTCTCGCGTATCCCTAGAGGATCTTAGCTTATGCAAGATGATTTCATGATATTCTAGTTAGCTACTCTAGAATAAACATTAAGGTTCATCAAGATAATGAGTATCACAACTCAACAATCTATTGTTGGGGCTAATCCCTCATAACTATTTGAACCCCAAATCTAACAAATGAATCTACTCAGACATAGCTAAGTGATTCATAGCATCAAGGTAATAATAGAGATTCATAAGATAGAAGACTAAACAATTAAGTTTCTCTAGATAACAAATCTCTTTGTATCTTCTTCTAGATCTTAGAATTTTATAGCCTTTGATGAATAGAGAATAAGATGAAAAGAATACTTTAGATTGATAAATGAAAAGTACTTAGAACAATGAAATCACAAGAAAATATGTAAAGCACATCTTGCCAAAACACATACGCATAACTATAAATATTGAGTTCAACTAGGTTAAAAACTTGTCAGGGAGATTATTATAATAATAAGAGATCTTGGGATTCAAGTCAGTTGAGATAACTATCCTTCTTCTACACGCTCGATATCGATCGATAATACTAGGCGTATATCGATCGATGGAGTATCTCGTCATCGACTTCTTCGGATGCGTCGTCGATCGATTACACAGGATGTGTATCGATCGATGTGTATCTCTGGATATTGACCTTCACGTCTAATCTTTATAGTTATCTCGAGAAAACTCTTCTTTAAGCCCCATAATGGCACCTAAAACGTCACTTTACTCCAAAATGCACTTGAACCTGAAAACATACCTAAAAGACTCCAAAACATAAGGTGCTTACGAATTTCCGACGAACTCTGTTTTATTGGAATGTCGTCGGATAGTCGTCGGAATATACCGACGAACCTTGTCTCGTCGAAATTTCGTCGGAATTGGCCGACGGAATTCCGACGACTTCATATTTTTTTTTGTCGGAAATTGGTCGGAAAGCCGTCAAAAATATCTGACGACATTTGAGTCCGTCGGAACTTCCGTCGAAATTCGGCGTATTTTCTTGTAGTAAATATATTTTGAAAAAGTTTAAATCTAAGCAAAATTTTACAGAAAGTTGATTCTAAATTCTATTTTAAAATCTTAAGTTATTTAATATGTTATTTATAAATCTTATTTAAAATCTGATGTTATTCAATAAATGTTTAAAGGGAATTCGCGGTGGATAACCAAAGAAACAAAATAGATTAGGGAATAAGATACGTTACTGTTGAAACTTCAATATCCCAAAAGTGACCCTACTCACTCTATTCTTAGGCATACCTATAGAGCTGACCGATCATTTGCTGCCGTTACAACAACGAGAATATTCGTGACCCCACTGTTCTTTTACTTCCTCATTCCTTTTTCTTTTTTGTTTTCTTCATCCCTTTTATATTTTTCCAAACTTATTTCTATATTATTCATGATTCTCTCATGTTTTATCAATCTGAAAAGAGAAAAACAAGCATCATTTATGTCAAAAATAAAATAAAAAATAACCGGAAAATAATATTAATTGGCAAAAAAAAATTGATGTTGTTAAAGCCAAAAACAAAATTCTAAACACTAAATTTTAAATCTTAGGGTCAACCATAAACTTTAAAATTCTAAATTCTAAACCCTAAGATTTAGGGTTGACCCTAGAGTTTAAGGTTGACCCTAGGATTTAGGATTTACCATAAAATTTAAGGTTTATTGTTTAGGATTTAGGATTTAAGGTTTAAAATTTAGGGTTTAATATTTATAATTTAGGGTTTAGAATTTTGCTTAAACGCATTAACAACGTCAACTTTTTTTTGCCAATTAATAGTATTTTCTGATTTTGTTACATTTTTGATAAATAAATATAACGGATAAATTGGTTCTTATTTTAGAAATGAACTTAGAGATTCACTAGAAGGTGAATCCAAATAAATCTTTTATAAATAAATGTCATTAAACTGGATATCATAACATAACACATGAGTTTTAGCCAGATATTAAATAAATAAACATAAGCAAAATTTTATCGTTAAGCAACAAAAATAAAGAACAATATTTAGGTTTCTGGATAGGAGTTTAGATTTTAGATTTGGGGTCTTGGATTTAGGTTTGGAATTTGGTTTTAGGGTTTAATGTTTGAATTTTGAATTTGGAACCTAGGATTTGGATGTAGGATTTAGGTTTCGGGTTTAGTATGCTAAGCCAGACATTATAAATTAAACCGGATGCAAAATCAAATAACAGGATATTCTATATTTTATTTCACTCCAAGAAAACATCGTTATTCTGAGGGACATATCGAGGGAAAATGAGTTTCTCGGAATTTTCTGACCAAAAACCGAGGAAATACCGAGGAAACCAAGAAATGTAGTTTCCTCGGAAAATTTTGAGAAAATTCCGAGGAAGACACATTTCCTCGGTATATTCTGAGGGAATACCGAGGAAACCATGTTCGTCGAAAAAAACCGAAGGGGATTATAAAAATTCCGAGGACATTTTATAGCCGTTAGAGAGCCGTTGGAGAGCCGTTGGAGGATTTTAAAAATTCAGAGGAAATTCCGAGGAAGTGTAGGTTTTCCTCTGAATTTCCTTAGTATGTCGGTAGGATTTCATCTATAAATACAGCCATCCCTCTTCCTCTTCATTCACTCCACTTCTTCATCTTCCCTCCTACCATCTTTACACACGAATTTGATTTCAAAAAAACATGTCTTCTTCAAATTATTTTCGTTCTTGGATCGATCGATCTCATTTGGATCCGAACACGAGATTGCTTACGGAAAAATACCAACGAGGTATAACTGAATTCACGGGGTTATTTTGCCGACAACCGGAAGCAGAAACATGTAAGTTAAGATGTCCTTGCTCTAATTGTAAAAATAGAAAGGTTATGAAAGAGTGGGATGTTTGGAATCATCTATATTTGAGTGGGTTTACACGAAGTTACAAAATTTGGTGTCATCATGGGAAAACTGATTATGAACTTGGTAGTACTAGCAAACCTCAGCCGTCGGTTAGATTAGAAGAACCAATTAGAACGGATGTAGGTTATGGTGTAGGTACTGAGCAGATGGTAAATGATCATTTTAGAGGGAAAGATTTACCCAATGCAGAAGCTAGGAGATTTTATGATATGTTGGATGTTGGAAAGCAACCATTGTATGAACGTTGCAGAGATGGTCATTCAGCTTTATCATCTGCTACAAGACTGATGGGCATTAAAACAAATTATAACTTGGCTGAAGACTGTGTGGATGCGATAGCTGATTTTGTAAAAGGTATTATACCTGAGGATAATGTAGCTCCAGGTTCATACTACGAGGTTCAGAAACTCGTAGCTGGTGTTGGTTTATCTTATCAGATAATAGATGTATGCAGTGATAACGGCATGATTTATTGGAGGGCGGATGACCAGCGGATTACATGCAAATTTTGTGGGAAGCTTCGTTATAAAGATACGAGTGGAAGAGTTCCAGTGCCATATAAGAGGATGTGTTATTTGCCTTTGACGGAAAGGTTGCAGAGATTGTATCTTTCGGAACGCACAGCGCAACGAATGAGATGGCATGCGGAGCACTCAACAGATGGTGGGATTAGACATCCTTCAGATGCAAAAGCGTGGAAGCATTTCCAATCAAAGTATCCCGACTTTACATATGAGAGAATAAATGTCTATCTTGGATTACGTACTGATGGTTTCAGCCCGTATGGCAAGAGTGGAAGACAATATTCTCTATGGCAATTCATTGTTACACCATACAACTTACCCCCAAACTTGTGCTTGCGACGAGAGTTTTTATTTCTCTCCATTCTCGTTCCCGGACCAGAGCATCCTAAGAGATCACTTGATGTGTTTCTTCAGCCACTAATATATGAGTTGCAACAACTATAGGCTGAAGGTGTTGAAACATACGATATTTCGTGTAATGAAAACTTTCATGCAGACAGTACTAATGTGGACAATAAGTGATTTTTCAGCATATGGTATGTTATCTGGATGGACAATGCATGGGAGGCTATTATGTCCATATTGTCAAGATGACATAGATGCTTTCCAACTAAAGAACAGAAGAAAAACGTGTTGGTTTGACTATCACAGATGATTCCTACCACCTGATCATCCATACCGTCAGAGCAAGACATTTTTTATATAAATACCGAGGAAATTCCGAGAGAGTTTAGGTTTTCCTCGTAATTTCCTTGGTATTGACATTCTTGATTTAGGGATTTGATTATAAAGTATTTTTCCTCGGAAATCCCTCGGAATATTCCGAGGATATTCCGAGGAAGGTGTGGGTTTTCGGTTTAAAACCCCTAGTTCCTCGGAAATTCTGAGAAAATTCTGAGGAACTAGGGAAATTCTGAGAAACGTTATGGTTTTCAGTATTTCCTCAGAAATTCCCTCGAATATTCTGAGGAAATTCTGAGGAACTAGGGGTTTTAAACCAAAAACAACGTTTTGCGGATTGAATAACACGTATATAACCTTCATTAAGTGTCTTAACCAGATTATAAAGTCAAACTTTGGTGTTTTACACGATAACAAACACTTTTACGATTGCATGAACGAAAACCACACAACATAAGAGAAACATTTATATACTTTAATAAACGTTAAAGGGAATAATTACAATTATTTTTGAAATTTTGTTATTTCATGGTTTATGATCATCTATACAAATAATCCTCAATGGTATGCATTACATTTGTAAAAGAAATGAAATACGGCAAAAAAAAAACGATGTTTTGAAACCCCAACCCCTGTTTTCTCGGAATATTCTGAGGAAATTCCGAGGAAGATATGCCCAAACCATGTTTCCTCAGAATTTTCTCTGAAAATTCTGAGGAAATTCCGAGGAAGATACGTTCCTCAGAATATTTTCATTTACCCGGCAACCAAAACCGCCAAATATTTCGCAAAAATTAAATTAATGGTTTCCGAGGAAATTCCGAGGAACCTCTTAAATTATACCGAGTAAATTCCGACGGAAATTTTCCGTCAAAATTTTTAATTTATAATTAGGTCGAGCAAACATTTCTTCCCCATTTCTCTCTTCCTCTTCCTCGTGAACTCCACGTCTCCCTCTCCTCCTTCGACGATTTCCGGCGATTCAAGTCTATGTCTCCCCAATTCCATCCCCAAATCATGTAAGGACACTATCCCTCTCTCTTAGATTCAAAAATCGAGTTTGATTATGGTGTTAGTGTGATTTTTATAGATTTTTGTTAGGTTGAATGGTGTGATTGTGTAGTGATAATTTGATTATGGTTTTTTTTGTGAGGATTTTGATTATTTGTTGTTATTGAGAGTAGATTATGGTATGGAATTTTTTATAAGTTTTTATTAATTTTGTGGTTATAAAAATCTAATTGATAATTATGTATATATAATATGAAAACGTTTTTTGTATATTAAAACTATTTTTTAATTATTAAACTAGTTTTTATATATTAAAACTATGTTTTGTAATTATTAAACTATTTTTATATATTAAAACTATTTTTTAATTATTAAACTATTTTTATATCTTACAACTATTTTTTGTAATTATTAAACTATTTTTTATATATTAAAACTGTTTTTGTAATTATTAAACTATTTTATATATATTAAAACTATTTTTGTAATTATTAAACTATTTTTTAAATATTAAAACTATTTTTTGTAATTATTAAACTATTATTTATATATTAAAATATTTTTTTTAATTATTAAACTATTTTTTATATATTAAAACTATTTTTGTAATTATTAAACTATTTTTTATATACTAAAACTATTTTTGTAATTATTAAAATATTTTTTATATATTAAAACTATTTTCCGGTAATTATTAAACTATTTATATTTTTGTGATTAAAAACTATTTCTTGATTTTTTAAAACTTAAATTTATTAGAACTAATTTTTAAATATATTTTTTTAATTTACTGGTCTTATGATGATCAGAGCCGGCCTCAACAGCGTCGTAGTCATGGTGGTACGGGAGCCACTCCATTCAGGATTCCGCATCGCCCCACAGCTCCTACCATACATCTCCCTCTCCATTTCCCGCTCCTGCTCCTTCCGCTCCCATTGCTGCACTGCTCCTGCTCCTGCTCCTCCGGGTCCTCCCAGAGTGATGAAGGTTGCGGAGTTTGTTCGACAATCCGGTGGTGACCATCTTCCCTATCTCACTATGTATCCTCGTGGACGGGATCAAACATGGTAACTAAACCTATTTTTTTCATTAAAATTTGATTCATTATTAATAATTTGTTCTTTTTATTAGGTTCAACCGATCCACGAACGTGATCGCATGGATCAAACGTATGATATACTCGGCCTTTGACAAGGGACATCCGACTTTCACTGACTTTCTTACCGACAAGCAGCATCTGTGGTTTCAGTAGTTTACGGTAAGTATTATAATTTTTTACTTATATTTTTAATCTTTAATATAAATTTTCTATGAATTGTGTTTTTTTCAGCAAGAATTCAACTGGAATGCCGATGATACGTTGTATATCTATCACCACTTCGTTCATAAAGTTATAGACAACTATGGGAAGCAGATCCACGAGTGGAAGAAGAAGTGGGAAATAAACAAGATTGTTTTTTATTTATTAAACAATTTTTTAATTTACTAAAATTTTTTTTTATTTAACATTTTTTTTATTAAAAGGTCCCAAAGTTGATGAACCCCACGGTCTGGCAGGAGTTGGGTGTGTATTGGGATAAAGAATAGACGAAAGAAACTTCTTCCACCAACTCCACCAATCGCAGGAGCGAGCGTAAAGGGAAGGGCGTCTTCAAGCAGAACTTGGGTGCTCAATCTATTGCCACTCTGGGGGATCGCATGGTAAGCTAGTCGCTTTTTATTCTATTATTTAAGTTTTTAAATTTTATTTTTTGTGCATTTCTTCTAATTACTAATGTTTGTTTAATTTATGTTTTTTTCAAGGCGGAAGAAAATGAAGGCGAGCCGGTTGATGATCTCGCCCTAATGAAGAGGACGTATACAAACAAAAAAAACGGCCAAATTGATGATGGTGTTGTGAGGAATGTGGTCACCCTGATCGACACTCAGGTGGAAGACGAAGTGTCTCAGCTTCAAACCGAGTATGACGATTTGATGGGTTCGACCTACTTGCCTCGGGTTCGGATCAAAGAAATCGTTGAATTGGTAAGTTCTTTTTCTAAAGTTCAAATAATCTTTTCTATCATTTAAATTTGCCTATCTAAATTTAAATTCCGAGGATGAATTATAATATTTCATTGGAATTTCCGAGGATTTGTCCGTCGGAAGTGTCCTCGGTATATACCGAGGAAGTACCGAGGACTTTTCCGACGAACAGTGGTCCTCGCAGTTTTTTTGGAATTCCGTCAGAAAATTCTGAAGGAATTTCGAAAAAAATGAAATTCCAAAGAGTTATTTTCAAGAATTTGTTTTCTCAGTATATTGTCGGAATATGGTTGTTCCGACGACATACCGACGATTTTAGCTTTCGGTATAAGCATGTTTTCTTGTAGTATTTCATAAATACTACAAACTTGAATAGTTTTCATGTTACTCAAATTAAAAACATATATTTAACATGATTATAAATCCATCTTTACATGTATTTAGCAAAAAGAAATTATTGTATACCCGGTAATAGTTCGTCACTACCAATTAAATGGATTATAAACCACAACGCTGCTTTCGCCTGACCCCACCCGACACTAATGTATCTCTATAATTTACATGCTGACACATACATACAGGTTTGCAGCCCTATCTAACACTACGCCCTAGGCATGGGCAACCGGGTCCTCGGGTTGGATTCGTCGGATCCTATCAGATTCGGGTCCTTCAGGTCCTGAACGTTTAGACTCATATAGGTATTTATAATTTTTCGGGTCGGTTCTGGGTCGGTCTTGTCGGATCCGGGTCGGTTCGGATCTATGATTTAAACCTATAAAATACTCATAATTTTTTGGTTATAAGTCGGGTCTTATCGGGTCCGGATCGGGTTCGGATATTTAGATTCTGAAAAATATATGACATACTCAAATTCACTCAAATTAATCAATATTTATCATATATATCTAAATATTTACAAAATAACTTAAATTAAACTATTAATAATTAACAAAATATTTTAAACTCTAAATTTTATATTTTAAAACTTCATATTACTTAAAAATGTTACAAAATAATAATAAATATTGTTAACCAAAAATATTTCAATTAAAAACAATAATATATATATATATACACAAAACATAACACAACAAAATCATAGTTTTGAATATACATGTTTTTAAGTCGGGTACACATCGGTTCTTATCCGGTCGAGTCTATTCGGATCGGTTCTTTTCGAGTCCAAATATGTTCGGGTCGGTTCTCTTCGATTCCGGGTCTATTCGGGTATAATAAATTTAGATCCAAAAGATACTTATAAACTTTCAAGTCGGATCCGTGTCGGGTATTTTTGGACCGGCTCAAAATCGGATCTTCGGATCCAGGTTAAAATGCTCATGCTTACTGCGCCCTAGTTAATTTTGGACAGAATGGTAACTTCACTTTGATTACTTACCAGTTATGCAAATACCAACCTTTTTTGTCCAACTACCTAGTTAACGAGCCTTTTATAGTTATTCAGCTAAATAGCCCATGTTTAAATCTAGTTTATAAAATCTAGTGATCTTCAATATTAACAGATTTTAACTTTTTTGTATTTAAAACTTATTTGATGTCCTTTGTTCTGGATTCTCTTAAACAAATTATTGAAATCAAAATCGAATGCATGCTGCGGAGATAGATTTTGAAACTTACCAGCTAAAACTATATTTAAATTTTAAATTTTATTTGATTACAAAACATTTACTGAATAACACCACCCCCCCCCCCTAAACTTTGATGAAGGTGTTCTTATAAATTATCTTTTTCTAATTATGTTAGAGATCAAAAATTCTGCAATTCTTTAAAGAAAATAAATAATCTGCAGATAAAAAGTAAAGATAAATTCAAAAAAAAAATTATCAAATCGATAATCCAAAAAAAAAAAATTTAATTTGAAAAGGTCAATTACATGGTGATGATTGGTTCAACTATCGCTGTAAAGATTTAGCTTAAAAGTTTAATTATAGGTAAATCGATTGTAGCTGTAAAATTATTACAGTAAACTTTATTGCAAAAACTTTTGCTATAGTTAGATTTGTTATAGTTGTAAATTATAGACTGTATATATTTTAAAATGAAATATGTGATATATATATATATATAACTATTTAGTCAATTAAAGTAATTTATATTAATATTTTATATAAATTATCAAAGTGTACCGTTATATAATGCGATATGTAAATAATATTTATGTTATTTAAAATATTTTCAATAATTTTGAAAACACACAAACTTAAATTAAAATATTTAAAGATGTTTTTGTTATGATAACTAATTATTTGATATTATAGATAGTTTTTATATTATTTTACATATACTACCTCAATAAAAGAATGATGTAGGTTTTTCCCCCAAAATACATAAAAAATCTATTTTATCTTTTGCTGTAATTTTAATAATAAAAATACAACATGATTAGTAAAGTTTCGTGATTTAAATATAAATAAACCTAAAGTATAGAGATAAAACCCAAATCACCAATTCACCACCATTATATATATATATATATATATATAAATAAACCTAATATATATATATATATATATATATATATATATATATATATATATTATTAAGTTGAAGTATATTTTGGTTTTGTTTGGAAACATAGATATCAAGAATAGATGAGTATTGTTTGGAAACATAGATAGCAGATTAAATACATTCTTTTATTTACATAATTAGCCATTATATTTTCAATAAATTAAGTACTATCTTTTATATTTTTTATTTACATAATCTGCCACTATATTTTAAGTACTAGCTAATGTCAGTTTTAAATTAATATTAAATAAAAATATGATTACATAAAAATTTACATATAAAAATTATATTTCTTAAAAAGTTATTTAAAAAAATTATATATCCGTCCTTTCGAACGACGGGTCATAATCTAGTATATATTATAGGTCAAGTATGTTAAATCTATAAAAACTAGAAGGTAGATGGAGAAAAGCATATACTAAAAACTGACATTAGCTCTAGTTATAACATTGCTTAATCGTGAAATTTCATAAAAGGTTAAGCAGTTTGTGAAAAAAAAATTAAATCAAATGAAATACGGTCAAATAATTTTTTGAGATTGGATAAAATACGCAAAATGATGGAATAAAAATCATATTTTTATTTCTGCTACACATACAAAACTTTTTGGCCCTAATAAGAATTTCTTCCCTAATTTCACGATCCAACATATTTCAAGAGCACAAAAATAATGCCAGACAAGTTTGCACGTGGTGAGAAGAGCTCTACTTCAGCTATGTTATATGTTGATTTCTTACATCCGATTTAGTTGTCTAAACCGATGGTTTCTTAGTATAATATTTTTTTGTTGTAAAAAAAAATCTAATCTATTATAATAATTGAATTAACTACAACAACAAATAAAAATAAATAAAATATTATTAAGATATATCATTTGTACATTATAGTTTAAATTATTTACGCAACGTTAATAATAATAAAATAACATTTTATAATATTGATGACAAAAGAAAACAATTTATAATATTACAAACTCATATTACAAAGTATAGTAATATAGAAAATAAAAAGATCATTCTAAATAAAAATTTAAAATATAAAAGATTTTTTCAAAAACTCTGAAAGTTCTTCAAAACCCCATAAAGCTTGTAACAATTCTATAAAAAATTACTTAAATATCGGATTTCTTGGATTTACTCTAATCTTGCAATATTCCCCACTAAGTTTAAATTAGTGATAATCTTAATGTTTTGCAACAAAATGTCATAACCACTAGGGGTGGAACGGATCCGGATATCTGAAAAATTCGGGATATCCAGACCCGGATTCGGATTCGCCGGATCCGTAGATTTAATATTCGTATTTAGATTCGAGGCTTTCGGATATTCGAGATCCGGATATCCCTTTATATATTATACTATCTGCGAATATCCAGATTCGGATTTGGATTCGTAATAATAATTAATAAAATAAAAATAAATATTTTAAAAATATAAAAATTATAAAATACTATATAAATTAAATATTTTATACAAGATTTATAAATATAAATATGAATATAAAATTTTAAAATGACAATATAGTATTAAAAAATTAATTATATGAACAAATCTTAATATATCAAATATAATTTTTAGTAAATTAAAATTTTAATATATTTTAAAAATACGGATCCGGATCCGAATATCTGGACCTAAAAATTAAGATATCCAGATTCAGATTCGGTTTCGACGGATCTTTGATTTTACTATCCGGATTCGGATCCGGACGTCACGGATATCCTAGTTTAGGAGCAGATCCAGAGCGGATCCCGGATCAAATCCGGATCTTGGATATTAAGTTCCAGCCCTAATATCCACTGTTCTCTTATTTTCATTTACCTAGGATATTAGTCGACAAACAAATCATCAAAACGCATTTAGTATTTTCAAAATATTTAATTTATAAATCAGTAATCCCCACTTGTTTTAGTCAGGATCTTAAGTTTTATAACTACTATGCACAGTAGCAAGTTATTATGTTCTGAGTGACCACTAACTTTTATTGAAAATATGACCAAATAAAATATATAAAGCCGTAAAAAATGGCGATCCACTTAGTGAGCCTCGAGAGAAGACAAGAATGCCAATCGACAATTAAATATATAAAGCCGTATTAATTGCACAGCTGCTAAATTGCATTAAAGTATGACTTGTGACATTATAGACGTTTTTTTCTAAAGGAAGAATCTTCTCTTTTTACTCAACAAAGGAAAAAAAATTCTTTATTTTAATTTTAATCAGATTTATATGGGTTGTGGACAACTGTTATTCATCAAAATTAACTAATAAGTTAACATAAATTCATAAGCAAATGACTCGGAAGGCAAAAACCAAACATCTAATAAAAATTATAATAGAACTTCTTTAAATTAATAACTTGATCTAATAATAAATTTCTACTTTTAATACTTTTTAAAATATATTATTTTCAACGTTAAATTATTTCTGATGAATTTAGTAACTTTATAATTTCAATGTTATTAATTTATTAAAATTATTATATTATGAAATTCCTTGATTGTTTTTTTTCCAAATTATTAATATTCCTCAGTCCAAAAACAATACGGTGTTTTAGACAAATTTATAATTATTCAGAAAATTAGATTTTCATCATTAAAATATAAACTAAAAATGATTCAGTTAATTACAAAATAGATTATACTGTTGTCAGTAAAATTAAAATATATCATTCAAATTATCTTAAAGAGTGAATTACTCTTTCAAATAAGTTATTCAACTGTATTAATTAGAGATCGAAATCACTGGAAGCTAGAGAACACAAAAAATGTAATCTTTAGTGACTATGCTATGTTGAATAGTTTTAAAAGAAATTCTAGGTTTGTGAGCAATGATAAGTTGTTCGATTGAAGTGATTTTGGGTTTTAAGCAATAAAGATAAATAGCTTAATTCAGGATTTCTTATTCAGAAAATCAAGATTATAATGCAACAGATGCCTAACAAGTTATATGCATGATATTAAAGAGCTCAACACTTATTGAATGAGTCTATCAGTTTTCGCAATGTTTAAATTCATCTATTGATTAAATGCTAAATGATATTTGTAGTTAGTAGGACACCGATATTGATCGATGATTCGATAAGAATATCGACCGATACACCTCTAGCTAATCGATTACTCTGTAAGAGTATCGATTGATACGACTTTAAGCAGACCTTAAGAGTTGATATGAATGCTCCCTAAGATCTTAGATCAGCTCTCGCTTGTCTCCAGAGGATCTTAGCTTGTACATGATCATTAATAAATTAAGCAATTTCATTTTATGGTTCTAGTTAGTTACTCTAGAAACAAGCATAAAATTTGTACTAACAATGAATATTACAACTCAACAATCTATAGTTGGGACTAATCTTTCATGACTATTTGAACCCTAAATCTAACAGCAGAATTTACTCAGACATAGCTAAGTAGTTCATAGCAACAATGTAATAATATAAATTCACAAATATTAAGTTAGAAGAATGAACACTTTTTGTTCAAAAAAAAAAAGAAGAATGAACACTTAAGTTCTTTGGATCACAAATCTGTTTGAATCTTTCTTCTAGATCTAGAATTTCATAACCCTTTACAGAACAATAGAATACCATGGAACTTTGAATTAGTAAGAACAATGAATGTAATAGTAACTCCACGTAATAGGAAAAACTCTCTAAGTAGTAAAAAGATCTCTTTGCCAAAACAAGTAGACAAAATTATAAATATGGGTTTATTATGTTAACTACTCGTCAGGGGCAATCTTGTAATTTGGGATGTCTTGGGCTTTAAGTCGGTTGAATCAAACTAGTCTTCTTATGTGGCTTGATACTGATCGATGGTACAAGATGTACATCGATCGATTAGTATCTTGATGCGTCGACCTCTATGAATGTGTGTCGATCGATAGCACAGAATGTGCATCGATCGATATTGATCTCTGAATATCGACCTCTGGTCTGATCTTGATAGTCAACTCGGGTGAACTCTATTTTAAGCTCCAAAAGAACGTCTAAAACATCATTTTACTCCAAAAATGCTCATGAACCTGAAAACATATGTAATAGACTTCAAAACACACACAAATACTTTTATACCATGAGTAAAAATGGGTAAAATCCATGGCATATTACCTATTGAAATATCAAAAAATCTTTTAGGAGGGAATACAAAATTTACTTGAAATTATTACATGCGGCAGATAATAGATTTCTATGATAGTAGACAGAAATTCATCGTTAATTATATAGACATAAATAAAAGGAAATCGCATTTTAAAACTATAAAACGAATTTTATTAACACAATAAATTCTGGTCCAGGCCCATCTATCGTCGTTTAACTCGGGGAGCAAACCGACATCAACGGTGGCTTTTTGTTTGGCGTAAAGGCGTGGTCGTGTGGAGGGGATGGTGTAGTGAAGTCGGACGTTAGATTCAGTTTCGTTTCCGGGAGGCGCAGGCTCATATAGCTCCATCGCCGCCGACTCTTGTATCTGGGAGGAGGAGGTTTCCTCAGTTTCTCTTTCAACCGGCTTTTGTTTCTAGGAGGTGAAGGCTTCGATAGCTTTGCGTTGCCGGTTCTCGGTGTTTCATTTCCATCGTGGGATAGGATTTATGGTCTGATTTTGGATCGGGTTTGGTTGTTGGGTTTGGTTCTTGGTTTCTGGTTATGTGGTTCGCGGCTTTGATCTTTTGGATGAGCTTTTGAACAGATTGATGATGCTCTCTATAGCGAAGACAAATCGTTGAAGAAAAGAGGTGGTTTCTGTGGAGGCTCGATGGTGGTTTGAGCTGTGCTGACGGTGTATCGAAGAGCAGACGGTCAAGTCGAGGCGGAAGGGACGCGTGTCGCCCCAAGGATGAAGATCTCAACATGCTGTTAGGCCTCCTTAACGCATGGACCTGCTTGAAGTCATCCAGGCCTCTACCAGTTTGGGGCGTAGGCCCATTTAGTTTGTATGTTAATGGCCGTACGTTTATGAGCCAAAATGTTGTAATTTCTGAGATTTTTGCTTTTGTATTTGCTTGGTTCAGGCCTGTTTTAACAATAAGATCTTTGATGAAAAAAAAAGAAAACAAAAATTGTTCATATATAGGTAAGGAAGCTAACATGGTATTTTTAATTATTTTAACCAATACTAAATAAACATTAATAAAATAATTTAAATAAAATAAGCAGTGCAAAATATAAAGAAGTAAGAAAATAATCATTTAAATAAACTGAAAATAGTTTAACAGATGACGTGATTTTTTTTTAAATTACTGTCACGTCATCATCTTATTACATACAAATGAACATGATCAATTATACCTTTTGTGGCAAATAAATGAATTAGTTTCAACATTTAATATGCTAATAAAACTAGTTTTGAACATGGATGTTTAAAGTGTTACCTTTTAAGTTCTTAACATTTTATTGGTTTAAAATACCGATTAGAGTCACTGGTTACTTAAGAAGTAGCCTATCGAATGTTATTGTTTCTAAAGCATCTTGAAATTTACCAAACTATAGCACCAGATCTTTCTACAATTGCTCTCTAGTTTGTATCTTTGTCAGGCATTTTTAGTCTTCTGTAGCTTTGGTTTACGGGGCTCTGCATTTTTTTTTTAATACAGTTGCTGTTTCCTTGGGCTAATATTGTCTGATTTCAAGACTTGCTGATTGACTCTTGTGTAAATCTTTGAGAGCAGACACGGCAAGGAGTCATGCTTCCCAGTGAGTTGACCCTATCAGCTACCGCTGAAAATACAATTGATTTAATCATTGAAACTGCGAATCAACTATGCAAAGCTATTGAACATCAAGATACCGACGAAGGTTCCAAGGTGAAACATAGTAAGCAGCATATGATGCAGACCTCTAAGAGCTTTAGTGGTGAAATCCTGGAGGAAAGCCCATCAATGGTACCAACCACAGGAGGGACTGGTTTTGAAAGATTCAAGAGTGTGCCTCTTCCAAAAACTTCTCATCCGGTGTATCAAATTCGCATGCTAGAGAGAGCTCTTCAACCCTTTAAGCGTAATCTTAAATATATGCAGAAGCTTCAATCAGATGTTGAGCGAGAGCTCAAGGAGCAGCTTGATTTGCTTTTGCTGGTGGCTAAAGATGTGCAGCAGCGTTCCACAACTCCGGCTGCTCGGATCCAAAAAGATTTAGATGATATCATCAAGAAGCTGACGGACTTGATCATGAAGGTACCTGTGTCCCTTGAGAAGCGTGAAAAGAAGAAAGAATCAAGAGATCAGGAACAGGATGGGGATAATAAGGGAAAACGCATCGTTTGCTTGCCAGGCATCCATGCAAATGAAGAAGTAGTCAAAAGACTCGCAGTTTTCAGACATGTAAAAGAGGAGTTTAAGAAGCTTAGTAGTACTCCTCACCTCCAGATCTGTCTGCTGAGCTTCGCCGTGTTCCCGGAGAACCAAGAGGTGAACGGAACCATGCTGATGTATTGGTGGATTGGGGAGGGAGTTCTACCTATTGACGTCAAGCCCGAAGTTTCTGTGAAGAACATATTTAGGGAATTCGCGGAGAAAAAGTTGATAGAACCTGTTGGAAACAAATACAAAGTAGAGGCGAGTAGCTATATGATGGACCCTTTTGTGCATTCTTCAGTGGTTCTGATCTCGAGAGAGATAGGACTTTTTGATTTGTATGATAAAGGGAGGACGACAGGCATGCATGAATCTGCCTTGAACAAGGTCTGCCTTGTAAAAGAGTCCTCAAAGCAGGCGAAAACAATGAAAGGGTTTTCAAACATAGAAACAGTGTTCAATGTTTCGGAGAGGTTCCCGGACTTCACATGCAGGTGGTTTTCAAGTATGAAGAACCTCAAAGTGCTATGTCTGGGTAGGTGGGAGAGAAGTGAGCGCGATATTCAAATACATAATCGTCGAGTTATGAAAGATTTGAAGTTCCTGAAAAAGTTAAGGTTGCTGAGTTTCCAAGGCATTTCAACTATTAAAAGCCTTAGCCGTTCTGCTTGCAAGCTCACCGAGCTGATTATCTTGGACCTTAGGGGTTGCGATAACCTGGAGAAACTACCAGATGACATACAGAAGCTGAAGAATCTAGTCTACTTGGATTTGACCGGTTGTGAGGCCTTAGAGAGCATTCCCGAGAGATTGTCATGGCTGCCAAGGCTGGAGGTCCTGAAGGGCTTTGTGATCCGTGAAGATGAAACAGAGATCACCTGCAGTCTGAAAAATCTGATGCGCTTGCTGAGGCTGAGAAAGCTTAGCGTTATTGTAGACCGAGAGGATTTTGGTTTAGATGCGATGATTGAGGATATAAAAGGATTTAAAGCGCTGGAAAAGTTGAAAGTGCGGTGGGGAACCAGAACTCCTTTGAGCAAGAGGAAGCTGGAAGACAGGAGTAAAGGAAGAAACATCAGCGAAGAAGCGCTTTGTCTACCCAAACAGTTAAGGAAACTGGACTTGCAGCGTTTTCCTAATACTGAACTTCCTAGTTGGCTTGAGCCTCAGAATCTAAATGATTTGGAAAAACTCCACCTTGGAAGCTGGACACACCTCAAAGGGTTCGGGGCCTTACCCAAAAAGCCTACCGATTGTTGTGTTACGGTTCTACGTCTCACCTGCCTGCAAAAGCTAAAAGTAGAATGGAGAGAGCTGACGCAACTCTACTTCCCTAGACTTAACTTTCTGGAAACGTATGAGTGTCCCAGAGTTGTTTTCTTCCCCTGTGATGAAGACGGAATCTGGAGATCTGATGAATGGTCATAATCTCGAACAACAACTCTCTTGTAGGTTTCTGGGAGTGTCCAGAAACTCCCCTTTTCGCATCTTGTTACATGCACGACTTCAACTCTCTCTATATGTACGACTTATTTCAGTAGACTCAATCTGAAAAAAATTACACTTGGAGGCACTTATAGAGAGTTGAAGTGTTGTTGTTAGAATCTTTTTGACGTATATCAAGTTAATCTTTTTGCTTAGGATCAACTCTATGTGAAGTGTCGCAGTCTTTGGTTGGTTACGATATTTTATTGGTTCACATTTTTTTTTTTTGAAACTAAAATTGTTGCTGGCTATAATCGAACTGCTCAAATCTGACTGGAAATTTAAAGCAGTTTTCCAAATGCTCTAGAGAAGATTTTTTTTGGTTCAAATCTTTGCCTTCCTTTTTTAAAGATACCAGCTGAATAACATGTGTGCTAGTTTCTTTGTTCATGCTTTCTTTATCCACAATCTCATAACCACGCTTTTCACATCCACGATTTTTCATGTCCATATTTACATGTCCTATAATATTTAAATTATAATATATGCGAGTAAATATAAAATTTTCATATCAAACAATATGCATGAGTTCATCAAACTACTTCGTATAAAAATATAAAAATTACAAACTTATTAAATAGAAGATAAAGTACATATATACTTTAAATAGAATTTTCTGGTTTATAATAAAAGAAAGGAATTTGGGTATCTAATATTATAAAAGAATGTTTTTGTCTCTCCTGTGAGGCCACGTCTGTAGACAGCCTGGAAACTCGCTTTCCCATAGATTGACACGTGTCCTTCTTTTCAGTATGCATCTTTTCATTAATTCATACATTTCGGTGAGTTGGGCTTATTTGGTTACATTCTGAAAAACAAGAGTCCAACCCAAGTAAAAAGTACACATCGGTTCATCGTCTTTGCCACTAATTGAAGTTAGGGGTGATGAATCTTTACGAAGAATATTTGGGTCAGAGGTTTGTTCGCGTCTGACATTCTTCTTCTCCAAAACGTTACAGATTCATTGACATTAAAAACCATTTCTACTCCTCCTCTAGGCGGTGTATATCACCTATAAAAAGGTTAGTCCGCATCTCCTGTGCAATTCATACAAACACTAGAAACTCAATTTTCAATATCAAGCTTTCTAATTAATGGGCTCTGACGATCGACTTGAGGATTCTACAAGAAAATTTAGTCACAAAACTGAAGATGAAGAATTGAGACTTTAAGCCTTTTTCTCAGATATTGCAATTGTTCTTCATTGATATTTTTCTCACAGTTGGCAAATTCTTTTTTGAGCTTCAAATAGAAATCAAACATTGTATTATTGTTGTCGATGCGTCGACAGAGCAAGCGACGGATTAAGCTGTGGAGAGCAACGGAGCACTCGGCAGAGAGAAACGAAGGAAGCGGCGAATAGCGACGGAGAAAGTAGCGGAGAACAACAGAGTAGGGGCAGAGAGCGATGGAACAAGCGGCGTTGATCTGATTGAGCAAGTGACAGAGAGAGTGAGAGATAGCAAAGGAAATTGTTACAGTTCAGTCTGTCACAAGGGAGGTTGATAGGCTCTTGGACAAGGTGAGTTTATAAGAGCTGCAAATATATTAATGAAGGAAGACAATAGGAATTGAAAACTGGAATCAAACTCAAGGCATAAATTCTTTTAAAGATTGTGCTAGCAATTTTCTATCAGTGTTGTTTATGTGCATAATGAGTTTTTGATCTGTCGCTTTTTTTGTGACATGAAACTTGATCGTGCAGAAAACAGATAACAGATGCAGTCTTCTTCTGCTTGAAGTTCAGACATTAAAGCAATTGAGTAAAGAAAGATCTGAAGAAATTTATCTGAAGAGCAAGGATTGCAAGGTAAGTCACTATCTTTCTTTAGTTAAGAGATTGCAATTCTCTTTGATGGATGTATTTGCGTTTATTTACATTCCAACGCATTATATGATTAAAATTCCACTCACATGTACATGTAAAACAAGTCACTATACAAAATGGTTGCTAATATCTTATCAGAAACAAGTAAAACAATTTTTCTTAATGATCTTTCTCAAACCTGTTGACGATATGAATCTTATCCATTTTGGTTGGCCCGTAAGCCGGTTTTCCAGTGCCTCTCAACAATGGTTGTCGTATACAAGCTGTAAACCTCGCACTTTTGGGACAGAACTTGCAAAGATTTTTGACATTACCATTAAATACTATGAGAGGCATCATGATTTTCTTTAAATGTTTTTGGTAATGTTCTTATCTCTAATCGCCAATCTTTGGTCCATGTAACATAGTTAAGAGTAATGTTTAGGAATCATGGATATGAGAAAGGCTTTGCATTCCCTCCAAAAGTAGCATTTAATCAGGTTGTTGACTTGCAATGGGAGCTGCATGTGTGTTCCATTGAAGCAAAACGACGTGCCACTACTACGAGTACAATACTTGATACTGAAAGCCTGCTATGGTAAACTCCTAGCTATATGCACTTGATAAAGGTTATAAAACATACCATGATACCAAAGTTGTGTCCTTTAGGCTTTAATGCATATTGTGAGGATGATGGATGGTCTTCGATCATGGTCTTGATAATGTTGATATGGTTCTTGCGAGGGATCTCTTTCTATTGATCTTTATCTATATTTCACGATTTGGAAAGGATCTTTGGTCTCCTGTTAATTATTCGTTATTGATATTGATTCATATAAATGAGGCTCATGAGTTCTAGATATTAATCTGATAACAATATAGGTCGATGTCTAAACATCAAAGGAGTTAAGGTTACAGTTGTGCTTCTGAGTGGAGTTTCAATTGGTATCTACGCAACTATTGAGCTCAGGGATGATGGATCAGATTACCATGGGAAGTTTGTCTCTACGGTTAGAAACTAATTTGTTAGTGAAAGAAGTGTTATTCAATTTTATTTGGTTTTTTTTTGTTGATAATGCAGGTAAACACACAAGAGCTTCTGATGATGCATCCAAAGTTTGTTGATTCTAAAAGGAGATTTGGTTGTGCTTGATCTGTAAATAATGACTTCTCATGCTTGACATCTGTTGGCCTGAAGTGGCTAAAGTAGAAAAACTTAAAAAGAAACTTCAAAAAGCCAAACGGCCTGAACCTGTGGAAACATGTTGTTAAAGCTAGAGGGTGAACCAAGGCTATGTAATCAGCTTCAGTAATAATATTTTAATAAAAGAGTTGACGTAGAAATGAATCCTGTATCCTTTTATTTTTTAATCCCATATATCAGACCTTTTTATTGTGTAGATATTATTGAACTTGCTTTACATAAAAAAATCAATTTGTAGCCGACTATAAATGTTTGGAACAAACATAATTATATATATTTTAAATTTCTATCACATACATTAATTCAACGTTTTATCCACCCAAACAGATTTCATGGAATCAATCCTATCAACCTCATGATTCTTTAAAAATACAAACCTGTTTGGATGTTTTCCTTATATTCTTCACATATATATTTGATATTCACAAATTGTGACCTAAGAAATGATAACGGTCGAGACCTTGAATCTTCAGAACTGTTGTGAGGAGAGGTTTGGAATCAAAGTGTGGATTAGGTAGAAAGTGTCCTACAATATGCCTCACACAAACATGACAGAAATATATAAAATTTCTTCACATCTAAAAACGGACAACTACGGACCTAATACACTTCATACATAATATGAACTAAACATAAGTTATTTATACCCAGATCATGAAAAACTTTGATTTAAAATAGTATTCACAATGCATGCTGATTAAAAGTGGTGTCCAAAATATATATATATATATATATATATATATATATCATCACCGCAATCCGGCGCGTAGCGCCGGGCTCTCCTAGTCTATATATATAAAACACAGTTTCCTCCCTCCTTAGCCATGCCACGTCATAAATTCGCGTTCTCTCTTGCTGACACGTGTCCGCTTTAATGAAACGATGCGCTTCATGTTCTTCGACTCGGGCTTCTTTCATTACAGGCCAATATGGGCTTCGATTTGTACATTAAAGTCCTGCGAACAAAAGACCAGAAAGCGCTAACCCTAATTGCCCCCTTTGTTCATCTGAGTTCGAGTTCGGCGGCAACCACGACGATCGATTGTTCTCTATTTCTCTGTAATGGATTCGCGAATTTAGTGACATTAATTCAGTCGTTTCTTAACTCCATAGACCGATGTGAAGCACGATCTCATTTTGAATGAGAGCATCTCTCTACAAGGCGGTGTATCCAGGACTATATAAAGGTTAGTCTTCTTCATTCCGATATCATCCTCTCATTCCGTGAAAACACCAAAGTTCATCTATTTTCTGTGAGATGGCTAACGTACCAGCCCTCCTTTCTGTTTATGATTGAAGATGGCAAAAAGCTTTCACCGATGGCGGTTGCTTTCACCGATGATCAGACCAAGAGTTTTGCGAAACCGTCGGTCTCATCGACAACTCAGATGTTCTGTGGTTGTTTACTTCTGTTTTACTTAATATACAACCTTTTATTTATACGAACACATCATCGAACTGATAATAAGATAGATTAGTTGATATTTATATACGTTGTGCGTGTTAAACAGGTTTCATCACGAAGGAGAAGCTAAAAAAGTGATCAAATCGATGGTGAAGTATCCAAAGGAAGAACTTTGGGAGATTATGATTGATGTCGACGTTGATGGCAGTTGAGGCATCTATATAATGGCTCAAATCACCTCTCAGGTATAGTATGTATACACTAAAACGTTTTAGTTACAGTGAAGATTAATCAACGAGAGTAGATAATAAAACTACAAATGAAATTTGGTTTAGGAATCATAGGATGATACTAATAGAAATATTCAAACTGTTCGAGGGGACAGTTTCATCTCGGCACTTGAGGAATATTATTTTCAAATTCTTCTTTTTATGTTTCATATCATGTATATGTAGTTCCTTGAAGCTTGAAGATGATCAACCACCATCCCTACTTCAGATGGAGTTACAGAACATAGACAGATTCTCAAGCATTGATTGCTTAACCCTCCTCCTTCCTCGACTCATTTGATTTCATTCATTTCTGTTAGCTGATGATTTTTTATTTGTTTTGTGCCTATGTGGCAGATAATAGTCGTCCCCAGAGGTGGTGACGGTGAGAGATCAGCTGGAGAAGAAAGAGCGAGATCCAGGATTATCAAGTCAAAGTGAGAGGAGACAGAGCCAGAGATTCACGACGAAGAACAAGATAGACAAACTTACAAGGGAAGGCATTGGTTTTTGTTTCTACATGCGTATTTTCAGCTAAATAACATTGTTTCCTATTTATTATTATATCTACTCTCACATATGCTTCGTGAATGCACTGTTATGTTGATCTAGGACATAAAATGTAATTTTTGTCAATTTGCTTGGAATAATGAACAAGTTGTGAAGGGAGAATTTGTTTTTGATGAAACAACAGTTGCATCTATATTTTGGTTGCTAATGGGGTTGGCTTGAAATTTAAAATAATACTTGAGGCACAATCAAATATCATTTGAAATGGGTTACTTGAAGCTCCTATTGTTGTTTCATTATGTATTCTTCTGTTCTTCAGACATCAAGAGGGCGTGATACAACTTACACAAATTGTAATTCATTTGCCCATCATTTATAAATGTTAATTGGCGTGTCGTTCCTCGCATGTCATTGGGAAATAAAGCATTCTCAAATTCCTTTTAGGCTGGTCATTGGTGCATTTGAGTTAGAGTCAAAGTTTGGGTAAATTAGAGGAATTATCAATAAGAGAAGTCATATAACTAATCCAATTTCCTTTTCTTTCTCCCTTTCTGTTTTGTTTATTTTTTTTACTTTGTTACATTTTAGGTCGAGGACCTTTATAAATATCAATTGTAACTTCAGGTTGGAGGAATATATTTAATTTCTTTTTTATTGATAATTAAACCTAAATATGCGAGAAAATACTAGCTTTTGGGTACCTAGCTTTTCCTTCCTCCATAGTCATGGTTGCTTTTCTTAAAGTATTTTTTTGCTGAAGAGAATGTAAGACGTCTTGGCATTGCTGTCCCGTTGTTGAGAGTGGCCTAAAGCAAAAAAAAAAAAAATAATTTGTGTGGCCTTATTTTTACTATATAAAATGTGGCCTCAAGCAAATGGTTCACCTGCCTTATGGCAGGGACGGCCTGCGTCTTGGAAGAAAAACGTTTTGTGTTTTTTTAAAAACAAAACGTTGTGTAGAACAGCTAAATGAAAGTGAATCTCTCAACATTTCAAAGAATCATATGGGGCACTGAGTCCACATACATGTTCTGTGGCAAGTTGAATAATTTTCTTTAGTGATCTTACTTTCTCGCATGGTATCCTAATTAATACTTGAGGAAGCTGATGAAACTGAGGCACAACCCATATAAATACTTTATTACTTGGGTTTAGAGAATATATTGGTATTAAATTAACACCAATTAATATAAAACTATTTAATACATTTTCTGTCATATATAAGCGAATGTAAATCATGGTAGCTTTTTTTTTCTCAATGGAGTTTCGAATTGGTATTTTTATTTCATATTCTCATGAGGTTGTGTCAATAGAATTTTACTATCGTGAGAGCGATTTAATTTTTTTGTTATATGCAACATCAAACCATAATGTTTGCTAAAGATTTCAATTAGTTATGAGTTGACACTGACTCATATTTAACAAAAATCAGGTGAAACAAAGAGGAACACCATGTGAACCAATTTAAGCAGAAGAGCAGTAAAATAAATAATTAAAATTGTTGTAAGAAATCTATAAAAGCTAATTAAAATTGTTGTAAGAAATCTATGAAAGCTAATGCTAATTTTAGTTAGAAGTAATAAAACAATTAAAATAAATTTCTAATATTAGTTTATTTATTCGTCCGCCCGCCCGTAGGGCGGGTTTACCCTAGTCTTATTATATAAAGTAGATTTTAAATCACTCCTAAGGACTCCACATAGGATGCCATGTCACTAATTCAGGCAACTTAGAGTTGACACATCAGAAATTCTGCGTTTCATTTAATCGTGTTGGCTTGGATCGTTGAGCTTATAATTTCTGTGTTTTGGGCTGATAAGTTTTTATTGTTTATGCGGCCCGACAGCCCAGTCTAAGAAACCCTAAATCTAATGATGCTACTGTTGTCTCTCCTCTGCTTCTACGGCAGATATCTTTGACGCCTGAGCTTCTTCTGAAACAATGAAACGGTGTGAGTTGTGGTTTGTTTGTTTTAATGCCATTAATTCAATCGCCCACAATGAGTTCTTCAATGCGTGGGTTACATCGGTGAGGCGGTGTGATCTCGGGTATTAATATGTGAGTATTTCTCCTCTTGAAATCATCTCCTTTTCGCCTCTTGAAATATGTCACTATGTCTCCTGATATGATCTTACTGGATCCAATGGTAAATCTGTTCTTAAACTCATGTTCAAAGTGTTTTATGATCATAAACTCATGTTCAAAGTGTTTTTAGAAGTGTTCTTAAGTTTCTGTTCTTAGTTTTCTTATGTTATTATACGCATGTTGGTAGTGTTCTTAAACTAAACATTATGAAACTGTTATAATTGGATCTTAATTAACAATCTTATCAAAAGTCTGGTTTCAGTGCTAAGAAGATAATTTTATAATGTTTTAGAAAGTTCTAATAATTTCTAAGCTCTTTTAAAGGTGCCCTTTTGAAAAAAGCCTAAACCCTTACTTATATTATCGAATCAGTTGATTAATGATTCCTAAAGGTATTGTTTTTTTTTTATGTTGTTATTCTTATTGCAGGTACTTTTATCTACGATAAAGAAGAAATGAAGTGAAGTAGGACAAGGAAAGTAGTGTTAATGGAATCAGAGAAGCTACATAAATGTAATTATGTCTATGTTTTCTCTTTTAAAAATATGAGAAATATCAAATTCAACGAGTTCAGACAGCAATTTAGACACAATGGAAGGTCAGCTTTTCTCTTACATTAAGCCTTTTATTTGTAGTTTGGTATTTATTCATTCAGGTCTGTCCTCTGCTCTAACAACGCTGAAATATCAACGGTAGCATCCTTAGTGTCTCATATGGCAACTCCTCACCAAACGTTTATTGTTATGTTCAAGAACTATTAGCTGAGAGAGCAGAGACTCTGCTCTTTTGTTTGAAACATTGTTGCTTAAGATTATCTCAAGCATCATTATATATGCATGATTCTGTAAAATAATGTAAGCCAACTGAAGAAAGCAAAGTGTTTAAGTTTGTAATAAATACTAGACACTAACCAGTAACCAGAGTGATATTATTGATTTTGTGATTGCAGGATGTTACAAAAGCTATGTTGGATAGATATTCAAGAGTACTTCAAGGTTTAGCTTTTAATATAGTTGTTTGGAATGTTTCTTTTATCTTTGTAGACCAAAACCATGGGACGTAGTGTTATCTTTGGAATGATTCTTTGGAGAGATATTGTATGCATTTTTTTTCTGTATGTTTATTCTTTACTGCATGTTCTCATAATGCATTTTGTAAACCAAATTCTGATATTATAATAACAAGGTTCTATCTGCGTGGTGTGCACAAAATACGAGATCTGAAAAAAAAACCACATAGACACAAAGTCACAAAGACTTTATGTTTCAGTTTACTTATGAGCTTTCAGCAATTGAAACAGTCTTTAAGGCACTGCGATCGAAACTATTACGTGATGTACTCCCGAGCTACTGATTGTTTATACATACTTAGTCTCTTTCCTAAGTTAATCAAGAAACAGAGTACCAGAAAAAAAATCACAGTTTGAAACGTAACTTAAACAAACAAATGCTAGACTCAGGTTCCAGAGAAAAGACTAGAGGTAAAATATAGCTAAGCAAAACTGGTAGTTGAGCTGCAGAGGCGAGGAGCATTTCTTGAGAAAAAAAAGCATAATATAAAAGATGTATCAGCAAAAGAGTTGAGTGAGTTGCAGAGACGTAAATAAAAATTTGGGTTGCAACTCAAATAGTCAAAATCTAAGCTCAATATTGAAGAAGAGGCAAAGGATCAAAGATGAGGATGCTGAAAAACAGGTGGTTGAGCTCAAGGAAAAAAGCCTAACCTGAGTTGGAATCAAGCGATCAAAAAGTATGATCCAAGACTTAGAAGATCCACACAAGGTAATAGATATTCACGCAAGGAACAAATGCATTGCTTAAGTAGCAATCGAAAATTTAAAAGCTATGATCAAAGTTCTGGAAAAAATTGCAAAAGGTAGTAGATGAATACAAAGAATTGGTTCTTAGATTTTTTAAAAAAATATAAGAAAATCAACAGTGTAAAAAATTTAGATATAAAATTCCACAAAAATAAACTTATTTATTATCCGAATTATCAGAAATTATCTGAAAATCATTGGAACCAATATTATCTCGGATATTAGTCCATTCCTAACATTGTTATTTAAACCAACTGAGTCCAGAACAAATTTTATAAATAACAAAACGATTCATTTATTTGTTAAGTAGAAAAACACAAAATGAAAAGAAAAAAACAGAACCGAACCGGGAATGGGTTTATGAGTATTTAAGGTATAGTTAATATACCTACAATTAATAATTATAATTAGTTTTAAAGTTACCAATTATTTTAAAACACTACTCAGTAACTGAAATATATGAAACAAACGAATTACCAAAGAATTACCCGAATGTTATTTTATATTAAATGTTTTTAAATTTTTTCGATTACCCAAAAGAACTGAATTATCAAAATAATATATATCTAAAATATTTAAAATTATTTAATTTATCTGATATTTAGTCCACAATAACTAAAAACTGACTTTTACCTAAATTTTCTGAAATTACCCAAAAAACACAACCTAATCACCACCAGGGTGAAAACCAATATTTTTAGTGTTGAAACCAACCTAAATCCTAACTAAGTCAGTCAACACGTCCCATCTATAACCTGTAGGAGAAATATTTAGTTGATACGCTTAAGAGTAATCAAACAATAAAATATTGAAGTAAATGAAACTCAAACTAGAAGTTCGTGTTCGTTGTCACCTCCGTTATTAACAAAATTCAAATTACGCACAATAAAAATCATCTATCCAAAATGTAATTTCAAACCAATAACGCATACCATTGTTCAATAATTCACAGAGTAAAAAAAAAGAAAACATACCTATATAACCATGAAAAGAACTAATTCAAAAAGTTTCCATCAAACAATTAGCATATTCAATCAAACCAAGCAGCTGCTAGACGCAAAATTTTAAAACGAATCGAGCATTGCAACCTCAAAAGGACAATGATATATATGTCAAAATCCAAGAATATGTAGTTTCATTCAAACAAACTATCCAACAACTTAGACCACACAAATAGTTTCGCTTTAACACCAATCGAAACAAACATTCCGCGCGAAGCGCGGACCAACCCTAGTAGTATTTATAGAAAAGAAAGAAAGAGAAAATTACCCATTGGGAACT
Organism: Hirschfeldia incana; assembly: GCA_026261945.1. Lineage (NCBI taxonomy): Eukaryota > Viridiplantae > Streptophyta > Magnoliopsida > Brassicales > Brassicaceae > Hirschfeldia > Hirschfeldia incana. The sequence goes on from JABCMI010000033.1 coordinate 1,894,445, forward strand.
TGCTTTCGGACACCTACTTCTAGGCCTGGGCACGGATCGGATATCCGGGTTTTTAAAAGTATTTGTGATTTGCTTCGTATGCTACGGATATCTAATTTTGGTATTTGCTTTGCTTCGGAGAAATACGGATATTCGGAAAAACGGATATTCGGAAAATAAATAGATATTTGCGGATATTTGCGAATACTTACGGATATCTCATCAGTTTTGATTAATACAAATAATCTTAAAAATTTGATGCAAATTTGATTTGTATAATATATTTTTACATGATATATAAGATAAAAAATTAAGAGAATCAGAAAATCTACATATTTTAAAAAACTTTTAAACTTAATTAACAATTATAATAACACAAAACTTAAAGAAAAAAAATATGATTATCATAAAATGTATTTCTTTCTTTTATATTTACTTTTATATAAGTAATAATATGAATAAAATTTGTCAAATCATATGTCAGAATAATAATTATATAATTTTATACATTTGGAACTTTAAATATAATCAAGATATACATGTACTTATATATTTCCGGATCGGATCGGATATCCGCTCCTCAAAATTTTAATATTTGCGATTTGCTTCGTCTTTAACGAATATTGAATTTTAGTATTTGCTTCGATTTGTCAAGATACGGATATCCGGATTTTTCGAATCGGATCGAAACGAATAACGAATCGAATCGAAATTTACGGATATTTTGCCCACCCCTACCTACTTCTATTGCTATGTTTGCAGGAGTAAATTACAATTGATCTGCAAAACAGTTCATTATATTTTTTATTATTTAATTTTTGTTCTGTATTTTAGTGATGAATTAATAAAAAACTTGCATTTAAAACAGGGGCGGACCCAGCTAAGGAAGAGGTGTGGCACATGCCACATGCTCCCTAATATAAATATTTTGTGTTGATGCATATAGAGATGCAAGCAGCTGGTCTTTTGGTTAAAACGTGCCCATGTGCCCCACACAATTCGGGTTCGAGTCCACCAAATATACTTCTTCTTTTTTTTTAGTTTAACCACTTTTAATCACTTTTCATACCAGATTTTTCTTTCATCATTTCTTTTGCTTATGATACCTACAACTATCTTTATTTTTATATTTATTTATTTATTTTTCTTTCTTTTATTTTCATATTTTATTGTCAAGTTCTTTATTTTATTTAGTATTAGTATCTTTCAAGATGTATACTTTATTTTCGCTAATATATATATATATATATATATATATATATATATATATATATATATATATATATATATATATATAAATATATATTATTTAAATTGTATGCTAACAACTATACTTATTAATTTTTTAAAAATGTTAGATTAAAAGTAAAAAATAAAATGAATAATAGTTTTATAATATAATTATTATTTGCAATGTATAATTAAATAATATTAATACTTAAAATATTCATAGTGCCCCATACTAAATTGTATTCTAAATTCGCCCCTGATTTAAAACTACAGACCAATTCTCCTGTGTTACTTCTGGTTTTTAACTGTACCACATTCATAGCCTAGAACGTGTCTCCTTTTCCATAAAAGTATCCTCCAACTGAGAAGTGTCTTACCTTGCAAGAGAAAACTTTTTTTTCTTGGGAAAATTGTTTTTATAGACTAAAAATAGTAACTATATTCATTAAATTAATTTCTAATTTGTATCATTTTTGTTTTAAATGCACTTTAGTATTTTTAAAATAAATTAAATAAATAATTTTATAAACCAAAAAATTAGAAAATAGTAACTATTGATGAAATATCTATATCAATTTAGTCGTATTTTTTTCCAATTCGAAAAAAATAAATCACAATTTCAAATTCTGTCCAGTAGAATTGGCATTATAAAAAGTTGAAAATGAAATCTATTTTTTAATTGAATCTGTTATGTTTAGAATATCTGATCTACATAAATAATAGTACTCTAAAAATATTTAGAATACAAATTCAGCGCTTAACATATCCCTCTAAAATCTGTATAAATCGAAATCTACAGATTACTATAAATCTAAAACATGTAGAAATCAAAATCTACACGTTACTATAAATTTAAAAACTTGTAGAAACTGTGCTCTATAAATTTACTATACTACTAGATTTTGACTCGCGCTTTTAAAAGCACAGATTTGATTTTGAGTAAAAATATTAGTTGATATTGAGTAATATTTTTAAAAATTTGACTTACAGAGTTATGTTAGAAATAGATATTCAGTGTTTTCATATCCGATCAAGATCCGCGGTTGAACCGGTAAACAATATATAATTAAGTTTACATTTAATGAAAATTCATTAACTAAAAATCTGATAAATCTAAAATATTATCAGTAACCTATGATCTAACCATGATTGACCCGTTAAAAACCCATAGAAAAATGATACTATTTTAAAAATTAATTTTAAATATATTTTTAAGACACATAAAATTTTTAAAACTATTAGATTTGTAACTTTTGTAATTTGATAATTTTTGTACTATTCAAAAAATGATATTAGAAAACCCAAAATTTATTTGTTTGACAATATTAGTTTATTTTGCTATTTATATTTGTTTTTGAAGAATAAGCTTAAATATGTCGGAAATATTTACAAATATAATTTATTAGAAACTGTATTAAACGGAATCATATATGGAAGATCTTAATTAATATATAAATGATCAAGATATTTATTTAGATTTTATTATTTAAATCTTACCTTATTTAAGCTATATTTAAGGATATATATATAGTTAGTAATATTATATGTTAAACAAAATTATATAAGGTATAGTTTAAAAATATTCTACCTAAAATTAAGTTGGGTCTATAGTATTTGCTTCGGCTATAAGGTCAATAATAAAAAAACACGGACCAAAAATTAATAGTTTCTATTTATTATGTTTTAAATTTATTGTTCGAAAAATAGGAATGAGTTGTAGAGCATCCTTGAAAAAAAATTGGTTTATACTTATATTTAAATATTATTAGATGTTTAAAATGTCAATAACTAAATAGGATATATGTATTATAATGAACTCTGATATATTTGGTAGATTTTTTTTGGACAATAGGTTTTTGATGGTGTTAATAGGGTTTGAATAAAGTTAGGGTTTGAATCGAGTTAGGGTTTGAATCGAGTTTTAGGGTATAGGGTTAGAACAAAAACAAATTTTGATGGGTTAGTAAACATTCATGAAATGAGCTTCAAAATTTGAAGGGTAAATTGTTGAAATTATTAGGCTATTTTGTTTAATTGGACAAAAACATGCTACTTTATAATTTGTTGGGCTTTTATTACCCAAAACCATTTAAAAATTAGAAAAATTAATGGTAAGTTTTTTAATCCCCTAGACTATATTTGAGAAATGATTTTTCAAAAAAAAGTGACATGGAAGGCCACATGTCGATCAATTACACTACTTAGAATTTCCTTACCATATAATTAACTTTTAGCATAACTTCTTACCATATATTGTTACCAATGTTACCAAAATTTAATTAATAAAATCCTACGTGTCTAACCATTTGTGTCTAACCAATTCGGTAAACCATCAAATTGTGTCTAACCATTCGTGTCTAACCATCCATCGTGTCTAACCATTGGTTTCTAACCAAATAGGTCTAATAAAATCGTTTATAAGGTTGCATCTATTTCTAATAGTTATTTCTTATCATTCTTACATTCTTCCCTAAGTTCTTCTTCCACCCTATTCTATGAGGTCTTCCAAATATACATGGCCAACAAATGGAAAGGTATTATAGAGATGCCATGTCTAGGAGATATTTTTTATTATAATTTTTTATTATAATTCGGTTATAAGTTATAATTCGTTTATATGGTCTAATATTTTAAAATCTATGTTCAAATTTATGTTGTGCAGGATTTAGGCAAATGAAATAATAGGAAGTCAGAATTGTTCTCTCTTGATGTAAGTCGTATGAATATCATATTATTCACATGATATTCACAATTTTATTATTACACAATCTTATTATGGGCTCAAATATGTTTCAGGGATCGAAGTGCGCTTTGAATATCATAGTATTGACACGAGGAACGAAAATTATGTCAATCTCCTAGATCATGAAGAAAAATCGAAGATGTTGGAATGGATAGAGAATAACAAGTCAAAGGGGACACTATGTGCAAGCAGCTTTGTTTGGGATCCACAATCTGAGAAGTGGAAAGCTAAACTTTGATGAGTATCCATATATTCTTCTTAGTTATGAAATGTTTTTATTGTTTTTTTTATCGATTCTTCATTGTTTTAATAGTTTTTATGTTAAGTTTAAAATAATTATGGTTTGGATTGTTTTTATGTTAAGTTTAAATTATAGATCCAAAATTATTTTAAGGAATTATTTTCTTCTGAATATATGGTTTCTCTAAATGTGGTTCATAATTCGGGATCCATATATTATCAATAAGGAAAGAAGTGAGAGATAGGGAGAGAGAAAATGAACACTTAACCGAAATGGTTAGACAATTCACTATCTCTTACTTAACCGAAAGCTACACATCTAGATATCCTTCTTTGCTAAGTCATGATCATCAAAATTAATTACAGTGAACAATTTGTTTTGTTACCATTTGTACTATATTTTTTGCTTGTTGAACATTTTGTAACAAATAATGAACAATTTTAAAAAGTCACTTGGCAACATTGAAATCACGCATTATGTGAATAGTAATAACTCTAAGATTTAAAAGATCCTTATTTACTAAGTCATGAACATCGACTTGAGTAAAGAAAGAATATATTAAGGCATCAATTAGTAATTAGTAATCAAGTAAAAATAATTTAAATTAGAAAAGTACAATATGTTTTGCTTGGTGAACAATTTATCACAAATAATGAAATCACGAATTATTCCATATTAATAACTGTAAGATATATAATAAGGGATATGCACATTTAATATGATGAATATACACACATTAGGAGATGTAATAATAATAAAAAAAGAATAAATTTCTGTAATAAGGAAAGAATAATTTTCTAGACAAAAGATATTTTCTTCTCATATATACATATCTTTCTTGGTGCTCAAATAAATTTATTTAACATAAAAGCTAATGATATTTTATCTCACGAGATTGGTATTTATAAAGATATTTTCCGTAATTTCTGTAGTGAGATATTAATTGTGAAAAGACATGATCCATTTCGAGACTCTTCCATTTTCTTTATAAATGAAATGAAACTCATCCATAATACACATTCAAGATTTCTCATTAAAGCTTACCATCTCTCTACTTCTCCATTTTCTCCAAGTTTCGGTTAGTAATTTTTTTTGTTCTAGATTGATCTTCTTAATATATTTTAAAACGCATGTTCATGATCTTAGTATAGATCTTATTTTTGCTTTGATAAATTTTTATATTCCCATTTGACTTTTAGATTGTTATCTTTTTGGACACTCTTCCAGATGAAAGGTGATCTAACTAAGATTAGTTTTCTAAAATTGATAACATGGCTACCGAAAAAAATATGATGTGGATTATTCTATTTGTTGTTGATTTATATTTTTGGTAAACTTTTTAGACTATGGTAATAAGTTATACATTACATTTAATATTGCTATTTATTTTTGGTAAACTTTTTTAAATATAGAAATATCTCATATATCATATGTAAAATAAATATATTCATATATAAAATTACAAATTTCGAATATTTTATTTTATTTTCTATAATTATACAATTTGATTACTAAAACTTTTGAAATTTCTACAATTTAAAAAAAAATAGATTTCTAATAGTAAAATCATTAGTTTCTTGCATATCTAAAAAAAATTATAAATATTATTTAGTTTAAATTTTGATAATTATACAATTTTGTATCATTTTTTAGTTTATATAAATTAATTTAAACAATATAAATAGATAGAAAATACTATCTAAGATCATAATTTGAATATATACATTTTTATCTTAATTTAATATTTAACTAAATCAAATAAGAAAATATTTAATATTTATTAAATTTTATTTTTATATATAAATTAAATTTTGAAAATTTTCTTACTGCACATGGTGCAGGAAAACACCTAGTTAATTAGAAAAATCAAGAGCATAATCCTAAACATGCTTCTACTTTAATAGTATAGATACAAAAAAGAATAACTAGTTTCAAAATAATATGGGAAGCAAATATTTGGAAATATTCAGTTTCCATGTATGAAAAATTGATTTTTCAGAAAACAAATTGGAGATTTTTTTTTGTTTTATGTTATTAGTTATTTTAATTATAATAATATATTTCTTATAATATTAAATATATCTAAATATATTATAATGTTTCATTAATTTTAATTACGAGTTTCAAATGAAAATTTTGATTTATTACTTGTAATTACAAATATAAAATTAAAATTTTACGGGGATTATTGGTATTTTGAAAATTATTAGTCTAATGGGACATGAAGAATATGAGATTAGTCTCAGAATCATATTTATCATTTTTTGTCTCAAAAATAATTTCCCTTTTTTGGTCAACAAGAGAGAACTTAAATGTGAAACTTTCCCAGAAGATAGTTACAAAAAAAATGTCAATTTGCACAATTTTCCCTTCACTCAGGAACTTTATCTGAACGCCAAACAATAACATTAAAACATGTAGAACACTTTAGGCAGGCCGGGCTCCCATAATATTCGGCCCTTACTTTTTCCCAATCTTCAGTCATATTAATTTTGTAGGTTTGAAAATTAGGGTCTTCATCTATCTATTATATTAAAATATAAATTATGATTTTTCATTCATGTGTATTTTTTTAAATAGACTATCTATTAGAGTTGGTGACATTATATTTTCAATCATCATTAATTTTTATATTAAATAGAATATACTACATTATTCAATCATTAATAACTTTAATATTATATAAATAATAATAAATTTCCACTGTTTTAGGAATTTCATAAATAAGATAACAATATATTGAATCCAACTTATATTTAATATATATATTTATATAAATTTCGAAAAAAATTTTTAAAAAGATTTTAACAGAAGTTAATTTTCAAACATTATATGTAAATATTTTAACTAATTTCATGATTAGTTTTGAAATATTATTATACACTAATATATTCAGTTATCGACATCGTATACAAAATGAAAAATAAATTTTCTTTCTTTTTTATCAATTATATAATAAAAATAAATCATATTAAAAGAAAATTAATATGTTTATCTAATATCTTAATAAAATATTAATTTTTTTTAAAAAAAATGTATGTAAATATTTCACTAATTTTCGTAATTAGCAATGAAATATTATTATGCAATATTTAAAGGGCAGATAAAAGCATAAATTAAATACAAAATAATTATAAAATATGTTTTTTATGCACATATTAATTTGTGTAATAACTAAATAAAAATACAACAATATAAATATATAATAATAAGAAACAAAAACATGTGATAGTTTTAAACATTTTACAACATGTAAACTATAAATTATTATATTTGAAATATATAAAGTAACATTTCAGTATATGACTAAAATTAGATATAAAATCAATATATATACACATATAAAATTAAAACTTTAATTAAATTCTGTATATTATTAATATTCAAAAATTTAACTATCTTATTTTGTGAAATATTTTATTATCTTTCCAGATGATAATATTTTAATATTTTACCAAGTTCTATTTATTTTTAATATTTATTTACTCATTAATATTTTACCAAGTTCTGTTTATTTTTATTATTTATGTACTCAGTAATGAAATATTAATCTAACAAATGAAAAAAAATAAAGAAGTAGAAGAAACAAATACATGTAAAAGTTTGAAACAATATATTTGATGAAAACAACTATGCTCTAATATTATTATATTTGAAAAATATTAAATTGATATATCTTATATATGTGATTAATATAATATATACTCCCTCCGTTCGGATTTATTAGACGTTTTTCGATTTAGCACATAAATAAAGAAAATGAGTTGTAGAGCATCCTTGAAAAAATATTGGTTTATATTTATATTTAAATATTATTGGATGTTTAAAATGTCAATAACTAAATAGGATATATGTATTATAATGAACTCTAATATATTTGGTAGAGTTTTTTTAGACAATAGGTTTTTGATGGTGTTAATAGGGTTTGAATAGAGTTAGGGTTTGAATCGAGTTTTAAGGTATAGGGTTAGAACAAAACAAAATTTGATGGGTTAGTAAACATTCATGAAATGAGCTTCAAAATTCAAAGGGTAAATTGTTGAAATTATTAGGCTATTTTTTTTAATTGGACAAAAACATGCTACTTTATAATTTGTTGAGCTTTTATTACCCAAAACCATTTAAAAATTAGAAAAATTAATGGTAAGTTTTTTTAATTAATTAGAAAAATCAAGAGCATAATCCTAAACATGCTTCTACTTTAATAGTATAATACAAAAAAGAATAACTAGTTTCAAAATAATATGGGAAGCAAATATTTGGAAATATTCAATTTCCATATATGAAAAATTGATTTTTCAGAAAAAAAAATTGGAGATTTTTTTTTGTTTTATGTTATTAGTTATTTTAATTATAATAATATATTTCTTATAATATTAAATATATCTAAATACATTACAATGTTTCATTAATTGTAATAACGAGTTTCAATTTAAAATTTTGATTTATTACTTGTAATTACGAATTTAAAATTAAAATTTTACGGGGATTATTGCTATTTTGAAAATTATTAGTCTAATGGGACATGAAGAATATGAGATTAGTCTAAGAATCATATTTATCATTTTTTGTCTAAAAAATAATTTTCACTTTTTTTGTCAACAAGAGAGAACTTAAATGTGAAACTTTCCCAGAAGATAGTTACAAAAAATGCCAATTTGCACAATTTTCCCTTCACTCAGGAACTTTATCTGAACACCAAACAATAACGTTAAAACATGTAGAACACTTTAGGCAGGCCGGGCTCCCATAATAGTCGGCCCTTACTTTTTCCCAATCTTCAGTCATATTAATTTTGTAGGTTTGAAAATTAGGGTCTTTATCTATCTATTATATTAAAATATAAATTATGAGTTTTCATTGATGTGTAATATTTTTTTAAATGGACTATCTATTAGAATTGGTGACATTATATTTTCAATCATCATTAATCTTTATATTAAATAGAATATACTACATTATTCAATCATTAATAACTTTAATATTATATAAATAATAATAATTTCCCACTATTTTCGGAATTTCATAAATAAGATAACAATATATTGAATCCAACTTATATTTAATATATATATATATATATATATAAATTTTGAAAAAAAAAATTAAAAAGATTTTAACAGAAGTTAATTTTCAAAAATTATATGTAAATATTTTAACTAATTTCGTGATTAGTTTTGAAATATTATTATACACTAATATATTCAGTTATCGACATCGTATACAAAATGAAAAATAAATTTTCTTTCTTTTTTATCAATCATATGATAAAAATAAATCATATTAAAAGAAAATTAATTTGTTTATTTAATATCTTAATAAAATATTACTTTTTAAAAAATATATGTAAATATTTCACTAATTTTCGTAATTAGCAATGAAATATTATTATGCAATATTTAAATGGCAGATAAAAGCATAAATTAAATAGAAAATAATTATAAAATATGTTTTTATGCACATATTAATTTGTGTAATTACTAAATAAAAATACAATAATATAAATATATAATAATAAGAAACAAAAACATGTGATAGTCTTAAACATTTTACAACATGTAAACTATAAATTATTATATTTGAAATATTTAAAGTAACATTTCAGTATATGACTAAAATTATATATAAAATCAATATATATACACATATAAAATTAAAACTTTAATTAAATTATTTAATATTAATATTAAAAATTTTAACTATCTTATTTTGTGAAATGTTTTTATTATCTTTGCAAATGATAATATTTTAATATTTTACCAAGTTCTATTTATTTTTATTATTTATTTACTCAGTAATGAAATATTAATCTAACAAATGAAAAAAAATAAAGAAAAAGAAACAAATACATGTGAAAGTTTGAAATAATATATTTGATGAAAACAAGTATGCTCTAATATTATTATATTTGGAAAATATTAATTTGATATATCTTATATATGTGATTAATATAATATATACTCCCTCCGTTCGGATTTATTAGACGTTTTACGATTTGGCACATAAATTAAGAAAATGAGTATTATATCTATTTGTATCTAATTTTCAATTGACTTCATACCATTATCGTTAGAAATCATTAATTACAAGGGCAGAAAAAGTCATATGCTATCTCTTTTTACCTAGGACTTCGTGAACATCAAATATTCTAAAACAAAAGAACATCGCTAGAACGTCAAATAATTCCGAACGGAGAGAATACCAATTAAAAAGTGAGAACAAAATATTTATATAACTAAAAATGAAAACAAACATACACACGGCGTGGTTGCGCGGATCTCGATCTTTGATGTGCTTATAAACAAAGGAAGACCTTAATTTTTTTTAAAAAAAACGACCCGAGCACGTGCTCTAAGTCAGCACTGGTTTGGATGACTTCTTACATAATCTACTTTCGCAATTAATTCTCCATATAGATATAGACTATAGTGCGTCTATATTAATGCTGACCTACGTGTTTGCTTTAAAATAATGACTCCTTATCATGTGCTATTGCACGAAAAAAGATGTCCAATAACTTCAAATCATTAAGGACCAAATATGTGAATTAGTCAACTAGTGATTTACAACTATCATCGTAATCCTGAGTGGACTTTAAGACTGGGCATTTTTACAGTTAAATTTAATTCCATGTATTATTCGTCTTTATTCGAATCAACTAAAAAAAATTGAATATCTGTAAATTATCAGAATAAAAAATTATAAAATTAATTAATATCTCTTAAAATAAATCAAATTACAAATACTAAAGTTCTAAGAATTAGATATCCGCCCTGCTCCAAAAGATATTTTGATTAAATGTACAGTTTACATAATTATTCTTCTAACATATGATTAATAAATTATATTCACTCTATTGCTTATAAAATTATTAAAAATTATGACATCTTTAAATGCTTTTAAGATTTTTCTTTTTCAAACTAATTTCAAAATTTACAAATATATTATTCCGTAACTTTTTTTAATATACCATGTAAAAGTATTTAGAAAAAAACAAATTGATATCATTTTTTTGTAGATTATTTGTATAAAGCAAAATAGATGATATATATATATATATATATATATATATATATATATATATATATATATATACAAACAAATAACAAATACCAAAATACAATAGTCCCCTCTTCAGTCTAATCCATCAAGCTTGGAAAGCTGGAAAGTGTTTCATCGAGAGAAGGTGGTTTGGGAAAGTCTGGATTGCTAAGGATGAATTTTATCCTCATCAGAGTGACACGAATGTATCCGAGGAGATTATGTGTAATCAGGTCATGATTGACATTGAGGATGATGAAACATACAATGAAGTTGAGCTTGCATTGATGGTGAATGAAAAAAAAAACACTGTGAGAGGCTGGTATTTTGACAGTGGATGTTCAAGACATATGATAGGGAAAAGCAGTGTACTCAAGGACCTAGTTGAGTCGACTGGGAAGAGAGCTATGTTAGGAGATGGCAAGAAAGGGAGAATCCAAGGAGTTAGAATAGTTCCTTAACAATCAATAACTAGCCCTGGTGAACGTCTACTTAGTGGAAGGACTAAAATCAAACTTTATCAGCGTGAGTCAGCTGTGTGATGAAGGGCAGATGATATTGTTCACCAAAACGAAATGTAGGGCCGTCGATGAGGAATGAAAGGTTATTTGATCTGGAATTCAAACTGGAAGTAACTGCTACATGTGGAGTGAAATGGAGGCTGTTGAAACAGTCCAACTGAAATCGAACGGACACGAAGCAAGTAAACTTGTGAGCTCGCGGAACAGTTTTCAACTCTTAGTACAATGTAACAAGGCCCTCATGATCAGACAAAAATCTAAGGCTGGAATCATTTTTTTAATTCCATTTATTCCTTTTATTAACATCCAGTTACAGCCTTAGATTGCGCTTTCCTTTTATACCTTCTCGGTTCGTTCATATTCTTAGTATTTTAACTTTCTCTAACCATATTTGCAAATATCCCTATTTTTAAACTATATGATTAAAAAATTCATTTAATAAATAGTCATATTAAAAATATATTATATGTCTACGTTAATATCATTTAAATTTAATTTTATATCATATACAATAATTTATTTACCATGAAATGATTGTTAATAAATAAGAGTGGTCGTTTGATTTATATTCGTGCGCCAACTTAATTAAGATTTACTGATTTCTCAGTTATTCAATATATATTTTTTATTTTTTTATTTCATAATATATAGAAAAATTTATAATAAGTAATAATACATAAATCTCCTACACATTATTTGAGAAGTGATTTTGCCACATGTCCTCTCTATAATTATTTTCACAAAAATAATATGACATGATTACTAAAATTGATGACATGACTTATAACTTAATATGCTATGAACAATTACATTTAATATTAATTTATAGTTTTGGTAAACTTTTTAAAATATGGTAATAACTGATATAGTGGATTTTCTTTTTTTTTAAATATAATTTAATAAAATTTACAATATTAATATTTTTTTTTAAATAAAATTTTATTTTTATTTTTTTAATGATAGTAGAAAAATTTAAATATACAATATTAATAAAATTTTATTTATTTTGAAATATAATTTATATTTATCTGTTAAAATATTAATACTAATTTAAATAAAATTGTAATATTAATAAAATTTTAATATTAGTAAATTTAAACATTAATAAAATTTACAATATTACAATTTTAATATTAATATTAATTTTAATAATAAAATATTTAAACTTAATATTAATATTAGAAGATATAAAATATTATTAAATTTTATTTTTAAATATAACTTATATTTATCTGTTATAAATATTTTAGTTTTTCTAGTGCACGGTCCGGAAAAAACTAGTATAATTTATAAAATGATTATTCCGTGCAAAGTGAGTAGACTATCTTACCTAGTTTCATTTTAAAGCAAACACAAAGAGGAAACCAAAATTGCCTTTTAATCAATCAAAATCCAAGAAGAGAATAAACACCCAAAAAAACTATAAGAAAACAAAAAAATGGAGTCCATGTCGAAGGAGATGGAGTATCCAGATGAGATCAATCATCCTTGGCACCCTAAACATCCTCTCCGAATCATCCATCTCGAGTCCATAGCCGATGTTATATGTCGGTCATGTGGAAAACAAAGACAAGAAGAGGAGGAGCTGGAGACGAAGTGTTATGGTTGCAACATATGTGGTGATTTCGATGTGCATCTTGATTGTGCAATGAACCCACCACCACTTGTAGTAGATCGGCCAAATACCCATGAGCATACCCTCACGCTCCTCACCAGAGAAGTCTCCTTCATCTGCAATGCTTGTGGGGTAAAAGGCAAAGCATCTCCGTATGTATGTCTATCATGTTGTTTCATGATACATATAGATTGCATCAACCTTCCCCTTGTTATTCTCACCAACCGTCATACCCACCGCATCTCTCACACTTTCTCACTTGCCTCCGACATGAAGATGAACTGTGGAGTTTGTCACAAGGGCATTGACTCTAGATTTGGAGCTTATTCATGTCCTGTGTGTCCTAGTTTTTATGTTCATTCAGGATGCGCAACACGAAACGACATTTGGGACGGCGTTGAACTTGACGGGATTCTCAAAGAGGAATTACGTCCTCCTCAGCCGTTCAATGTCACCAGCGAAGACATAATAAAACATTTTAGTCACGAGGAGCATGAGCTGAGACGCATCACGGATAGTAATGAGGACGATGCATGCTGCTACGCGTGCAATCTTGATGTTTTTCCCTATCCTGTTTACAAATGTATGGAAGCATTTTGCGGTTTCACTCTTCACGAATCATGTGCTAAGCTCCCCCGGGAAACAAGGAGCCCGATCCATAGACACACACTTACTCTTCACTACGAGGACGCTGCCATTTTCAGGTGTGGTTCTTGTGATCAAGTTTTCAATGGTTATCGATACTCTTGTTCTGAATGCCATGTAAATTTCGATTCAAAATGCGTCTCCATCACGGAACGGCTTCTCCGTGGAGGTCACCGTCATCCTCTTTATTTGAATTTCGACTACAAAACATGTTGCGCCTGCGGCCAAATAAAATCTACCCCGCTAAGCTGTGAAGACTGTAAATACGCATTGTGCTTCAAGTGTGCCACGTTACCCAATAGAACACGTTACAAGGACGATGCCCATCTACTTTCACTTAACCACGATGGGAGGGCGAGTGGAAAATTATTTAAAGATCAACAACAACAAAACTGGTGCGACAGCTGTGAAACGCGAGTTAATCCTCTCAAAACTTTTTACGAGTGTTGTAGGTGTCGAACAGCTGTTCATACCAACTGCGCAAGGGGGGGAGATTTGAGAAATTTGAGAATCGGAGTCAAATTTAACTTAGATGGCTACAAATGCGAAGTGGTTCCTACCGATCAACTCACCATACGGTGTTGCAGCTGTTGTGAACGTCGTAACGAGGGTCCTTCAATGTTGAGGTCTTGCTCTGCATCCGATGAACATTTAGTTACTTACTTCTGTTCTTTTGATTGTTTCAAAACGTTTGTTACTAAGAATAAGGCACTGTTAACATGAGTAGTTAACTTGATTGCGTTCTCTTCAGTGAGTTAATTCAATCCTCTGTTTGCATATCTAATAGACCAAAAATATGAACAATCATGGTTTCACATACAGTTTTTCCAATACAAATTATACTAACCAAATTAGTTACAACTATAAAGACAAGTAATACACCTAACTGAAGCATCAAAATGGGTTTTATGATAACTTTCTAGTTGATTCCACCTAATTAGTCCCTCCTATTTTTTTTTTTTTTTGTTTGGTAAGCAGATAGTGTAGGCCCTATTTAAGCAAATAACTACACTCTAGAAATATTTCATTTTCATCTCACATGAGCTGGAACTTACAGCAAGAGTGACAAAATGAGCTAATTATAAGTATTTTTGTTATTACCATAATTATGTATTTATAAAAATAGAAGCATAATATAAAAGTAACCTTTAGTTGATGTGTGATTTACGGTTTGTGTCATTGAAAATATTCGTAACTTTAGTTTTGTGAATAATAATGTCATTAATTTATAAAATGTAATTAATTTATCAAAGCTTTTAATATATTTTTAAATATAGATTCCATTTTCTAATATAACAAGATTTTATTAAAAATGTCCTAATATCTATTTTCTAAATAAATAATCAGATTTGAACATTGTATGAGAATATAATTATATGAAAATATTTTATCACAATGCAATTTAAATAGGAATAAAGATATAATGATATATATATATATATATATACAATATCATATAAATATAAGAAAATGAAATTTAATAAAATGATTAAAACGCTTTAAAATTTATAGATAATTACGATTGTGGATTTCCCATCAACATATATGATGTTTAGTTCAATATGAAATGAGTTAAAAACTAGAATATTAATTTCAAGTACAAAAATAATAATACAAATACTTTTTAATAAATAATTTTAAAACAAATTATCATTCTCTCAAAATGATTCCCCACAGATAAAAATCCTGCTAACTATAAATTATATAAATAATTAAGTAGATAATTTTATAACTGATAATTCTGCATTTCTAAACTCATATAACCACATAATTCAAATTATAAGCCAAATAAGATATCAGTCAAGATCTAAGGTAGAATAATGGCTTCCACTACCTCGTAATAGTCTGCCGCGATGACGATCTTTTGTACTTGTAAATAATTTAGGCACCTCATCGCCCATATTATAAGTCTCAATTCTGCCACCATCTGGTTAGGTGAATGAGTGAGGGCCTCTCTTGTATGATATGTAATTTTCCAGCATGGTCTCTGATCTACAAAGGTTTTTACCCATTTTTATCAATGGTAATGAGATGTTTTTATCCAAGTTCGAAAACTCGCTAGGCGTAATGCAGGCGGCTGGTCCGGATCTAGCGATTTATTGAAAAATTGAGAAAAAAGCGGGGATTACGCGGACAATAATTTTTCTTAAAAAAATTAATATCTAAAATATTTTTTAACAATATACGTCAAATATTTGATCATATGAGAGTTAACATCCGAAATCTCTTAGCCTAGCGGTAACTTTAGTTTATCTCTATCACCAGACCAGGTTTCGATCAGCCCAAAATGCTTTTGAATATTTTTTTCTTCATTTTTTCTGAAAAAGGGTAAAATTGTAATTTTCTTGTCATCTTCTTCCTCGACCTACCTTTTTCAGATGAGAGATATTGCGGCCGTTTTGACAGTTATGGACTGTAAATCATCATTTTTTATTAATTTTTTTTCGATTCAACCTATTTTCTTTATTAGTACCATCATATACAATAAATTTATGGTTTACTTACCGATTTCGACTAAAAATCACCATAATATACATGTTTTTTTTGTTTGAACCGCGTTTTTCACTGATTATGGTATAATCGCGGCGGTGGAGTTCCGCCGAGCATATAACCGGCGTGTAATCGAGCATGTAATTGGCGTGTAACCGATTATGGCAGTTTTGTTTTGGAGTTTATTAGTTATGTTTTCAGGTTCTCATGAACATTTTGGAGCCAAGTGATGTTTTAGGTGTCCTTTTGGAGCTTAAAGGAGAGTTCGCCCAAGATGACTATCAAGATCAGACAAAAGGTCGATATTCAGAGATACACATCGATCGATGCACATTATGTGCCATCGATCGACGACATATTCATAGAAGATGACAAATCAAGATAAGCAATCGATAGATGTATGCCTAGTACCATCGATCGATATCAAGCGCGTAAGAAGAATAGTTGGACTCAACGGACTTGAAGCCCAAGACCTCTCCAAATTACAAGATTGCTCCTGACGAGTTTTAACCTAATGAACTCATATATGTAGTTCTATGTGTTTTGGCAAATATCGCTTTTCATATTATTAATCTCTTTGACAGTCATTTGTCTTTCACCACTTCAAAGTTAATTCAAAGTTCTTAGCTTATTTGCAAAGGTTATAGAATTCTAGATATAGAAGAAAGATACAAAGAGATTTGTTATCTTTAAGAACCTGTTTGTTCAAAGTCTTCTAATCTTTATGAATTTCTATTATTACCTTACTGCTATGAATCACTTAGCCATGTCTGAGTAGATTCATTTGTTAGATTTGCGGTTCAAATAGTTATGAAGGATTAGCCCAAACTATAAAATGTTGAGTTTTGATATTCATTATCATGATGAACACTAATGCTAATTCTAGAGTAGCTAACTAGAATATGAATATTGGAATGCATTAACTCGTTAATCATCATCCTGAAATCAACTTGCATAAGCTAAGGTCCTCTAGGGATACGCGACAACCGGTTTATGATCTTGGTGAGCATCCATTCAACTCGATCTGTAGATATATTGATCGATACTCCTATAGAGTAATCGATTGATGGAAAACATATATCTATCGGTATCGCTGTCAAAACATCGATCGATATTGTCGGCATCAGATTAGTGGATGAGTCTAAAACGCGAGAGCTAATAGACTTATCTAAGAGTTGAAGCTCTTTAATATCATGCGTGCAACTTGTTAGACATCTATAGCATTATAATCCTGATTATCTGAATAGTAACCTTAAATCTAACAATCCTTCCTTATTACTTAAAACCTAAACCAAATCCATTGAGCAACTTACCATTGCTCACAACTGCAATTTACATTTAAAACCTATTCAACCTAGCATAATCACCAAGGATTACATCTTTTGTGTTCCATAGCTCCCTGTGAATTCGATCCCTAAGTACTACAACTGAACCTCTTATTTGAGAGAATAATCCACTCTTTTGGGTAATTTGAGTGATATCAAATTTGGCGCAATTGCCGGAGAGCTTTGATCACCATTAGATTTAATCTGATTAGGTCTAGGTTACTTGCTTTTTATTAAAAATACATCTTCTGACACAAAAAAAATTCTTGTCTTTTTCAGATACATTCCCAGCAGTACTAGAAGCAACAAGAACACTCAAATTTTCTACACAGAAGATCCTCACGACTTGGAACGTACAATCCCAAAGACCTACGTTCCGCATCGATTGACATCAACAACCGTTCATCGACCGATACTCGCTCACCACAGTCGACAGAGACACCTTCTTCGTTGACCAATACTCGCACCTTGCCGCCGCTTGACATCATCAACCGTTCGTCGACCGATACCAATCATCCGACGTTGATCGATACTATAAATCTTAGATCGATCGATACTAATCTGTGAGACATGGTAGCGCCTATTATTCTCACCACCAATGATAATGGAGACCTGCATGATTAAGATGGTCACTTGCATAATGCAGTAGGTCATAAACTGAATGCTCAAAGGGAGATCATTCCTGAGCAAGAAACTGCACATACATACTTAATCCAACCTATAGATGAAGCTAATCAAGCTAGAACGTTGGCTGACTACAACCGTCCAGATCAGTTCTAAACCAACCGATCAGCCATCCGCCCTCCTGCTATTTAGAGAGGAGATTTCGAGCTCAAGCCGCAGTACTACACACTTGTGGGACATATACCCTTCTGTGGGCTGTCCAATGAGCATCCTATGGACCATCTGGAGAGGTTCGAGGATCTCATAACCGCCATAAAAGCCAATGGAGTCCCTGAGGACTATCTTCTCTGCAAACTTTTCAAATTCTTTACCTGGATAACCTTTGCAGTGGCTCAGGCAGTTACCACCAGGTTCTCTCACAACCTGGAGCGAAATCAACGCATTTCTGTGTAACTTCTTTGATGAATCATGTGCTGAAGACTGGAGGAAGAAAATTGCTACATTCACTCATGATCCTGGAGAATCATTTAAGGATACCTGGATCAGATTCAAGTCCTACCAGCGTGATTGTCCACACCACATATTCAACAAAGTGCAACTACTTTGCACTTTCTACAGAGACATCGCTTTGAAATATCAGATAGCCCTGGATACAGATAGTGAAGGTAACTCCACCACAATGAATCAATAAGAGACTGTGAAGTTAAATTGATCTAGTTTTCCCCGAGGAATATTCTAGCAACAGTACAAAGAATATTGTGAAAGCAAAACCTGCAATGTTCCTTGGAAGGAACAAATTAATGAAGTGCAAGCACAGCTGGATGATGTTCAGAAGCCACTAAACAATAGAATTTGCTCATGGAAGATGCATAAACTATAGATGGAGAGGAATTTACAGGAGAAGAGGTGAACTGGATCAGTGGAACTGGATTTCAGAGATCTGGGAAGCAAAGAGGATACGTAAACTTCTCAGGACAGAGAAGAAACTTCAACCAGAAGCCTAACACCAACAACTACAGCAGCAGCAACCTCAACAACAACAAGATTTATGAAAAATCATTCTACACAAACCCACCCCCACCAACCCAAGAAAGTAAACTAGAAGAGATGTTGGACAAAGTTCTTGAGAGTCAGCAGAAAATTTAGGTAGACTTCAATGAAAAGATTGACTCCGTCTACACCAACTTGAACACAAATCTTGATGCTTTGAGCACCCATGTGAAGAAGTTGGAGACTCAGGTGGTTCAGACAGGAGAAGCTGTAAAGAAGCAAGAAGCTTTAACAAGGGGAACAAGATCCCTCGATAGAAACCCTTCACGTGCAAAAACCATGAAGCGACTTAACACAATGCAAGAACAACTAAGTGACTTATCCGAGCATGCTTATTCCAAGATTGGAAGCGCATAAGTTCAGCATTGAGAATCATGCGGAGATGCTAGACCGAATCAACAATGAGGTCCAAACACTGAAAGAAAAATTGACCAGAGGAGATGAAGCTACAAGAAGCTTCTTCAATACATGGTTTGGTAGAACAACAAGACATTGAGGATACTTGTTTTCCAACAAGTACCTGTAACTCACCTCAGTAGCCACAATACCTCCATAGTCAAGCTAAATGACTCTAACAAAGCGCTGAGTGGGAAGCAACCCACTATTAGGCATTTTCTTACTTAGTTATAGTATATTCTTAGTTTTTTCTTTCGTACTTGTTTCAGTTTCAGATATATGCTAGACGATTTCTATCTTTATCGACCGATATGATCCTGTCCACATCGCTCGACACAAACCTATCCATGACGATCGACAAAGGCGACTCACCATCGATCGATACGTACTTCGGTCAGGTATATCGTTCTAAATTTTCGATATCAATTACATATAATTTACTTATGCCCTAACTCCGATAAATACACCGAGGACAGTGTATGATTTAAGTCTTGGGGGGAGATTACTGATGCTACTCTACTTTTTGATTTCATTAAATGTTTTCAAAATTGGTTTTTATTTAGTCAAGAAAGGGAAAAATATATTTCAAAAATTTTACTTCTTATCTAACCACTTTTTACCACCATTCTTAGATTTGTTGATTGCAGAAAGTACTATAGATGCTAAAGTGGATCACATGTCACCTATGACAACACTTTTAATGATTGTTTGGAAGAACCAAAACTGATTTCCAACCTAACCTGACATCTATTGCGTGTGTGTGTTTTGGAGTCCATTAATTATGTTTTCAGGCTCATGAGTATTTTGGAGTAAAGTGATGTTTTAAGTGCCTTTTTGGAGCTTAAAGGAGAGTTCACCCGAGATGACTATCAAGATCAGACAAAAGGTCGATATTCATAGATACACATCGATCAATGCACATTCTGTGCCATCGATCGACGACACATTCGTAAAAGAATAGTTAGACTCAACCGACTTGAAGCCCAAGACCTCTCCAAATTAAAAGATTGCCCCTGATGAGTTTTCAATATAAAAACCTCATATTTATAGTTATGCCTATGTGTTTTGGTAAATAACGATTTTCATATTATTCATCTATTTGACAATCATTTGTCTTTCACCACTTCAAAGTTAATTTAAAGTTCTTTTCTAATTTGCAAAGGTTATAGAATTCTACATCAAGAAGAAAAATACAAAGAGATTTGTTATCTTGAAGAACCTGTTTGTTCAAAGTCTTCTAATCTTTATGAATTTTTATTATTACCTCACTGCTATGAATCAGTTAGCCATATCTGAGTAGATTCTCTTGTTCGATTTGGGGTTCAAATAGTTATGAAGGATTAGCCAAAACTATAGACTGTTGAGTTGTGATATTCATTATCATAATGAACCATAATGCTTATTCTAAAGTATCTAACTAATTGAGTTGTGATATTCATTATCATGATGAACCATAATGCTTATTCTAAAGTATCTAACTAGAATACGAATATTGGAATGCATTAACTCGTTAATCATCATCTTGAAATCATCTTGCATAAGCTAAGGTCCTCTAGGGATACGCGAGAGCCAGTCTATGATCATGGTGAGCATCTATTTAACTCGATCTGAAACTATATCGATCGATACTCCTATAGAGTAATCCTTCGACGGCAAACATATATCGATCGATTTCGCTGTCTAAACATCGATCGATATTGTCGGCATCAGATCAGTGGACGAGTTTAAAACACGAGAGCTAATAGACTTATCTAAAAGTTAAAGCTCCTTAATATCATGCATGCAACTTGTTAGACATCTATAGCATTATAATCCTTATTATCAGAATAGTAACCTTAAATCTAACTATGCTTCCTTATACTTAAAACCTAAACCAAATCCATTGAGCAACTTATCATTGCTCACAACTGCAATTTACATTTAAAACCTATTCAACCTAGCATAATCACTAAGGATAACATTTTCTTGTGTTCACTAACTCCCTGTAAATTCGATCCCTAAGTACTACAACTGAACCTCTTATTTGAGAGACTAATTCACTCCTTAGGTTAATTTGAGTGATATCAGTCTCGTGCAACCAACAACACACCACTGTCTAAATGAGCGTTTTTCCAATTCACATTGATGTTACTCTTTATCACTAACGAGTTCCCTCAAAGTTTCACATGCCAATAAGTCCAAAGACTGCAAACGCTTTTGCTCAGGCCCAAGATAAACCTGTCTCCAGCAAGCCCAGATCTTCATCTCTCAACGGTCACAAAGAATCAACTTCGATGACGTCAAAAGGTGTCCTTAGTACAGGTCTCACAGCTAAGGATTGTTGGGTCAAAAACGGTCACGACGAAATTAGTATCGAAACCCTTGATAAAATATAAACATCCTTTATTTCTTTAAGAAAATAAATCGTAAAACTCGTTTCCTCGCAAAGAACTCTGCGACTAAATCGTGTTCTTGTAAAAACAAGATCATCAGAAAAAACAATAGATCAATAAACGGCGAGAACGCTCGGTCATCACGGAACAGCCGAGGGAAAGCTTGAACACAAGCCCGGTCGCTATAGCTACCGTGCTCGGAAACAAGCTCGGTCGCTATACGAAGCTTGGGTATTAGACTAGGAATCTCGCCGACAGCTCTCGTAGCCGAAGCGCTCTTACCTTGTTGTAACGCTCATACGTAGATTCAGAATAAATCTTTCTTTTGTTCTTTTTACGATTTTTTATTTTTATCGTCTTTTATTTCGTATTTTGATTGCTTGGTGTGTGGTTTCTCAGATATCTGGGACCTCTGGAAAATTAGGGTTTTCTTAGTTTCATAATTTATACGATAATTTGACGATGTGAATTTTGGTTCCCACAAAGATTTACCGCCATCAAACCGTTTTGATGCTTTAGGATTGTGTCTGTCATAGGCTGAGATTTCCTCTATCTTGTCTGTAATGAAGCACATAATCTCTCTATATATTGTCTCTGATTGTAAGCATAGAAGTTAAGCAGAAAACGTTCAATAAGAAAAGTTATCTTCTTCATATTTTCTCCATTCTTCACCATGTTTACAAGGTATCAGAACCATGGATGTGATCCTTTTACTTCTCAGTATCCTTTACCACGTACTGTTGCTGCTTCTCTAAAAGATCCAAATTGGACTAATGCGATGAGGCATGAGAAGAACAACATGGATATCAGCCACACGTGAGACTTGGTTCCTCCTGATCTTAGTATCAATCCAATAAGCAATGGATGGATACACAAGTAGAAACTGAATGCTGATGGCACTTTAAGCAAGAGAAAGTCAAGATTGGTAGCTTGTGGAAATAAGCAAGAAGAAGGAATAGATTTTGTGGAGACTTACAGTCCAGTGGTGAGAACGGCTACTATATGTGGGAACCGAAATTCGCACTGTCGATTTTAGTTAAGTAAAAACGTAGGAAAACTAAGTTGACCTAGTTTTCCCCGAGGATTCCGGATATCTGCTGGGCCACGCACGACAAAGTTAAAACAGGCTAAGTTGAAAATAAATGCGTAAAGTAAAGAGAGCAAAAAGAAAGAATTTTATTTCCGATTCCGCGGAGAGCGTTGGAACAATAGGTCGAGATCGCGGCCGTAAGAGCTGTCGATCGTCGCTAGTCTCAAAACCCTAGATCTAACCTAATTGAGTCGCAGCTCGCTAAAAAGGAAATAAACGCCTAAGTTCTAAATTGCTCTGAGAGTGGTTTTTCTTCTGATTTTCGGATCCCCCTTCTTCTGCTCCTAGACTTGCTTATATACTCCCATATGACGGTCTATTTCTGACGGGCCGGCGTGAGCTGGGCTTTTTCCATTTTCGTCGGACTTCATGTTTATCGGGAAACTTGACATTTATCTTTTTGGAAACTTGATGTTTATCCTTTGGAAATTTAACATTTATCCTGTCTAGGAAGATAAATGTAAACTTTCGTATCGATCTCTTTAGAAAATCGTAAAATGGTTATCCGATCGTTTTGGTCCCCGTTGGTCCGTATCTCGGATTTTCCGTTATTTTTACGATTTCCGCGAGAGAACTCTTTTACTTGGACATCGGGAGGTCTTTGGCTTTTTATGCGGTAAATGGTGTTTTCAGATAACCATTACCGTTTTCCACGAAGTTCTTCCATCCGTCGATGTCATACGGGTTTTCCGAAGGTTAGGAAAGAGAAAAGGAGTTTCGTTTGCGGGATTTCAGAAAGTCGCAAATCTTCGATTTCTGGCGGTTTGAGAGTTCGGAACTATCGCACGAAAACTAGTCGTCCGATAACTCGAGCTGTCATGGCGCTAGGCGCCCGGCGCCTAGAGGCAGCACGGGCGCTAGGCGCCCGGCGCCTAGAGGCAGCACGGGCGCTAGGCGCCCGGCGCCTAGAGGCAGCACGGGCGCTAGGCGCCCGGCGCCTAGAGGCAGCACGGGCGCTAGGCGCCCGGCGCCTAGAGGCAGCACGGGCGCTAGGCGCCCGGCGCCTAGAGGCAGCACGGGCGCTAGGCGCCCGACGCCTAGAGGCAGCTTCGGGCGCTAGGCGCCCGGCGCCTAGAGGCAGCACGGGCGCTAGGCGCCCGGCGCCCGGCGCCTAGAGGCAGCACGGGCGCTAGGCGCCCGGCGCCTAGAGGCAGCTTCGGGCGCTAGGCGCCCGGCGCCTAGAGGCAGCACGGGCGCTAGGCGCCCGGCGCCTAGAGGCAGCACGGGGCAGCACGGGCGCTAGGCGCCCGGCGCCTAGAGGCAGCACGGGCGCTAGGCGCCCGGCGCCTAGAGGCAGCACGGGCGCTAGGCGCCCGGCGCCTAGAGGCAGCTTCGGGCGCTAGGCGCCCGGCGCCTAGAGGCAGCACGGGCGCTAGGCGCCCGGCGCCTAGAGGCAGCACGGGCGCTAGGCGCCCGGCGCCTAGAGGCAGCACAGGCGCTAGGCGCCCGGCGCCTAGAGGCAGCACGGGCGCTAGGCGCCCGGCGCCTAGAGGAGGCCCAGGATCGTGCGAGTTTTTTGCGTTCTTTTAACTTCTCGGAGATTTTTATCGTGTAGAGAAGGTTTCCAATCATTGATCACGGAATGTCTTAACATGTTTCCGAGTTTTTTAGAATGAATCTTATTCTTCTAATGCTTCTCTAACATCTTTCGTATTTCGTCCGAACTTTTCGGACATCGATTTCGTCTTGACCGATTTTGACCCCAACAGTTAGCCCCCCAGCTAGCTAGGAGCCGTAGCGGTCGTAGGTCCTAGCTTGCTGTATGGTTCGCGAGGAAAGTATGGAGACGAAATCGTGCCGAAAGTCGGGGTAAATAGTAAAATTTCATGCCTATAAAGGCTTGTGAATCCTTTACCATTCTTACTTCACCCAAGAATCCTAAGTAAATCTTTCCCTCAAAGACTCTCTCTCTATTTTCTAGAAAAGAATGACTTCAAGGTCAAGATCTTCAAGGAGACAGTCTCGCCCTGCTTCGGGTAATTTCCACGCCGAGGAGGAAGTTCCGAAGCCCGAGGTTTCGGAGGTTGAAAGGGACGCGTACTGTAACGCCGTCTTTGGTTCCGATCCCCCTCTTCCTGTGATTCCGATTCCCCGGCGTCCTGTGAAGGCGCGTGTGGAAGCTGATTCGCCGAGCGAGGTGTCTCCCGAATATCTTGAGGTTCTTCGAAAGTTCTATAACGTTCCGGAGAAGGTCGTGTTTCGCATTCCCCTTGGGGATGAGAGTCCGGAGCATCCTCCGGAGGGTTACTTTACTTGTTATGAGGCATTCCTGACGCAATGTCGATTATGGTTCCCGATCCCTGGGGTCATTGTCCAAGCTCTCGATCGTTTCGGAATCTCAATCAGCCAGTTGAATGTGCCGGCTCTAGAGAGCTGGCTTGGCGTCGTGATTCTAAGTTACGAGTTAGGAATGGATCTTAGCCCTTCGGACTTCGAAGGGCTGTGGTTTTCCAAGAGCGTGAGAATCAATGGAATATTTGCCATGAAATCGAGGACCGATCACTCGGTAATTAGTGGGCTTACCTCGAATGTCAAAGACTTCATTAATCGTTTCTTTTTCGTGAGGATAGACGGAGAGTCTGTCGAGGAGAGCTTCCTTCATCTATTCCCGACGAAATGGTTGTACCGACGTGGTAAGATCACCGCAACCCCCCTTTTTTTTTTTTAGAAGGCGGGCCTTGAACGTATATGCGCATTTTTGCAGAGAACAGGTGTCTTACGCACGTCCCTTCCGATCTTTCCGTCAAGAGAGATATATTCAGGTCGAGGGCCTGTTCCTGGGATTCTTTCGATCTGGACCGGATTCGGAAGGCGGTCGCACTTCACCGATCGCGAGGTGGTACGCGACCCCTCATCAATGACGGATCTTTCGTGTTTGCTCCTTCGAGGCAGAGGGGGAAATCTTTGAAGGGCAAAGGGATCGCTTTCGAGGCCTCGTCGGAAAACAACGATCCGTCGAGGTATAATCCCGACTTTGTCGCAGAGAGCGGGGGTGCTTCCGGTCCGAACCCTCCTCCAAACGACTTCTTTGATGAGCTTCCCCCAGCTTTTACCCGTGACGAGTCTTTAGACAACGAGGAAAGGGACAAGGTGACGGCGGAAGGCGCTCGTTTGGTCAACGAGGTTTGTTTCCGACACTTAAGCAGATTCTTCCTATCCTTTCGCTTGATCTCGATTTTTATGCAGGCCGTGAGAGTATGGAATGCGTCAATTGACGGGAGTTTCCGCACTGCTCGATTGGCTCGCTTCAAAGTGGAGGAGACTGAAAGGGAGTTTGCCAAGTATCGTTCGGAAGTTGAGGAGCGGAACCGTCGGCAAGCCGAGGTCCAGGCTCGAGCCCTCGTCCGTGCAGAGAGGAGAGGACGAAGAAGAGCGGCCGCCGAAATGAATCGTCGGGCGGAAGTCTTTTCTACCGAATTTGAGGCGTACAAAGAGGCTCAGGACTTCGTCGGAGACTTTCGCGAGTGTCGTGGTTCGGTAGGCACTCTTCTCAAGGTGCAGCGCGAGGGTTTCTCGCTTTCCAGCGAACTTGCCGCGATGGATGGTTCGATGAGAATATGCGCTAACGCTGAATCCTATGTTCCTCCGATCGAAGGAAGAATTCGGGAATTGTGGAATCCTATTCAAGTTTCGGAAGATACAGCGGATGCCGGCGCAGACGCGAATGCAGGTGACGGGGGCGAAGAGGTCGACCAGCCCGATTCCTCGTATGGGATTACTCTTTCTGATTGCCTTGCGTTTGATTATAATTTGTAATAAGCCAAGTGGGCTGTTTGTATGTGTTGCGACCTTTTAGGAGGTTGCATGACTTTATGTTTTTTTCAGGATCAGCCGTTGGTGGCTTTTAAATCCTTATTATGAATGCTTTATGAATTATGCGTCTTGATTTATACTTTCGCCAAGTGTAGAGGGTCTTGAATACGCGTAGTCACTTCGTATTCTAGCTCTTTTTTGTCGCTTAACCTGCAGGTTACTTTGTAGCGAACGTTAGGTTTATAAGCGATAAGAGGCAAGTTTTGGGATCTCGTATGCTGGATACTTATGCCTATGAGATGTTTTAGATACCAGCAAGGCTGGGTTTAGGGCAAGACCTAGGTCTAGTTTCGGACTGAAGCTATGCGATGACTAATCGGCTTTTCGTTTTGCTTGTTTGCGATTTCGACCTGACTCGTACCGTTTTAGAATCCGCGAAGTGCTTATCGGCTTATATGATTCGTTTGGGTACGAGTCGAGCTACTTCCTTTACGAAGAGCTAACCAAAATTTGGATTTCTTGTATAGCGCGCTATGATATCCTTGTCGGATGTAAAAGGACTTCGTTGGAAGCCAGACTACGAATTTGATTTAAGTGAAACGTTTCTATGTTTTTCCGTCGGGGCCAATCGACGGAATGGGGTTTTTAGAGTCGCGGGACGACTGTTTGACATAATTTTTTGGAGGAAAGTAGAGAATCGAAACTGGTTTGGAATTAGCGACGTCTCGCGTTCCTTAAAGATACGATTTTCGTTTTCCGTAATATTGGTGCTTTTGATAAGTAATTCGAATTTAATACTGTAAAAAGCTTCAAGGGTGTTGAATACATGTAGAGAATATTTTTGCGGGAGCGAAAGATCATTTGTTCCCATCGTCCCCCCCCCCCTTTTTGGTGGGGGGGATAGCTGAACTCGTCGAGTTTCGACGAGCTGCCTACGTACCTCTTGCGAGGATCAAGCCATCTCGTAGTTCTGCTTATATCGCGGATGTTATTACTCTATGACCTTCGGCGTTTCGACTGTTTTAGCTAAGTCGGCGGCCGTGTCAGGAGTTGGATCTCCCGTTCCGTCGGCGATGGACTCGAGGATTGGTTCATCACCCTGAGTCGTGGCCTTTTTGGACAAATCCGAGTCGTCCTTTTCCGAGTTCTCGGAGATACTCGGATGCTTCTTAGTTCGCTTCGGGTTAGCCGCTGGGGCGTTCTGATTGTTGCGCAATTTGTGTTCGGCCAGGAAGCAGAGTCGCGACTGTTTTTGGCTTCCCCAGATTACCGCCGTCCCAGTCGGTGTTAGAAATTTGACACTGAGATGGTAAGTGGATGGGACTGCTTTCATGGCGTTTATCCAAGGGGTCCCCATTATGGCGTTGTAGATAGCCGGGTTATCCACTACCGCGAATTCGACGATCTTTGTGACCTCTTTTGCCATGACTGGGAGCCTGATCTTTCCGAGGGTCATGGAGGTGACGCCCGAGAATCCAGTCAACGGTCTCGGTTCTGGGATGACTTCTCCGAGGGGTATGTTCATCCTTTGGAGAGTATCGCGGAACATGATGTTGACCGTGCTTCCTGTGTCGATGAGAATGCGGCCGACTTCGAGATCTTGGATCACCAAGTCGATGACCAGAGGATCGTAGTGGGGTTTGTCGAGTCCGGCCGTGTCCTGTTCTTCGAAGACGATCGTGTGATTGGGAACGTCGTCTTCTGGGCACCATCCGGGACCTGTTTCGGCTTTCCGCCCATAGGCTTTGATTGACGAAACAGAGTCCTGATAGAAGTGCGATCCTCCGATGATCATGTTAATCCTCTGGCGATTGCTGTTATTTCCTTCGCCATCTTGCCTTCGTCCGCGTTTTTCGGCCGATTGATTTCCATGAGCGTTATTTTCGGGATTGGCTCCGTCGGTCTTTGGCGGAGGGTCGGAGTCTAAGAGCAGGTCCTTCACGCTTTTCACTGTTGCCAGTTCGCCGGCGAGCAACTTCATAATGAGTCTAGCGCCGAGAACCTTGCAATTAGCGGTAGAGTGACCTCTCGTCTGGTGGAACTCGCAGCTGGAGTTGTCCCTGTACGAGTTCCGCATCCAAGTGTTTCCGGCGGTCCTCCCTTGCTCGGAGTTGACGGCGTAATTATGCTCGCCTTGGACGTCTTCCCCCTCGTGATGGACGTACTTGTCGTTACGCGAGGTTTTCTTCTTACCGGACGCTTTCTGCGGTCCGTGCTTTTGCGCCAGGACTTTCATCTCCTCTTCCATGATGATGAAATCCGTCGCTTTGTGGAGAGTGTCCTGGATGGTGCGCGGTCTTTCCAGAGAAATCCACTTTCGGAATTTCGACTTGTACCAGAGGTTTTTCCTCAGGGCGTCGATGGCGACTCTATCGCTGAGGCCTGTTACTCTGGACATTACGAGTTTGAACCTCTTAATGTAGTCGCGGAGCGGCTCGTCTTCTTTTTGAATGAGGCTCCAAAGGTCTACATCGGAAGTCTCCCTGTCCATGAACATGGAAAACTGCTTCAGAAAGGCCGACGCTAGTTGGCGAAAACTTCCGATGGAGTTTCTTTTCAAGCGTGAGAACCACTCGAGCGCGGCACCTCTGAGGTTCTCGACGAACAGGAGACAGCAGCCGACGTCTTTTTCCCGCTCTGGAAGTTTAGACCTGGCCATCGCAATCTGAAAGGATTGCAGGTGCGCCTTAGGGTCTGTGGTTCCGTCGTAGGTGGGAAGCTTTATTTTCCCGGGATCCGAGACTCGTGCGTCTGTGATTCGAGACGTGAATGGAGTCTTCCTCGATTCTTCGAGGAGCAGGTCGATCTCGGGAGCGGTGCTGGTTGCGTGGTGAATTTGCGATTTTACCGCTTTCACCTCGGCTGCAGTTTTTGCGATGTATTCACGTAAATCGTGAATCTCATTGGCGCCGTTTGCGCTTCTTTGTCTGCGCTGGCTGCGATAGGCCCGAGTCTGGTCTTCGGCTAGCCTTTCTTGCTCTGACCAGTAGAGCTCTTCCTCTTCTTCCGTCATCGGTTTCTCGAAGGCTGCCGCCAGTCGAGCCGATTGACTTCGGGTCCTTCTGTGGTGGACATCGGCGTCTTCGTCGGACGGATCCGATTGGTCGCTGATATCCAGATCGATTCTTTCGACGTCGACTCCTTCGTTTTCCCTCGCGGGAGGTGGAAGTTTATCCGTCGTTTTCTTCTGCCCCGCCGGAGTAGTATCGTCAGGGACGAGTTCCGGGGATTCTCTCGGGGCGTCTTTTTCTTTGTCTCCGGAAGTTCCGAAGTCGAGTCTCCTGACACGCCTCACCTTGGTGGATCCGCGCGGGAGTTTGCTTTTCGCTGTTAAGGTGCTGACCTGTTTAGCGAGCGAAGCCATTAGCTTCTCCTGTTCTTCCGACCGTTTCTGGGCGGTGGCGAACAGTTCCTTCACCTGGTCCAACATCGCGGTGTTTGCCTCGGCAGTGACCGTCGATATGTTTCCAGCGGGTGTCTTCTCAGCGTGGGCATCGGCGGCTGGTCCGTCGTGCGTTTGCTTGTCTTTTTCCGCGTTAGCAGTCATGTTTAACTGAGCGTGCGTAGTTGCGAGAAAGATAATTCCGTGTACCCCCTCCTTCTAGCGCCAAACTGTGGGAACCGAAATTCGCACTGTCGATTTTAGTTAAGTAAAAACGTAGGAAAACTAAGTTGACCTAGTTTTCCCCGAGGATCCCGGATATCTGCTGGGCCACGCACGACAAAGTTAAAACAGGCTAAGTTGAAAATAAATGCGTAAAGTAAAGAGAGCAAAAAGAAAGAATTTTATTTCCGATTCCGCGGAGAGCGTTGGAACAATAGGTCGAGATCGCGGCCGTAAGAGCTGTCGATCGTCGCTAGTCTCAAAACCCTAGATCTAACCTAATTGAGTCGCAGCTCGCTAAAAAGGAAATAAACGCCTAAGTTCTAAATTGCTCTGAGAGTGGTTTTTCTTCTGATTTTCGGATCCCCCTTCTTCTGCTCCTAGACTTGCTTATATACTCCCATATGACGGTCTATTTCTGACGGGCCGGCGTGAGCTGGGCTTTTTCCATTTTCGTCGGACTTCATGTTTATCGGGAAACTTGACATTTATCTTTTTGGAAACTTGATGTTTATCCTTTGGAAATTTAACATTTATCCTGTCTAGGAAGATAAATGTAAACTTTCGTATCGATCTCTTTAGAAAATCGTAAAATGGTTATCCGATCGTTTTGGTCCCCGTTGGTCCGTATCTCGGATTTTCCGTTATTTTTACGATTTCCGCGAGAGAACTCTTTTACTTGGACATCGGGAGGTCTTTGGCTTTTTATGCGGTAAATGGTGTTTTCAGATAACCATTACCGTTTTCCACGAAGTTCTTCCATCCGTCGATGTCATACGGGTTTTCCGAAGGTTAGGAAAGAGAAAAGGAGTTTCGTTTGCGGGATTTCAGAAAGTCGCAAATCTTCGATTTCTGGCGGTTTGAGAGTTCGGAACTATCGCACGAAAACTAGTCGTCCGATAACTCGAGCTGTCATGGCGCTAGGCGCCCGGTGCCTAGAGGCAGCACGGGCGCTAGGCGCCCGGCGCCTAGAGGCAGCACGGGCGCTAGGCGCCCGGCGCCTAGAGGCAGCACGGGCGCTAGGCGCCCGGCGCCTAGAGGCAGCACGGGCGCTAGGCGCCCGACGCCTAGAGGCAGCACGGGCGCTAGGCGCCCGGCGCCTAGAGGCAGCTTCGGGCGCTAGGCGCCCGGCGCCTAGAGGCAGCTTCGGGCGCTAGGCGCCCGGCGCCTAGAGGCAGCACGGGCGCTAGGCGCCCGGCGCCTAGAGGCAGCACGGGCGCTAGGCGCCCGGCGCCTAGAGGCAGCTTCGGGCGCTAGGCGCCCGGCGCCTAGAGGCAGCACGGGCGCTAGGCGCCCGGCGCCTAGAGGCAGCACGGGCGCTAGGCGCCCGGCGCCTAGAGGCAGCACGGGCGCTAGGCGCCCGGCGCCTAGAGGCAGCACGGGCGCTAGGCGCCCGGCGCCTAGAGGCAGCACGGGCGCTAGGCGCCCGGCGCCTAGAGGCAGCTTCGGGCGCTAGGCGCCCGGCGCCTAGAGGCAGCACGGGCGCTAGGCGCCCGGCGCCTAGAGGCAGCACGGGTGCTAGGCGCCCGGCGCCTAGAGGCAGCACGGGCGCTAGGCGCCCGGCGCCTAGAGGCAGCACGGGCGCTAGGCGCCCGGCGCCTAGAGGAGGCCCAGGATCGTGCGAGTTTTTTGCGTTCTTTTAACTTCTCGGAGATTTTTATCGTGTAGAGAAGGTTTCCAATCATTGATCACGGAATGTCTTAACATGTTTCCGAGTTTTTTAGAATGAATCTTATTCTTCTAATGCTTCTCTAACATCTTTCGTATTTCGTCCGAACTTTTCGGACATCGATTTCGTCTTGACCGATTTTGACCCCAACACTATACAATCAGTGCTACATGTTACTGCTATTAAGGGTTGGAAGATAAAGCAATTAGATGTTGAGAATGCCTTTCTTCACGGTGATCTCAAAGAACCTGTGTATATGAAGCAACCTCCAGGTTTTGAGGAACCAGACAAGCCTGATTACATATTTAAACTGAGAAAAGCTATCTATGGTCTTCGTCAGTCTCCTAGGGCATGGTTCGAAATATTTAGTACGTTCTTGATCGAATTTTGCATGAAGTGCACTCATGAAGATCCCTCTTTGTTCGTTTATCTTCATGGAGAGGATGTAATTTATCTGTTGCTATACGTTGATGACATGTTACTCACATGCAACTTCAACAAGCTAATAGAGAAGCTTTTAATTCATCTTAATACAACTTCAGGAGGGAAGACATGGGACCAGTCCACTACTTTCTCGACATTCAAGTAAAACCTACCTCACATGTCTTGTTTCTTTGCCAAGAAAAATACACAACTGATCTTCTAATCAGTGCTGGAATGTCCGATTGTGCACCAGTGCCAACACCTCTCCCTGAGCAGCTCGATTGATTATCGGGTCAGGATACTCTGTTCTGTGAACCTTCATATTTCCGTATTCTTGCTGGCAAGCTCCATTACGTAACGTTGTCAAAGCCCGATATCCAGTTCGCTCTTAATTATGTTTGCCAAAAGATGCACTCCGCCACTGTTGCAGACTTCTCCAACCTCAAACGCATTATGCGTTACTTGAAAGGTACATATCGGTATGGATTGAACATTAATGCAGAGATTGGCTTCCTTCTTTATGGGTTCAGTGACAGTGATTGGGTTGGATGTCGTGACACTAGACGTTCTACTGGTGGTCTCAGCACGTTTCTAGGATCAAACATCATCTATGGGTCCGCAAAACGCCATCCAATTGTGTTACGGTCTTCAATAGAAGCTGAGTATCAGACTCTCTCCTTAACTGCGACTGACTTAAGTGGTTGGCGTCTCTGCTTGGTGAAATAGGGATCTTGCTTCCAGACACACCTGAACTGTTTTGTGACAACTTCTCTGCAGTTTACTTGACGGTCTATCCAGCTATGCATAATAAAAGCAAGCACTTTGATACCGACTTTCACTATGTCCGTGAGAGAGTGGCGCTTGGAGCATTGGTGGTTAGTCATGTACCAGAGGTCCTGCAGTTAGCTGATATCTTCACTAAACCTCTTCCTCAGAAAGCATTTCCTGAGTTTGAGAGACAAACTTTATGTTCGGGATGTTCCCGCCACAAGTTTGAGAGGGTGTATAAGCCCAAAGGCCGCAAACGCTTCTGCTCAGGCCCAAGCTAAACCTGTCTCCAGGAAGCCCACATCTTCATCTCTCAACGGTCACAAAGGACCAACTTGGATGATGTCAAAAAAGTGTCCCTAGTACAGGTTTCACAGCTAAAGATATAGAGCTATCAAACCGTTTTGATGTTTTAGAATTGTGTGATGTCATAGGTTAGCTGTCCTCTATCTTGTATGTAGTGAAGCACACAATCTCTCTATATATTGTATCTGATTGTAAGTGTAGAAGTTAAGCAGAAGACATTCAATAAGAAAAGTTATCTTCTTCATATTTTCTCCATTCTTCACCAAGTGTACAGCCAGCAGATGTGCATGCACCTCGAACTCGAGCATTGGTCAGCCTGAATCATTGATCTACTTCATCCATCATCTTATGCAGAATTGTCTCCACCAACTAATGTCTTTCAGAATAGAGGATATCATTTATGTTCTTCCATATCTGTGGGAACCGAAATTCGCACTGTCGATTTTAGTTAAGTAAAAACGTAGGAAAACTAAGTTGACCTAGTTTTCCCCGAGGATCCCGGCTATCTGCTGGGCCACGCACGACAAAGTTAAAACAGGCTAAGTTGAAAATAAATGCGTAAAGTAAAGAGAGCAAAAAGAAAGAATTTTATTTCCGATTCCGCGGAGAGCGTTGGAACAATAGGTCGAGATCGCAGCCGTAAGAGCTGTCGATCGCCGCTAGTCTCAAAACCCTAGATCTAACCTAATTGAGTCGCAGCTCGCTAAAAAGGAAATAAACGCCTAAGTTCTAAATTGCTCTGAGAGTGGTTTTTCTTGTGATTTTTGGATCCCCCTTCCTCTGCTCCTAGACTTGCTTATATACTCCCATATGACGGTATATTTCTGACGGGCCAGCGTGAGCTGGGCTTTTTCCATTTTCGTCGGACTTCATGTTTATCGGGAAACTTGACATTTATCTTTTCGGAAACTTGATGTTTATCCTTTGGAAATTTGACATTTATCCTGTCTAGGAAGATAAATGTAAACTTTCGTATCAATCTTCTTTAGAAAATCGTAAAATGGTTATCCGATCGTTTTGGTCCCCGTTGATCCGTATCTCGGGTTTCCGTTATTTTTACGATTTCCACGAGAGAACTCTTTTACTTGGAAATCGGGAGATCTTTGGCTTTTTATGCGGTAAATGGTGTTTTCAGATAACCATTGCCGTTTTCCACGAAGTTCTTCCATCCGTCGATGTCATACGGGTTTTCCGAAGGTTAGGAGAGAGAAAAGGAGTTTCGTTTGCGGGATTTCAGAAAGTCGCAAATCTTCGATTTCTGGCGGTTTGAGAGTTTGGAACTATCGCACGAAAACTAGTCGTCCGATAACTCGAGCTAGCATGGCGCTAGGCGCCCGGCGTCTAGAAGCAGCACGGGCGCTAGGCGCGCTAGGCGCCCGGCGCCTAGAGGCAGCACGGGCGCTAGGCGCCCGGCGCCTAGAGGCAGCTTCGGGCGCTAGGCACCCGGCGCCTAGAGGCAGCACGGGCGCTAGGCGCCCGGCGCCTAGAGGCAGCACGGGCGCTAGGCGCCCGGCGCCTAGAGGCAGCACGGGCGCCAGGCGCCCGGCGCCTAGAGGCAGCACGGGCGCCAGGCGCCCGGCGCCAGGCGCCCGGCGCCTAGAGGCAGCTTCGGGCGCTAGGCGCCCGGCGCCTAGAGGCAGCACGGGCGCTAGGCGCCCGGCGCCTAGAGGCAGCTCGGGCGCTAGGCGCCCGGCGCCTAGAGGCAGCACGGGCGCTAGGCGCCCGGCGCCTAGAGGCAGCAAGGGCGCTAGGCGCCCGGCGCTAGGCGCCCGGCGCCTAGAGGAGGCCCAGGATCGTCGCTCGTTTCCTTTGGCTCGTGCGAGTTTTTTGCGTTCTTTTAACTTCTCGGAGATTTTTATCGTGTAGAGAAGGTTTCCAATCATTGATTTCGGAATGTCTTAACATGTTTCCGAGTTTTTTAGAATGAAACTTATTCTTCTAATGCTTCTCTAACATCTTTCGTATTTTGTCCGAACTTTTCGGACATCGATTTCGTCTTGACCGATTTTGACCCCAACAGTTAGCCTCCCAGCTAGCTAGGAGCCGTAGCGGTCGTAGGTCCTAGCTTGCTGTATGGTTTGCGAGGAAAGTATGGAGACGAAATCGTGCCGAAAGTCGGGGTAAATAGTAAAATTTCATGCCTATAAAGGCTTGTGAATCCTTTACCATTCTTACTTCACCCAAGAATCCTAAGTCAATCTCTCCCTCAAAGACTCTCTCTCTATTTTCAAGAAAAGAATGACTTCAAGGTCAAGATCTTCGAGGAGACAGTCTCGCCCTGCTTCGGGTAATTTCCACGCCGAGGAGGAAGCTCCGAAGCCCGAGGTTTCGGAGGTTGAAAGGGACGCGTACTGTAACGCCGTCTTTGGTTCCGATCCCCCTCTTCCTGTGATTCCGATTCCCCGGCGTCCTGTGAAGGCGCGTGTGGAAGCTGATTCGCCGAGCGAGGTATCTCCCGAGTATCTTGAGGTTCTTCGAAAGTTCTATAACGTTCCGGAGAAAGTCGTGTTTCGCATTCCCCTTGGGGATGAGAGTCCGGAGCATCCTCCGGAGGGTTACTTTACTTGTTACGAGGCATTCCTGACGCAATGTCGATTATGGTTCCCGATCCCTGGGGTCATTGTCCAAGCTCTCGATCGTTTCGGAATCTCAATCAGCCAGTTGAATGTGCCGGCTCTAGAGAGCTGGCTTGGCGTCGTGATTCTAAGTTACGAGTTAGGAATGGATCTTAGCCCTTCGGACTTCGAAGGGCTGTGGCTTTCCAAGAGCGTGAAAACCAATGGAATATTTGCCATGAAATCGAGGACTGATCACTCGGTAATTTGTGGGCTTACCTCGAATGTCAAGGACTTCGTTAATCGTTTCTTTTTCGTGAGGATAGATGGAGAGTCTGTCGAGGAGAGCTTTCTTCATCTATTCCCGACGGAATGGTTGTACCGACGTGGTAAGATTACCGCAAAATTTTTTTTTTTTTTTTTTTAAGAGAATGGCGAGCTCTGAATGTATATGCGCATTCCTTTATTGTAGAGAACAGGTGTCTTACGCACGTCCCCTCCGATCTTTCCGTCAAGAGAGACATATTCAGGTCGAGGGCCTGTTCCTGGGATTCTTTCGATCTCGTCCGGATTCGGAAGGCGGTCGCACTTCACCGATCGCGAGGTGGTACGCGACCTCTCATCAATGACGGATCTTTTGTGTTTGCTCCTTCGAGGCGGAGGGGGAAATCTTTGAAGGGCAAAGGGATCGCTTTCGAGGCCTCGTCGGAAAACAACGATCCGTTGAGGTATGATCCTGACTTTGTCGCAGAGAGCGGGGGTGCTTCCGGTCCGAACCCTCCTCCAAACGACTTCTTTGATGAGCTCCCCCCGGCTTTTACTCGTGACGAGTCTTTGGACAACGAGGAAAGGGACAAGGTGACGGCGGAAGGCGCTCGTTTGGTCAACGAGGTTTGTTTCCGACACTTAAGCAGATTCTTCCTATCCTTTCGCTTGATCTCGATTTTTATGCAGGCCGTGAGAGTATGGAATGCGTCAATTGACGGGAGTTTCCGCACTGCTCGATTGGCCCGCTTCAAAGTGGAGGAGACTGAAAGGGAGTTTGCCAAGTATCGGTCGGAAGTTGAGGAGCGGAACCGTCGGCAAGCCGAGGTCCAGGCTCGAGCCCTCGTCCGTGCAGAGAGGAGAGGACGAAGAAGAGCGGCCGCCGAAATGAATCGACGGGCGGAAGTCTTTTCTACCGAATTTGAGGCGTACAAAGAGGCTCAGGACTTCGTCGGTGACTTTCGCGAGTGTCGTGGTTCGGTGGGCACTTTTCACAAGGTGCAGCGTGAGGGTTTCTCGCTTTCCAGCGAACTTGCCGCGATGGATGGTTCGATGAGAATATGTGCTAACGCCGAATCCTATGTTCCTCCGATCGAAGGAAGAATTCGGGAATTGTGGAATCCTATTCAAGTTTCGGAAGATACAGCGGATGCCGGCGCGGACGCGAATACAGGTGACGGGGGCAAAGAGGTCGACCAGCCCGATTCCTCGTATGGGATAACTTTTTCTGATTGTCTTGCTTTTGACTATAATTTGTAATAAGCCAAGTGGGCTGTTTGTATGTGTTGCGACCTTTAGGAGGTCGCGTGACTTTATGTTTTCGGGATCGGCTGTTGGTGGCCTTTGAATCCTTATTATGAATGCTTTATGAATTATGCGTCTTGATTTATACTTTCGCCAAGTGTAGAGGATCTTTGAATACGCGTAGTCACTTCGTATTCTAGCTCTTTTTTGTCGCTTAACCTGCAGGTTACTTTGTAGCGAACGTTAGGTTTATAAGCGATAAGAGGCAAGTTTTGGGATCTCGTATGCTGGATACTTATGCCTGTGAGATGTTTTAGATACCAGCAAGGCTGGGTTTAGGGCAAGACCTAGGTCTAGTTTCGGACTGAAGCTATGTGATGACTAATCGGCTTTTCGTTTTGCTTGTTTGCGATTTCGACCTGACTCGTACCGTTTTAGAATCCGCGAAGTGCTTATCGGCTTATATGATTTGTTTGGGTACGAATCGAGCTACTTCCTTTACGAAGAGCTAACCAAAATTTGGATTTCTTGTATAGCGCGCTATGGTATCCTTGTCGGATGTGAAAGGACTTCGTTGGAAGCCAGACTACGAATTTGATTTAAGTGAAACGTTTCTATGTTTTTCCGTCGGGGCCAATCGACGGAATGGGGTTTTTAGAGTTGCGGAAAGACTGTTCGACAGAATTCTTTGGAGGAGAGTAGAGAATCGAAACTGGTCAGGAACTTGCGACGTCTCGCGTTCATTAAAGATACGATTTTCGTTTTCCGTAATATTGGTGCTTTTGATAAGTGATTCGAATTTAAGACTGTAAAAAGCTTCAAGGATGTTGAATATATGTAGAGAATATTTTTGCGGGAATAAAAGATTATTCGTTCCCATCTCCCCCCCTTTTTTGGTGGGGGGGATAGCTGAACTCGTCGGGTTTCGACGAGCTGCCTACGTACCTCTTGCGAGGATCAAGCCATCTCGTAGTTCTGCTTATATCGCGGATGTTATTACTCCACGACTTCCGGCGCCTCGACTGTTTTAGCTAAGTCGGCGGCCGCGTCAGGAGTTGGATCATCCGTTCCGTCGGCGATGGACTCGAGGATTAGCTTATCGCCCTGAGTCGTGGCCTTTTTGGATAAATCCGAGTCGTCTTTTTCCGAGTTCTCAGGGATACTCGGATGCTTCTTAGTTCGCTTCGGGTTAGCCGCTGGGGCGTTCCGATTGCTGCGCAATTTGTGTTCAGCCAGGAAGCAGAGTCGTGACTGTTTTTGACTTCCCCAGATTACCGCCGTTCCAGTCGGTGTTGGAAACTTGACGCTGAGATGGTAAGTGGATGGGACTGCCTTCATGGCGTTTATCCAAGGAGTCCCCATTATGGCGTTGTAGATAGCCGGGTTATCCACCACCGCGAATTCGACGATCTTTGTGACCTCTTTTGCCATGACTGGGAGCCTGATCTTTCCGAGGGTCATGGAGGTGACGCCCGAGAATCCAGTCAACGGTCTCGGTTCTGGGATGACTTCTCCGAGGGGTATGTTCATCCTTTGGAGAGTATCGCGGAACATGATGTTGACCGTGCTTCCTGTGTCGATGAGGATGCGGCCGACTTCGAGATCTTGGATCACCAAGTCGATGACCAGAGGATCGTAGTGGGGTTTGTCGAGTCCGGCCGTGTCCTGTTCTTCGAAGACGATCGCGTGATTGGGAACGTCGTCTTCTGGGCACCATCCGGGACCTGTTTCGGCTTTCCGCCCATAGGCTTTGATTGACGAAACAGAGTCCTGATAGAAGTGCGATCCTCCGATGATCATGTTAATCCTCTGGCGATTGCTGTTATTTCCTTCGCCATCTTGCCTTCGTCCGCGTTTTTCGCCCGTTTGATTTCCATGAGCGTTATTTTCGGGATTGGCTCCGTCGGCCTTCGGCGGACGGTCGGAATCTAAGAGCAGGTCTTTCACGCTTTTCACTGTTGCTAGTTCGCCGGCGAGCAATTTCATAATGAGTCTAGCGCCGAGAACCTTGCAATTAGCGGTAGAGTGACCTCTCGTCTGGTGGAACTCGCAGCTGGAGTTGTCCTTGTACGAGTTCCGCATCCAAGTGTTTCCGGCGGTCCTCCCTTGCTCGGAGTGGACGGCGTAATTATGCTCGCCTTGGACGTCTTCCCCCTCGTGATGGACGTACTTGTCGTTACGCGAGGTTTTCTTTTTACCGGACGCTTTCTGCGGTCCGTGCTTTTGCGCCAGGACTTTCATCTCCTCTTCCATGATGATGAAATCCGTCGCTTTGTGGAGAGTGTCCTGGATGGTGCGCGGTCTCTCCAGAGAAATCCACTTTCGGAATTTCGACTTGTACCAGAGGTTTTTCCTCAAGGCGTCGATGGCGACTCTATCGCTGAGGCCTGTTATCCTGGACATTACGAGTTTGAACCTCTTAATGTAGTCGCGGAGCGGCTCGTCTTCCTTTTGAATGAGGCTCCAAAGGTCTACATCGGAAGTCTCCCTGTCCATGAACATGGAAAACTGCTTCAGAAAGGCTGACGCTAGTTGGCGAAAGCTTCCGATGGAGTTTCTTTTCAAGCGTGAGGACCACTCGAGCGCGGCACCTCTGAGGTTCTCGACGAACAGGAGACAGCAGCCGACGTCTTTTTCCCGCTCTGGAAGTTTAGACCTGGCCATCGCAATCTGAAAGGATTGCAGGTGCGCCTTAGGGTCTGTGGTTCCGTCGTAGGTGGGAAGCTTTATTTTCCCGGGATCCGAGACTCGTGCGTCTGTGATTCGAGACGTGAATGGAGTCTTCCTCGATTCTTCGAGGAGCAGGTCGATCTCGGGAGCTGTGCTGGTTGCGTGGTGAATCTGCGATTTTACCGCTTTCACCTCGGCTGCAGTCTTTGCGATGTATTCACGTAAATCGTGGATCTCATTGGCACCGTTTGCGCTTCTTTGTCTGCGCTGGCTGCGATAGGCCTGAGTCTGGTCTTCGGCTAGCCTTTCTTGCTCTGACCAGTAGAGCTCTTCCTCTTCTTCCGTCATCGGTTTCTCGAAGGCTGCCGCCAGTCGAGCCGATTGACTTCGGGTCCTTCTGTGGTGGACGTCGGCGTCTTCGTCGGACGGATCCGATTGGTCGCTGATATCCAGATCGATTCTTTCGACGTCGACTCCTTCGTTTTCCCTCGCGGGAGGCGGAAGTTTATCCGTCGTTTTCTTCTGCTCCGCCGGAGTGGTATCGTCAGGGACGAGTTCCGGGGATTCTCTCGGGGCGTCTTTTTCTTTGTCTCCGGAAGTTCCAAAGTCAAGTCTCCTGACACGCCTCACCTTGGTGGATCCGCGCGGGAGTTTGCTTTTCGCTGTTAAGGTGCTGACCTGTTTAGCGAGCGAAGCCATTAGCTTCTCATGTTCTTCCGACCGTTTCTGGGCGGTGGCGAACAGTTCCTTCACCTGGTCCAGCATCGCGGTGTTTGCCTCGGCAGTGACCGTCGATATGTTTCCAGCAGGTGTCTTCTCAGCGTTGGCATCGGCGGCTGGTCCGTCGTGCGTTTGCTTGTCTTTTTCCGCGTTAGCAGTCATGTTTAACTGAGCGTGCGTAGTTGCGAGAAAGATAATTCCGTGTTCCCCCTCCTTCTAGCGCCAAACTGTGGGAACCGAAATTCGCACTGTCGATTTTAGTTAAGTAAAAACGTAGGAAAACTAAGTTGACCTAGTTTTCCCCGAGGATCCCGGCTATCTGCTGGGCCACGCACGACAAAGTTAAAACAGGCTAAGTTGAAAATAAATGCGTAAAGTAAAGAGAGCAAAAAGAAAGAATTTTATTTCCGATTCCGCGGAGAGCGTTGGAACAATAGGTCGAGATCGCAGCCGTAAGAGCTGTCGATCGTCGCTAGTCTCAAAACCCTAGATCTAACCTAATTGAGTCGCAGCTCG
This sequence comes from Hirschfeldia incana, assembly GCA_026261945.1. Taxonomy (NCBI): domain Eukaryota; kingdom Viridiplantae; phylum Streptophyta; class Magnoliopsida; order Brassicales; family Brassicaceae; genus Hirschfeldia; species Hirschfeldia incana. The sequence goes on from JABCMI010000033.1 coordinate 1,936,300, forward strand.
CTAAAAAGGAAATAAACGCCTAAGTTCTAAATTGCTCTGAGAGTGGTTTTTCTTGTGATTTTCGGATCCCCCTTCCTCTGCTCCTAGACTTGCTTATATACTCCCATATGACGGTCTATTTCTGACGGGCCAGCGTGAGCTGGGCTTTTTCCATTTTCGTCGGACTTCATGTTTATCGGGAAACTTGACATTTATCTTTTCGGAAACTTGATGTTTATCCTTTGGAAATTTGACATTTATCCTGTCTAGGAAGATAAATGTAAACTTTCGTATCAATCTTCTTTAGAAAATCGTAAAATGGTTATCCGATCGTTTTGGTCCCCGTTGATCCGTATCTCGGGTTTCCGTTATTTTTACGATTTCCACGAGAGAACTCTTTTACTTGGAAATCGGGAGATCTTTGGCTTTTTATGCGGTAAATGGTGTTTTCAGATAACCATTGCCGTTTTCCACGAAGTTCTTCCATCCGTCGATGTCATACGGGTTTTCCGAAGGTTAGGAGAGAGAAAAGGAGTTTCGTTTGCGGGATTTCAGAAAGTCGCAAATCTTCGATTTCTGGCGGTTTGAGAGTTTGGAACTATCGCACGAAAACTAGTCGTCCGATAACTCGAGCTAGCATGGCGCTAGGCGCCCGGCGTCTAGAAGCAGCACGGGCGCTAGGCGCCCGGCGCCTAGAGGCAGCACGGGCGCTAGGCGCCCGGCGCCTAGAGGCAGCACGGGCGCTAGGCGCCCGGCGCCTAGAGGCAGCACGGGCGCTAGGCGCCCGGCGCCTAGAGGCAGCTTCGGGCGCTAGGCGCCCGGCGCCTAGAGGCAGCACGGGCGCTAGGCGCCCGGCGCCTAGAGGCAGCACGGGCGCTAGGCGCCTAGAGGCAGCCCGGCGCCTAGAGGCAGCACGGGCGCTAGGCGCCCGGCGCTAGGCGCCCGGCGCCTAGAGGCAGCACGGGCGCTAGGCGCCCGGCGCCTAGAGGCAGCTTCGGGCGCTAGGCGCCCGGCGCCTAGAGGCAGCACGGGCGCTAGGCGCCCGGCGCCTAGAGGCAGCACGGGCGCTATGCGCCCGGCGCCTAGAGGCAGCACGGGCGCTAGGCGCCCGGCGCCTAGAGGCAGCACGGGCGCTAGGCGCCCGGCGCCTAGAGGCAGCACGGGCGCTAGGCGCCCGGCGCCTAGAGGCAGCTTCGGGCGCTAGGCGCCCGGCGCCTAGAGGCAGCACGGGCGCTAGGCGCCCGGCGCCTAGAGGCAGCTCGGGCGCTAGGCGCCCGGCGCCTAGAGGCAGCACGGGTGCTAGGCGCCCGGCGCCTAGAGGCAGCACGGGCGCTAGGCGCCCGGCGCCTAGAGGCAGCACGGGCGCTAGGCGCCCGGCGCCTAGAGGAGGCCCAGGATAGTCGCTCGTTTCCTTTGGCTCGTGCGAGTTTTTTGCGTTCTTTTAACTTCTCGGAGATTTTTATCGTGTAGAGAAGGTTTCCAATCATTGATTTCGGAATGTCTTAACATGTTTCCGAGTTTTTTAGAATGAAACTTATTCTTCTAATGCTTCTCTAACATCTTTCGTATTTTGTCCGAACTTTTCGGACATCGATTTCGTCTTGACCGATTTTGACCCCAACAATATCGTCCAAAACAACCATCGCACATAGCATACCACTTCTTGCATAATATCTTCTAACTCGTGGAGCTGAATATAGCGCCTCTCGGAGGCTGTTTTAACGTTGAAAGTTCAGCCCTTTTAGAGCGCATGGTACCTGAGTTTTATTACGCTCTTCCACCAAATTCACCTCAAGCGATTTATGTGTTAGGGTATTTTCTGGTACAAGCGATTCGTGCTCAGACTACAGAATGATAGGAGGAAGGAGACAAGTAGTCGTAGTGCTTTCTCCTGCTTCAGTGGTTGATGAACCAAGAGATACTGCTTTTAGGATACTGCCATAAGGGTATGGGCCAGTATATATCGTCAAGGACTTCGTTCTAGTAAGGGACATTGGTCGTTAGGCAGGGGCTGCCTGTCTATGGCGAGGGCCGTATGGTCAATAATGAAGGCCACAAGGTCTTAATGATGTATAGTAGATGGTTCCTGGTTCTGAAAATGTCTTCTAGGTTCTAGGTTATGGAACCATGGAAGGAGTGGGGATTTATAGCTGCATCCTACAGTGGGGATTGCCTACGTACCCCTCAGAAGGGGATCAAACCATTTGTAGTTCATATACTGTGGGCGCGTAGCCTAGATGGACACGTGGCCTTAGTGGGCACATGGCCTTGTGGAGGCTATAGCCTGATGGAGACGTGGAGCCTGATAGAGACGCCCGAGCCTGACGGGAGCACATAGCCTTAGGAGCACATGGCTCTGTAGTTGATAGGAGTCGTCTATTGTAGAAGGCATATGACCAGAATAGATGGCGGGATCGTCGGGATGCTGTAATGAGCATGGAGCTTCGATATGCTTTATGGAGCGCTAGTATGCTTCAGGGGATGCCCTTACTGACAGAGAGGAGGACGTGACCTGAGCCAATATGCTGATATATGGATGTGTTGTAGTGAGCTCGGAACACCATCTTGTTGGTGGGAATTGCAGGAGTTCATCAGATGTGATCACATCGATGAATGTTGTCTTCGTGGTATCGAGCCTCGCCTTGGCGGCTGTCGAACTTGTCAGTTTTGTGTATGAACGTGTCCACCTCCCCCTTTAGGGTTTATTAACCCTATATTTATAGTATAAGTCGTGCCTCCTCTCTAAGATTTGGAAATATTCCATCTATCCTTGGATAATAGAATATTTCCAATTTTATTAAAGGCGGCTTGATGTCTTGGAATACTTCCTCTTTCTTCTCTTGGATTTAAGGAGATCCATCCATATTATGATTAATATGTATGTTTACCTTTATCTTGAGGTTTTCCTTTTTACTCATAGGCGGGAGTAATTATCTGGTCCGAAACCTTGATCTTGGAGCAGGGGTCGGACCTGGACCCTGGATCCTGGATCCTGGACCCTTCTCGGAGAAGGATCCAGAAATCAAGGGCCCATTCGGAAGCTGGAGAAAACTCAGGCCTGAGATATTTTTCCCCAACATTTTGCCCCTTATTCCTTGATTGTCTCGTGGGAATCAAGGGATAACATGTGATCTTGGACCTTGATAGTCTTTTCATGAGGAGTTGCTTGGACTGTTGTAGGTAGACTTTCAGACGTGCTTCAATGGATGTGCTTTGTCTGTGTGACGAGGACCAGACGGGTCTGGTTGCACTCTCGATTCTGATGGCCTGCATATGGGAGTCTCGAGATGCTTGTGTTGCTCCTGGAACCAAACTCGACCTTGGTTAAGGTAGGACTTCCGTTTCTATTCCTCGAGGACTCTCTGGGTTCATGAGTTGTGTGGAGGAATGTATGAGTTGGGATCCATGATTTCTGAGAAGAAAAGTCTCGGCAAGGATAGAAAAATGAATAGGTTGAATATGACCCGGAGGCTAGAGCTGAGGATCTTCATTGTTGATTCCGTTGGCCTTGCTTGCACCTTTTTCTCAGGATCGTCTCCTGATTGGGGCCATTCGTGGCTGCACGGCCTTAGGTTCTTTGAGAGAACATAGGACTTCGTGGTGCCTTTGAGGCGGAAAGATGCTTCAATGATTAGGTAGGTTTCTAGGAGGGGTCGGACCCTTAGAAAGATGTCAGCGTCTAGGACCCGGGCCCTGTTAGTGACTTGACTGAAACCTGAAATCATTGAAGAAGCATTAGATCTTGTAATCCAATATTAAAAACCTGAGTTTTAGTTTTCGGAATTTAAAATCTTTGCTAGGAACCCGGAAGTTCTAGCTTGTTTTGAACTCTGAGTTTCTTGGACCCTGGAACTCGGAAGTTCTCAAGGTCTTGGACTCTTAGGTTCCTTACCTAGGCCCTAAGGCCCGGAGGTTTGCTCATCGAACTATGAGGTTTTTGAGTTTGGGTTTAATCTTTAAGTCCTAGGACCATGATTAAACCTAGTTGATACCTCGGACCCGGAGGTCGATACCTTTGAATCCTAGGATCTTTGGTAAACCCGAAGGTTAGTATCAGGACTTGGAGGTCCTTGAACCCGAAGGTCCTTTAGAATTAAAAGTCTTTTACTTGCCCATTGGTGATCTTTAGGAATCCAGAGATTCCTTATACGCCCGAAGGCTGTACTGAACTCGAGGGTCTTTATAGGCCCAGAGGCTCTATGGACCCTAAGATCGTATTAAACCCTAAGGTTTATGGACACTGAGGTCTCTAAGAATCCGGAGGTTCGAGGACACTGAGGTCTCAATGATCGTGGAGGTTTGAAGACCCTGAGGTCTCAATGAACCCAGAGGTTCAAGGACCTTGAGGTATCAATGAACCCGGAGGTTCAAGGATCATGAGTTCTCAATGAACCCGGAGGTTTAAGGACCCTAAGGTCTCAATGAACCCGAAGGTTCGAGGACCATGAGGTCTTATTGAATCCGAAGATTCTAGACCCTGAGGCCTTATTGAATCCGGAGATTCTGGACCCTGAGGTCGTATTGAACCCTGAGGTTCTTGACCCGGAGTCCTTTATTGAATCCCGAGATTCTAGACCTTGAGGTCGTATTGAACCCTGCGGTTTTTGACCCGAAGGCTTTTATCGAATCCAGAGATTCTAGACCCTGATGTCTTATGGAACCCTGAGGTTCTGGACCCTGAGGTCTTTGTTGGGGAAAAATATCCAAGGCCAAAGATTTCTCCAGCCTCCGAAGGGACCTCGACTTCCGGGCCTTCATCCGAGAAGGATCCCGGGTCCAACCTCTGCTCAAGGGACCAAGTTATGCTAGGAAGCTCCAAGATTCAATATCTATTAATAAGGTCCAGGGTCCAATCCCCACAAAGAGGCACCAGGGCCTAGTCCCTGCCGAAAGAAACCAAGGTCCGACCCTCCGCATCAATATAGAAGTTTCCTAAACCGAGGGAAAAGTAATATATTCGAGAATATTACGAAGGCCGTCCAAGATTGACTGAGATACGACTGCTATAAAAGGGGAACCCAAACCCTAGAACAAGGAATCGACATTCAGAGGCTTAGAGATTAGAGAGTTAGGCTAGAAAACTAGGGTTTATACACCCAAAACGTTGTAACGCTAAAGATACTCAATAATACATCTCTTTGCCTCGATTTCTCTTCTCAAAACACTCACAAATCTATTAGTCCTCCTGTGTTCCGTAGTACTAAAACGACCCTACACAAAAATACCATAACAGTTTGGCGCTAGAAGGAGGGGAGTAACTCAAATACATGACGATGGCACATGCAGACGATTCCAACCAAGCCGAATTGACCCCGAAGGAGAAGGAGCTTCTCAGCCGATTCGAAACTCTTCAGAGTCAAATCACCTACCTTCACAAGGCTCAGGAAACCGCACTTGCAGGTTTGGAACTTGTCCAAGAAGTTCAGAACCTAAATGATCAACTTGGGGAACACTCCAAGCAGCTTCAGCAAAGCGTCGAGAAGCTAGACGCTATGGAAGCCGAAAACCTCGCTCTCCGACGAGAAAACCAGTCCCTCGGGGCAATTGGGAACAAGCGGAAACGGTTCAGAACCAGAGTCCAACATATGGCTTCACTTAACACCCCACGCGACGATGAGGAGACGCCTCAGCAGCCCGACGACGGATCCGGCGATTAAGAAGCTACTCGAGACGCAACCCGGGAAGAAGAGGAGGACGACTCCGATACAGAGGACGAAGAATACTCACCCGACCATCCCGAGATCTCAGATCCAGCTCTAGCCGCCTACCTAGAGAGGGTGGTATCCGAAAGATTCGGCACCATCCAATCCATTGTGGAAAGGCTCCCCAGAGTAGCTCCCCGTATCCGGAGAAGCGATCCTAGGTCATACTCCGACACACCTTTCGTGAAAGAGATCGCTTCAGTCGAGATGCCTCGCAAATTCTCCTTGCCGAGCATTAAGATGCATGAGGGAACCGGAGATCCTGACAATCACATCGCCCAGTATAAGCAACGCATGATAGCCGTGGCTATTCTGAAAAAAGCAAGGGAGGCTACCATGTGCAAGGGTTTCGGATCAACCCTGACCGGTCCTGCCCTCCAATGGTATATCAACCTCCCCACGGGGTCCATAGCGTCCTTCGCCGCCCTCAGCGACAAGTTCGTGGAGCAATTCGCCAGCAGCCGCCATCTGGACAAGAGATCAGATGACCTCTACGAGGTTTCGCAATACAGAAACGAGTCCCTACGTTCCTACATAGCTCGTTTCAACCAGGAGAAGGTCTCTATTCCCGAGTGCAACGCCGATACAGCCGTCTCAGCCTTCAAGAACGGTCTGCTTCCGGAGGGAGAGCTCTACAAGGAGCTAACAAAGTATAGATGCGGAGACATGGCGGATGTACTATCCCGCGCCTGGGCCCAAGTAAGGTGGGAAGTAGACGTCGTGAGCAGGGCCAAGGTCTCCTCCAAATATGATCAGAAGTCCTCCAGGTCCTCGAAGGACGAGCGTGACGAGACCATCTGACCTCGACCTTCCCGAGAATCCACCAACCAGAGCGGGGGCAGATTTCAACATCGCCCTCTACTCCGATCCGAAGGAATGATGGTTTCTACTTGGCCTAGTATCTCTCACCTCGCAATATCCAAACCAGAGCTCATTGGAGTCTTGAGACATATGGGCCCACAAGTTAAGTGGCCACCTAAAATGAGGTCCCCTGACGTTAACCGGAACCCTAAAAGGTGGTGTGGGTTCCACAACGATCATGGTCACACCACTGAAGACTGTATAGCCTTGCGGCTGGAAGTCGCCGAACTTCTCAAAAAGGGCTACCTGAGGGAGTTCCTCTCAGATAAAGCAAAGGACCTCCTAAACAGAGAAGGTCCCGCTCTTCCTAACGATGCGGTTCCTGCATTACCACCGCAACAAGAGCGAGTGATCCACGTCATCTCAGGAGGATCAGAAGTAAGCGGAATCAGCAGCGCTGCAGCCAAAAGGAGCACTCGTAACGCCAAGAATGGTCAAGAGACTGAGGTTCCCAAGCGCCCACTCTTGGGGACGGATGAGATTAGCTTCACCGCAAAGGAGCATGAACGGGTCCTCGTTCCCCATCATGATGCCCTCGTCATCTCACTCGTTATAGCCAATTGTTTGGTCAAGCGGATACTGGTGGACAATGGAAGCTCCAGCAACATTATCTTCCATTCGGCCTACATGGAATTAGGGGTGGATCCTAAGACACTAACCAGGAAAGCGACCCCACTCGTAGGATTCAGTGGAGAGGTGAAGCAAACCGAAGGAGAGGTCCTCCTCCCAGTCTATGCTGAAGGGATAAACCAAACCACCAAGTTCCTGGTCGTCGACTGTCCGTCATCCTGCAACGTGATACTAGGGAGGCCCTGGATCCACGAATTGGTGAAATTTCCTACTCCTTGGGGCGTAAAGGTCATCAAAGGGGACCAGAAAAACTCTAGATCCTTCTACCAAACTACCTTGAAGGGAAAGACCCAAGCCTTATAGCAATTACAGAAGCAACCTCTAATTCCTCACGCCGAAGAAACAAAGGTTGAAGACATGGATGAGGTCCCTCTGGTAGAAGGGAACTCAGAACGAAACCTCAAGATAGGCTCAAACTGCCGCAAGACCTGAGGCGAAGATTTATCGACTTCCTAAGGTCCAATTCTGATTGTTTCGCGTGGTCCCACGAGGACATGTCCGGAATCGACCCCGATATCATCATGCACCAGCTCCAAGTGAATCCCGAGCATCCTCCAGTCAGACAGAAAAGGAAGAAGTTCGCTTCCAAAAGGGATGAAATCAGTAACGAGGAGGTAAAAAACCTGCTCGACGCGGGATTCATGAGAGACGTACAGTATCCCGACTGGCTCGCCAATGTGGTGGTTGTGAAAAAGAAAAACGGAAAGTGGAGAGTCTGCATCGACTTCACGGACCTCAACAAATCCTGTCCGAAGGATCCATTCCCCTTCCTCATATAGACAAGCTGGTTGATGCTACCGCCAGACATCAATTAATGAGCTTCATGGATTCCTTCTCGGGATACAACCAAATCCTAATGCATCCCGATGATCAGGAGAAGACGTCCTTCATGACCTCTAGGGGCATCTACTGCTATAAGGTCATGCCGTTCGGACTGAAGAATGCTGGATCCACCTATCAGAGGCTAGTCAACATGATGTTTGCCGATCAGATAGGCCAGACCATGGAAGTCTACATCGACGACATGCTGGTAAAGTCCTTGGACTCGGAAGATCATATCTCGCATCTTCAGCAAGCGTTCGCCACCTTAAGAAGATACAACATGAAGCTCAACCCTTCTAAATGCTCGTTCGGAGTAAGCTCCGGGAAGTTTTTGGGATACATAGTCACCCACAGGGGCATAGAAGCAAATCCAGAGCAAATAAGGGCCATCCAGGCGATTCCTCCCCCACGGAACGTCAAGGAGGTTCAAAAACTGACATGGAGGATGGCAGCCCTCAGCAGGTTCATCTCCAGGCTTTCCGACAAGTCCCACGCCTTCTTTGAAACGCTAAAGAGTCCCAAGGACTTTAAGTGGACAGAGAAGTGCGAGGCCACGTTATCTAACCTCAAGGCCTACCTCACTACTCCACCACTCCTATCTAAACCCTTGGAAGGAGAAGTCTTACTGCTCTACCTAGCTGTGTCCGAGCACGCAGTTAGCGCGGTCCTTGTAAGAGAGGAAGAGAGGAGACAGCACCCCATATACTATGTTAGCAAGTCCATGCTAGACGTAGAGACTCGCTACAGCCAACTGGAGAAGCTAGCCCTCGCCCTAGTAGTCGCGGCCCGGAAGTTACGTCCCTACTTCCAGGCCCATCAAGTCGTGGTAGTCACTTCATTCCCCATCAAAGCGGTCCTTCACAAACCTGAGGTATCAGGACGGTTGGCGAAATGGGCCGTAGAGTTGGGAGAGTATGACATAATCTTTCGCCCAGCCGCCGCCATCAAATCTCAGGTTCTGGCTGATTTCGTGGCTGAATTCTCTCCCTCCACACTTTCAGACCCAGTTCTAGAAGCTACACTCCGGGGAAAGGAAGCAGAGAAAGGCCAATGGACCCTGCACGTGGACGGTTCCAGTAACGTGAGAGGTGCATGAGTAGGATTGGTCCTAACCTCCCCTACAGGAGATTCGGCCTCAAGGGCTGTACGTTGCAACTTCAAAGCAACCAACAACGAAGCAGAATACGAGGCTTTGATAGCAGGTCTAGCGTTAGCTAGAGAAATTGGAGTGGAAGACATCCAGGTCTTCAGTGACTCGCAGCTCATCATCAGCCAAGTTCAAGGGGATTATCAAGCCAAGGACCCGAGCATGATCAGATACCTATCGGTGGCAAAACGTCTCCTAGACCAATTCATAAGCTGCAAGCTTATCCAGATACCTAGGGAACAAAATTCCCAAGCCGATGCTCTAGCAAACCTAGGTTCCGCCTTGGAAGCTAAGGAACATATGAGTATCCCCTTGTTGGTCCTGCAATGGCCAGCAACCCAGAAAGAGGCAGGACCAGAAGAAGTGGCAGTAGTAGACGAAGGAGAAACTTGGATGACCCCCATCACTAACTATCTGAGGAACGACGTCCTACCTGAAAACCGAGAGGAGAGCTGCAAGGTCAAGAGACAAGCAGCCAGGTACTGTATTTTGGAGGGAAAGTTATATAGAAGATCCTTCTCAGGACCCTATCTACGATGTCTATCCCCTTGAGAAGCCGCACGAATATTGGAAGAGCTCCACGACGAGGAATGCGGTTCACATTCCAGTGGACGAACCTGGTTCTCAGAGCAAGAAGGGCCGGTTATTATTGGCCTACTATGGCGAAGGACTCCCTCAAACAAGCTAAAACCTGTAGCCAATGCCAGAAACACGCCCCAATCTCCAACTTACCACCAGAGAACCTGAAATCCCTAAGCTCCCCTTGGCCCTTTCGCAAATGGGGCATGGACATCGTGGGAAAATTCCCTATGGCGCCGGGGCAAAAGGTTTTCCTCCTAGTAATGTCCGATTACTTCACAAAATGGGTAGAAGCTAAAGCCTTGGCGAAAATTACGGATCTTCAGATCAGGAAATTCATCTGGACGAACATAATAACCCGCTTCGGAGCACCTCAGGAGATTGTCACCGACAATGGGCCCCAGTTTACCAGCAACGACTTCCAAGACTTCTGCAAAGAATGGGACATCAAACTCTCATACTCAGCACCAAGACACCCCCAGTCGAACGGACAAGCAGAGTCAACCAACAAAACGGTGGTGAACATGCTCAAAAAGCGTTTGGAGAAGGCTCATGGGCGATGGGCAGAGGAGTTACACGGAGTTCTCTGGACCTATCGGACAACTCCGAAGACAGCTACCCAAGAAACACCTTTCTCACTTGTCTATGGCACCGAATCAGCAATACCAACCGAGGTGCATGTTAAGACCACGATCTCCAATATCCTAACTCCCAAGGAGAACGATGAGCTGATGTACTTAAGCCTAGACCTACTAGACAAGAAAAGAGAAGCAGCCCGCCTAAGGAACGCATCATACCAAATAAAATTAGCCAATAGCTACAACAAAAAGGTGAGATCCAGAACCTTCCAAGAAGGAGACTGGGTCCTAAGGCGAGTCTGCAACCATACGAGAGACAAATCAGCCGGAAAACTCGCCCCCGAATGGGAGGGGCCCTATCAGGTAATAGGGGTGCAAGGGGCAGGTGTTGGGGAAAAATATCCAAGGCTAAAGATTTCTCCAGCCTCCGAAGGGGCCTTGACTTCCGGACCCCCGTTTGGAAGAGATCCAGGGTCCTTCCTCTACTCAAGAGACCTATCTCCACCAGAAGACACCAGGTCCCGAACTCTACTTTATAACACACGGGGTCCAGTCCCTGTAACAAGGAACCAAGGCCTAGCCCCTGTTGGGCCCAAATATGGCACCCTAGCTGACAATATTATCAGTTAAATAACAAAAACTGATAATGGGCCGTGACAGGACCACCACAGATTAATTCCTTGAATAAAGCTAAGACGAAGCCGGAGGCTGTTAGCTGAGAGCAACCCTCGAAGAGGTCACGGAAAAGAGGCAGCTTACATCACGAAGAAAGAGGCGCAGGACCCGGTCAAACGGAAGCTGTTGCAAATCCCACAACTTACGGCGGATATCTCGGGAACCTTTTAGCGCCCGTCAAAACGGAGCCTGAGGCTATTTAAAGAGGCAGAAGATCAAAGAAGAGGGGATTATTCATTCAATCTTCATAGACACGAGTTTCTCATATATTTCTCTTTGTAATCATCAAAAACATCTCTTGTAACATTCTTTTATCATCAATAAAAACGTATTCATTCTTCAAGTTCATTACATGATTCAGCCCACAATTCTCTTTATTCTTATCTTGACCTAACCTAAAATCAAGAGGTGAGTTTAGTCCCTCACAATTGGCGCCGTCTGTGGGGACGAAATAATGGAATCCCTTACTCTAAAAGCTTGAGGATGAATCCAACTGATGGGACAACGAACCCATCTAACCCCGATCTCCCGATCCAGAGCAATAGCTCACCGAACTGAACCTCCACGGGGGTAACTAACCCAAGATCGTCCAGTGGGACTAACTATGGGCTTCCAGCCCTCAATAATTCTCAACTTTCTGAGATCCGACGAATGGTGTTGCCGCTAGTAGACATAGCTCAAGAGAATGAGCGTACAACGCAACAGCTAGCTGTTCGGCAGCAACGATTCGAGGAGGTAACTAGATCTCTGACCGCAACAACCCAACCACTGCAATGTCAGGGTCTGGGAGTCACTTTCTGAGATCGGTTGACCGACCTCTCTTTTCCTCGAGGACGTCTAGATTTTTTCCTTGATAGCATAGGTACGGAAGAACAAGGACCTGCTTTCCAGACACTTCATATTAGGACAGCTCCGGCGTTTAACCCACCTATCACTAGTGCTATGGGAAGTAATGTAGCAACAACCAGCTCTATGCATGATCAGGTTACTGGTCAGAGCACTCGCTTGCCACCTCCACCACCTATTTTTAGGTCCGGAGAAGGAGTAAGCATCATGTCCGGGGGCAGAACATCAGCTTCAGGGTATCATGCCAGAACCTCAACCCTGAATCCGTACGAATAGCAAAGGACGGATGCTGATCCTGCAGCTCTCCCCACTAAACTTGATCGTCATAATAATCTGAGGGCTAGTGAGCAACTTAGCCCACCAGCTACCTGGAAAAACGATCGAGCTCGGGTCCATCAGGAACCTATCCGTCAGGTACCTGACAATGATCCTACTGTTCTTCCTTTCGAGGGACCTGCTTTCCAAACGCCTCGCGCTAGGACAACTCCCCTGTTTATCCCACCTTTCACCAGCGCTATGGAAGCAGCATAGTAATGACCAGCTCTATGCCCGATCAGGTTCATCGGCGAAGGAGCTCACTAGCCTCCGCCGCCACCTCTTTTTAGGTCCGGAGCAGGTGTTATGATATTTTTGTGTAGGGTCGTTTTAGTACTACGGAACACTGGAAGACTAATGGATTTCGTGTGTTTATATGTGTGTAAAGAAGAGAAACTGAGGCAAAGAGATGTATTATTGAGTGATTTCGGGATGATCAACGTGTTGGGTGTATAAACCCTAGTTCTATCGCCTAACTCTTTAATCTCTAAGCCCCAAAGTGTCGATCCCTTGTTCTAGGGTTTGGGTTCCCCTTTTATAGTTGATGTAAGTCGGTCAATCTTGGGCGGCTTCTGTAATATTCAGGAATATATTAGTTTCCCCTTGATATGGGAAACTTCCATATTCATGCGGAGGATCGGATCCTTGGTCCTTACGGCAAGGGCTGGGCCTTGGTTCCTCGATACAAGGACTGGACCCTGGGTACTTGTTTAATGGAGGTCGGGCCTGTTGGGGTCAAAATCGGTCAAGACGAAATCGATGCCCGAAAAGTTCGGACAAAATACGAAAGGCGTTAGAAAAGCGTTAGGAGAATAAGTTTCGATCTAGAACACTCGGGAAAATGTTAAGACATTCCGAAATTAACGATTAGAAACATTCTCTACACGATAAAAATCTCCGAGACGTAAAAATAAAGCAAAAAACTCGCACGGGCCGAAAGAAACGAGCAAAGGCCCCGGGCTGCCTCTAGGCGCCGGGCGCCTAGCGCCCATGCTGCCTCTAGGCGCCGGGCGCCTAGCACCCGTGCTGCCTCTAGGCGCCGGGCGCCTAGCGCCCGTGCTGCCTCTAGGAGGCGCCGGGCGCCTAGCGCCCGTGCTGCCTCTAGGAGGCGCCGGGCGCCTAGCGCCCGTGCTGCCTCTAGGAGGCGCCGGGCGCCTGGCGCCCGTGCTGCCTCTAGGAGGCGCCGGGCGCCTGGCGCCCGTGCTGCCTTTCGGAGGCGCCGGGCGCCTAGCGCCCGTGCTGCCTCTAGGAGGCGCCGGGCGCCTAGCGCCCGTGCTGCCTCTAGGAGGCGCCGGGCGCCTAGCGCCCGTGCTGCCTCTTGAAGGCGCCGGGCGCCTAGCGCCCGTGCTGCCTCTAGGAGGCGCCGGGCGCCTAGCGCCCGTGCTGCCTCTAGGAGGCGCCGGGCGCCTAGCGCCCGTGCTGCCTCTAGGAGGCGCCGGGCGCCTAGCGCCCGTGCTGCCTCTAGGCGCCGGGCGCCTAGCGCCCGAAGCTGCCTCTAGGCGCCGGGCGCCTAGCGCCCGTGCTACCTTTAGGCGCCGGGCGCCTAGCACCCGTGCTGCCTCTAGGCGCCGGGCGCCTAGCGCCATGCTAGCTCGAGTTATCGGACGGCTAGCCTTCGTGCGTAAGTTCCAAGTTTTCAAACCGCCAGAAATCGAAGTTTTGCGACTTTCTGAAATCCCGCAAACCAAACTCCTTTTCTTCCTCCTAGCCTTCGGAAAACCCGTAAGACGTCAACGGATGGGAGAACTTCGTAGAAGGCAGCAACGGTTATCTAAAAACATCGTTTGCCACGTAAAAGAATCGAAGATCTTCCGAAAAACCCAATGTCCGAGTAGGAACGTTCCTTCGAGGAAATCGTAAAAATAGCGGAAATCCGAGATACGGCTCAACGGAGACCAAACATGATCGGATAACCATTTTACGATTTTCTAAAAAGATAGATATGACAGTTTGCGATTATCTTCTCAAAACAGGATAAATGTTAAACTTCCAAAAGATAAACATCAATTTTCCGAAAAGATAAATGTCAACTTTCCGATAAACATGAAGGCCGACGAAAATGGAAAAAGCCCAGCTCGCGCCGGCCCGTCAGGAATAGACCGTCATATGGGAGTATATAAGCAAGTCTAGGAGCAGAGGAAAGGGGATAAGAAAATCAGAAGAAAAACCACCCTCAGAGCAATTTAGAACTTAGGCGTTTATTTCCTTTTTAGCGAGCTGCGACTCAATTAGGTTAGATCTAGGGTTTTGAGACTAGCGACGATCGACAGCTCTTACGGCCGCGATCTCGACCTATTGTTCCAACGCTCTCCGCAAATTCGGAAATAAAATTCTTTCTTTTTGCTCTCTTTATTTTACGCTTTTATTTTCAACTCAGCTTGTTCTAACTTTGTCGTGCGTGGCCCAGCAGTTTTCCTAGGGGAAAACTAGGTCAACTTAGTTTTCCTACGTTTTTACTTAACTAAAATTGACAGTGCGAATTTCGGTTTCCACAGTTTGGCGCTAGAAGGAGGGGGTACACGGAATTATCTTTCTCGCAACTACGCACGCCCAGTTAAACATGTCTGCTAACGCGGAAAAAGACAAGCAAACGCACGACGGTCTAGCCGCCGATGCCAACGCTGAGAAGACTCCCGCTGGAAACATATCGACGGTCACTGCCGATGCAAACACCGCGATGTTAGACCAGGTGAAGCTAATGGCTTCGCTCGCTAAACAGGTCAGCACCTTAACAGCGAAAAGCAAACTCCCGCGCGGATCCACCAAGGTGAGGAGTGTCAGGAGACTTGACTTCGGAACTTCCGGAGACAAAGAAAAAGACGCCCCGAGGGCATCCCCGGAAATCGTCCCCGACGATACCACTCCGGCGGGGCAGAAGAAAATGACCGATAACCTTCCACCTCCCGCAAGGGAAAACGAAGAAGTCGACGTCGAAAGAATCGATCTGGATATCAGCGACCGATCGGACCCGTCCGACGAAGACGCCGACGTCCACCACAGAAGGACCCGAAGTCAATCGGCTCGACTGGCGGCAGCCTTCGAGAAACCGATGACGGAAGAGGAAGAAGACCTCTACTGGTCAGAGCAAGAGAGGCTAGCCGAAGACCAGACCCGGGCCTATCGCAGCCAGCGTAGACAGAGAAGCGCAAACGGCGCCAATGAGATCCACGATCTACGCGAATACATCGCAAAGACTGCAGCCGAGGTGAAAGCAGTAAAATCGCAGATTCACCACGCCACCAGTACCGCTCCTAAGATCGACCTGCTCCTCGAAGAATGGGGGAAGACTCCGTTCACATCTCGAATCACAGACGCACGGGTCTCGGATCCCGGGAAAATAAAGCTTCCCACCTACGACGGAACCACGGACCCGAAGGCACATCTGCAATCCTTTCAGATTGCGATGGCTAGGTCTAAACTTCCGGAGCGGGAAAAGGACGCCGGCTGCTGTCTCCTGTTCGTCGAGAACCTCAGAGGTGCTGCGCTCGAGTGGTTCTCACGCTTGAAAAGAAACTCCATCGGAAGCTTTCGCCAACTAGCTTCAGCCTTTCTGAAGCAGTTTTCCATGTTCATGGACAGGGAAACTTCCGATGTAGACCTTTGGAGCCTCATTCAAAAGGAAGACGAGCCGCTCCGCGACTACATTAAGAGGTTCAAACTCGTAATGTCCAGGGTAACAGGCCTCAGCGATAGAGTCGCCATCGACGCCCTGAGGAAAAACCTCTGGTATAAGTCGAAATTCCGAAAGTGGATTTCTCTGGAGAGACCACGCACCATCCAAGACACTCTCCACAAAGCAACGGATTTCATCATCATGGAAGAGGAGATGAAAGTCCTGGCGCAAAAGCACGGACCGCAGAAAGCGTCCGGTAAGAAGAAAACCTCACGTAACGACAAATACGTCCATCACGAGGGGGAAGACTTCCAAGGCGAGCATAATTATGCCGTCAACTCCGAGCAAGGGAGGACCACCGGAAACACTTGGACGCGGAACTCGTACAAGGACAACTCCAGCTGCGAGTTCCACCAGACGAGAGGTCACTCTACCGCCAATTGCAAAGTCCTCGGCGCTAGACTCATTACAAAGTTGCTCGCCGGCGAGCTGGCAACGGTCAAAAGCGTGAAAGACCTGCTCTTAGATTCTGACCGTCCGCCAAGAACCGACGGAGCCAATCCCGAAAATAGCGCTCCCGGAACTCAAACGGGCGAAAAACGCGGACGAAGGCAAGATGGCGAAGGAAACAACAGCAATCGCCAGAGGATCAACATGATTATCGGAGGATCGCACTTCTACCAGGACTCTGTTTCGTCGATCAAAGCCTATGGGCGGAAAGCCGAAACAAGTCCCGGATGGTGCCCGGAGGACGACGTTCCCAATCATGCGATCGTCTTCGAAGAGCAGGATACAGCCGGACTCGACAAGCCCCACTACGATCCTCTGGTCATCGACTTGGTGATCCAAGATCTCGAAGTCGGCCGCATCCTCATCGACACAGGAAGCACGGTCAACATCATGTTCCGCGACACCCTCCAAAGGATGAACATACCCCTTGGAGAAGTCATCCCGGAACCGAGGCCATTGACTGGATTCTCGGGCGTCACCTCCATGACCCTCGGAAAGATTAGGCTCCCAGTCATGGCGAAAGAAGTCACGAAGATCGTTGAATTCGCGGTAGTGGATAACCCGGCTATCTGTGAGGGACAAGACTTCACTTCTTAGATTTTAGGTTAGGTCAGGAGATTTGATAAGAACCGTGGGCTGAATCCCGTAAATAAGCTTGAGGAATAAAGATGATTTTATTGATGAGTTGAAAAGAAGATCAATACACAAAGATGATTATAAAAGAGAGCTTGTAATGATCTTAGTCTAATACAGAAGTTGGAATTCATAAAAAGATATCTTGTTTTTGGTCCTCTCTTCCTTTATATAATCTAGATCTCGTTGGTAGCTCCGTAACTGATCTCCGAAAAATGTGGCTTCAGTTGCGTACTTGCTCCGGGTTCTCTTTGACTGAGTCTTCTCGAAACGTCAGCTCCCTTCATATTGTGACCTCTGCTTGTGACGAGTTCCAGGTTCGGCCTTTGGTTCAGCTTCCAGCTTCTTCCTAGCATGATGGGCTTCGTGCGGCCCAGTTGATAGCTCACGTTTTGTCGGTACCTCACCTGGAGGTCATATTCGGGTCCAACAGTTGCCCCCAGCTTCCGGATAAAATCTTTTGTCTCGGAAGCTAGAATCCAGCTACCGACCTTATCTCTTTGTTAGGGCAATGATTAGTTCCGATATTATTTAGATACGGTTTATTTGATCTAACGGTCCTTGTTGCTCGTTAATGAGATCTACGGTTCAGATGGAGGATTTTTTGAATTGACGTTTCCGGATCTCGAGAGACGATGGGATATAAAGGTGCGAGCATTAACTGCTACGCCTCCCACTTTCTCCACGCCTCTATTCGGTTTCCAAGGTAACTTCTCTCCTCTCTCTTTATTTTACTGCGATTTCATTTTTTTTTTTATCTTCTTCGTTAGTTTCTCTGCAAATCCTCTCCGAACCTTGCAATCGATTTTCTCCTTTTCTCCTTTATCCTCCCATATTATGGACCCTCCGAAGGAAGGCTCCGGTGAAACCGGGATGCCCCCCTCCGCCTCTGGAGCTAAATTGCTGGAAGTCAAGCAAGAAGTCGGAGCTAAAATGAAAGGGAAAAAGAAGGCTAGAGAGACGGCTGCGACCAGGGTCTCTAAGCGGAAGAAAAAGGATGATTCGAGCGGAAGCAGCCCTCACTCGCCCTCGTTATTGGTGGGTCAAGACGTGGTTAATCTCATGGTCCAAGCTCTCGGCCAGAAGGAACTTGCTCGAGTTTGTGGTCCTAACGAAACCCCCGAAACTGCTCCGGCGGGTTGGTTTTGTTGTCATGAGAAGTATATCTCCAAGTGTCACCTGAGATTTCCTCTTCCGACTTTGCTACTTGATCTCCTTGATCATTACCAGTTGGCCCTTTCCCAACTGTGTCCATCAGTTATTCGAGTGATAAACGGTTTTATCACTAGATCTAGAGAAGAGGGGGTTACTGTCGGTCTCACCGAGCTTATGAGCCTCTTCTCTTTGAAGGAGAGCGCTACCAGACAAGGCGGCTCCGGAACCTTCTACCTCCCCAGCCGTCCCAATCATGTTATCTTTAGATTCTCTAGTAGTGATGACGACTGGAGGAAGAAGTATTTCTATGTTAAGGTCGATCCTTCGACGGTCCCTGTTGGTCGGGACCTTAGGATTACTTGGGCTAACCCATCTGGTTAGGATTTCTAGGGACAAGCTTTAATGATTTTGTCCTGCTTATGATTGATTAATCTTTTTGCTTGGATTTGTTTTGCAGACATTGAGGATCCTCCGAGGCTTTCTACCAAGCTGACCAGAGCTTTGTTCCGCAAGTTGCAACAGAGTCCTTGTACCTGGGGAGCTTACACTACCTCTCGAATAGGTTCGGCCAGGTTTCCAGACTTCTATAACGCGACCTTCCAGAATCCCATTCCTGTCGGGGATCTCGAGGGTGAGTTATATTTTATATATTTTTTTAATACTTATACTCTTCTTTTCAAACTTCTAGGTTCCTTAAAGGTTTTTTTTTTTTTTTTTTGTTTCTCCAGTTTCTGAAGGTGCCTCTGTGGTGTCGATTTCAACCGGTGCTAGTGCTTCAGGAACCGAAAAGACCAAGTCAGGCGACATGACTCTGAGGCCTTCGTTTCGTTCCAGGGGAAACCCTTCCAAGGCGGCCAGCTCCTCTCGTGGAGGAGATAGGAGCCAAGGGGGCTCCTTCCTCGACTCAGTGAAAGACGTATTGGATGATGGGGGATCTAGACCCGTTACTGAGGTCGCTCCTGTCGAGGTCACGGCGCAGGAGGTCGCTCCCTTTCCTGAGGTTCCGATGCCGGAGGCTGATTATCAGGCTCCGAGGGGTACCTCCGAGGTCGAGCCATCAAGACACAAGAGGCCTAGGACTGACCAGGGCGGAGTTCCCACTCGGTCTTCCTCCTCGTCTTCCAGAGGGGGAACCGTTGGGTGGAGTTTTACTCATTCAAAGCCCGGATCGATCCTGGACGACTCCTGGGGCCTGGCTGCAATATTGAGGCACCTGAAGAGGGTAGGATGTCCTCTCCCAGCGCTTAAGGACCTGACCAATCGGGAAGAGTACCTCGACATCGCCCACTGTATGGGTCAGGTTCGTGACTTATTAATGCTCTCTATTTATATCTTATGAAGATAATAGTATTCATATATGTTCTTGGTTTTGTTGCAGTTGGCTGGGGCTATTAACAGGGCCCAGCTCGGGTTTGAGAACGGCTTGCGTGATGCCCCCAACGCTGGTGAGCTTGCGGAGGTTACTGAAATGGTTAAAGCTGCTAAGGCCGATCTTGATCAGGCCCGGGCTCGAATCTCTGAGCTCGAAGCCGAGGTGACGAGACTTGGCTCGAAGGCTGATGCCCAGCAAGGAAGGATTGAGAGTCAGGAACTCGATATTCAGGTGAAGAGCAGGAAGATCAATGACTTGGACTCTGCACGAAGGATAGCTGAGCATCAAGTTCGTGAGCTCATTGCTTCATCCCAGGACAGCCAGAGGAACAAGGCAGCCGAGGTAAGGCAAGCAGTCCGGGAGGGGAAGAAAGAGGTCGCCGATGCTTATGGCAAGATCTTATCCTGTGTTCAAGAGAAGTTTGCTAAGAAGAAGGAGGAGGTCAGTGCCTTGGTTTACGCTCATGAGGTCCAAGCTAACGTAGACCTTTTGAAGGATATGTTGAACAACAAGATCCAGAGTGTTGAGGAGGAGTATAGTCAGTTGGTGGCCCTGTTACCAGGGGCGACGACTGCGTACGAGAAGGCTCAAGTGTCTGACTTTTCAGTCAGCAAGCTTCCTCTCCCTCAGATCTCAGACAGCTCAGGTACTTTTGAGATTAACTTGTTTAATCCATCCTTTCCTGGGGAGTATGGTTCTAACTTGAGTTTGATGGCTCCTTACGTAGCTCCGGTCGAAGCGGTTCAAGGAGGTAACGTCAATGTGGTTGAAGGAGAAGTTCTTGTTGGTGAAGGTGAACCGATCCAAGGGGAGCAAGAAGACTGAGAGCTACGGCTCCTTTAAGTTTATGTTTTGTGTTTCGTTTTTAGGATTCTAGCCTAAGGGCTTTTGTTTTTCTAAGCTTTATGACTTAGTGCCTGAGGAGGCCTTTAAACCTTAATACTTGTTGGATTTTATTAGCCTGGGGAGGCTTTTAAACCCTTTAGCGTATGTAGGACTTGCTTTGTTTTAAGCTTTCGAGTTCGATTTCGTTATGTTTAGACGTAGTGATCAATAATCTTAGATTTAGGATTTCTGGTCTCAGTTCGCAATAAGTATTTAACTTAGTGCATGTTTGTTTATGAAATCCTTAGAAGGATGTTCGCTATTAGCTCGAGGACTTTTAGAACCTGAGCCTTCTTTGATTGATTCTAGGACCTGGTCGTTCAGGTTAGTAAGAAACTGAGTTTAGACTTATAGGGATCTGAACTCGTTCAAGGGATTTCGTAACCTTTGGAGATTATCAGATGGATTTGAGGGATTTCGACATTAATCTGCTTCTTTAGGATTTTAAGACCTTTTTTAGTTTTGATAAGGATTTCAAGACCTTGTTGACTTTTTAGGATTTTAAGACCTTGCTGATTGTTAAGGGTTTTAAGACCTTAGGTTCGGGTCGTCAGGGACCTGGATGTATACGAGATTGTTGAGCTTAGGTCCCGGCTTAGGGTGACCTGAGTTTTGATAAGGGTTTTAAGACCTTGGTTTGTGTTAAGGATTTCAAGACCTTAGGTTCAGGTTTTTGGGGACCTGGATTATACGAGATTGTTGAGCTTAGGTCCCGGCTTAGGGTGACCTGAGTTTTGACAAAGGGTTTTAAGACCTTGGTTTATGTTAAGGATTTCAAGACCTTAGGTTCAGGTTTTCGGGGACCTGGATTATATTCGAGATTGTTAAGGTAAGGTCCCGACTTTGGGTGACCTGAATTTTGTTGAATCGTTTTAAGATTTTCTAAGACCCTTGATGCTTATGGAACTGAATTAACTCATCTTATTAATGTCAGATGTCAAAAACTACAAGGTTCTGATTATACAGTAATTATTCATGGGCTGAGTGCCCTTGGTGACATATGCCTCTTTGGCTTTAGATGATGAGATTGGTGAGAAGAGGTTGGGGCTGCACTCATGACGGAGTTGCCTACGTACCCAGTCAAGGGATCAAGCCAAACGTAGTTCAAGGAATTTGGGTACCTAATGGTAGTATCGCTTGAGGTTCGTGGCGTTCCACGATCGGATTTCAGGTACCCCGGTTCGTACCTTTTGGAGTTTGTAGACTCCAGGTCGTACTATGTGGATAATTCGATAGGGACCTTCCCAATTAGTTCCTAACTTCCCAGCTCCGGGCTCCTTAGTTCATTCGAACACTTTCCTAAGTACCAGGTCTCCCACAGCGAACTGTCGGGGCCTGACTTTGGAATTGTAATGACGGGCCATTGCCTGCTGATAGTTTTGAATACGGAGCAGGGCTTGGTCTCGTCTCTCCTCGATTAGGTCGAGGCTATCCATTAGGAGCTGGTTGTTGGCTGCGGGATTCGAGGTGCAGAGCTCGCGGCGGAGGCTTCCTGCGGAGGTTTCTGCTGGGACGACTGCTTCCATTCCGTAGGCTAGGGAAAAGGGGGTTTCCTCTGTAGCTTTTCGTGGGGTGGTTCTGCAGGCCCATAGCACTTCGGGTAGTTTTTCTGACCAGAGCTCCTTCTGAGCTCCTAGGCGTTTCTTGAGGTTTGCTAAAATGGACTTATTAGCAGCCTCCGCCTGGCCGTTACCTTGAGGTCGCCGAGGTGACGAAAAAGTGAGGCGGATGTTCCACTTATCGCAGAACTTTTTGAAGTCGTGGGATATGAACTGTCCTCCATTATCGGTTACGATTTCGTATGGGACACCATGCCTGCAAACGATGTTTTTCCATACGAAATCTTCAACATTAAATCTGTTGATTTGTTGGAAGGCTTCGGCCTCGATCCATTTCGTGAAGTAATCGGTCAGGACCAGGAGGTTTAGTAATTTCTTCCCCTTGCCTGATGGTACTAGTGGTCCTACAATATCCATGGACCACCTCATGAATGGATAGGGGGCTGATATGTTGGACAGCTTTTCCGCCGGCTGATGTATGATAGGAGCGTGCCTTTGGCATTTATCGCACGATGAAGAATAGGTCTCGCAGTCTGCGATGATGGTAGGCCAGAAGTAGCCTTGTCTCTTAATTCGGATGGCTAAGGCTCTGCCTCCAGAATGGTTTCCACAGGAGCCGTCGTGCATTTCCTTCATGAGTTTCATAGCTACTAGGCCGTGTACGCATTTTAGGTAAGGTCCGGAGACACTTCGTTTGTGGAGGGTTGACTCGATTATGCAATATCTTGCTGCCAAGGCTTTGAGTTTTCGAGCCTCCCACTTGTTGGGTGGGGTTTTTCCTTCGAGGATGTAATCCATGATCGGTATTCTCCAGTCTTCCCTCCCTACCAATTTGTTGTGAAGCGATGAGGGAGGTTCCGATTCGGGACCTGATGTCGTAGTGCCCCCGGAGATATTTGTTGGAGCAGGGTCCGGAGAGGCTGGGTTCTGAGGAATATCTCCAATTTCTCCGTTGTCCCCAGTGGTTTGTGTGGCATTTCTGGATGCGTTTTTAGAAGCTGCACGGCTTCTTGTTTGTATTTTAAGTACAAGCGATTCCGAGGTCTGGATGGTGCCCCCGGAGGTATTCGTTAAGTTAGGCTCTGAGGAGCCTGGGTCTTGGCTAATACCTTCATTCTGGTTGCTACTCTGTGAGCTCTGGGCTACTCTCTCACAGGTATGCTTTTTAAAGCTTCGTGTTTTGGTTCTAGGGAACCAGAATGTCGTGTAAACCTGGGTAGCTTCCGACGGGAGGCTGTTATCCTCAGCCTTCGGTTTGCTGTCTAGCTCAGCTTTGATGGCTATATCGATACTTGGCCTCTCGATTCCTTCCACGGGTATAATTCGTTTTATGAGAGGGTCGGATGTGGAAGCTAGGGCTGCTAGCGCATCTGCTGAGGAATTCTCTCCCCGTGGGATTCTAGTTAGTTCAAACTTGTTGAACTGCTTTGTCAAGCTTAGGACTACCTCGAGGTATGCCCCCATTCTTTCGTCCCTTGTTTCGTATTCTCCATGGAATTGGCTAGCCACTAACTGCGAATCACAATAAGCATTTAGCTCCCGGATTCCGAGGCTCAGGGCTAGCTTCAAGCCAGCAATTAGTGCTTCGTACTCAGCCTCGTTATTGGAAGCGTTAAATCCGAGTCTATAAGATTGCTCGATGGTTTCCCCGGCCGAGGAGGTTAGCCTTAGACCGACACCGGAGCCTTGTTTTGACGAGGCTCCGTCCACGTATAGGCTCCATTTCGGGACCTGTATCTCTTGGTCTAAGTGTTCGGATGTTAGCTCGATAACGAAATCGGCGAGGACCTGAGCTTTTGCTGCTGCTCGGGGTCTGTATTCGATGTCGTATTCGCTGAGCTCTATAGCCCACTTGGCTAATCGTCCGGACTGGCTTGGGCTGTGCAATATCGTTCGTAACGGGTGTGAGGTCATTACAACGATTGAATGCGATTGGAAGTAAGGTCGCAGCTTCCTGGCAGCTGAGACAACTGCCAGGGCTAGTTTTTCCATGGTTGGGTATCTTGTTTCGGCGTCTATTAAGCTTTTGCTAGTATAATAGACAGGTCTTTGCTCGTTTTGTTCTTCTCGCACTAGCACCCCACTGACTGCAGCTGACGACACAGCGAGGTATAGGTACAGTGGTTCCCCTACTACGGGTTTGGATAGTATCGGAGGTTCCGATAGGTAAGCTTTCAGCTGTTTGAAGGCTTCTTCGCATTTTTCGTCCCATAAGAATTTCTTATTATTTTTCAGGAGTTTGTAGAATGGGAGGCACTTGTCGGTAGACCTGGATATAAATCGATTCAATGCTGCGATTCGTCCGGTCAATCTTTGTACCTCTCTGGTTGTTTTAGGTGACGGCATCTCTAGGAATGTCGCAATTTGTTTCGGGTTGGCTTCGATGCCTCTCTCGGTTACGAGGTACCCCAAGAACTCGCCGGAGGGTACTCCGAAGGTACATTTAGCTTGATTCAGCTTCATGTCGTATTTGTTGAGGATTTCGAAACATTCCCTTAGGTGGGAGATGTGATCCTCTCCCTTTGAAGATTTAACTAACATGTCATCGATGTACACTTCCATGGTTTTTCCGAGTTGTCCAGCAAACATTTTGTTCACCAACCTTTGATAGGTAGCTCCTGCGTTTTTCAAACCGAATGGCATGACCTTGTAGCAATAGGTTCCTCGTTCGGTAATGAACGCGGTCTTTTCTTGATCCTCGGGGTCCATCATGATCTGATTGTATCCAGAGAAGGCGTCCATAAAGGACAGGAGCTGGTGTCCAGCTGTTGCTTCGACCAAACGGTCGATGTGAGGTAACGGGAAGCTGTCCTTAGGACATGCTTTGTTCAAATCGGTGAAGTCTACACAGATTCTCCATTTTCCATTCTTCTTTTTTACTACCACTGGGTTAGCTAACCAGTCGGGGTATTGAACTTCTCGGATTGATCCAGCCTTCGTTAGTCGATCGACCTCGTCGTTGACAGCTTGGGCTTTTTCGAGACCTAGCTTGCGACGTTTTTGTTTGATCGGTTTGAACGTGGGATCTACGTTGAGCTTATGGGTAGTGATGTTCGCGTCTATGCCTTTCATGTCGCTGGTGGTCCATGCAAAGGTTTTGACATTCTGTTTGAGGAAATCGATGAGCTCCCTCTTGGTTTCGAGGGGTAGCTCGGATCCGATGCTCACCAGCTTTTCAGGGTCCGAGTCATCGATGCAAACTTTTTCGGTGAGGCTCTTAGGTGGGCCTCGGATATTTTGTTGCATTTCACGACTCTCCTGGACCTGTAATTGCTATTGGGGGGATTCTTTTATGATCTCGAATCCTCCTAGGTAGCAGATCCTCGAGATCTTTTGGCTACCGTGTACAGTAGCTATCCCGTCGGTTGTAGGGAATTTTACGCATTGGTGGTAGGTTGAAGCTACTGCTTTCATCTTATGGATCCAAGGCCTTCCAAGGATTGCATGGAATGGAGACGGTTTGTCGATGACTATGAAATTAGTCATTTTCATGACCCCGCCAGCTATAACTGGGAGCTTGATTGTTCCCAATGAAGTAGCTGTTTCTCCAGAGAACCCAACGAGGTTAGATTTCTGGTCGATGATTTCACAGTCGTCTATTTCCATTCCTTTTAATGCGTTATAGAAAATGAGATCGACGGAGCTTCCGGTGTCGATCATGAGCTTAGGTACCTCGTACCCTGCTACATTTAATGTTACGACAAGGGCATCGTCGTGAGGTCTGTCGAGGTTGGATGTCTCACTCTCCCAGAAAGAGATTTTAGTGTTAGACTCCGGCTTAGTTGATTTGGACTGTGTATTTGACACAGCCTTCCGTACGTGACTTTTAATTGAATTAACGGAGTCTCGACACACATCGGATCCTCCAAGGATGTAGTCGACCCTTGAGCTAGGGCTCGATTGAGGAGGTGCTTTATTAAAAAGAGCTTCAACTTGAAGGCTCTTTCCTTGGGGAAATTTCCCAAGGATCATATCGACTCTCTTTTTGGGAGCTGGAGGTGGCGAATCTGTTTCCTTTTCAGGTGACCTCTCGCGTTTCGGGGAGTTATCACGGGGACCTCTCTTTTGATAAGGCTGTGGTTTTTTGAGGTCCACATCTTTTATTTCTCCGGCTGCGAACTTAGCAGCCAGCTGTCGTTGGAGGTCCCAACACTCTTCAGTTGAGTGTCCTTTTCGATCATGGTAGGAGCAATGTTTGCTCTCGTCGTAGCCCTTGGACCAGGGAGCTTTGGCTGTTGCGGCGACTGGCTTTTCATCCTTGTCGTCCTCAATTACGTAAGAATGCTCTCCCTGGGTCTGGTTACTTCGGGAGCTCCCTCTTTTGTGAGGTCCCTTCCCATCGGATGCTTCTCCTTTTGGGTGATTCTGGGATTTTCTGTGGAGCTTATCTAACGCTGCTGTTTCCTCTTCCAAATTAATGTATCTAGAGGCCTTGTGGAGGGCGTCATCGATAGTTGGAGGAGGATTCAGTGTTAGTTCCGAGAAGAGGCCCGATTTATACCAGAGGCCTCTCCTCAGGGCTTCGATAGCCACGAGATCGTTAGGGTTCGACAGCTTAGTTCTCACTGCTCTGAATTTCTCGATGTAGACTCGCAGTGAGTCTCCCATTCCTTGTCTGATCTTCCAAAGGTCAGCTTCGGAAGCTTGTTTCAGGATGTGGGTTGAATATTGTTTCATAAAGGCGTTAGCTAGCTGATCGAAGCTGTCTATTGAGTTCGGTTCGAGGCTAGAGAACCATTCCAGAGCTGTTCCGGTTAGGTTTTCAGCAAACGTTCTGCAGTATCCTGCATCGCATTCCTCCTTCGTAAAGTGAGCTTTAACGATGGCTAGCTGAAAGGCTCTTAAATAGGCCTTTGGGTCCGAATTCCCATCATATTCAGGAATCTTAATTTTCCGAGTGTCTCTAATGTAAGAATTAGCAATTCTGTCGGTAAATGGAGTTCCACGAGTTTCCTCGATTAGGCTCTCGATTTCGGGAGCTGAGCTCGTTGCTTTATGAACCTGAGCTCCCAGTTTTTGGAGAGCTGCGTGAGTTCGCTCCATGTATCTGCGAATCGCGTCAGGTCCCTCGAAGGGGAGGACGTTTGGGTCATTTTCGGGCACTCGGCGCGCAGGTTCCTGGCGGACTCTAGCTCGATCGTTTTCCCAGTTAGTTGGCGAAACAGGTCGGTCGCTTGCCCTTAGGTTCCGAGCGAGATTAGTGCGGAGAGGTGCAGGATCAGCATCCGTTCTTTGAAATCCGTCGGTATTGGGGGTTGAAACCCTGGTTTGAAACACTGAGGCTAATGTTCTGCCCCCGGACGGAATGTTGATTCCTGCTCCAGATCCCGGAGGGGGTGGCGGAGGCAAACGTGTGCTCCCAGCGGTGTTCTGATCGGGTGCGGAGCTAGTTGTCGCTAGGTTGCTCCCCATGGAGCTGGTGATTGGTGGGACGAACGCAGGAGCTATCCTAGCGCGTGGCGTTTGGAAAGCGGGTTCGTGCCCCCCAGCGCCAGAGCTATCGGGGGAGAAGTTCAGGCGTTCTCGAGGGAACGAAGGGTCAGCTAGACGCTCATGGAATGTGACACCTCTTCCCTGATGGATGGACGGCTGAGTGGTTACGGATTGAGATCTCGTTATCTCTTCGAACTGTTGCTGCCGTACGGCTAGCTGTTGCATCGTTCGCTCAGTCTCCTGAGCTTTATCCACTAGCTGGAGCATCATCTGGCGGATCTCAGAAAGCTGAGCCTCCGTATGGTTCGGAGCGGGTAGATGCATTGGGTTATTGAGGGCTGAGGACCCAGAGTTGGTCCCACCCGAGGCTCTAGGGTTGCTTGCCCCCGGAGCAGTGCGATTCGGTGAGCTATTGCTCTGGTTCAATTGATCGGGGTTAGATGGGTTTGTTCCATCGATTGGATTCATCCTTAAGCTTTGAAGAAAGGGATTCGATTATTTGTCCCCACAGACGGCGCCAATTGTGAGGGACAAGACTTCACTTCTTAGATTTTAGGTTAGGTCAGGAGATTTGATAAGAACCGTGGGCTGAATCCCGTAAATAAGCTTGAGGAATAAAGATGATTTTATTGATGAGTTAAAAAGAAGATCAATACACAAAGATGATTATAAAAGAGAGCTTGTAATGATCTTAGTCTAATACAGAAGTTGGAATTCATAAAAAGATATCTTGTTTTTGGTCCTCTCTTCCTTTATATAATCTAGATCTCGTTGGTAGCTCCGTAACTGATCTCCGAAAAATGTGGCTTCAGTTGCGTACTTGCTCCGGGTTCTCTTTGACTGAGTCTTCTCGGAACGTCAGCTCCCTTCATATTGTGACCTCTGCTTGTGACGAGTTCCAGGTTCGGCCTTTGGTTCAGCTTCCAGCTTCTTCCTAGCATGATGGGCTTCGTGCGGCCCAGTTGATAGCTCACGTTTTGTCGGTACCTCACCTGGAGGTCATATTCGGGTCCAACACTATCTACAACGCCATAATGGGGACCCCTTGGATAAACGCCATGAAAGCGGTCCCATCCACTTACCATCTCAGCGTCAAGTTTCCGACACCGACTGGAACGGCGGTAATCTGGGGAAGCCAAAAACAGTCGCGACTCTGCTTCCTGGCCGAACACAAATTGCGCAACAATCGGAACGCCCCAGCGGCTAACCCGAAGCGAACTAAGAAGCATCCGAGTATCTCTGAGAACTCGGAAAAGGACGACTCGGATTTGTCCAAAAAGGCCACGACTCAGGGTGATGAGCCAATCCTCGAGTCCATCACCGACGGAACGGGTGATCCAACTCCTGACGCGGCCACCGACTTAGCTAAAACAGTCGAAACGCCGAAAGTCGTAGAGTAATACCATCCGCGATATAAGCAGAACTACGAGATGGCTTGATCCTCGCAAGAGGTACGTAGGCAGCTCGTCGAAACCCGACGAGTTCAGCTATCCCCCCCACCAAAAAGGGGGGGGGGGGAAAGATGGGAACAAATAATCTTTTGCTCCCGCAAAAATATTCTCTACATGTATTCAACATCCTTGAAGCTTTTTACAGTATTAAATTCGAATTACTTATCAAAAGCACCAATATTACGGAAAACGAAAATCGTATCTTTAAGGAACGCGAGACGTCGCAAGTTCCTGACCAGTTTCGATTCTCTACTTTCCTCCAAAAACTCTGTCAAACAGTCTTTCCGCGACTCTAAAAACCCCATTCCGTCGACTGGCCCCGACGGAAAAACATAGAAACGTTTCACTTAAATCAAACTCGTAGTCTGGCTTCCAACGAAGTCCTTTTACATCCGACAAGGATATCATAGCGCGCTATACAAGAAATCCAAATTTTGGTTAGCTCTTCGTAAAGGAAGTAGCTCGACACGTACCCAAACGAATCATATAAGCCGATAAGCACTTCGCGGATTCTAAAACGGTACGAGTCAGGTCGAAATCCCGAACAAGCAAAACGAAAAGCCGATTAGTCATCGCATAGCTTCAGTCCGAAACTAGACCTAGGTCGTGCCCTAAACCCAGCCTTGCTGGTATCTAATACATCTCATAGGCATAAGTATCCAGCATACGAGATCCCAAAACTTGCCTCTTATCGCTTATAAACCTAACGTTCGCTACAAAGTAACCTGCAGGTTAAGCGACAAAAAAGAGCTAGAATACGAAGTGACTACGCGTATTCAAAGTCCTCTACACTTGGCGAAAGTATAAATCAAAACGCATAATTCATAAAGCATTCATAATAAGGATTCAAAGGCCACCAACGGCCGATCCCGAAAAACATAAAGTTACGCAACCTCCTAAAGGTCGCAACACATGCAAACAGCCCCACTTGGCTTATTACAAATTATAATCAAACGCAAGACAATCAGAAAAAGTTATCCCATACGAGGAATCAGGCTGGTCGACCTCTTCGCCCCCGTCACCAGCGTTCGCGTCCGCACCGGCATCCGCTGTATCTTCCGAGACTTGAATAGGATTCCACAATTCCCGAATTCTTCCTTCGATCGGAGGAACAGAGGATTCGGCGTTAGCACATATTCTCATCGAACCATCCATCGCGGCAAGTTCGCTGGAAAGCGAGAAACCCTCACGCTGCACCTTGTGAAGAGTGCCCACCGAACCACGACACTCGCGAAAGTCACCTACGAAGTCCTGAGCCTCTTTGTACGCCTCAAATTCGGTAGAAAAGATTTCCGCCCGTCGATTCATTTCGGCGGCCGCTCTTCTCCGTCCCCTCCTCTCTGCACGGACGAGGGCTCGAGCCTGAACCTCGGCTTGCCGACGGTTTCGCTCCTCAACTTCCAACCGATACTTGGCAAACTCTCTCTCGGTCTCTTCCACTTTGAAGCGGGCCAATCGAGCAGTGCGGAAACTCCCGTCAATTGACGCACTCCATACTCTCACGGCCTGCATAAAAATTGAGATCAAGCGAAAGGATAGAAATAATCTGCTTAAGTGTCGGAAACAAACCTCGTTGACCAAACGAGCGCCTTCCGCTGTCACCTTGTCCCTTTCCTTGTTGTCCAGAGACTCGTCACGAGTAAAAGCCGGGGGAAGCTCGTCGAAGAAGTCGTTTGGAGGAGGGTTCGGACCGGAAGCACCTCCGCTCTCTGCGACAAATTCGGGATCGTACCTCGACGGCTCATTGTTCCCCGACGAGGCCTCGAAAGCAATCCCTTTACCCTTCAATAATTTCCCCCTTCGCCTCGGGGGAGCAAACACGAAGGACCCATCATTGACAAGAGGTCGCGTACCGCCTCGCGATCGGTGGAGCGCGACCGCCTTTCGAATCCGGTCGAGATCGAAGGAATTCCAGGAACAGGCCCTCGACCTGAATATATCTCTCTTGACGGTAAGATTGGAAGGGACGTGCGTGAGACACCTGTTCTCTGCAACAGAAAAAATGCGTATGTACGTTCAGAGTTCGCCTTTCGATTCTAAAAAAAAAAAAAAAAAAAAAAAAAAAATCACTGCGATAATCTAACCGCGTCGGTACAACCATTCCGTCGGGAATAGATGAAGAAAGCTCTCCTCGACAGATTCTCCATCTATCCTCACAAAAAAGAAACGATCAACGAAATCCTTAGTGTGCGAGGAAAGTCCACGAATTATCGAGTGGTCGGTCCTCGATTTCATGGCAAATATCCCATTGGTGCTCACGCTTTTGGAAGTCCACAGCCCTTCGAAGTCCGAAGGGCGAAGATCCATTCCTAACTCGAAACTTAGAATCACCACGCCCAGCCAGCTCTCCAAAGCCGGAACGTTCAACTGACTGATTGAGATTCCGAAACGATCGAGGGCTTGGACGATGACCCCGGGAATCGGGAACCATAATCGGCATTGCGTCAGGAATGCCTCGTAGCATGTAAAGTAACCCTCCGGAGGACGTTCCGGACTCTCGTCCCCAAGGGGGATGCGAAACACGACTTTCTCCGGAACGTTATAGAACTTCCGAAGAATCTCGAGATACTCGGGAGATACCTCGCTCGGCGAATCAGCTTCCACACGCGCCTTCACAGGACGCCGAGGAATCGGAATCACAGGAAGAGGGGGATCGGAACCAAAGACGGCGTCGCAGTACGCGTTCCTCCCGGCTTCCGAAACCTCAAGCTTCGGAGTTTCCTCCTCGGCGTGGAAGCTGCCCGAAGCAGAGCGAGACTGTCTCCTCGAGGATTTCGACCTTGAAGTCATTCTTTTCTTAAAAATAGAGAGAGAATCTTTAAGGGAGAAATTGATTTATGATTCTTGGGTGAAGTAAGAATGGTAAAGGATTCACAAGCCTTTATAGGCATGAAATTTTACTATTTACCCCGATCTTCGGCACGATTTCGTCTCCATACTTTCCTCGCAAATAATACAGCAAGCTAGGACCTACGACCTCGGGCTACGGCTCCTAGCTAGCTGGGGGGCTAACTGTTGGGGTCAAAATCGGTCAAGACGAAATCGATGCCCGAAAAGTTCGGACAAAATACGAAAGGCGTTAGAAAAGCGTTAGGAGAATAAGTTTCGATCTAGAACACTCGGGAAAATGTTAAGACATTCCGAAAGATAAACATCAATTTTCCGAAAAGATAAATGTCAACTTTCCGATAAACATGAAGGCCGACGAAAATGGAAAAAGCCCAGCTCGCGCCGGCCCGTCAGGAATAGACCGTCATATGGGAGTATATAAGCAAGTCTAGGAGCAGAGGAAAGGGGATAAGAAAATCAGAAGAAAAACCACCCTCAGAGCAATTTAGAACTTAGGCGTTTATTTCCTTTTTAGCGAGCTGCGACTCAATTAGGTTAGATCTAGGGTTTTGAGACTAGCGACGATCGACAGCTCTTACGGCCGCGATCTCGACCTATTGTTCCAACGCTCTCCGCAAATTCGGAAATAAAATT
Organism: Hirschfeldia incana; assembly: GCA_026261945.1. NCBI lineage: Eukaryota > Viridiplantae > Streptophyta > Magnoliopsida > Brassicales > Brassicaceae > Hirschfeldia > Hirschfeldia incana. The sequence goes on from JABCMI010000033.1 coordinate 1,968,528, forward strand.
CTTTCTTTTTGCTCTCTTTATTTTACGCTTTTATTTTCAACTCAGCTTGTTCTAACTTTGTCGTGCGTGGCCCAGCAGATAGCCGGGATCCTCGGGGAAAACTAGGTCAACTTAGTTTTCCTACGTTTTTACTTAACTAAAATTGACAGTGCGAATTTCGGTTCCCACAGGGCCCTGGTGCCACCTCATGAAGATGGGTTCTTTAAGTCGAGGAGGGACCCTGGGTCCTTTCCAAACGAGGGCCCGGAAGACAAGGCCCCTTCGGAGGCTGGAGAAAACTCTGGCCTTGGATATTTTTCCCCAACAGTTTGCCCCTTATTCCTTGATTGCTTCGTAGGGATCAAGGGATAATATGTAGCCTTGAGTCTTGATACCATTTCTTCCAGCAGGAGAAGGGTTTTATTCATAGTCAGGTTCCGAAATCCGAGACATGATGATCTGAAATATTTTTCATTCGAAACTTCCAAAAATCGACCTAAACGAGTCTTGCTGATCTGGATTCTCTTTCCTTTTCGGGAGCTGATATCTCGGGAGATCCGGGGTGCGGGCTGTTTTGAATTTTAAATCCTGCCTCGGAGACCGTAGGATTTTTGAATTCGGCGGCTTTCCCGAGGTAGTGTTCAACGGCTCTTTCCTTTTCCTGATAAATATGCGCTTCGGATATTTGATTGCCTTCATCGCTTCTTGTTCCTCTTAGCTTTCCGGGATTGTGTCCAGATTTTTCTTCTTCTCTTTTGTTATAATGGCGGAGACGAGAGATTCGGGGAAGAGGATAGAGTCTAGATCGTCCAGATCTGGCAGTCCTCAAGATCTTCGAGCGCCTATGCCGTTCATACCACTTGGATCTCCACTGGTGGGCCCTGCTTCGCTAATCGGGGAAGATGAAGTACGCGACCTTCGGAGAAAATACTCGCTCCCTTCTTCTGTCGCTCTCCGCGTTCCCGAACCTTCGGAATGTGCGTCTGGCGGTATGCCCGAAGAGATCACCGTTTATGAAGCTTTCTTCGAGTCGGGTTTTAGAGGCGACGTACCGTCGTTGGTTGCGAATTTATGCGACTATTTTCATATTTCGCCGTCCCAGCTTAATCCTCCTGCTTGGCGCATTCTCACGGCGATCCAGAATCTGAGCGATGAAGAGAATTTGACTTTGGGGGTCAATGAGGTTCTCTTTGCTTATCATTTAGCTCCAATAAATGGCAACGAGGGACGCTTCCATCTTCGCCCTCGCGCGGGTCATCCTATAGTTGAAGAGCTGCCAAAGACCGATCGCAAGGGACTAGCCTTTGAGAAAAGGTGGCCCGAGAAGTATATTTTCGTGGTCCTCCCTGGATCCTACTATCGATGAAATTTCACTGGTAAGGAATGCTTCCGTTATCTGTAGTCGAATTTTGCTTATTTCTTTTTGGTTCTTTTGCAGAGGGGACTCGTCCTGCTCCGGCCGATGGGAAAGATAACGTTCTTCGTGCGAGGCAGATTCCTGTCGAGCGGCGCCTAGTACCTTATCTTCTTAGCCCAGAGGTGTTGCGACGTAGCAAGCTATGGGGTGAGTCCTTCTTTTTATCGCTGGTCGGGTCTTTTATTGTCATATTGATCGCGTGCGTTTTGTGATCAGCGAGTGTGATGGAGGAGGATTCAGAGGATCCGGTAGTTTCTTTCAGGAGGGCCACTGATGCGATTTCGGCCAAGAAAGGTCTGTCTATGCGGGAGGTGACCGGTAGGGCGAGTACGACCGTTGGGGGTAAGCGCATGATGATGGACGTCGAGGATTCTTCCTCAGGTCGGGATCATGAATCGAGGGAGGATTCAACTCCGGCGAGTCGACAACTACCGACGGGCGGACATTCGTATGGAGGGCTAACATCGGTTTTGAATAATTTGAATGAGAGCGTATTTCCCAAGATGCAGGTTCTGTTCTCGGACAAAAGTTCTTCAGGGGCAGTGCGGCAGATTCAGAGTGGGCTTCTTCAGGTGGATAACAGTTTTTTGTTTCTTATCTTGAATCCCTGGTTCACGTCTCTTTTTTTGTATAGGTTATTTCGCAACTACACCATTTGGGCGACTGGTTGGCGAAAGAGGGCACTAAGCGGGACGAGATGGTGGAAGTATCCGAGCGGCTGTCCCGTGAGGTGGACAAGCGAGTTGCTGCGGAATTGGAACTTCGGGACCTGAAGGATAAGGTTCCTGCCATTGAGGGCTCGGTAGAGACTGCTTCGGCCGAATCCCTTCGGTTGAGTCGAGAGAAGCAAAAATTAGAAGAGGCCGTCGCGAAACTTCGATCGGAGGTCGAGATTTTGAGGAATGAGAAGATCATTCCCGTTGGGAGGTAATGAGGGAATGGCTCCAGGGACAGACCTCCCAATGGGATTTGCTCAAGGAATTTTCTCAGTTTAAGACGGTGATTTTGGCCGAGGCGGCGCTTAAGGGTGTCGAGCCTCCTACGTTTGAAGACGAGCCAGCTATCCCTTCGTCTAGACGTGGTAGATCTTAGGGATTTGTAATGATCATCCTTTAGGGCTTGTTGTTGGACGGGGATATTCTCTCTCTTTTTGTATCCTGGTTTGCCTTGGGATTCGAAGCCTGTTTCTGGCCTGAAAATAAAGTCGTGTTAAATCTCGTAATCCTGTTTAAAACATAAGTTTTCGAGGATGTGAAATTGCTGCCGTGAGCTGATGAGTTCCGATCCGATTTGAACCCTTAGGCTCTTGTTGCTTCGAACTCGGAAGTTTTCACGATCTAGGCCCTTTGAATTCCTTACCTGGGCCCTGAGGCCTTACCCATTAAATCTTGAAGGAGTATGAGCCTTTGGGTTCTCTGGGCCCTTAGGTCTTAGGAACCTTGAGGTTTTTCGGATCCTTAGGTCTTGGGAACCTTGAGGTTCTTTGGACCCTTAGGTCTTGGGAACCTTGAGGTTCTTTGGACCCTTAAGTCTCGGGAACCTTGAGGTTCTTTGGACCCTTAGGTCTCGGGAACCTTGAGGTTCTTTGGACACTTAGGTCTTGGGAACCTTGAGGTTCTTTGGACCCTTAGGTCTTGGGAACCTTGAGGTTCTTTGGACCCTTAGGTCTCGGGAACCTTGAGGTTCTTTGGACCCTTAGGTCTTGGGAACCTTGAGGTTCTTTGGACCCTTAGGTCTTGGGAACCTTGAGGTTCTTTGGACCCTTAGGTCTTGGGAACCTTGAGGTTCTTTGGACCCTTGGGTCTATGGACCCTTGGGTCTTGGGAACCTTGAGGTTCTTTGGACCCTTAGGTCTTGGGAACCTTGAGGTTCTTTGGACCCTTGGGTCTATGGACCCGAAGGTCTTTGGACCCGAAGGTCTTTGGACCCGAAGGTCTCTGGACCCGAAGGTCTTTGGACCCGAAGGTCTCTGGACCCGAAGGTCTCTGGACCCGAAGGTCTCTGGACCCGAAGGTCTCTGGACCCGAAGGTCTCTGGACCCGAAGGTCTCTGGACCCGAAGGTCTCTGGACCCTTAGGTCTTTGGACCCGAAGGTCTTTGGATCCGAAGGTCTTTGGATCCGAAGGTCTTTGGACCCGAAGGTCTTTGGACCCAAAGGTCTCTGGACTTTTATGCTTTTGGGGAGTCTTTTTGATCGCTCTCTGCTGCCCGGAGGTGAGCCACTCTCGAACCTTGAGGTTCTTTGGATCCTTAGATCTTGGGAACCTTGAGGTTCTTTGGACCCTTGGATCTTGGGAACCTTGAGGTTCTTTGGATCCTTAGATCTTGGGAACCTTGAGGTTCTGTGGACCCTTAGGTCTTGGGACCCGAAGGTCTTTGGACCCGAGGGTCTTTGGACCCGAAGGTCTTTGGACCCGAAGGTCTTTGGACCCGAGTGTCTTTGGACCCGAAGGTCTTTGGACCCGAAGGTCTTTGGACCCGAAGGTCTTTGGACCCGAAGGTCTCTGGACTTTTATGCTTTTGGGGAGTCTTTTTGATCGCTCTCTGCTGCCCGTAGGCGAGCCACTCTCGATCTAAATTGAGAAATCGCACTGTGCTACCCGTGGGCATAGGCCATTCTCGAAATTCTCAATGCTGCACTCTACCTTTCTGCAGAAAGGTCACTCTCAGACTTATTGTGGTCTGGGGTGGGTCCCCCCGCAAGGTTCTGTCAACCCAAACACACTACCTTCCACGTCTGGATAGGTATTAAATTGTTTGTGCTTAACCGGTTATTTGCACTTTGCTCCCTGCATATCAGCCGCCAGAATCTGATTACAGTACTTGGCTGTGTACGTCATGCCCCCAGCGTGCGTTTAGCTTATAGCGTATTTCACGAGGGTTTGAATGGCACTAGTACGTGGTCCCTGCATAACTCTTGGCTATAGGCCTTTACGCGGGGCCCTATCACACAGACATCGGCTCAGGGCTGATCAGACCCCTTCCATATCTGTCTGTACCTATGGTGAGTAGCCTCACCAGCTAGGGGGCTAGCTAAGATCTGAGGTCCCGAAGGTCCCTGACCCAGCTAGTATGCCCCTTTAAGTATATTGGTGTTTCCTTAACTCCCTTTAGTCGAAACCAAATGTATTTTATAAGCCTAGTCCGAGGACGTTCTCGTTATACATAGGAGTAGGAAAACCAAAATACTTAAATATATATTAGTATATATAGAGCTCGACCCGAAGATCTTGCCTTTAGAAATGATAGAATTTGAGGTGCAAGGCGTTCCAGCAGTTGGGTTGTACCTTGCCTGTGCTGTCTTGCAGCTTATAGGCTCCTGCCCCTTGCACCCCTATTACCTGATAGGGCCCCTCCCATCCAGGGGCGAGTTTTCCGGCTGATTTGTCTTTTGTGTGGTTACAGACTCGCCTTAGGACCCAGTCCCCTTCTTGGAAGGTTCTGGATCTCACCTTCTTGTTGTAACTCTTGGCTACTTTTATTTGGTACGACGCGTTCCTCTGGCGGGCTGCTTCCCTTTTTTCGTCTATGAGGTCTAGGCATAGGTACATCAGCTCGTCATTTTCCTTTGGGGTTAGGATGTTGGAGATCATGGTCTTGACGTGTACCTCTGTTGGTATTGCTGACTCGGTGCCGTAGACGAGTGAAAAAGGGGTTTCTTGGGTAGCCGTCTTTGGAGTTGTTCGGTAGGCCCAGAGGACTCCGTGTAACTCTTTTGCCCATCGCCCGTGAGCCTCTTCCAAGCGTTTCTTGAGCATGTTCACTACCGTTTTGTTGGTTGACTCTGCTTGCCCATTTGATTGCGGGTGCCTTGGTGCTGAGTATGAGAGTTTGATATCCCAATCTTTGCAGAAGTCCTGGAAGTCGTTGCTGGTAAATTGGGGTCTGTTGTCTGTGACAATTTCCTGAGGTGCTCCGAAGCGGGTTATTATGTTCGTTCAGATGAATTTCCTGATTTGGAGGTCCGTGATTTTTGCTAGGGCTTTGGCTTCTACCCACTTCGTGAAGTAATCGGTCATTACTAGGAGGAAGACCTTCTGCCCCGGCGCCATTGGAAATTTTCCCACGATGTCCATGCCCCATTTACGGAAGGGCCATGGGGAACTTAAGGACTTCAGGTTCTCTGGCGGTATGTTGGAAATTGGAGCGTGTTTCTGGCATTGGCTACAGGTTTTGGCCTGTTTGAGGGAGTCCTTCGCCATGGTAGGCCAGTAATAACCAGCCCTTCTCGTCCTGAGAACCAGGCTCCGTCCGCTGGAGTGTGAACCGCATTCCTCATCGTGGAGTTCCTTTAATATTCGTGTGTCTTCTCTAGGGGATAGACATCGTAGGTAGGGTCCTGAGAAGGATCTTCTATATAGTTTTCCCTCCGAGATGCAGTATCTGGCCACTTACCTCTTGATCTTCCGGCTCTCCTCTCGGTTTTCAGGTAGGACGTCGTTTCTTAGGTAGTCGGTGATAGGGGTCATCCAGGTTACTCCTTCGTCTACTACCGTCACCTCTTCCGGTTCAACCTCTTTCTGGGTTGCTGGCCATTGCAGGACCAACAACGGAATACTCATATGTTCCTTGGTTTCTAGTGCGGAACCCAGGTTTGCTAGAGCATCGGCTTGGGAGTTTTGTTCCCTAGGTATTTGGGTAAGCTTATAGCTTGTGAATTGGTTTAGGAGACGTTTGGCCACAGGTAGATACCTGATCATGCTAGGGTCCTTGGCTTGATAATCCCCTTGAGCTTGACAGATGATGAGCTGCGAGTCACTGAAAACCTGGATGTCTTTTGTTCCCATTTCCTTGTCTAATTCTAGGCCTGCTATTAAAGCCTCGTATTCTGCCTCATTGTTTGTTGCTTTGAAGTTGCAACGTACAGCCCTTGAGGCCGATTCTCCCGTAGGGGAGGTCAGAACCAGTCCTACCCCTGCGCCTCTCACATTGCTGGAGCCATCCACGTGCAGGGTCCAAAGACCTTCTTCTGCTTCTTTTCCCTGGAGCGTAGTCTCTAGATCTGGGTCCAGAAGCATAGAGGGAGAGAACTCAGCCACAAAATCAGCTAGGACCTGGGACTTGATAGCGGCGGCTGGGCTGAAGATCACGTCGTACTCTCCCAATTCTACGGCCCATTTCGCCAAACGTCCTGATACCTCGGGTTTATGGAGGACTGCTTTGATGGGGAAGGAGGTGACTACTACGACTTGGTGGGACTGGAAGTAGGGACGTAGCTTCCGAGCCGCGACCACTAGGGCGAGGGCTAATTTCTCTAGCCGGCTGTAGCGAGTTTCTGCGTCTAGCATGGATTTGCTGACGTAGTATATGGGATGCTGCCTTCTTTCCTCCTCCCTTACGAGGACTGCGCTAACTGCGTGTTCGGATACGGCGAGGTAAAGCAGTAGGGTTTCCCTTTCTAGAGGTTTAGATAGTAGTGGTGGAGTAGTGAGATAGGCCTTGAGGTCGGACAGTGCGGCTTCGCACTTCTCTGTCCACTGAAAGTCCTTAGGGTTCATTAGTGTTTCGAAAAAGGCGTGGGACTTGTCAGAAAGCCTGGAGATGAATCTGCTGAGGGCTGCCATTCTTCCCGTGAGTTTTTGAATCTCTTTGACATTCCGTGGGGGAGGAATCGCCTGGATGGCCCTTATTTGCTCCGGATTTGCTTCTATGCCCCTGTGGGTGACTATATACCCCAGGAATTTCCCGGAGCTTACTCCAAAGGAACATTTAGAGGGGTTGAGCTTCATATTGTATTTCCTCAGGGTGGTGAATGCTTGCTGGAGATGTGAGATATGATCTTCCGAGTCAAGAGATTTTACCAGCATGTCGTCGATGTAGACTTCCATGGTTTGGCCTATCTGATCGGCAAACATCGTGTTGACAAGCCTCTGGTAGGTGGATCAAGCATTCTTCAGTCCAAACGGCATGACCTTGTAGCAGTAGATGCCCCTGGAGGTCATAAAGGACGTCTTTTCTTGGTCGTCGGGATGCATTAGGATTTGGTTATATCCCGAGAAGGCGTCCATGAAGCTCATTAGTTGGTGCCCAGCGGTGGCATCCACCAGCTTGTCTATATGAGGCAAGGGGAATGGATCCTTTGGACAGGACTTGTTGAGGTCCGTGAAATCGATGCAGACCCTCCATTTTCCATTTTTCTTTTTCACAACCACCACATTGGCGACCCAGTCGGGATATTGCACCTCTCTTATGAACCATGCGTTGAGTAGGTTCTTGACCTCTTCGTTAATGATTTCGTCCCTTTCGGGAGCGAACTTCCTTCTCTTTTGTCTAACAGGAGGATGCTCGGGATTCACTTGGAGCTGGTGCATGATGACGCTGGGGTCGATGCACCATGCGAAGCAATCAGAGTTAGATCTTAGGAAATCGATCAGCCTCCGTCTCAGATCCTTAGGCAGCTTGGAGCCTATCTTGAGGTTCCGCTCCGGGTTCCCTTCTACCAGGGGGACATCGTCCATGTCTTCAACCTCGGGTTCTTCGGCATGAGGAACGAGAGGCTGCTTCTGTAATTGCTATAAATCTTGGGTCCTTCCCTTCAAAGTAGTTTGATAGCAGGACCTGGAATTCTCTTGGTCTCCTTTGATGACCTTCACGCCCCAGGGGGTAGGGAATTTTACCAATTGGTGAAGGGTTGATGGCACGGCTCCCATATCGTGAATCCAGGACCTTCCTAGTATCACGTTGTAAGACGAGGGACAGTCGACGACCAGGAACTTGGCGGTTTGATTTATCCCCTCGGCATAGACTGGGAGAAGGACTTCCCCCTCGGTTTGCTTCACCTCTCCGCTGAATCCCACGAGCGGGACCGCTTTCCTGGTTAATGTTTTAGGGTCTAACCCTAAATCCATATAGGCCGAGTGGAAAATAATGTTGCTGGAGCTGCCGTTATCCACCAATATTCGCTTAACTAAGCAGTTGGCTATAACAAGCGAGATAACGAGGGCGTCATGATGGGGAGCGAGGACTCGTTCCTGCTCCCTCGCAGTAAAGCTGATTTCGTCCGTTCCCAAGAGTGGGCGCTTGGGAGTCTCTGTCTCCTGACCGTTCCTAGCACTGCGAGTACTTCGTTTGGCTGCGGCGCTGCTGATCCCGCTTACTTCTGATCCTCCGGAGATGACATGAATCACTCGTTCTTGAGGCGGAGGTAGCGCAGGGACCATTTCGTTGGGGAGAGCGGGTCCCTCTCTGTTAGGAGATCCTTGGCCTTATCCGAGAGGAACTCCCTTAGATAATCCTTCTTGAGAAGCTCGGCTACTTCCATCCTTAAGGCTACACAGTCCTCCGTGGTATGGCCGTGATCGTTGTGGAACCCACACCATCTTTTAGGGTTCCGGGTAGCGTCAGGGGACCTCATTTTAGGTGGCCACTTTACTTGTGGGCCCATCTGCCTCAAGACTCCAATGAGCTCCGGTTTGGATATCGCGAGGTGGGAGATGCTGGGCCAAGTTGAAACCATCATTCCTTCGGACTGAGGTAAGGGGCGATGTTGGTATCTGCCCCTGCTCTGATTGGTGGACTCCCGGGAAGATCGAGGTCGGCTGATTTCTTCACGCTCGTCTTTCGATGGTTTGGAGGGCTTTTGATCGTATTTGGAGGAAGCCTTGGTCCTGCTCACTACGTCTTCTTTCCATCTTACTTGGGCCCAGGCACGGGATAGTACATCCGCCATGTCTCTGCATCTGTACTTAGTTAATTCCTTGTAGAGCTCTCCCTCCAGAAGTAGACCCTTCTTGAAGGCTGAGATTGCTGTATCGGCGTTGCACTCGGGTATGGAGACCTTCTCCTGGTTGAAACGAGCTATGTAGGAGCGTAGGGATTCGTTTCTGTATTGTTGGACCTCGTAGAGGTCATCTGATCTCTTCTCCAGGCGGCGGCTGCTAGCGAACTGTTCCACAAACTTGTCGCTGAGGGCGGCGAAGGATGCTATGGACCCCGTGGGGAGGTTGATATACCATTGGAGGGCAGGACCGGTTAGAGTTGACCCGAAGCCCTTGCACATGGTGGCTTCCCTTGCGCCTTTCGGAATAGCCACGGCTACCATGCGTTGCTTGTACTGGGCGATGTGGTTGTCAGGATCTCCTGTTCCCTCGTACATCTTGATGCTCGAAAAAGAGAACTTTCGAGACATCTCGATCGAAGCAATCTCCTTCACGAAAGGCGTGTCGGAGTACGACCTGGGATCACTTCTACGGATGGGGGGAGCTACTCCGGGGAGCCTTTCCACCATGGATTGGATGGTGCCGAATTTTTCGGATACCACTTTCTCTAGGTAGGCAGCTAAAGCTGGATCCGAGATCTCGGGATGATCAGGTGAGTACTCTTCATCCTCCGTATCGGATTCGTCTTCTTCATCTTCTCGGGTTACGTCTTGAATGTTTTCTTGACCGCCGGGTTCGTCTCCGGGCTGATGAGGCGTCTCCTCGTCGTCGTGCGGGGTGTTGAGCGAAGCCATAGGTCGAACTTTGGTTCTGAACCGTTTTCGTTTGTTTCCTGCTGCCCCGAGGGATCGGTTTTCTCGTCTGAGAGCGATGTTCTCGGCTTCAATGGCGTCTAGCTTCTCGGCGCTTTGTTGCAATTGCTTGGAGTGTTCTCTAAGTTGATCTTATAGGTATTGAACTTCCTGGACGAGTTCTAGACCTGCATGTGCGGTTTCCTAAGCCTTGAGAAGGTCGGTGATTTGACTCTGAAGGGTTTCGAATCGGCTCAGAAGCTCCTTCTCCTTCGGGGTCAGATCGGCTTGATTGGAATCGTCTTCCGGTGCCATCGTCACGTAGTTGAGTTACTCCCCTCCTTCTAGCGCCAAACTGTTATGATATTTTGTGTAGGGTCGTTTTAGTACTACAGAACACTGGAAGACTAATGGATTTCGTGTGTTTATATGTGTGTAAAGAAGAGAAACTGAGGCAAAGAGATGTATTATTGAGTGATTTCGGGATGATCAACGTGTTGGGTGTATAAACCCTAGTTCTATCGCCTAACTCTTTAATCTCTAAGCCCCAAAGTGTCGATCCCTTGTTCTAGGGTTTGGGTTCCCCTTTTATAGTTGATGTAAGTCGGTCAATCTTGGGCGGCTTCTGTAATATTCAGGAATATATTAGTTTCTCCTTGATATGGGAAACTTCCATATTCATGCGGAGTATCGGATCCTTGGTCCTTACGGCAAGGGCTGGGCCTTGGTTCCTCGATACAAGGACTGGACCCTGGGTACTTGTTTAATGGAGGTCGGGCCCTGGTGCCACCTCATGAAGATGGGTTCTTTAAGTCGAGGAGGGACCCTGGGTCCTTTCCAAACGAGGGCCCGGAAGTCGAAGCCCCTTCGGAGGCTGGAGAAAACTCTGGCCTTGGATATTTTTCCCCAACAGCAGGAACTACTATACCGTCCGGGCGCAGAACATCAGCTTCGGTGTTTCAAGCCAGGGTTTCAACCCCGAACCCGGACGAATATCAAAGGACGGATGCTGATCTTGCAGCTCTCCCCACTAACCTATCTCGTCAAAATAACCCGAGAGCTAGTGAGCGACTTAGCCCACCAGCTACCTGAGATAAAGATCGAGCTCGGTTACGTCAGAAACCTATCCGTCAGGTACCTGACAATGACCAAACTGTCCAATATATGGAACAAACTCACGCAGCTCTCCAAAAATTGAATAGTCAAGTCTATAAGGCAACGAGCTCAGCTCCCAAAATTGAGAGTTTGATCGAGGAAGCCCGTGGGACTCCATTCACTGACAGGATTGCCAGCTCTTACATAAGAGACACCCAAAAAATTAAGATCCCCGAATACAATGGGACCTCAGACCCAAAGGCCTATTTAAGAGCCTTCCGATTAGCTATCGCGAAAGCTCATTTTGCGAAAGAAGAATGTGAGGCAGGATACTGCAGGACATTCGCCGAAAACTTGGTCGGAACAGCCCTCGAATGGTTCTTTGGCCTCGAACCAAATTCGACCGACAATCTCGATCAACTAACCAATGCCTTCATGAAGCAATACTCAACCCATATCCTGAAACAAGCATCCGAGGCTAACCTCTGGAAAATTAGACAAGGAATGGGAGACTCGCTAAGAGCCTACATTGAGAAATTCAGAGCAGTGAGAACTAAGTTCTCGAACCCCAACGATCAGGTAGCCATTGAAGCCCTCAGAAGAGGCCTCTGGTACAAATCAGGGTTTTTCTCGGAATTAACGCTCAACCCTCCTCCTACTATCGACGATGCCCTTCATAAGGCCTCTAGATACATCACCTTGGAAGAGGAAACAACAGCATTAGATAAACTCCACAAGAAACCCCAGAGTCACTCAAAAAGTGAAGCTTCCGATGGAAAGGGACCTCATAAAAGGGGAGGTTCCCGAAACCACCAGACTCAGGGAGAGCACTCCTACGTAGTCGAGGAAGATAAGGAAGAAAAACCCGTCGCTGCGACAGCCAAACCCCCTAGTCAAAAGGCTACGACGAGAGCAAACATTGCTCTTACCACGATCGGAAAGAACATTCAACCGAAGAATGTTGGGACCTCCAACGAAAACTGGCTGCTAAATTCGCAGCCGGAGAAATAAAAGACGTGGACCTCAAAAAGCCACAGCGTTACCAAAAGAGAGGTCCCCGAGATAACTCTCCGAAACGCGAAAGGTCACCTGAAAAGGAAACAGACTCACCACCTCCAGCTCCCCAAAAGAGAGTCGATATTGTTGGGGAAAATATCCAAGACTAGAGTTTCCTCCAGCCTCCGAAGGCTCCTCGACTTCCAGTCCCTCGTTTGGAAAGGACCCTAGGGTCCCTCCTCGACTTCCGGGCCCTCGTTTGGAAAGGACCCATGGTCCCTCCTCGACTTAAAGAACCCATCTCCACCAGGTGGCACCAGGGTTCGACCTCCATTAAACAAGTACCCAGGGTCCAGTCCTTGTATCGAGGAAGCAAAGCCCAGCCCTTGCCGTAAGGACAAAGGATCCGATTCTCCGCATGAATATGGAAGTTTCCCATATCAAGGGGAAATTAATATATTCCTGAATATTACAGAAGCCGCCCAAGATTGACCGACTTACATCAACTATAAAAGGGGAGCCCAAACCCTAGAACAAGGGATCGACACTTTGGGGCTTAGAGATTAAAGAGTTAGGCGATAGAACTAGGGTTTATACACCCAATACGTTGTAATCCCGAAATCACTCAATAATACATCTCTTTGCCTCAGTTTCTCTTCTTTACACACATATAAACACACGAAATCCATTAGTCTTCCAGTGTTCCGTAGTACTAAAACGACCCTACACAAAAATATCATAACAGTTTGGCGCTAAAAGGAGGGGAGTAACTCAACTACGTGACGATGGCACCGGAAGACGATTCCAATCAAGCCGATCTGACCCCGAAGGAGAAGGAGCTTCTGAGCCGATTCGAAACCCTTCAGAGTCAAATCACCGACCTTCACAAGGCTCAGGAAACCGCACCTGCAGATCTAGAACTCGTCCAGGAGGTTCAATACCTAAAAGATCAACTTGGAGAACACTCCAAGCAACTGCAACAAAGCGTCGAGAAGCTAGACGCCATGGAAGCCGAGAACATCGCTCTCAGACGAGAAAACCGATCCCTCGGGGCAGCAGGAAACAAACGAAAACGGTTCAGAACCAAAGTTCGACCTATGGCTTCGCTCAACACCCCGCACGGCGACGAGGAGACGCCTCATCAGCCCGGAGACGAACCCGGCGGTCAAGAAAACATTCAAGACGTAACCTGAGAAGATGAAGAAGACGAATCCGATACGGAGGACGAAGAATACTCACCTGATCATCCCGAGATCTCGGATCCAGCTTTAGCTGCTTACCTAGAGAAGGTGGTATCCGAAAAATTCGGCACCATCCATCCATGGTGGAAAGGATCCCCGGAGTAGCTCCCCCCATCCGAAGAAGTGATCCCAGGTCGTACTCCGACACGCCTATCGTGAAGGAGATTGCTTCGATCGAGATGCCTCGAAAGTTCTCTTTTCCGAGCATCAAGATGTACGAGGGAACAGGAGATCCTGACAACCACATTGCCCAGTACTAGCAACGCATGGTAGCCGTGGCTATTCCGAAAGGCGCAAGGGAAGCCACCATGTGCAAGGGCTTCGGGTCAACTCTAACCGGTCCTGCCCTCCAATGGTATATCAACCTCCCCACAGGGTCCATAGCATCCTTCGCCGCCCTCAGCGACAAGTTCGTGGAACAGTTCGCGGAACAGTTCGCTAGCAGCCGCCGCCTGGAGAAGAGATCAGATGACCTCTACGAGATCCAACAATACAGAAACGAATCCCTACGCTCCTACATAGCTCGTTTCAACCAGGAGAAGGTCTCTATACCCAAGTGCAACGCCGACACAGCAATCTCAGCCTTCAAGAAGGGTCTACTTCCGGAGGGAGAGCTCTACAAGGAATTAACTAAGTACATATGCGGAGACATGGCGGATGTACTATCCCGTGCCTGGGCCCAAGTAAGATGGGAAGAAGACGTTGTGAGCAGGACCAAGGCCTCTTCCAAATACGATCAGAAGCCCTCCAAACCATCGAAAGACGAGCGTGAAGAAATCATCCGACCCCGATCTTCCCGGGAGTCCACCAATCAGAGCAGGGGCAGATACCAACATCGCCCCTTACCTCGGTCCGAAGGAATGATGGTTTCAACTTGGCCCAGCATCTCCCACCTCGCGATATCCAAACCGGAGCTCATTGGAGTCTTGAGGCAGATGGGCCCACAAGTAAAGTGGCCACCTAAAATGAGGTCCCCTGACGCTACCCGGAACCCTAAAAGATGGTGTGGGTTCCACAACGATCACGGCCATACCACGGAGGACTGTGTAGCCTTAAGGATGGAAGTAGCCGAGCTTCTCAAGAAGGGTTACCTAAGGGAGTTCCTCTCGGATAAGGCCAAGGATCTCCTTAACAGATAGGGACCCGCTCTCCCCAACGAAATGGTCCCTGCGCCACCTCCGCCTCAAGAACGAGTGATTCATGTCATCTCCGGAGGATCAGAAGTAAGCGGGATCAGCAGCGCCGCAGCCAAACGAAGTACTCGCAATGCTAGGAACGGTCAGGAGACAGAGACTCCCAACGCCCACTCTTGGGAACGGACGAAATTAGCTTTACTGCGAGGGAGCAGGAACGAGTCCTCGCTCCCCATCATGACGCCCTCATTATCTCGCTTGTTATAGCCAACTGCTTGGTTAAGCGAATATTGGTGGATAACGGCAGTTCCAGCAACATTATCTTCCACTTGGCATATATGGATTTAGGGTTAGACCCTAAAACATTAACCAGGAAAGCGGTCCCGCTCGTGGGATTCAGCGGAGAGGTGAAGCAAACCGAGGGGGAAGTCCTTCTCCCAGTCTATGCCGAGGGGATAAATCAAATCGCCAAGTTCCTGGTCGTCCACTGTCCCTCGTCGTACAACGTGATACTAGGAAGGCCCTGGATTCACGATATGGGAGCCGTGCCATCAACCCTTTACCAATTGGTAAAATTTCCTACCCCCTGGGGCGTAAAGGTCATTAGAGGAGACCAAGAGAATTCCAGGTCTTGTTACCAAACCACTCTGACGGGAAGGACCCCAGCCTTATAGCAATCACAGAAACAACCTCTCGTTCCTCATGCTGAAGAACCCGAGGTTGAAGACATGGATGAGGTCCCCCTGATAGAAGGGAACCCGGAGCGGAACCTCAAGATAGGCTCCAAGCTGCCTAAAGATCTGAGACGGAGGCTGATCGATTTCCTAAGATCTAACTCCGATTGCTTCGCATGGTCCCACGAAGACATGCCCGGAATCGACCCCAGCGTCATCATGCACCAGCTCCAAGTAAATCCCGAGCATCCTCCTGTTAGACAAAAGAGAAGGAAGTTCGCCCCCGAAAGGGATGAAATCATTAACGAAGAGGTCAAGAACCTGCTCGACGCAGGGTTCATAAGAGAGGTGCAATATCCCGTCTGGCTCGCCAATGTGGTGGTTGTGAAAAAGAAAAATGGAAAATGGAGAGTCTGCATCGATTTTACGGACCTCAACAAGTCCTGCCCAAAGGATCCATTCCCCTTGCCTCATATAGACAAGCTGGTGGATGCCACCGCTGGGCACCAACTAATGAGCTTCATGGACGCCTTTTCGGGATATAACCAAATCCTGATGCATCCCGACGACCAAGAAAAGACGTCCTTTATCACCTCCAGGGGCATCTACTGCTACAAGGTCATGCCGTTTGGACTGAAGAATGCCGGATCCACCTATCAGAGGCTGGTCAACACGATGTTTGCCGATCAGATAGGCCAGACCATGGAAGTCTACATCGACGACATGCTGGTAAAATCTCTTGACTCGGAAGATCATATCTCACATCTCCAGCAAGCATTCACCACCCTGAGGAAATACAATATGAAGCTCAACCCCTCTAAATGTTCCTTTGGAGTAAGCTCCGGGAAATTCCTGGGGTATATAGTCACCCACAGGGGCATAGAAGAAAATCCGGAGCAAATAAGGGCCATCCAGGCGATTCCTCCCCCACGGAATGTCAAAGAGATTCAAAAACTCACGGGAAGAATGGCAGCCCTCAGCAGATTCATCTCCAGGCTTTCTGACAAGTCCCACGCCTTTTTCGAAACACTAAAGAACCCTAAGGACTTTCAGTGGACAGAGAAGTGCGAAGCCGCACTGTTCGACCTCAAGGCCTATCTCACTACTCCACCACTCCTATCTAAACCTCTAGAAGGGGAAACCCTACTGCTTTACCTCGCCGTGTCCGAACACGCAGTTAGCGCAGTCCTCGTAAGGGAGGAGGAAAGAAGGCAGCATCCCATATACTACGTCAGCAAATCCATGCTAGACGCAGAAACTCGCTACAGCCGGCTAGAGAAATTAGCCCTCGCCCTAGTGGTCGCGGCTCGGAAGCTACGTCCCTACTTCCAGTCCCACTAAGTCGTGGTAGTCACCTCCTTCCCCATCAAAGCAGTCCTCCATAAACCCGAGGTATCAGAACGCTTGGCGAAATGGGCCATAGAATTGGGAGAGTACGACGTGATCTTCAGCCCAGCCGCCGCTATCAAGTCCCAGGTCCTAGCTGATTTCGTGGCTGAGTTCTCTCCCTCTATGCTTCCGGACCCAGATCTAGAAACTACGCTCCAGGGAAAAGAAGCGGAAGAAGGTCAATGGACCCTGCACGTGGATGGCTCCAGCAATATGAGAGGCGCAGGGGTAGGACTGGTTCTGACCTCCCCTACGGGAGAATCGGCCTCAAGGGCTGTACGTTGCAATTTCAAAGCAACAAATAATGAGGCAGAATACGAGGCTTTAATAGCAGGCCTAGAATTAGCCAAGGAAATTGGAGCAAAAGACATCCAGGTTTTCAGTGACTCGCAGCTCATCATCAGTCAAGCTCAAGGAGATTATCAAGCCAAGGACCCTAGCATGATCAGGTATCTATCTGTGGCCAAACGTCTCCTAGACCAATTCACAAGCTATAAGCTTACCCAAATACCTAGGGAACAAAACTTCCAAGCCGATGCTCTAGCAAACCTTGGTTCCGCATTAGAAACCAAGAAACATATGAGTATTCCGCTGTTGGTCCTGCAATGGCCAGCAACCCAGAAAGAGGTTGAACCGGAAGAAGTGACGGTAGTAGACGAAGGAATAACCTGGATGACCCCTATCACCGACTGCCTAAGAAACGACGTCCTACCTGAAAACCAGGAGAGCCGGAAGATCAAGAGACAAGCGGCCAGATACTGCATCTCGGAGGGAAAACTATATAGAAGATCCTTCTCAGGACCCTACCTACGATGTCTATCCCCTAGAGAAGCCACACAAATATTAGAGGAACTCCACGAAGGGGAATGCGGTTCACACTCCAGCGGACGGAGTCTGGTTCTCAGGGCGAGAAGGGCTGGTTATTACTGGCCTACCATGGCGAAGGACTCCCTCAAACAGGCCAAAACCTGTAGCCAATGCCAGAAACACGCCCCAATTTCCAACTTGCCACCAGAGAACCTGAAGTCCTTAAGTTCCCCATGGCCCTTCCGTAAATGGGGCATGGACATCGTGGGGAAATTCCCAATGGCGCCGGGGCAGAAGGTTTTCCTCCTAGTAATGACCGATTACTTCACGAAGTGGGTAGAAGCCAAAGCCCTAGCAAAAATCACGGACCTCCAAATCAGGAAATTCATCTGGACGAACATAATAACCCGCTTCGGAGCACCTCAGGAAATTGTCACAGACAACGGACCCCAATTTACCAGCAACGACTTCCAGGACTTCTGCAAAGATTGGGATATCAAACTCTCATACTCAGCACCAAGGCACCCGCAATCAAACGGACAAGCAGAGTCAACCAACAAAACGGTGGTGAACATGCTCAAGAAGCGCTTGGAAAAGGCTCACAGGCGATGGGCAGAAGAGTTACACGGAGTCCTCTGGACCTACCGAACAACTCCAAAGGCGGCTACCCAGGAAACCCTTTTTTCACTCGTCTACGGCACCGAGTCAGCAATACCAACAGAGGTACATGTCAAGACCACGATCTCCAACATCCTAACCCCCAAGGAAAATGACGAGCCGATGTACCTAAGCCTAGACCTCCTAGACGAAAAAAGGGAAGCAGCCCGCTTGAGGAACGCGTCGTACCAAATAAAAGTAGCCAAGAGTTACAACAAGAAGGTGAGATCCAGAACCTTCCAAGAAGGGGACTGGGTCCTAAGGCGAGTCTGTAACCACACAAAAAACAAATCAGCCGGAAAACTCGCCCCTGGATGGGAGGGGCCCTATCAGGTAATAGGGGTGCAAGGGGCAGGAGCCTATAAGCTGCAAGACAGCACATGCAAGGTACAACCCAACTGCTGGAACGCCTTGCACCTCAAATTCTATCATTTCTAAAGGCAAGATCTTCGGGTCGAGCTCTATATATACTATTATATATTTAAGTATTTTGGTTTTCCTACTCCTATGTATAACGAGAATGTCCTCGGACTAGGCTTATAAAATACATTTGGTTTCGACTAAAGGGAGTTAAGGAAACACCAATATACTTAAAGGGGCATACTAGCTGGGTCAGGGACCTTCGGGACCTCAGATCTTAGCTAGCCCCCTAGCTAGTGAGGCTACTCACCATAGGTACAAACAGATATGGAAGGGGTCTGATCAGCCCTGAGCCGATGTCTGTGCGATAGGGCCCCGCGTAAAGGCCTATAGCCAAGAGTTATGCGGGGACCACGTACTAGTGCCATTCAAACCCTCGTGAAATACGCTATAAGCTAAACGCACGCTGGGGGCATGACGTACACAGCCAAGTACTGTAATCAGATTCTGGCGGCTGATATGCAGGGAGCAAAGTGCAAATAACCGGTTAAGCACAAACAATTTAATACCTATCCAGACGTGGAAGGTAGTGTGTCTGGGTTGACAGAACCTTGCGGGGGGACCCACCCCAGACCACAATAAGTCTGAGAGTGACCTTTATGCAGAAAGGTAGAGTGCAGCATTGAGAATTTCGAGAATGGCCTATGCCCACGGGTAGCACAGTGCGATTTCTCAATTTAGATCGAGAGTGGCTCGCCTCCGGGCAGCAGAGAGCGATCAAAAACACTCCCCAAAAGCATAAAAGTCCAGAGACCTTCGGGTCCAAAGACCTTCGGGTCCAAAGACCTTCGGGTCCAAAGACCTTCGGGTCCAAAGACCTTCGGGTCCAAAGACACTCGGGTCCAAAGAACTTCGGGTCCAAAGACCTTCGGGTCCAAAGACCCTCGGATCCAAAAACCCTCGGGTCCAAAGACCTTCGGGTCCCAAGACCTAAGGGTCCACAGAACCTCAAGGTTCCCAAGATCTAAGGATCCAAAGAACCTCAAGGTTCCCAAGATCCAAGGGTCCAAAGAACCTCAAGGTTCCCAAGATCTAAGGATCCAAAGAACCTCAAGGTTCCAAAGACCTTCGGGTCCCAAGACCTAAGGGTCCACAAAACCTCAAGGTTCCCAAGATCTAAGGGTCCAAAGAACCTCAAGGTTCCCAAGATCCAAGGGTCCAAAGAACCTCAAGGTTCCCAAGATCTAAGGATCCAAAGAACCTCAAGGTTCCCAAGACCTAAGGGTTCAAAGAACCTCAAGGTTCCAAAGACCTTCAGGTCCCAAGACCTAAGGGTCCAAAGAACCTCAAGGTTCCCAAGACCTAAGGGTCCAAAGAACCTGAAGGTTCCAACGACCTTCGGGTCCCAAGACCTAAGGGTCCAAAGAACCTCAAGGTTTCCTAGACCTAAGGGTCCAAAGAACCTCAAGGTTCCCATGATCTAAGGGTCCAAAGAACCTCAAGATTCCCAAGACCTAAGGGTTCGAAAAACCTCAAGGTTCCTAAGACCTAAGGGTCCAGAGAACCCAAAGGCTCATACTCCTCCAAGATTTAATGGGTAAGGCCTCAGGGTCCAGGTAAGGAATTCAAAGGGCCTAGATCGTGAAAACCTCCGAGTTCGAAGCAACAAGAGCCTAAGGGTTCAAATCGGATCGGAACTCATCAGCTCACGGCAGCAATTTCACATACTCGAAAACTTATGTTTTAAACAGGATTACGAGATTTAACACGACTTTATTTTCAGGCCAGAAACAGGCTTCGAATCCCAAGGCAAACCAGGATACAAAAAGAGAGAGAATATCCCCGTCCAACAACAAGCCCTAAAGGATGATCATTTCAAATCCCTAAGATCTACCACGTCTAGACGAAGGGATAGCTGGCTCGTCTTCAAACGTAGGAGGCTCGACACCCTTAAGCGCCGCCTCGGCCAAAATCACCGTCTTAAACTGAGAAAATTCCTTGAACAAATCCCATTGGGGCCCTGGTGCCACCTCATGGAGATGAGTTCTTTAAGTCGAGGAGGGACCCTGGGTCCTTTCCAAACGAGGGCCCGGAAGTCGAGGCCCCTTCGGAGGCTGGAAGAAATTCTAGCCTTGGATATTTTTCCCCAACAGTTTGCCCATTATTCCTTGATTGCTTCGTAGGGATCAAGGGATAATATGTAGCCTTGAGTCTTGATACCATTTCTTCGAGCAGGAGAAGGGTTAATACCTTGATATATCTTAAGATAAAGTATGGAACCATCGTTGGTCATCTCGTCGTGGGTCTGCAGAAAATGGTTTTCTCCGGAGATCTCGGACCCTCATTTTTAAGTAGAAATTGTTAGAGACGGGATGGGCTTTTTCAAGTGGAGCCCATTATCGGTTCAGCTTCCGCTTGGCGCTCATTTGTGCGCGTGGCGAGACGATCGAGGCGCGTGGACTTCAGACTAGGGTTTCTTCCCTTTTTCTTTGATCGAAGCCGAGTTTTTCTCCATTTCGTCCCTGCCTTCTCTAGATCTTCTTGGCGGCTCATTTCTTCGGAGAAGTTTCTCAGCAGGTAGCTGTCTTTCCTCTCTATCTCCCTTCTTTGTTTTAGGTCCTTTTAGATAGAAATGTCTGGGGACTCTCCTAGCAAAACCCTAGAGCCTTCTCTTGTTGATAGGTCTAGGACCTCTTCTTCTCATTCTCCCGTGGTAGACACTAGGGATTCTCGGATCGTCGAGGTTGACGATGCCTCCGTCGAAGGCGGAGATAGGGGATCTTAGTCGTTGGGTCCGACTTCTTCGGTGACGGAGGAGGATGTTAGGGCTTGGAGGAAGAAGTATGAACTTCCTCAAGACCTGGTTATTCGGGTTCCTGATCCTTCGGAGCGAATTTTGGATTTTCAGGTAGATGAGGTTCCGATCTATGAAGCCTACTTCGAATCCGGCTTTCGTGATCGGATTCCTTCGTTGATTGCCAAGCTATCGGATTTCTTCGACATTTCTCC
This sequence comes from Hirschfeldia incana, assembly GCA_026261945.1. NCBI lineage: Eukaryota > Viridiplantae > Streptophyta > Magnoliopsida > Brassicales > Brassicaceae > Hirschfeldia > Hirschfeldia incana. The sequence goes on from JABCMI010000033.1 coordinate 1,989,734, forward strand.
GGGCCAGCTGACTCCTCCGGCTTGGAGAACGTTAATCGCTATTCAGAATCTCGGCGAGCTGGAGGGTTTGGTGATAGGCTTAAACGAAGTCCTCTACTCGTACTGCGTCATAATCTTATCAGGATCGAAGGGGAAGTATTACCTTCGCCCTCGTGGCAAGAATGCTTTGGTCTTGGAGATTGAGAAGAAGGCAAGGAAGCGCCATCCGGTTTTTAGCGGGAAATGGAAGGAGAGATTTGTTTTTGCAGCTCTTCCGGGCTTTGCGACGGTCTGGCACGTAGCGGGTAGGTTATCTTAATGTCAGTTTGAGCCTGGTTTTGATGTTTACTCGCTTGTCTTGTCATTCGCAGACGTGTCGCATCCATCGATACCAAAGGGGAAGGAGGTAGCTGAGAGGGTATATAGCCTTCCAACGGAGCGTCGTCAGATCACAGCCCTCATCAACCGAGAGGTTCATAGTCGCTGCAGCATTTGGGGTAAGCCCCATGGTGTTTTCTTTTGTCTTTGCTATCGGTTGTTGATTTTGCGAATTTTCTTTGCAGGGAATATGTCTGGACCTTCAGGAGACGGCTCCATGGATGCTTTCAAGAAAGCTTGGGAGAGTCTCTCCGCTAAGAAGACTCCTAAGGAGATTGTCGTTTCGGGGGATGACGATGTTCAGATTACGGGGAGCCTTAAGCGCAAAGGATCTAGCACTCCTGCTCCTACCGTTTCCAAGAGGAGGACTCGTTCTTCGACCCCTACGATCACTGGCGTAGACCTGAAGCCGGTGCTGGATGACCTTTCTACCAAGGTCTTCCCGGGGAGCGTGTTCAATCTTCCTGCCGATGATCTTCCCAAAGCCATCAGCTCTATCCAGTTTGATCTCCTTCAGGTATGTCGACGCATTTTATTATTGTTTTGGCTTCGTAGTGTGCTATAATAACGGTGGTATTGCGCTCGTTGCAGGTTATGTCTCAGGTTCATCATCTTAAGGACATGGTGAACGAAGACACTTCTAAGGAAATCGAAGCTCTTAAGGCTCAGCTTCGTGAGGAAAAGGATAAAGGCTTGGCGCAGGGGAAAGAGCTTAAGTCTCTTCAGCTTAGATTGAAGAAATCGCAGGAGCTGGAGGAGAATGCTGCTACTGAGCATGTCGTGCTGACGTCCAAGCTGGATGCGGTAAGGGGAGAACTGGAGGAGCTGAAGAATGAGAAGGTTCTCTTTGAGGATGAGAGGACGCTGGCCGTGAATGGAGCCAAGATGACTGCTCGTTGGGAAGTGAAGAGGGACTATCTGAAGGGGCGGACCGATGAGTGGGACTTCATGGTGGAGTTTGAGCGCTACAAGATGGTGAAGGAGTCTGAGGCTAAGCTTCGCGGGTTGCCTCCTCCTTCGTATGACGATTAGCCGCTTATCCCAGTGAAGGAAACTGCCGAGGTGGATCCTCCTGCTCCCGCAGCTGATGCCCCTGAGGCTTAAAGTCTCTTCTCTTTTGATGAACTCTTGAGCCCGATGGGCTGTTGTCGTATTTCCGCCCTTCGGGGCTTTGTTTCCGGATTTGGGCCTTCGTGCCTTTTTGTTTTAAGACTTATGGCTCTTCGTGGTCTTCTATTTAAGACTTATGGCCCTTCGTGGTCTTCTATTTAAGACTTATGGCCCTTCGAGGTCTTTATCTATTTCCTTTGTGCATCTGTAGACGTTATTCGAGGCTTTGCTTGGTTGTTGGTTTGGAGTTATGGGCCGAAGGCCGACCATAACCCTTGTGAGGAGCCGCATTCTAGGACCCGCGTCCTGTTAACGATTGAGGACTCGAAAATGCCAAAGCATTAGGTCTTGTACTCCCATTGAATCTTGAAGGAGTAGGAGTTTTTGGGTTCTCTGGACCCTTAGGTCTTAGGAACCTTGAGGTTTTTCGGACCCTTAGGTCTTGGGAACCTTGAGGTTCTTCGGACCCTTAGGTCTTGGGAACCTTGAGGTTCTTCGGACCCTTAGGTCTTGGGAACCTTGAGGTTCTTCGGACCCTTAGGTCTTGGGAACCTTGAGGTTCTTCGGACCCTTAGGTCTTGGGAACCTTGAGGTTCTTTGGACCCTTAGGTCTTGGGAACCTTGAGGTTCTTTGGATTCTTGGATCTATGGACCCTTGGGTCTATGTTCCCTTGGGTCTTTGGACCCGAAGGTCTTTGGACCCGAAGGTCTTTGGACCCGAAGGTCTCTGGACCCGAAGGTCTCTGGACCCGAAGGTCTTTGGACCCGAAGGTCTTTGGACCCGAAGGTCTCTGGACTTTTATGCTTTTGGGGATTCTTTTTGATCGCTCTCTGCTGCCCGGAGGCGAGCCACTCTCGATCTAAATTGAGAAATCGCACTGTGCTACCCGTGGGCATAGGCCATTCTCGAAATTCTCAATGCTGCACTCTACCTTTCTGCAGAATGGTCACTCTCAGACTTATTGTGGTCTGGGGTGGGTCCCCCCGCAAGGTTCTGTCAACCCAGACACACTACCTTCCACGTCTGGATAGGTATTAAATTGTTTGTGGTTAACCGGTTATTTGCACTTTGCTCCCTGCATATCAGCCGCCAGAATCTGATTACAGTACTTGGCTGTGTACGTCATGCCCCCAGCGTGCGTTTAGCTTATAGCGTATTTCACGAGGGTTTGAATGGCACTAGCACGTGGTCCCCGCATAACTCTTGGCTATAGGCCTTTACGCGGGGCCCTATCGCACAGATGATATACCATGATTTTGACCCACTTTTACCCATGGTATATAAACGTTTTTACATATATTTTACTATGAAATAGGGTCTATTTAGAGTATTTACAGGTTCAGGTACGACTTGGAGAAATATGGTGTTTTTGGTGTCTTTTGGAGCTTTTAAGTGCAGAACTGCGCAGACGCGTCAGATGTTTAGATATAGATGGAGATCTTCCCATAGTGCGATTGAGCTGATATTTGGACAAAGGATAGATCTTTGAGTTAGCTTTCCAATGCCACCGGTTTGAGGTCAATCCGACGGTTAGATCCGAAGTTATGCCTGTTTTACTGAAGAGTGGTCAGTCTGCCTCGCGAGAGAAGGCTGCCGAGAAGAGGAATGTATATCGATCGATGGGAGATTACTCATATCGATCGATATGAATGTCAGAACGTGGAAAGACTATGTTTCATGACCACCAGAAGCCCTAATGCAGCCTAAATTACCATAATACCCTTGGACGACCAGAAACCCTATTTATGTTATTCTAAGCCATTGTTGACGGCTACGCTTTCTTTACACCTTTTTGATTCATTGTTCTAAGTTAGGAGAGAAGGGAAGAACTCCTATCAGAGTCCTCCTGGAACTCCATTGGTTTTTATATCTATTTGATTTCAGTTTTATATCTATTCATCTATGATTTCTATTACAAGTTTCATGTCTGAATAGATCCACCTGTTAGGTTTAGGGTTCAGATATGTTATCTGGGATTAGCCCCAAATATAGAATTGCTAAGTTGTGATATTCATCAATAGGATTGTTATTAATGCTTGTTTCTAGAGTCGCGAACTAGAACCTTGATCCTAGGGATTGTAGAGACCAGCGAGAGCTTGTAACTCACCCTGAATCCATCCTTTTGAGCTAGGGTTGATAAATACAGTGATAGCTGATTTAGTAAACCCTAGTGAACGTGTGTTCAACCCGTTCGTAAAGCTTGCTAGAAGCATATCAATCGATAATCCAATAGATTAATCGATCGATATTGTGAAAGGTGTATCGATCGATATTCCTATAGAATCATCGATCGACACTTTCTTGTGGTCAATAACCGAGTGGTTGAGATCCAAGATCTAGATATTAGACTATCTATACAACGACAGTTGTTAGATCTGTACTCCCAGTTGAGTTCTAATATATCTAGCAGCTTAGTAACCTATATCATTATAATCCTAATTACCTGAATAGAAACCCTAAATCTAGCAACCATCCTTCCATCAAACAACTCCTTGCCAAGCTGAACAATTATATTGTTCAACTTGTTTACTGCTTTACCTGTTATTTACTGCTTTAAAACCTATTAGCCTAGCTTAATCATATAACTATTAGATCTATTAGGTTCCTTAGCTCCTTGTGGATTCGATCCCTAAGTACTACAACTGAACCTCTTATTTGAGAGAGTAATTCACTCCTTATGGTAATTTGAGTGATATCAAATTTGGCGCCGTTGCCGGGGAGCTTTGATCGCCATTAGATCTTGTTTAGTTAGATTTAGTCTAGGTTTTGTTACTGTTTTAAAAATACTGAAATTTGTTTTCTTCTATTTTAGGTACATACATCTCAGTACCAGCAACAATGAAGAGAGGATTTCTAGGTCCTTCAAGAAAGGAGCCTACTGGTCTATGCACGATCCGTAAGTCTAAGAGGGATGTATCGTTCGACACCCTCCAAGCAGCATCGATCGATAGCGTACACCAGAAATCGATCGATAAAGCACACCATCAATCGATCAATAACATACAAGAAGCGGTGATCGATACAGCCAACCAACCGAAGAAAAACACTGTTCACCCGAACTCTGTTCATCCGGCTACTGTTCATCGCACTGTTCATCCGGCTACTATTCACCCGAAATCGATCGATACTGTTCATCCAGAATCGATCGATACTGTTCATCCAAGTACTGTTCATTCTAGATGGATCGATACTATTCATCCGACATCGATCGACACTGTTCATCACTCGTCGATCGATACTGTTCACGGTACTATTCACGGCACTGTTCACCCGATGTTGATCGACACTGTTCATCCTATATCGACCGATACTGCTCAACACCCGTCAATTGATACTGTTCATCCAGCATCGATCGACACTGTTCATCGTACTGTTCATCATGGTACTTTTCGTCCAACCAATACTGACACTTGTGTGGAGTCAGAGGAGGACGAAGAACACATATTTGAGATGGATAAGAAGGGTATCTGGCGAGACAAAGAAGGTCGTCCTCGCAACTACAAAGGACAATTGATTAATGCTGAAGAAGCAATAATTCCTGATGTAATTTTTGTTGCTGAGATGAATACCTTTAAGCTGGCAAGCCAATGGTATGATTGGGAAAATGAGGATCCTTCTTCCTTATGAAGATCCTAGAAACCACATCAAAAAGCTTGAGGATCTTGTTTCAAAGCAGAAGGAAATATCTGATGACCTCATACTCTGCAAGATTTTCCCTTATACTATCTTTGGAGATGCGTTTAGCTGGTTCAGTAAGCTGCAGCCATGATCTCTAACCTGTTGGGAGGACATAAAAGACGCCTTCCTAGGTAATTTTTTTAGCGAAGCTGTAGCAACTCGAAGTAGAAGGTATGATTATATGAAAGACAAGATAACTAAAGATTATGAGAAAGGAATAATAACTAGTCTTAGTCAGATTAGTATTAGTCAGATTATGGATTTTGTCTACAATGAGCAGAACGATTTTGAAACCCCTACAGCTAGTGTCAAGCAACCAGATATTCATGTTCAACAGGCGGATGAGGGTGCGCAGAGGAACAAACTGAACATCGAACAGCTAATCAACCATGGTACGGTTGAAGATGATGAACATAATGGATTTGGAGAGACGAGCATAGTAGAAGAAGCTGATAAAAGTGATTCGAGACCAACATCGATCGATATTGGTATCTCAGAATCGATCGATATCGGCACATCAGAAACGATCGATATTGAATCTCCACATCGATCGATACCTCTCGAACATCCTAATGCTACTACCGTGAATTCAGAGAGTGGACGTCAGAGGGCACTTAGAGACTACAACGTGCCTGAAGATTTATATGCTGAAAGGTCTGCACTACGTCGTTCACCATCCCAGAGTTCTGTCCCTGAGCTTCATCCTGCATATATCTCTCTTGTGAGTCAGCATCCCTTTCATGGTCTTCCTCATGAGGATGCCACTAACCACTTAGAGGCATTCGAAGATCTCGCATCAACCATCAAGTGCAATGGAGTTTCTGAAGATTACTACTTCTGCAAACTATTTCCATACTCTCTTGCTGGGGATGCAGGTCATTGGTTGAAGAAGCTACCACCAAGATCTCTCACTACTTGGAATGACATTAGAAATGCTTTTGTCAACAAGTTTCTCTATGAAACTGCAGCCAATCTTGAGATTGAGAAGAGATCTATGCTGGAATATATGGTGGAGGACGATGAACAATCTGAATCTGAAGAGCTGAGCAGAAAAGAAGAAGTTGATGTAAGTGACATGAGCTCAGCATCGATCGACACCCTTACCTCAACATCGATCGACCCTACAACCTTCACATCGACCGACACCATGACATCAGAATCGGTCGACATCAGCACTTCAGAATCGATCGACACTGACATTTGTCATCGATCGATACCACTTGAAATCCCTGACAGTTCGAGTTGTCCTCAGGACACTGTAGACTCGACACAGCAGAGCATTGATGTATCATGTTTTTCTCCTTCTCCTGATGTAGAAAAAGAGATCTTTATGGGAGATATCTTGGATCAAGAAGATTTCTTAAAGTTGGAGGATGGAGAAAAACTTGGAGATTTGGATTCAAGTAAAGAAGTTATTATGGAATACTTCTTGTAGCTGGAGGAACGGCTTGAGAATTTGGATCAGAATCTGGAGCAGAAGCTTGATGACGAACAGAATGCTGAGAGGAAACATTTAGAGACTTCGTCAAAGGCTAGCATCGATCGACACCAACCTGATGAGATCGATCGATACCCACCCAATGTCATCGATCGACAGTCGCCATACAACATTGATCTACATATACCAGACTGTATCGATCGACGCCCACCCGATTGTATCGATCGACACCCATGTTTGGATGAACTACCAGGATATATTATTGAGCTTGAACCGATTGAAGAGATAGAGCACGAGTCTGAAGCCTCACACTTTGCTGTCCCTAAACATCAAAGACCACCTATATGGACAGAAGAAACTGCTGGGTTTCACAAAAAAGTGAAGAGGATACATGATCCTGTGAAGATAATGATTCCAAGCGCGGTGTTTGAAGCTGAATCTCCTATTCCACCAGACAAAGGTCTGCATCTGAGTTCTTACATTGAAGTATTGGATGATCATCAGCACGTAGAAGCTTCTCAGATAGGGTTGAGACTTAGAGATGAAGTCAATAAAACCCTAGCAGAAGAAGCATCGATCGACACGGTTCATACAATGTCGATCGACATGAGCACTCCACCATCGATCGACACCACCACTGGTTCATCGATCGATACCAGACGAGAATCAGAGCAGAATGAGTATGAAGTGTGTGGAAATATTTTTGATGGAGATACCACCACCCGTTCAGACAAGTCTGAGGGAAAGAAGATGATGAATTGGAAGAAGATGAAAAGAACTAAGAGGGGTTCCCAATTGTCACTGATTCCTCACTTCTCAAATGATGCCAGGAAATCCAAAGGGAGATTTCACAAGTCTGTGAGAAAGAAGTGGAGAAATTGGAAGAAGCGGAAACGGACTAATGGAGGTTCTCAGTTACCATTAACTCTTTACTTCTCAGATTTTTTTAGGAAATCCAGATTGCGCAGTAGATGCTTTTCACAATCATTTGCAAAGCTTAGAGCACTACTTATTTCTGAGATGATAGACAAAGGAGGAAGAGTCTTTGGTGGAAGCTTTCACACAAGAATGATAAAGCTTCAAAGATTGGACATTGAGACTTGTTTTGGAGCATGTTCTCATTCTCATCCGTACTAAATCAGATTTCCAAAGTCAAGCTAAATGACTATAACAAAGCGCTGAGTGGGAGGCAACCCACTGTTAGGTATGTTTTCAATTTGATTTATCTTCTTATGTTACTGATCTAAGTTTTTATTAAGTTGCAGGTAAAAAAAAACCCTAGCAGAAGAAGCATCGATCGACACGGTTCATACAATGTCGATCGACATGAGCACTCCACCATCGATCGACACCACCACTGGTTCATCGATCGATACCAGACGAGAATCAGAGCAGAATGAGTATGAAGTGTGTGGAAATATTTTTGATGGAGATACCACCACCCGTTCAGACAAGTCTGGGGGAAAGATGATGATGAATTGGAAGAAGAGGAAAAGAACTAAGAGGGGTTCCCAATTGTCACTGATTCCTCACTTCTCAAATGATGCCAGGAAATCCAAAGGGAGATTTCACAAGTCTGTGAGAAAGAAGTGGAGAAATTGGAAGAACCGGAAACGAACCAATGGAGGTTCTCAGTTACCATTAACTCTTTACTTCTCAGATTTTTTTAGGAAATCCAGATTGCGCAGTAGATGCTTTTCACAACCATTTGCAAAGCTTAGAGCACTACTTATTGCTGAGATGATAGACAAAGGAGGAAGAGTCTTTGGTGGAAGCTTTCACACAAGAATGATAAAGCTTCAAAGATTGGACATTGAGACTTGTTTTGGAGCATGTTCTCATTCTCATCCGTACTAAATCAGATTTCCAAAGTCAAGCTAAATGACTATAACAAAGCGCTGAGTAGGAGGCAACCCACTGTTAGGTATGTTTTCAATTTGATTTATCTTCTTATGTTACTGATTTAAGTTTTTATTAAGTTGCAGGTAAAAAAAAAAAAAAAAAAAAGAAGATGAACAGTAACGACAGTACTGTAGCAACGCACTGTAGCACGACCATCGAGCGATACTGTAGAAACAACATCGGTCGATACTGTAGCATAAAAATCGATCGATACTGTAGCGGAGTCACTGTAGCTACGATTAATGTTCAGAGTTACTGTAGCTGCGACACTATTCAAAGCTACTGTAGCAGGACCACTGTTCATCGAAAAAACAAAAAAAAAGAAGATTACTTTAGTTAATTGATTTTATTAGTTATCTATTACTAAATTTTAGACTGTTAGTGTTTTATCTATGATAGGTTATAGGAGAAGATCCAAGGAAGAAGGGTTGATATACCGATATCGACGATGACTAGCTAGCATCAGTCGACAGAGCATCATTAGCATCGGTCGATTGCCACTTAACTGTGTTTATCGACAGAGCATTAAGAGTATCGATCACCACTTAACTGTGTTGGTCGACATTCATATTAACGTCAGGTATAATGTTTCTCCTTGTTGAATATTGTCCTTATGATTTATTCTCCACCGATCTTAGACTGTATAACATTGGTCACAATGTTATTCAAGTCTGGAGGAGGTCGTACTAATATTATGATTTAGTTAGCTATTTAGAATAGGGATCCGAGTAGACGATTACGATGATAATCGACCGATTAGAACAAGTCGATATCGATCGACAGTACATCACTTGCATCGACCGATGGTACCTATTATTCATCGTTCGACACTTAATCCGGCCAGGTATATCGTTCTAACTTGTTCAATTACGTACATATGATTTATTTACACCATAACTCCGACTGGATATTCACTGGTCACAGCGTTATCCAAGTATGGGGGAGGTTCTACTAATATTTTGTTTTAGTTTAGAAAAAAAAAAAGGAGATCCAAGTAGACGGTTGCTCAGCACATCGATCGATGAGACCATGTCGATATCGATCGACATCACTTCATATCCACGATCGATTGTCTCTTCATTGTGTCGAATGACCTCTCTAGCCATCGACCAATGCGACCACGTCAATATCACTCGACAGCACTTCATCAACATCGATCGATTGTAACTTCAATGTATCGATCGATACTGAGCAGGTTATCGTTCTCACTTGTTAAATTTCGTACTTCTGCTTTATTATTATTACTTTACCACCGACTATGTTACACTGGGGACAGTGTAATTTAAGTCTGGAGGGATTACTGACGTTTATCTATTTTTATGAGTCTTATTTAAAATGTTTTCAAAAAGTTTTTATTGAGTCAAGAAGGGGATGATGATCTAATTTGATTTATTACCTGTCATCTAACCACTCTTTAGACCAGTCTTAGATTTACTGACTGCAGAAGTACTAGAGATACTAAAGTGGATCAACCTGTCAACTATGTTTGCACTTGCTGAGAACGTTTGAAGGAACCAAAGCTGATCTCCAACCTAATTGAGCTCAACTTTGCTTGTCTTGGGGCTTGGTATACATGGGATCAGATTCTTCAAACAAGTCTGGAAGGTAAAGCCTTGTGTAGATTTATCACCTTCTCTCTCTCTATTTCGACCCTAGATATATAGGTAGAAAAAAAATTATTATTCTTATTATAAAAAGGTATATATATATATAATAAAATAAATAAATAAAAAGAGAAAAAGAAAAAAAAATATATATATATATATACGTTTTAAGTTAGGTGGAATCCGAACGGGACTTGGTGGCTACAACCATTAAGGCTTGCTTCATAAGGATTCCAACTAAAAGAATTCGAACGGGACTTGGTGGCTACAACCATTAAAGCTTGCTTCATAAGGATTTCAACTAAAAGAATTCGAACGGGACTTGGTGGCGGCAATCATCAAGGTTCGATTCATATGAATTCTTGGATATAGGTCAAAAAGAAGTGAACAGGACTTGGTGGCAACCACCATTAAGTTTTGATTCATGGAAGCCTGTCCAATCTTGGTCAATGATCCTGCAATGAAAGCAGACTTTGACTAAGAGAGAAATAAGTAGAGAGAGAGGATAGGAACTAACTTTTACCTGCAGGTCCAGATACTTGTTTGAGAATCCTTGCATCTTGTGATCGATACTCCCAAGGTAAAGCCTACACTTTTATTTTATGTTAAGAAATGAGATCAGTAGAGGGGATTGTCAGACATGATCTGTTAAGTTGTTGACTAGGTGAATTTGGTTGCTATACTAGGATATTGTATAATGTGCTTCTAATGTTAGGATGTTTATGATTTGGTTTGCACTACTAGAGAGATGATGACTGAGTTTTTAAAATCTTTTTGAGTCCCTGCTGTTTTCAAACCTCTTTCAGAGAGACTGCCTGTTGGTTTTGCTTGAGGACAAGCAAAAGGGTAAGTCTGGGGGAGTTGATATACCATGATTTTGACCCACTTTTACCCATGGTATATAAACGTTTTTACATATATTTTACTATGAAATAGGGTCTATTTAGAGTATTTACAGGTTCAGGTACGACTTGGAGAAATATGGTGTTTTTGGTGTCTTTTGGAGCTTTTAAGTGCAGAACTGCGCAGACGCGTCAGATGTTTAGATATAGATGGAGATCTTCCCGTGGTGCGATTGAGCTGATATTTGGACACAGGATAGATCTTTGAGTTAGCTTTCCAATGCCACCGGTTTGAGGTCAATCCGAGGGTTAGATCAGAAGTTATGCCCGTTTTACTGAAGAGTGGTCAGTCTGCCTCGCGAGAGAAGGCTGCCGAGAAGAGGAATGTATATCGATCGATGGGAGATCACTCATATCGATCGATATGAATGTCAGAACGTGTAAAGACTATGTTTCATGACCGCCAGAAGCCCTAATGCAGCCTAAATTACCATAATACCCTTGGACGACCAGAAACCCTATTTATGTTATTCTAAGCCATTGTTGACGGCTACGCTTTCTTTACACCTTTTTGATTCATTGTTCTAAGTTAGGAGAGAAGGGAGGAACTCCTATCAGAGTCCTCCTGGAACTCCATTGGTTTTTATATCTATTTGATTTCAGTTTTATATCTGTTCATCTATGATTTCTATTACAAGTTTCATGTCTGAATAGATCCACCTGTTAGGTTTAGGGTTCAGATATGTTATCTGGGATTAGCCCCAAATATAGAATTGCTAAGTTGTGATATTCATCAATAGGATTGTTATTAATGCTTGTTTCTAGAGTCGCGAACTAGAACCTTGATCCTAGGGATTGTAGAGACCAGCGAGAGCTTGTAACTCACCCTGAATCCATCCTTTTGAGCTAGGGTTGATAAATACAGTGATAGCTGATTTAGTAAACCCTAGTGAACGTGTGTTCAACCCGTTCGTAAAGCTTGCTAGAAGCATATCGATCGATAATCCAATAGATTAATCGATCGATATTGTGAAAGGTGTATCGATCGATATTCCTATAGAATCATCGATCGACACTTTCTTGTGGTCAATAACCGAGTGGTTGAGATCCAAGATCTAGATATTAGACTATCTATACAACGACAGTTGTTAGATCTGTACTCCCAGTTGAGTTCTAATATATCTAGCAGCTTAGTAACCTATATCATTATAATCCTAATTACCTGAATAGAAACCCTAAATCTAGCAACCATCCTTCCATCAAACAACTCCTTGCCAAGCTGAACAATTATATTGTTCAACTTGTTTACTGCTTTACATGTTATTTACTGCTTTAAAACCTATTAGCCTAGCTTAATCATATAACTATTAGATCTATTAGGTTCCTTAGCTCCTTGTGGATTTGATCCCTAAGTACTACAACTGAACCTCTTATTTGAGAGAGTAATTCACTCCTTAGGGTAATTTGAGTGATATCAACAGACATCGGCTCAGGGCTGATCAGACCCCTTCCATATCTGTCTGTACCTATGGTGAGTAGCCTCACCAGCTAGGGGGCTAGCTAAGATCTGAGGTCCCGAAGGTCCCTCACCCAGCTAGTATGCCCCTTAACTCCCTTTTGTCGAAACCAAATGTATTTTATAAGCCTAGTCCGAGGACATTCTCGTTATACATAGGAGTAGGAAAACCAAAATACTTAAATATATAATAGTATATATAGAGCTCGACCCGAAGATCTTGCCTTTAGACATTCTCGTTGTACCTTGCATGTGCTGTCTTGCAGCTTATAGGCTCCTGCCCCTTGCACTCCTATTACCTGATAGGGCCCCTCCCATCCAGGGGCGAGTTTTCCGGCTGATTTGTCTTTTGTGTGGTTACAGACTCGCCTTAGGACCCAGTCCCATTCTTGGAAGGTTCTGGATCTCACCTTCTTGTTGTAACTCTTGGCTACTTTTATTTGGTACGACGCGTTCTTCAGGCGGGCTGCTTCCATTTTTCGTCTAGGAGGTCTAGGCTTAGGTACATCAGCTCGTCATTTTCCTTGGGGGTTAGGATGTTGGAGATCGTGGTCTTGACATGTACCTCTGTTGGTATTGCTGACTCGGTGCCGTAGACGAGTGAAAAAGGGGTTTCCTGGGTAGCCGTCTTTGGAGTTGTTCGGTAGGCCAAGAGGACTCCGTGTAACTCTTCTGCCCATCGCCCGTGAGCCTTTTCCAAGCGCTTCTTGAGCATGTTCACCACCGTTTTGTTGGTTGACTATGCTTGTCCGTTTGATTGCGGGTGCCTTGGTGCTGAGTATGAGAGTTTGATATCCCAATCTTTGCAGAAGTCCTGGAAGTCGTTGCTGGTAAATTGGGTTCCTTTGTCTGTGACAATTTCCTGAGGTGCTCCGAAGCGGGTTATTATGTTCGTCCAGATGAATTTCCTGATTTGGAGGTCCGTGATTTTTGCTAGGGCTTTGGCTTCTACCCACTTCGTGAAGTAATCGGTCATTACTAGGAGGAAAACCTTCTGCCCCGGCGCCATTGGGAATTTCCCCACGATGTCCATGCCCCATTTAAGGAAGGGCCATGGGGAACTTAAGGACTTCAGGTTCTCTGGCGGTAGGTTGGAAATTGGAGCGTGTTTCTGGCATTGGCTATAGGTTTTGGCCTGTTTGAGGGAGTCCTTCGCCATGGTAGGCCAGTAATAACCAGCCCTTCTCGCCCTGAGAACCAGGCTCCGTCCGATGGAGTGTGAACCGCATTCCCCATCGTGGAGTTCCTCTAATATTCGTGTGGCTTCTCTAGGGGTTAGAAATCGTAGGTAGGGTCCTGAGAAGGATCTTCTATATAGTTTTCCCTCCGAGATGCAGTATCTGGCCGCTTGCCTCTTGATCTTCCGGCTCTCCTCTCGGTTTTCAGGTAGGACGTCGTTTCTTAGGTAGTCGATGATAGGGGTCATCCAGGTTACTCCTTCGTCTACTACCGTCACCTCTTCCGGTTCAACCTCTTTCTGGGTTGCTGGCCATTGCAGGACCAACAACGGAATACTCATATGTTCCTTGGTTTCTAGTGCGGAACCCAGATTTGCTAGAGCATCGGATTGGGAGTTTTGTTCCCTAGGTATTTGGGTAAGCTTATAGCTTGTGAATTGGTTTAGGAGACGTTTGCCACAGATAGATACCTGATCATGCTAGGGTCCTTGGCTTGATAATCCCCTTGAGCTTGACAGATGATGAGCTGCGAGTCACTGAAAACCTGGATGTCTTTTGCTCCCATTTCCTTGGCTAATTCTAGGCCTGCTATTAAAGCCTCGTATTCTGCCTCATTGTTTGTTGCTTTGAAGTTGCAACGTACAGCCCTTGAGGCCGATTCTCCCGTAGGGGAGGTCAGAACCAGTCCTACCCCTGCGCCTCTCACATTGCTGGAGCCATCCACGTCCAGGGTCCATTGACCTTCTTCTGCTTCTTTTCCCTGGAGCGTAGTCTCTAGATATGAGTCCGGAAGCATAGAGGGAGAGAACTCAGCCACGAAATCAGCTAGGACCTGGGACTTGATAGCGGCGGCTGGGCTGAAGATCACGTCGTACTCTCCCAATTCTACGGCCCATTTCGCCAAACGTCCTGATACCTCGGGTTTATGGAGGACTGCTTTGATGGGGAAGGAGGTGACTACCACGACTTGGTGGGACTGGAAGTAGGGACGTAGCTTTCGAGCCGCGACCACTAGGGCGAGGGCTAATTTCTCTAGCCGGCTGTAGCGAGTTTCTGCGTCTAGCATGGATTTGCTGACGTAGTATATGGGATGCTGCCTTCTTTCCTCCTCTCTTACGAGGACTGCGCTAACTGCGTGTTCGGATACGGCGAGGTAAAGCAGTAGGGTTTCCCCTTCTAGAGGTTTAGATAGGAGTGGTTGAGTAGTGAGATAGGCCTTGAGGTCGGACAGTGCGGCTTCGCACTTCTCTGTCCACTGAAAGTCCTTAGGGTTGTTTAGTGTTTCGAAAAAGGCGTGGGACTTGTCAGAAAGCCTGGAGATGAATCTGCTGAGGGCTGCCATTCTTCCCGTGAGTTTTTGAATCTCTTTGAAATTCCGGGGGGGGGGGGGGGGGAGGAATCTCCTGGATGGCCCTTATTTGCTCCGAATTTGCTTCTATGCCCCTGTGGGTGACTATATACCCCAGGAATTTCCCGGAGCTTACTCCAAAGGAACATTTAGAGGGGTTGAGCTTCATATTGTATTTCCTCAGGGTGGTGAATTCTTGCTGGAGATGTGAGATATGATCTTCCGAGTCAAGAGATTTTACCAGCATGTCGTCGATGTAGACTTCTATGGTCTGGCCTATCTGATCGGCAAACATCGTTATGACCAGCCTCTGATAGGTGGATCCGGCATTCTTCAGTCCAAACGGCATGACCTTGTAGCAGTAGATGCCCCTGGAGGTCATAAAGGACGTCTTTTCTTGGTCGTCGGGATGCATCAGGATTTTGTTATATCCCGAAAAGGTGTCCATGAAGCTCATTAGTTGGTGCCCATTGGTGGCATCCACCAGCTTGTCTATATGAGGCAAGGGGAATGGATCCTTTGGGCAGGACTTGTTGAGGTCCGTAAAATCGATGCAGACTCTCCATTTTCCATTTTTCTTTTTCACAACCACCACATTGGCGAGCCAGTCGGGATATTGCACCTCTCTTATGAACCCTGCGTCGAGCAGGTTCTTGACCTCTTCGTTAATGATTTCATCCCTTTCGGGGGTGAACTTCCTTCTCTTTTGTCTAACAGGAGGATGCTCGGGATTTACTTGGAGCTGGTGCATGATGACGCTGGGGTCAATTCCGGGCATGTCTTCGTGGGACCATGCGAAGCAATCAGAGTTAGATCTTAGGAAATCGATCAGCCTCCATCTCAGATCTTTAGGCAGCTTGGAGCCTATCTTGAGGTTCCGCTCCGGGTTCCCTTCTATCAAGGGGACCTCATCCATGTCTTCAACCTCGGGTTCTTCAGCATGAGGAACGAGAGGTTGTTTCTGTGATTGCTATAAGGCTGGGGTCCTTCCCTTCAGAGTGGTTTGGTAACAAGACCTGGAATTCTCTTGGTCTCCTCTAATGACCTTTACGCCCCAGGGGGTAGGAAATTTTACCAATTGGTGAAGGGTTGATGGCACGGCTCCCATATCGTGAATCCAGGGCCTTCCTAGTATCACGTTGTACGACGAGGGACAGTCGACGACTAGGAACTTGGCGATTTGATTTATCCCCTCGGCGTAGACTGGGAGAAGGACTTCCCCCTCGGTTTGCTTCACCTCTCCGCTGAATACCACGAGCGGGACCGCTTTCCTGGTTAATGTTTTAGGGTCTAACCCTAAATCCATATATGCCGAGTGGAAGATAATGTTGCTGGAGCTGCCGTTATCCACCAATATTCGCTTAACCAAGCAGTTGGCTATAACAAGCGAGATAACGAGGGCGTCATGATGGGGAGCGAGGACTCGTTCCTGCTCCCTCGCAGTAAAGCTGATTTCGTCCGTTCCCAAGAGTGGGCGCTTGGGAGTCTCTGTCTCCTGACCGTCCTAGCATTGCGAGTACTTCGTTTGGCTGCGGCGCTGCTGATCCCGCTTACTTCTGATCCTCCGGAGATGACATGAATCACTCGTTCTTGAGGCGGAGGTAGCGCATGGACCATTTCGTTGGGGAGAGCGGGTCCCTATCTGTTAAGGAGATCCTTGGCCTTATCCGAGAGGAACTCCCTTAGATAACCCTTCTTGAGAAGCTCGGCTACTTCCATCCTTAAGGCTACACAGTCCTCCATGGTATGGCCGTGATCGTTGTGGAACCAACACCATCTTTTAGGGTTCCGGGTAGCGTCAGGGGACCTCATTTTAGGTGGCCATTTTACTTGTGGGCCCATCTGCCTCAAGACTTCAATGAGCTCCGGTTTGGATATCGCGAGGTGGGAGATGCTGGGCCAAGTCGAAATCATCATTCCTTCGGACCGAGGTAAGGGGCGATGTTGGTATCTGCCCCTGCTCTGATTGGTGGACTCCCGGGAAGATCGGGGTCGGATGATTTCTTCACGCTCGTCTTTCGATGGTTTGGAGGGCTTCTGATCGTATTTGGAGGAAGCCTTGGTCCTGCTTACGACGTCTTCTTCCCATCTTACTTGGGCCCAGGCACGGGATAGTACATCCGCCATGTCTCTGCATCTGTACTTAGTTAATTCCTTGTAGAGCTCTCCCTCCGGAAGTAGACCCTTCTTGAAGGCTGAGATTGCTGTATCGGCGTTGCACTAGGGTATGGAGACCTTCTCCTGGTTGAAACGAGCTATGTAGGAGCGTAGGGATTCGTTTCTGTATTGTTGGATCTCGTAGAGGTCATCTGATCTCTTCTCCAGGCGGCGGCTGCTAGCGAACTGTTTCACGAACTTGTCGCTGAGGGCGGCGAAGGATGCTAGGGACCCCGTGGGGAGGTTGATATACCATTGGAGGGCAGGACCGGTTAGAGTTGACCTGAAGCCCTTGCACATGGTGGCTTCCCTTGCGCCTTTCGGAATAGCCACGGCTACCATGCGTTGCTTGTACTGGGCGATGTGGTTGTCAGGATCTCATGTTCCCTCGTACATCTTGATGCTCGGAAAGGAGAACTTTCGAGGCATCTCGATCGAAGCAATCTCCTTCACGAAAGGCGTGTCGGAGTACGACCTGGGATCACTTCTTCGGATGGAGGGAGCTACTCCGGGGAGCCTTTCCACCATGGGTTGGATGGTGCCGAACTTTTCGGATACCACCTTCTCTAGGTAAGCAGCTAAAGCTGGATCCGAGATCTCGGGATGATCAGGTGAGTACTCTTCGTCCTCCGTATCGGGTTCGTCTTCTTCATCTTCTCGGGTTACGTCTTGAATGTTTTCTTGACCGCCGGGTTCGTCTCCGGGCTGATGAGGCGTCTCCTCGTCGTCGTGCGGGGTGTTGAGCGAAGCCATAGGTCGAACTTTGGTTCTGAACCGTTTTCGTTTGTTCCCCAATGCCCCGAGGGATCGGTTTTCTCGTCTGAGAGCGATGTTCTCGGCTTCCATGGCGTCTAGCTTCTCGACGCTTTGTTACAGTTGCTTGGAGTGTTCTCCAAGTTGATCTTTTAGGTATTGAACTTCCTGGACGAGTTCTAGACCTGCAGGTGCGGTTTCCTGAGCCTTGTGAAGGTCGGTGATTTGACTCTGAAGGGTTTCGAATCGGCTCAGAAGCTCCTTCTCCTTCGGGGTCAGATCGGCTTGATTGGAATCGTCTTCTGGTGCCATCGTCACGTAGTTGAGTTACTCCCCTCCTTCTAGTGCGAAACTGTTATGATATTTTTGTGTAGGGTCGTTTTAGTACTACGGAACACTGGAAGACTAATGGATTTTGTGTGTTTATATGTGTGTAAAGAAGAGAAACTGAGGCAAAGGGATGTATTATTGAGTGATTTCGGGATTACAACGTGTTGGGTGTATAAACCCTAGTTCTATCGCCTAACTCTTTAATCTCTAAGCCCCAAAGTGTCGATCCCTTGTTCTAGGGTTTGGGCTCCCCTTTTATAGTTGATGTAAGTCGGTCAATCTTGGGCGGCTTCTGTAATATTCAGGAATATATTAGTTTTCCCTTGATATGGGAAACTTCCATATTCATGCGGAGGATCGGATCCTTGGTCCTTACGGCAAGGGTTGGGCCTTGGTTCCTCGATACAAGGACTGGACCCTGGGTACTTGTTTAATGGAGGTCGGGCCCTGGTGCCACCTCATGGAGATGGGTTCTCTAAGTCGAGGAGGGACCCTGGGTCCTTTCAAAACGAGGGCCCGGAAGTCGAGGCCCCTTCGGAGGCTGGAAGAAATTCTAGCCTTGGATATTTTTCCCCAACAGTTGTATCCATGATGTGGGCAGTCGCGCTGGTAGGACTTGAAACTGTTCCAGGTATCCTTGAAAGATTCTCCAGGTTCCTGAGTGAATGTAGCAATTTTCCTTCTCCAGTCCTCAGCACGTGACTCATCAAAGAAGTTACGCAGGAATGCGTTTTTGATGTCCTTCCAGGTGGTGAGGGAACCTGGTGGTAGTTGTCGCAGCCACTGCAAAGCATCTCCTGATAGAGAGTATTTGAAAAGCTTGCAGAAAAGATAGTCTTCAGGGACTCCGTTAGCTTTGATGGAAGATATAATATCTTAGTATCTTTCCAGATGGTCCATAGGATGCTCATGAGATAACCCACAGAAGGGTATCTGTCCTACGAGACCGTAGTACTGCGGCTTGAGCTCGAAATCTCCTCTCTGAATAGCAGGAGGGCGGATGGCTAATCGGTTGGTATAAAACTGATCTGGACGGTTGTAATCAGCTAAGGTTCTAGCTCCGTTGGCTTCATCTGCAGGGTGGATGAAGTCTGTAGTGTCTTGCTTAGGAATGATTTCTTTTTGAGCATTCAGCTTCTGACCTGCTGCGTTACGCAGGTGACCATCTTGATCACGCAGGTCTCCATTCTCATCGGTTCTGAGAATAATAGGCGCTACCATTGTTATGATATTTTTGTGTAGGGTCGTTTTAGTACTACGGAACACTGGAAGACTAATGAATGGATACGAGTTTGTATATGTTTAGAGAAGAGAAATTGAGGCCAAGAGCTGTATTATTGAGTATATTCGGCGTTACAACGTTTTGGGTGTATAAACCCTAGTTTTCTAGCCTAACTCTCTAAACTCTAAGCCCCAAAGTGTCGATCCCTTGTTCTAGGGTTTGGGTTCCCCTTTTATAGTTGATGTTGTCGGTCAATCTTGGGCGGCTTCCATAATATTCACGAATATATTAGTTTCCCCTCGATTTGGGAAACTTCCATATTCATGCGGAGGATTCGTTCCTTGGTCCTTACGGCACTGGCTGGGCCTTGGTTCCTCGATGCAGGGACTGGACCCTGGGTACTTGTTTAATGGAGGTCGGGCCCTGGTGCTACCTCATGGAGATGGGTTCTTCAAGTCGAGGAGGGACCCTGGGTCCTTCCCAAACGAGGGCCCGGAGTCGAGGCCCCTTCGGAGGCTGGAGGAAATTCTAGCCTTGGATATTTTTCCCCAACAGTTTGCCCCTTATTCCTTGATTGCTTCGTAGGGATCAAGGGATAACATGTAGCCTTGGATCTTGATACCACTTCTTCCAGCAGGAGAAGGGTTTGGGGTCTGGACGACATGAGGAGTTAATTTGTAATATGATTGCTTAGTTGGAATGGGCCTTAGGGGAAATAAGGATCGCGGCCCGGTCGTGATGATGCTAGGTCGGCGAAGTATTTTGGAGATAATTTTTGGAAATTTGCCGAGAATCGCGAATATCTTACAAATTTTTGCCTTTCCTTTTTCTTTCTTTCCTTCCCTTCAACAAAAAAATGGAAAGCCGTTCCAGGTATATAATTGGATGTCTCGACGCCTCTGGTCAACACGAATTTAGGTTTTCCCCTGTCCTTCTTATTGGAAGTAGATGTCGAACGTTCCAGCTTTCTCGAAACCGTTCCTTACCCCTGGTGTTGGCGGACGTGTCAGGCCCCGTCGCTTGTTTGGTGATCCTTTTGATTCCCCAATTCTAACACCTAGTGTGGTTTCGGGAACCGATGATGAAGGAGTTCATGTGGCCCCTGTTCGCCCTCGTCGCTTCTGTTCTTTCGACACTTTGAGTGAAGATGAAGATGGCCCGAGGTCTGTTATTAAGGAAGGTGATCTAGCGGGGATCCGCCGTAGATATTCCTTACCTGATACGGTGGGGATCAGGTGTGCGGGAGAGTTCGAGCGAGCTCCTGATGGAGGAAGGGACGAGATAGCGATCTTTGAGGCTTATTTGGAGGCCGGCTTTAGAGGAGGGATTCCTTCTTTGATCGCGGAGGTGGCGTCGTACTTGATGATTTCATCCCTCTCGGGAGCGAACTTCCTTCTCTTTTGTCTAACAGGAGGATGCTCGGGATTTACTTGGAGCTGGTGCATGATGACGCTGGGGTCGATTCCGGGCATGTCTTCGTGGGACCATGCGAAGCAATCGGAGTTAGATCTTAGGAAATCGATCATCCTCTGTCTCAGATCTTTAGGCAGCTTGGAGCCTATCTTGAGGTTCCGTTCCGGGTTCCCTTCTATCAGGGGGACATCGTCCATGTCTTCAACCTCTGGTTCTTCGGCATGAGGAACGAGAGGCGGCTTCTGTAATTGCTATAAAGCCTGGGTCCTTCCCTTCAGGGTAGTTTGATAGCAAGACCTGGAATTCTCGTGGTGAAGGGTTGATGGCACGGCTCCCATATCGTAGATCCAGGGCCTTCCTAGTATCACGTTATAAGACGAGAGACAGTCGACGACCAGGAACTTGGCGGTTTGATTTATCCCCTCGGCATAAACTGGGAGAAGGACTTCCCCCTCGGTTTGCTTCACTTCTCCGCTGAATCCTATGAGCGGGACCGCTTTCCTGGTTAATGTTTTAGGATCTAACCCTAAATCCATATAGGCCGAGTGGAAGATAATGTTGCTGGAGCTGCCATTGTCCACCAATATTCGCTTAACCAAGCAGTTGGCTATAACAAGCGAGATAACGAGGGCATCATGATGGGGGGCGAGGACTCGTTCCTGCTCCCTCGCAGTAAAGCTGATTTCGTCTGTTCCCATGAGAGGGCGCTTGGGAGTCTCGGTCTCCTGACCGTTCCTAGCATTGCGGGTACTTCGTTTGGCAGCGGCGCTGCTGATCCCGCTTTCTTCTGATCCTCCGGAGATAACATGAATTACTCGTTCTTGAGGCGGAGGTAGCGCAGGGACCGTTTCGTTGGGGAGAGTGGGTCCCTCTCTGTTAAGTAGATCCTTGGCCTTATCCGAGAGGAACTCCCTTAGATAACCCTTTTTGAGAAGCTCGGCTACTTCCATCCATAAGGCTACACAGTCCTCCATGGTATGGCCGTGATCGTTGTGGAACCCACACCATCTTTTAGGGTTCCGGGTAGCGTCAGGGGACCTCATTTTAGGTGGCCACTTTACTTTGTGGGCCCATCTGCCTCAAGACTCCAATGAGCTCCGGTTTGGATATCGCGAGGTGGGAGATGCTTGGCCAAGTTGAAACCATCATTCCTTCGGACCGAGGTAAGGGGCGATGTTGGTATCTGCCCCTGCCCTGATTGGTGGATTCCCCAGGAAGATCGGGGTCGGATGATTTCTTCACGCTCGTCTCTCGATGGTTTGGAGGGCTTCTGATCGTATTTGGAGGAGGCCTTGGTCCTGCTCACGACGTCTTCTTCCCATCTTACTTGGGCCCAGGCACGGGATAGTACATCCGCCATGTCTCTGCATCTGTACTTAGTTAATTCCTTGTAAAGCTCCCCCTCCGGAAGTAGACCCTTTTTGAAGGCTGAGATTGCTGTATCGGCGTTGCACTCGGGTATGGAGACCTTCTCCTGGTTGAAAAGAGCTATGTAGGAGCGTAGGGATTCGTTTCTGTATTGCTGGATCTCGTAGAGGTCATCTGATCTCTTCTCCAGGTGGCGGCTGCTAGCGAACTGTTCCATGAACTTGTCGCTGAGGGCGGCGAAGGATGCTATGGACCCCGTGGGGAGGTTGATATACCATTGGAGGGCAGGACCGGTTAGAGTTGACCCAAAGCCTTTGCACATGGTGGCTTCCCTTGCGCCTTTCGGAATAGCCACGGCTACCATGCGTTGCTTGTACTGGGCGATGTGGTTGTCAGGATCTCCTGTTCCCTCGTACATCTTGATGCTCGGAAAAGAGAACTTTCGAGGCATCTCGATCGAAGCAATCTCCTTCACAAAAGACGTGTCGGAATACGACCTGGGATCACTTCTACTAATGGGGGGAGCTACTCCGGGGAGCCTTTCCACCATGGATTGGATGGTGCCGAATTTTTCGGATACCACCTTCTCTAGGTAAGCAGCTAAAGCTGGATCCGAGATCTCGGGATGATCAGGTGAGTACTCTTCGTCCTCCGTATCGGATTCGCCTTCTTCTTCTTCTCGGGTTACGTCTTGAATATTTTCTTTACCGTCGGGTTCGTCTCCGGGCTGTTGAGGCGTCTCCTCATCGTCGTGCGGGGTGTTGAGCGAAGCCATAGGTCGGACTCTGGTTCTGAACCATTTTCGCTTGTTCCCTATTGCCCCGAGGGATCGGTTTTCTTGTCTGAGAGCGATGTTATCGGCTTCCATGGCGTCTAGCTTTTCGACGCTTTGTTGCAATTGCTTGGAGTGTTCTCCAAGTTGATCTTTTAGGTATTGAACTTCCTGGACGAGTTCTAGACCTGCAGGCGCGGTTTCCTGAGCCTTGTGAAGGTCGGTGATTTGACTCTGAAGGGTTTCGAATCGGCTCAGAAGCTCCTTCTCCTTCGGGGTCAAATCGGCTTGATTGGAATCGTCTTCCGGTGCCATCGTCACGTAGTTGAGTTACTCCCCTCCTTCTAGCGCCAAACTGTTATGATATTTTTGTGTAGGGTCGTTTTAGTACTACGGAACACTGGAAGACTAATGAATGGATACGAGTTTGTATATGTTTAGAGAAGAGAAATTGAGGCCAAGAGCTGTATTATTGAGTATATTCGGCGTTACAACGTTTTGGGTGTATAAACCCTAGTTTTCTAGCCTAACTCTCTAAACTCTAAGCCCCAAAGTATCGATCCCTTGTTCTAGGGTTTGGGTTCCCCTTTTATAGTTGATGTTGTCGGTCAATCTTGGGCGGCTTCCATAATATTCACGAATATATTAGTTTCCCCTCGATTTGGGAAACTTCCATATTCATGCGGAGGATTCGTTCCTTGGTCCTTACGACAAGGGCTGGGCCTTGGTTCCTCGATGCAGGGACTGGACCCTGGGTACTTGTTTAATGGAGGTCGGGCCCTGGTGCTACCTCATGGAGATGGGTTCTTCAAGTCGAGGAGGGACCCTGGGTCCTTCCCAAACGAGGGCCCGGAAGTCGAGGCCCCTTCGGAGGCTGGAGGAAATTCTAGCCTTGGATATTTTTCCCCAACAACCATAGCTCGTCGGGTGGTATCGATCGATGTTAGGTGATCTATATCGATCGATGTCGGATGAAGAGTATCGGTCGACGGTCGGTGGTCGAGCGATGAAGTGCGGCGAGTATCGGCCGTCAAAGAAGGTGTCTCGGTCGACTGTGGTAGAGCAGTATCGGTCGACGAACGGGTGTTGATGTCGATCGATGTCGGTGTATCGGTCGACAAAGTAGAGGTAATGTCGATCGATGTGGAACGTAAATTCTTGCGGATGCTACGCTCCAAACTGTGGGGGTCTTCTGAGTACACAAGATGATGATTCTTGTTGCTTCTAGTATTGCTGGGCATGTACCTGAAAAACAAGAAAAAATTAAATAACCTAGACCTAATCAGATTAAATCTAATGGTGATCTTAGCTCCTCGGCAACGGCGCCAAATTTGATCTCACTCAAATTACCCTAGGAGTGAATTACTCTCTCAAATAAGAGGTTCAGATGTAGTACTTAGGGATCAAATTCACGGGGAGCGAAGAAACACAAAAGATAGTAATCCTTAGTGACTAAGCTAGGTTGAAATGGTTTAAATGTAAATTGCAGTTGTGAGCAATGTTTGATTGCTCAAGAGAATGTTTTAGAGTTGTAGGTATTAAGAGAAAATAGTTAGATTCAAGGTTACTATTCAGTTGGTTCAGGATTATAATGCTATGGATGTTTTAAATGAGTTGCTTGCATATACTAAAGAACTTTGATTCTTTATATTTGCCTAATAACTGTCGTTACTAGACTTGTCTATTGACCTGTCTGCCGACAATATCGATCGATGTTTGACAGCTTGTATCGATCGATATGTGTGTCATCGATCGATTACTATATTTGAGTATCGATCGATATAGCTCTAGATCGAATCGAATATGTGTACATCGATCGATGGAGTATCTCGTCGTCATTTCTTCAAATGCGTCATCGATCGATTACACGAAATGTGTATCGATCGATATGTATCTCTGGATATCGACCTCGACGTCTGATCTTCAAGTCATCTCGGGAAAACTCTCCTTTAAGCTCCAAATGGTACCTTGCCTGTGCTGTCTTGCAGCTTATAGGCTCCTGCCCCTTGCACCCCTATTACCTGATAGGGCCCCTCCCATCCGGGGGCGAGTTTTCCGGCTGATTTGTCTTTTGTGTGGTTACAGACTCGCCTTAGGACCCAGTCCCCTTCTTGGAAGGTTCTGGATCTCACCTTCTTGTTGTAGCTCTTGGCTACTTTTATTTGGTACGACGCGTTCCTCAGGCGGGCTGCTTCTTTTTTTTCGTCTAAGAGTTCTAGGCTTAGGTACATCAGCTCGTCATTTTCCTTGGGGGTTAGGATGTTGGAGATCGTGGTCTTGACGTGTACCTCTGTTGGTATTGCTGACTCGGTGCCGTAGACGACTGAAAAAGGGGTTTCTTGGGTAGCCGTCTTTGGAGTTGTTCGGTAGGCCCAGAGGACTCCGTGTAACTCTTCTGCCCAGCGTTTCTTGAGCATGTTCACTTCCGTTTTGTTGGTTGATTCTGCTTGTCCGTTTGATTGTGGGTGCCTTGGTGCTGAATATGAGAGTTTGATATCCCAATCTTTGCAGAAGTCCTGGAAGTCGCTGCTGGTAAATTGGGGTCCGTTGTCTGTGACAATTTCCTGAGGTGCTCCGAAACGGGTTATTATGTTCGTCCAGATGAGTTTCCTGATCTGGAGGTCTGTGATTTTTGCCAAGGCTTTGGCTTCTACCCACTTTGTGAAGTAATCGGTCATTACTAGGAGGAAGACCTTCTGCCCCGGCGCCATTGGAAATTTCCCCACGATGTCCATGCCCCATTTACGGAAAGGCCATGGGGAACTTAAGGACTTCAGGTTCTCTGGTGGTAAGTTGGAAATTGGGGCGTGTTTCTGGCATTGGCTACATGTTTTGGCCTGTTTGAGGGAATCCTTCGCCATGGTAGGCCAGTAATAACCGGCTCTTCTCGCCCTGAGAACCAGGCTCCGTCCGCTGGAGTGCGAACCGCATTCCCCATCGTGGAGTTCCTCTAGTATTCGTGTGGCTTCTCTAGGGGATAGACATTGTAGGTAGGGTCCTGAGAAGGATCTTCTATATAGTTTTCCTTCTGAGATGCAGTATCTGGCCGCTTGTCTCATGATCTTCCGGCTCTCCTCTCGATTTTCAGGTAGGACATCGTTTCTTAGGTAGTCGGTGATAGGGGTCATCCAGGTTACACCTTCGTCTACTACCGTCACCTCTTCCGGTTCAGCCTCTTTCTGAGTTGATGGCCATTGCAGAACCAACAACGGAATACTCATATGTTCCTTGGTTTCTAGTGCGGAACCCAGGTTTGCTAGAGCATCGGCTTGGGAGTTTTGTTCTCTAGGTATTTGGGTAAGCTTATAGCTTGTGAATTGGTTTAGGAGACGTTTGGCCATGGATAGATACTTGATCATGCTAGGGTCTTTGGCTTGATAATCCCCTTGAGCTTGACTGATGATGAGCTGCGAGTCACTGAAAACTTGGATGTCTCTTGCTCCCATTTCCTTGGCTAATTCTAGGCCTGCTATCAAAGCCTCGTATTCTGCCTCATTATTTGTTGCTTTGAAGTTGCAGCGTACAGCCCTTGAGGCCGATTCTCCCGTAGGGGAGGTCAGAACCAGTCCTACCCCTGCACCTCTCACGTTGCTGGAGCCATCCACGTGCAGGGTCCATTGACCCTCTTCCGCTTCTTTTCCCTGGAGCGTAGTTTCTAGATCTGGGTCCGGGAGCATATAGGGAGAGAATTCAGCCACGAAATCAGCTAGGACCTGGGACTTGATAGCGGTGGCGGGGCTGAAGGTTACGTCGTACTCTCCTAATTCTACGGCCCATTTCGCCAGACGTCCTGATACCTCGGGTTTATGGAGGACTGCTTTGATGGGGAAGGAGGTGACTACCACGACTTGGTGGGACTGGAAGTAGGGAGGTAGCTTCCGGGCCGCGACCACTAAGGTGAGGGCTAATTTCTCTATCCGGCTGTAGCGAGTTTCTGCGTCTAGCATGGATTTGCTAACGTAGTAAATGGGATGTTGTCTTCTTTCCTCCTCCCTTACGAGGACTGCGCTGACTGCGTGTTCGGACACGGCGAGGTAAAGCAGTAGGGTCTCCCCTTCTAGAGGTTTAGATAGGAGTGGTGGAGTAGTGAGATAGGCCTTGAGGTCGGACAGTGCGGCTTCGCACTTCTCTGTCCACTGAAAGTCCTTAGGGTTCTTTAGTGTTTCGAAGAAGGCGTGGGACTTGTCAGAAAGCATGGAGATGAATCTGCTGAGGGCTGCCATTCTTCCTTTGAGTTTTTGAATCTCTTTGACGTTCCGTGGTGGAGGAATCGCCTGGATGGCCATTATTTGCTCCGGATTTGCTTCTATGCCCCTGTGGGTGACTATATATCCCAGGAATTTCCCGGAACTTACTCCAAAGGAACATTTAGAGGGGTTGAGCTTCATATTGTATTTCCTCAGGGTGGTGAATGCTTGCTGGAGATGTGAGATATGATCTTCCGAGTTAAGGGATTTTACCAGCATGTCGTCGATGTAGACTTCCATGGTCTGGCCTATCTGATCAGCAAACATCGTGTTGACCAGCCTCTGATAGGTGGATCAAGCATTCTTCAGTCCAAACGGCATGACCTTGTAGCAGTAGATGCCCCTGGAGGTCATAAAGGATGTATTTTCTTGGTCGTCGGGATGCATCAGGATTTGGTTATATCCCGAAAAGGCGTCCATGAAGCTCATTAGTTCTCTGCGACAGCCAACGACAAGTGACCGAACAAGTGCGGAAGATATGGAAAAAATAACAAAAGACGAAAATCGTACAAAAAGGGTTTTGTTTAGAGTTGGGACTGGACCTTAAGGAAGGCTGCCTACGTACCCCTTTCGAGGATCAAGTCGGACGTAGTTCAGTTGGAAGGGTTTGAACAAGAGATCGAACTGTCTGGCGGAGTTCGTCTAGTATGAGCGTTAGTCATAGAAACGGGCGTGTCGAGAATAACGCCTAGGGTTTCTATGTGCGGAACTCTGAGTAAAAGGATTGGTAGATCCTTCCGCTAGAAATAAGGGTTTGCGGACAAGATGAAACTAGAACGAGAGGCGGCCGGACGTTCTAGGTCCTGCCTTGCTAGTCTACCGCCTCAATTCTAAGTTCTTAAGCTAACAGGAGCTCTCTAGGTCTCCAATCTCGGATTTGCTTTCTCTCAAGGATTTTCGCTCTGCCTTTTCTTCTCTCCCAAAGCTCCTTTATATACTCCTTCTTATGACGGTCTATTCTCCTTTTGGGCCGCAGAGCGGGCTTTTTCCATTTTCGTCGGTCTTCATATTTATCGGGAAACTTGACATTTATCTTCGGGAAACTTGACATTTATCCTTATGGAAATTTAGCATTTATTTTGTTATGTAAAGATAAACGTAAATCGTCCTATCTATATCAGATAATCGTAAAGAAACTGTCCGATCGTGTTTGGTCCCTTTCGGGCCGTTTCTAGGACTTCCGTTGTTTTCTACGATTTCTTCGGAAGATCTTCATTCCTTCGTAGAGCTGAGACGAGTGGTGTCTTAAGATAACCATCGTCGTTTCGTCTGGAGAATTTAAGATCTTCCTTTCCGTTGATATCTTACGAATTTCCGAAATGTTTCCGATGATCTTGGTTTGGAGTAAGAATCGAGAGTTTCGTACGCGGAATCTCAATGATTCATTCCGCGAGGACTCGGAGAGATTCAAAGTACAGATTCCTGACGGCCAGGGCCTGGGACTCGTGCACGGAAGATTATCGCTCGAGGACCCGGGCCAGCATGGCGCTAGGTGCCCGGCGCCTAGAGGCAGCACGGACGCTAGGCGCCCGGCGCCTAGAGGCAGCACGGGCGCTAGGCGCCCGGCGCTTATAGGCAGCACGGGCGCTAGGCGCACGGCGCCTAAAGGCAGCACGGGCGCTAGGCGCCCGGCGCCTAGTGGCAGCACGGGCACTAGGCGCCCGGCGCCTAGTGGCAGCAAGGGCGCTAGGCGCCCGGCGCCTAGAGGCGGCACACGGGCGCTAGGTGCCCAGCGCCTAGTGGCAGCACGGGCGCTAGGTGCCCGGCGCCTAGTGGCAGCACGGGCGCTAGGCCCCCGGCGCCTAGTGGCAGCACGGGCGCTAGGCACCCGGCGCCTAGTGGCAGCACGTGCATCTCGGCGAGGGCTTCTATTTGATATCTTGCTCGTTTTCTGGGTCCTCACGGTTTGAGAGAACCGACTCTTTGAAGTTTCAAGGCGGAGTCTTTGTCTTTCGGCCTGTCCAAACTTAGATTACTTCCCGTTTCTTCCGTATACTTTCGTATGGTCGTGTCATCTTAGCTACGGATCTAATGTCTCTCGGTTCTTCTTGATTGTATCATCGAAGTTTTACGACTAAATCTTATTTGGTTTTCTCGTAAAGTTTATCGTGTAAATCAAGAACGATCGACTTTAACATAGGTTCTTTAAGCTATACGACTTGTCTTGCTTTGACGCTTGTTTTATGGAAAGTCTGCGCATGATAAATAGTTTTAGCCGTTGATTTCGAGAGAACCGTTTTTGACCCCAACAGTTAGCCCCCCAGCCTGTAAGACGCGGAGACGATCTTGCGGGCAGAAGATTATGTATTGAAAATCGAAATTTGTGGCTATGAATATTTCATTGCGGACATCCACATCACCTTTGGTTGCCGATCTTGAACATGACGTCGGAAAGACCGTGAGTTTGTTGCTCAATGTGAAGAAAGAGAAGAACATATGTCCTCGAAAGTCCGTCGTCTTCAAGAGAAGATTCAGAGTCTTGAGGAGACGGGGACTCGCAAGTTTGACGGAGAGGACTTCGACTCGATTCTCGCTGGTCTGAAACCCGTGTGCACCCTTGTCCCGGATTCGGAGGGTTCGGAGGACCACGACTACGCAGTCAAGTATCGTGAAGCCGGCGCATATGAAACATGCAGCGGTGGTGCGACCAATAGAGGCGACGGTGAGACCGTTTGTACTTTGGGTGAGTTTTGAGGATGAAGGTGATGCTCCGGGGAGCGTCTAGGTTTATCAATCCCTTCGGAGATTTTTATTTTTATTGTGTTTTGGCCGTTAAGAGGCCATGATGTACATTTGTGGGACTGGCCGTTGGTGGCTTCGAGTCCTGGCCTTTTTCAGGGCGTCTGTTGAACTCTGCGGCTCAATCTTTATAAAATATTAATGTTGCGTTTTCAGAACTTCTATCTATCGAAGTTAGAGGGACAGGGTGTGAGTTGTCGTCTCATTCCTGCCTCCCCGATGATCACCGTATCCGTCGTTTGTACAAAGCGAGATTTTCCTGCGGTTTACGATTTACGCGAAAATTCGTGGAAACGTACAGACTTGAGTGAAGAGACAAGTTTTGGGATCTCGCGTCGTTGACGCTTTGCCTATGAGATGTTAAGATACCAGCAAGGCTGGGTTTAGGGCAAGACCTAGGTTTACTCTCAGACTGAGGCTGTGCGATGACAAATCGGCTTTCGTTTTGCCTGTTTGTGATTTTAACCTGATTCGTACCGTTTTAAAATCCGTGAAGTGGTATCGGCTTATATGATTTGTCTGGGCACGAATCGAGCTACTTCCTTTACGAAGTGCTGAACCAAATTTGGATTTTTTGTATAGCGCGCTATGGGATCCTTGTCGGATGTAAAAGAGCCTCCCTTAGGTGGCTTGTCTGTTTAGGACGTTAGAGTTCGTTTGTTGTGATCAGCAACAACGATATGATGCCGTTTAGAAGGTGTATGAAGGTTTTTATCGAAAAACAAATATTCAGGCACGAAGCGACGTCTCGCAGTGCTTTGAAGTTTGTTTTTCTTATGCCATAAAGGACTATGGGCTTTTAGAAATCGCGGAATGTTTCCGGGCGATAGTTTATGATTTACTTGGTGGATACTGGATCCATTGTTGAGGCCGTTTAGCGATTGGCGAGTTTGTTTGCGAAGAATTTCGAAAATTCGGTTTCTGTGTTTTAAAGAGTTTCGAAAATCTGGTTTCTTCAAAAAACGTGGGATTATACAAGCATACACATTTCAAATGTGTACGAGTTAATTTTCCCTTGTGCCGCATTTCAAATGTTCGCGGGCTTGGAGATGTTTTGCGAATGTTCGTAGTCAGAAACTGTTGTTTCAGTTTGGACGTGCAAGTTATAAAATTTTGATCGAGGAATTAGGACCAGGGGTCGCATATATTTGACCCAGGGAGAAGCGTCTACCATCGCTTTGCTTCGCGAAGTGTTGGCCTTCCGGGATTTTAAGGACGACTCGTATAACTCTTGGAGCTTTGTCACGAGTGTTTCTTTTCATGCTTTGTTTACGGGGCGTATAGAACTTAATCAGTCGATGTTAAGTTCAAATTTTTCCGTTAACCGTATGGCTGTTAGGACTGATTTTATTACGAGAAATTTATCACATGATTTCCGTTTTTGGGCTATGCGACAGAGTTGCTCGCGTAATGGCACTTGGCGTTTTACGACGAATCGTGGATTATTGTTTGGCCCTTAAGTGATTGAAGCGGCGATCGTTCAGCTGTTTTGTCTTGGCGTGAAGGTTGTGTTCAGCCGTTTAACCAAGGAGTTGGTAAACGATCAGACCGCGATCCTTTCGCATTAAGGCTATATTGGTTCACGATTGTCCTTAATGGTGATGCCGAATTCAGGTCCGGACTTTATTGAAAGATGTAGTTGGCCGAGGACCGAATAGAGTTCGTCGAGATAGACATGCCAATCATAGCGGAGTTTTCCAAGTTATGGGCGATGGCTTTCTGAAACGATTTTCCGCTTTAGGTTTCAGTTATACGATAGATGCTTTGTATAAAGTTTCCTTTGGTCGCATGAAAATTGTTTCATTTTATCCGAGGTAATAAAGTTTAAGGAATCGACGAAGAACATGTTCGGATTCAGTTTTGGGTTATTTCCCGCTTGGACGTAATTTTTCGTATTGCGATGTCGTTTTGCATGAGACCGATCTTGGTTTTCCTTATGCTGTTTTTGTGTAACATGTTCTTGTTATACGAAAGTAATGGATGACCGGTTTCATGAAGATAGAAAATCGCAGATAGTCAAATAGTCTTGTTTCCGTGGTTTACACGGGAAATGTTTCCGCTTTGATTTCGTTTTTTGGCGAAAGTTGCTTCGCGTTACTCATGAAGTTTTACCGAAGGTTATTTCGTTAATTTTGTAGCTCACCGTCGTGCTATTAGTCTGACGTTGTACGAGTTTCTTGTCGCGAGTTTGCAACAAGAGACGGTGTAGAGTTTTCAAGACTATGTTTGTAACGGTTTGACCACGCCGTTATGCCGCTGGCGTTTCGGACAAATCTTAGAGTGTCGTTTTCCTTTTGGAATGAATTTTTTCTTTAGGAAGTAGAATGAGTATGCCAACGATGCATGGCGATCGTTTCTCGGTTTTTCGAGAGATTAGATCGGTCTGCATGTTCTGCCTAGATAGTCAAGGAACAATAGAACAAAACTGGAAGAAAATGCCTACGACTTAGCTTGCTAGACTATCCACCTAGGTCCTAAGTTCCCTAAATTTTCCGGCAGTTTACAAGACGTTTTCATTCCTATCCTACGAAAAGATTTAAACCTTGATAAAACTATCAAAGTCGTACGTACCTTAGTCTCATTGATTACTCGAGATTGCCTCATGTCCGTTCCTCTTTGTCTTCTAACGTTTCATTGTCAAAGGTCTTCGAAAAGTCTGACACTGAATCGAGAATCGATTTTTGATGAGACCCGAAGGAACAGTGCAGAATCGTTGCAGAATCGTTGAAGCAAAGGGAGGAGAAGTAGGTGAAACTCGAAGAAGGCTAAGGTGGGTGGACAAGTGAAAACGATTGGCAAGACGTCACTTGAGTGGGGCTTCATACTTCGTCAAGCTATGAGTGAACTGGTCAGGTCAAGAAGCTTATGATCTTGTTTTTCTTTACGAATATTTCGTAAAATATTGCCGAGCTTTTACTTTACTAGAGTTTTTCAACCAAATATTGTCGAGTTAATTTTACGGAAACTGTTTCGTAAAATGTTGTCGAGTTTAATCGTGCAGAAGTTGTCTCGTGAAGTATTGTCTAGGATTATTTTACGAAAGGTGCAAAGTATTGGGTTGGACTATCGTAGGGATAGTTTTGCGAGGATTTGCCGCGTTCGCCGAATGTTTTGTTGTCCGGCGACCAGCGCAACGCGGGCGCGTTAACCGCCCGACTCCTAGAGGCAGCACGGGCGGGCGTGCTAGCCGCCCGGCGCCTAGGGACAGAACGGGCGTGCTAGCCGCCCGGCGCCTAGGGACAGCACGAGCGTGCTAGCCGCCAGGCGCCTAGGGACAGCACGGGCGTGCTAGCCGCCCGGGACTGTGCTTCCTCGTGGGACCTGCATGTTTTTCTCGGTTTTTTAAAGGTTTCTCGATCGACACTTAGTCTCTCGGGGTTTCTTTAATTGTTTTTCCGAGACTTTTGGACATCGATTCCATCATGATCCCAGCAAGGAATTGTTTCTTAGAACGTTGTTGACCTTTATTTTACGAGAGTCATTTCACAAAATGTTGTCGAGTTAATTTTACGGAAACTGTTTTGTAAAATGTTGTCGAGTTTAATCATGCAAAAGCTGTCTCGTGAAATATTTTCGAGAATTTATTTTACAAACGGTGTTCCGTAAAATGTTATCGAATTTTAGCATTAGAAACGCTGATTGGTAACCCGATTAGTCGCGCTTTCTGTTTCATGAGTAATCTGGGGTTTCTCCGCGATTTTCAGGAGAACAAGTCTTTATTTTTCCGGGAAATTCTAAAAAACATTTCCAGTCAAAACTCTACTCGATCCTACTCTAAAATCGTATGTGGGTCGTTTAGCCGTGATTCGGGCCCCTTTTGGGCCGTCTTGGGACTTAGACGTTTTTACGATTTTTCTTTAGAAAAAGCCGTTGATGTGGCGCTGGTTTTTCCGAAAGGATTTCAATTCCCCGTATAGTTAAGGCAACTGGTGTTCAAGCTAACCATAGCCGTTTTATACGGCGGGCAGGAATCCGTCTCGACTCCCAAGTCTTTTTATGAATTTTCCCGAAGTCTTTCTTTGATAATCCCAAACGAGGGGAGTTGTGTCCATGGACCCGAGGACCGTGTTGCAGAAACTTGGACGGGGGTACATGGTTGATTGGACCCGAACTTGGTCGGGATGGTCCGTTCTCGGGACGTTTGTCCGTAAGATGATAATCTTAAATAACCGTTTGCATAAGCGTTGGTCGTAGGAGCAATCACCGCTGAAGTTGTTTTACCAGCGTCGATGTGAGCTGCGAGTTTTTCTTTCATATTTCCAGACATTGCTTTGATCAAGCGTTTTGCGGCCGTAAGAGTAAGAGTAATCCGTCCTCCCCTCCTTCTAGCGCCAAACTGTGGGAACCGAAATTCGCACTGTCAATTTTGATTAAGTAAAAACAGAGGAAAGCCAAGTTAACCCAACTTTCCCTGAAGGCCCGGATTCTCTGCGACAGCCAACGACAAGTGACCGAACAAGTGCGGAAGATATGGAAAAAATAACAAAAGACGAAAATCGTACAAAAAAGGGTTTTGTTTAGAGTTGGGACTGGACCTTAAGGAAGGCTGCCTACGTACCCCTTTCGAGGATCAAGTCGGACGTAGTTCAGTTGGAAGGGTTTGAACAAGAGATCGAACTGTCTGGCGGAGTTCGTCTAGTATGAGCGTTAGTCATAGAAACGGGCGTGTCGAGAATAACGCCTAGGGTTTCTATGTGCGGAACTCTGAGTAAAAGGATTGGTAGATCCTTCCGCTAGAAATAAGGGTTTGCGGACAAGATGAAACTAGAACGAGAGGCGGCCGGACGTTCTAGGTCCTGCCTTGCTAGTCTACCGCCTCAATTCTAAGTTCTTAAGCTAACAGGAGCTCTCTAGGTCTCCAATCTTGGATTTGCTTTCTCTCTAGGATTTTCGCTCTGCCTTTTCTTCTCTCCCAAAGCTCCTTTATATACTCCTTCTTATGACGGTCTATTCTCCTTTTGGGCCGCAGAGCGGGCTTTTTCCATTTTCGTCGGTCTTCATATTTATCGGGAAACTTGACATTTATCTTCGGGAAACTTGATATTTAACCTTATGGAAATTTAGCATTTATCTTGTTATGTAAAGATAAACGTAAATCGTCCTATCTATCTCAGATAATCGTAAAGAAACTGTCCGATCGTGTTTGGTCCCTTTCGGGCCGTTTCTAGGACTTCTGTTGTTTTCTACGATTTCTTCGGAAGATCTTCATTCCTTCGTAGAGCTGAGACGAGTGGTGTCTTAAGATAACCATCGTCGTTTCGTCTGGAGAATTTAAGATCTTCTTTTCCGTTGATATCTTACGAATTTCCGAAATGTTTCCGATGATCTTGGTTTGGAGTAAGAATCGAGAGTTTCGTACGCGGAATCTCAATGATTCATTCCGCGAGGACTCGGAGAGATTCAAAGTACAGATTCCTGACGGCCGGGGCCTGGGACTCGTGCACGGAAGATTATCGCTCGAGGACCCGGGCCAGCATGGCGCTAGGCGCCCGGCGCCTAGAGGCAGCACGGACGCTAGGCGCCCGGCGCCTAGAGGCAGCACGGGCGCTAGGCGCCCGGTGCCTAGAGGCAGCACGGGCGCTAGGCGCCCGGCGCCTAGAGGCAGAACGGGCGCTAGGCGAGGGCTTCGATTTGATATCTTGCTCGTTTTCTGGATCCTCACGGTTTGAGAGAACAGGCTCTTTAAAGTTTCAAGGCGGATTCTTTGTCGTTCGGCCTGTCCTAACTTAGATTACTTCCCGTTTCTTCCGTATACTTTCGTATGGTCGTGTCATCTTAGCTACAGATCTAATGTCTCTCGGTTCTTCTTGATTGTATCATCGAAGTTTTACGACTAAATCTTATTTGGTTTTCTCGTAAAGTTTATCGTGTAAATCAAGAACGATCGACTTTAACATAGGTTCTTTAAGCTATACGACTTGTCTTGCTTTGACGCTTGTTTTATGGAAAGTCCGCGCATGATAAATAGTTTTAGCCGTTGATTTCGAGAAAACCGTTTTTGACCCCAACAACCCTCCATTTTCCATTTTTCTTTTTCACAACCACCACATTGGCGAGCCAGTCGGGATATTGCACCTCTCTTATGAACCCTGCGTCGAGCAAGTTCTTGACCTCTTCGTTGATGATTTCATCCCTCTCGGGAGCGAACTTCCTTCTCTTTTGTCTAACAGGAGGATGCTCGAGATTTACTTGGAGCTGGTGCATGATGACGCTGGGGTCGATTCCGGGCATGTCTTCGTGGGACCATGCGAAGCAATCGGAGTTAGATCTTAGGAAATCGATCATCCTCCGTCTCAGATCTTTAGGCAGCTTGGAGCTTATCTTGAGGTTCTGTTCCGGGTTCCCTTCTATCAGGGGGACATCGTCCATGTCTTCAACCTCTAGTTCTTCGGCATGAGGAACGAGAGGCGGCTTCTGTAATTGCTATAAAACCTGGGTCCTTCCCTTCAGGGTAGTTTGATAGCAGGACCTGGAATTCTCTTGGTCTCCTTTGATGACCCTCACGCCCCAGGGGGTAAGGAATTTTACCAATTGGTGAAGGGTTGATGGCACGGCTCCCATATCGTGGATCCAGGGCCTTCCTAGTATAACGTTATAAGACGAGGGACAGTCGACGACCAGGAACTTGGCGGTTTGATTTATCCCCTCGGCATAAACTGGGAGAAGGACTTCCCCCTCGGTTTGCTTCACTTCTCCGCTGAATCCTATGAGCGGGACCGCTTTCCTCGTTAATGTTTTAGGATCTAACCCTAAATCCATATAGGCCGAGTGGAAGATAATGTTGCTGGAGCTGCCATTGTCCACCAATATTCGCTTAACCAAGCAGTTGGCTATAACAAGCGTGATAACGAGGGCGTCATGATGGGGGGCGAGGACTCGTTCCTGCTCCCTCGCAGTAAAGCTGATTTTGCCTGTTCCCATGAGAGGGCGCTTGGGAGTCTCGGTCTCCTGACCGTTCCTAGCATTGCGGGTACTTCGTTTGGCAGCGGCGCTGCTGATCCCGCTTACTTCTGATCCTCCGGAGATAACATGAATTACTCGTTCTTGAGGCGGAGGTAGCACAGGGACCGTTTCGTTGGGGAGAGCGGGTCCCTCTCTGTTAAGTAGATCCTTGGCCTTATCCGAGAGGAACTCCCTTAGATAACCCTTTTTGAGAAGCTCGGCTACTTCCATCCTTAAGGCTACACAGTCCTCCGTGGTATGGCCGTGATCGTTGTGGAACCCACACCATCTTTTAGGGTTCGGGGTAGCGTCAGGGGACCTCATTTTAGGTGGCCACTTTACTTGTGGGCCCATCTGCCTCAAGACTCCAATGAGCTCCGGTTTGGATATCGCGAGGTGGGAGATGCTGGGCCAAGTTGAAACCATCATTCCTTTGGACCGAGGTAAGGGGCGATGTTGGTATATGCCCCTGCCCTGATTGGTGGATTCCCTGGAAGATCGGGGTCGGCTGATTTCTTCACGCTCGTCTCTCGATGGTTTGGAAGGCTTCTGATCGTATTTGGAGGAGGCCTTGGTCCTGCTCACGACGTCTTCTTCCCATCTTACTTGGGCCCAGGCACGGGATAGTACATCCGCCATGTCTCCGCATCTGTACTTAGTTAATTCCTTGTAAAGCTCCCCCTCCGGAAGTAGACCCTTTTTTAAGGCTGAGATTGCTGTATCGGCGTTGCACTCGGGTATGGAGACATTCTCCTGGTTGAAACGAGCTATGTAGGAGCGTAGGGATTCGTTTCTGTATTCCTGGATCTCGTAGAGGTCATCTGATCTCTTCTCCAGGTGGCGGCTGCTAGCGAACTGTTCCACGAACTTGTCGCTGAGGGCGGCGAAGGATGCTATGGACCCCGTGGGGAGGTTGATATACCATTGGAGGGCAGGACCGGTTAGAGTTGACCCAAAGCCTTTGCACATGGTGGCTTCCCTTGCGCCTTTCGGAATAGCCACGGCTACCATGCGTTGCTTGTACTGGGCGATGTGGTTGTCAGGATCTCCTGTTCCCTCGTACATCTTGATGCTCGGAAAAGAGAACTTTTGAGGCATCTCGATCGAAGAAATCTCCTTCACAAAAGGCGTGTCGGAATACGACCTGGGATCACTTCTACGGATGGGGGGAGCTACTCCGGGGAGCCTTTCCACCATGGATTGGATGGTGCCGAATTTTTCGGATACCACCTTCTCTAGGTAAGCAGCTAAAGCTGGATCCGAGATCTCGGGATGATCAGGTGAGTACTCTTCGTCCTCCGTATCGGATTCGCCTTCTTCTTCTTCTCGGGTTACATCTTGAATATTTTCTTGACCGTTGGGCTCGTCTCCGGGCTGTTGAGGCGTCTCCTCGTCGTCGTGCGGGGTGTTGAGCGAAGCCATAGGTCGGACTCTGGTTCTGAACCGTTTTCGCTTGTTCCCTATTGCCCCGAGGGATCGGTTTTCTTGTCTGAGAGCGATGTTCTCGGCTTCCATGGAGTCTAGCTTTTCGACGCTTTGTTGCAATTGCTTGGAGTGTTCTCCAAGTTGATCTTTTAGGTATTGAACTTCCTGGACGAGTTCTAGACCTGCAGGCGCGGTTTCCTGAGCCTTGTGAAGGTCGGTGATTTGACTCTGAAGGGCTTCGAATCGGCTCAGAAGCTCCTTCTCCTTCGGGGTCAGATCGGCTTGATTGGAATCGTCTTCCGGTGCCATCGTCACGTAGTTGAGTTACTCCCCTCCTTCTAGCGCTAAACTGTTATGATATTTTTGTGTAGGGTCGTTTTAGTACTACGGAACACTGGAAGACTAATGAATGGATACAAGTTTGTATATGTTTAGAGAAGAGAAATTGAGGCCAAGAGCTGTATTATTGAGTATATTCGGCGTTACAACGTTTTGGGTGTATAAACCCTAGTTTTCTAGCCTAACTCTCTAAACTCTAAGCCCCAAAGTATCGATCCCTTGTTCTAGGGTTTGGGTTCCCCTTTTATAGTTGATGTTGTCGGTCAATCTTGGGCGGCTTCCATAATATTCACGAATATATTAGTTTCCCCTCGATTTGGGAAACTTCCATATTCATGCGGAGGATTCGTTCCTTGGTCCTTACGGCAAGGGCTGGGCCTTGGTTCCTCGATGCAGGGACTGGACCCTGGGTACTTGTTTAATGGAGGTCGGGCCCTGGTGCTACCTCATGGAGATGGGTTCTTCAAGTCGAGGAGGGACCCTGGGTCCTTCCCAAACGAGGGCCCGGAAGTCGAGGCCCCTTCGGAGGCTGGAGGAAATTCTAGCCTTGGATATTTTTCCCCAACAACCATAGCTCGTCGGGTGGTATCGATCGATGTTAGGTGATCTATATCGATCGATGTCGGATGAAGAGTATCGGTCGACGGTCGGTGGTCGAGCGATGAAGTGCGGCGAGTATCGGCCGACAAAGAAGGTGTCTCGGTCGACTGTGGTAGAGCAGTATCGGTCGACGAACGGGTGTTAATGTCGATTGATGTCGGTGTATCGGTCGACAAAGTAGAGGTAATGTCGATCGATGTGGAACGTAAATTCTTGCGGATGCTACGCTCCAAACTGTGGGGGTCTTCTGAGTACACAAGATGATGATTCTTGTTGCTTCTAGTATTGCTGGGCATGTACCTGAAAAACAAGAAAAAAATTTTTGCGTCAGAAGGTGTTTTAGCAGAAATTTATATAACCTAGACCTAATCAGATTAAATCTAATGGCGATCTTAGCTACCTGGCAACAGCGCCAAATTTGATCTCACTCAAATTGCCCTAGGAGTGAATTACTCTCTCAAATAAGAGGTTCAAATGTAGTACTTAGGGATCAAATTCACGGGGAGCGAAGAAACACAAAAGATAGTAATCCTTAGTGACTAAGCTAGGTTGAAATGGTTTAAATGTAAATTGCAGTTGTGAGCAATGTTTGATTGCTCAAGAGAATGTTTTAGAGTTGTAGGTATTAAGAGAAAATAGTTAGATTCAAGGTTACTATTCAGTTTGTTCAAGATTATAATGTTATGGATGTTTTAAATGAGTTGCTTGCATATACTAAAGAACTTCGATTCTTTAGATTTGCCTAATAACTGTCGTTACTAGACTTGTCTATTGACCTGTCTGCCGAAAATATCGATCGATGTTTGACAGCTTGTATCGATCGATATGTGTGTCGTCGATCGATTACTCTATTTGAGTATCGATCGATATAGCTCTAGATCGAATTGAATATGTGTTCACCAAGATCATAGACCGGCTCTCGCTTATCCCTAGAGGATCTTAGCTTATTCAAGATGATGTCAGGAGAATGATTTATGGATTAAATCATTTCCAAGATCATATTCTAGTTAGCTACTCTAGAATAAGCATTAGGGTTCATCAGGATAATGAGTATACAACTCAACAGTCCATAGTTGGGGCTAATCCCTCATAACCATTTGAACCCTAAATCTAACAACGGAATCTACTCAGACATGACTGAGTGATTCATAGCATCTAGGTAATAATAGAGATTCATTTAGAAGACCGAACAATCAAGTTCCTCGTGATAACAAATCTCTTTGTATCTTTCTTCTAAACTTGGAATCCTATAACCTTTGATGAGAACAGAAAACGAAAAGAATACTTTATTGATAAGTAAGAAGTACTAGAACAATGATATGTTGTAAAAGCTTTCTTTGCCAAAACACATAGGCAAAGGTATAAATATTCTTTATTTATCGATCGATGTTACTATGTGTACATCGATCGATGGAGTATCTCGTCGTCATTTCTTCAAATGCGTCATCGATCGATTACACGAAATGTGTATCGATCGATATGTATCTTTGGATATCGACCTCGACGTCTGATCTTCAAGTCATCTCGGGAAAACTCTCCTTTAAGCTCCAAATGGCACCTAAAACGTCACTTTACTCCAAAATGCCCTTGAACCTGAAAACATAGCTAAACGACTCTAAAACATAGATATATATATAGTAAAATCATATAAATACCATGAGTAAAAGTGGGTCAAAATTATGGTATATCATCAAGCTAAACTTCGAAACATCCCTACTACTTGGAAGAGCTTTCCTAGCCACCGTCGGAGCCGTTTGTGACCTAAAGTTCAACAAGCTCTGCCTAACCCTAATAGATTCCACCACCCTCTATGATCCCGTCCAGGTCATCAAGTTACCAGGCAAGGAGACCACAAAAGTCGTAGCAGATTGCTTTTGTTCCCATGAGTACGATTCCATGGCTGAGTACGAAACCGATCCGGTTACATCGACCGATGGGAGTAACATTCCATCGCCCGATACCCGTACCATCTCATCGACCGACATAGCCAACAACACATCGTTCGATAGACAACCCTTTTGGAGGAACAACGCTGAAACCCTGGCCTCAATAGACGGACTTATTGTGGAGTCTCCAGATAGAGATTTCGAGCCAGCTACATCAGAAACGGACGACTACATACTTTTAGAGGAGGAATATGATGAAGATTACGAGGAAGAACGAGCTACAGAGTACATATTCATTCGTGAAGAAGAAGATGGACACAATTCCCACACCTTCAGATTCAACGCATCGATCGATGGAAGCCAGCCTTCATCGACCGATATGCCACCAAGAAGATCGCTCAAACGACCCTATCAACCATCAAGCGATCCTATCGAATTTATATTCATTTACACACCATGTAAGGATATAAGAGACGGAGACTAATCAATTGGAAGTTGGGCAAGCGACTATAACGAGAGTTTTGCAGTAGAGGCAATTCCACTGCAATATGCAATTCAGCCTGAGGAAGTCCCATCGACCGATACGTTTCAACAACAATCGATCGACAACATCGACCGATGCGCCTGCTACACCATCGCCTGATACTACCACTACACCATCCGAGGTACAACTAAATAATATTGATTTTAGTTATCTAACTCCGGATGAGTTTGGTATTTTCAGAGATCCAGAA
This sequence comes from Hirschfeldia incana, assembly GCA_026261945.1. Lineage (NCBI taxonomy): Eukaryota > Viridiplantae > Streptophyta > Magnoliopsida > Brassicales > Brassicaceae > Hirschfeldia > Hirschfeldia incana. The sequence goes on from JABCMI010000033.1 coordinate 2,031,635, forward strand.
GGCAATGCACGAGCAATGGATGAGAGAATCATCCCAATCACAAAGAAGGACATAGGAGACATCCTTCTAACCGCCAACGGATCCATAAACCTCTTCAAACAACTACCTCACACCCATGTCCATCAGCACCATCAGCATATCAGCACAACCACAACATCCATTCAAGACGGAGCTATAGCTGATCATCTCAACACGGAGGACTCTGAATTTCAAAACATATCGATCGATAGACACAACCGTCTATCGTTCGATATGCACCGTGAGATGGGCGGACCTGCTTTCAAATTTGGCATTCGCCGTTTCTTTTGGGAGAAGAAGGACGAATTTAGAGTTTTCAGAGATGAATCTGGGTATGCTAGAGGAGTTAATGGAGACATCATCCATGTTTCAAAGGAGGCCATTGAGGAGTTACTTAATAGAGCATCACTATTCGATAGGTCTTGCTTTTCCTTACCCATACATGCAGATCACTTCAACAAGGCAGAACCTACAGAGAAGCTCTACACAGAAGCTGAAGTCCAAGAAAAGATCTATGAGGCTAAGAGTCCCTACATTTGGCACACCTCCTACTTTCCATATGAAATCGATAAAGTTCGATAAGATCTCCAATCTGAAGTTGACTGGATTCAGAGCGCTTATGACATTCAACAATAGAAGAAGGACGCACTAGAAGAAGAAGTATCCACTCTCCGCTTGAAGTTGGAAACCTACAGGACACCATCGACCGATGCTGGACACAAACCATCGACCGATATTGATCATACACCGTCGATCGATGCAGGCCTACACACATCGAAAGATAGATGTTTGTAGAACACCTACGGCAAAGAAGAAATCACTAATCTCATCAGCAATATCTATCACGACATCAAATGAGAAGAGGCAACCACCACCAAAGATCTAGAAGACAAATATCAGCAGCTCAGCAACAACTTCACCTCATTCAAGGAACGCACATCAACAATGGCAAACACCATGGATCACATCATCAAGGCTCTACACCACACACACCAAACGATGAAATCCTTCTACACCAGCAAGAAGAAAATAACTGATGAGATGATCCCAACGATAGAAAGTCGACTGCAGGAGGTTGAAGACACATTGAGAGAACTCTGCAATGATTACAGACGCTCAGCATCGACCGATGTGATACCTAGTCCATCGCCCGATACTATAGCGAGTTCTGCACCAAAACTGATATGGAGAAGACAGTTCAAGATCTCTTCACCATGATCCAAGAGGTTGGAGATTCTTCCTACCAAAGCTTTGAGGAACTATGGTTTCCAGTGCAAAGCGACATCAAGAGCATGGAGAACACTATAGAGAACATCCAGAAGGAAATCAAGACCATCTCCAGACAACTCGCGGATAGACCAGCACCATTAGCGTCGACCGATATACCAGACAAGACATCGACCGACAGGCCTACACGAGTGTCGATCGATATGGATTACCCGAGATCGATCGATAAGCTCATGATACGAAGGAGAACATTTGAGAGGCTCAATGACATACAAGAAGAACTCGGTGATCTATCCCAACACACCTATCCAACATTCAGAAACCACCAGTTCCACATTGAGAGCAATGCAGAAGGTCTAGAACGTCTGCGCAACGAGGTCAATGAATTAAGGGAGAAACTAACCAGAGGAGATAAAGCCACAAGAAGCTTCTTCACCACTTGGTCTTGAGAAAAACATGGAGAGAACACGGATGAGGCTTGCTATTCATCAAGTGTTATGCACTCAACTCACTAGCCTCAACACTACCATAGTCAAGCTAAAAGACTATAATAAAGCGCTGAGTGGGAGGCAACCCACTGTTAGGTAATTTCTTACTTAGTTAAATCAGAATTATGCTTTTTATTTTTTTCGTTTTTCGTTTTTGTTTTCAAGTTTTTCAGATGATAGACGATTGCCATCACTATCGACCGATACGATCATGTCGACATCGCTCGACATATCCCTATTTTCATCGATCGACATAGACGACTCACTATCGCTCGATACGTAACCACGGTCAGGTATATCGTTCTAATTTTCGATATCAGTACATTCCTTATGATTTATTTATGCCCTAATCCGACTATTATACACTGAGGACAGTGTATGATTTAAGTCTGGGGGGAGATTACTGATGCTACCTTACCTTTTTGATTTCACCAAAATGTTTTCAAAATTGGTTTTATTGAGTCAAGAAAGGGACTAGGATATTTTTCAAAAATTTTCTTTTTATCTAACCACTCTTTTGCACCATTCTTAGATCTGTTGATTGCAGAAAGTACTATAGATGCTAAAGTGGATAAACCATCACCTATAACAACACTTTTCATGCTTGTTTGGAAGAACCAAAGCTGATCTTCAACCTAACCTGACAATATATTGCTTGTCTTGAGGCTTGGTATACAAGGGATCGGAATCCTCCTGCAAGCCTGGAAGGTAATAGTCTATGTGCTTCTGATTCCCTTCCTTCTCTCTCTTCAGCATCCTAAGGAAAGAGATAAATTATTTGTATAAAGATGTGATATGATATCTTGCGAAGTAGAGGGGTAGGAGTGATTCCTGCGACCCCACTATTTTACTTTAAAAGATTGATCAAAGCGAGTGGTGGGAGTGATTCCTGCGACCCCATTATTCACTTATTCAAAGATATATGTCAATGAGATAACGCAAAGATGGCCTTTGTGGCAATCAGTGTTCATCAAAATTTGAAACTATGAGGATCCAGAGAACAGAGAATAAAAGGGGGAAGAAAGGGATCAGAGAAGACTTGCATGTGTGTTCAGAAACTTGCTTGAGTTGAGTTCATGTGTTTCTTGATCGATATCCCCAAGGTAAAGCCTGCACTTTTATTTTTATGCATAAATGAGATCAGTAGAGGGGATAAACAGACAGGATTGTTAAGATGTTTAGCTAGGAGATTTGGTTACTAAGCTAGGATATGGTATAATGTACTCATGTGATTTATAGGCATAAGATGTGGTTTGCAACAAAATAGAGGTGATGATCCTAGAGTTAAAATTTAAATTGAGTCCCTGCTATTTTCAAACTTCTTTCTAAGACTACATGTGTGTTTGCTTGAGGACAAGCAAAAGGTTAAGTCTGGGGGAGTTGATATACCATGATTTTGACCCACTTTTACTCATGGTATTTCTATGATTTTACTATATATATATATATCTATGTTTTAGAGTCTTTTAGGTATGTTTTCAGGTTCAAGGGCATTTTGGAGTAAAGTGACGTTTTAGGTGCCATTTGGAGCTTAAAGGAGAGTTTTCCCGAGATGACTTGAAGATCAGACGTCGAGGTCGATATCCAGAGATACATATCGATCGATACACATTACGTGTAATCGATCGATGACGCATTTGAAAAAATGACGACGAGATACTCCATCGATCGATGTACACATAGTAACATCGATAGATATCGAGCGTGCAGAAGAAGGGAGAATATTCTCAATCGACTTGAAGCCCAAGATGTCTCAATATTACTATAATACCCCTGACGAGTTTTTAACCTAATTGTACTCAATATTTATACCTTTGCCTATGTGTTTTGGCAAAGTAAGCTTTTACAACATATCATTGTTCTAGTACTTCTTACTTATCAATAAAGTATTATTTTCATTTTTGTTCTCATCTAAGGTTATAGAATTCCAAGTTTAGAAGAAAGATACAAAGAGATTTGTTATCACGAGGAACTTGATTGTTCGGTCTTCTAAATGAATCTCTATTATTACCTAGATGCTATGAATCACTCAGTCATGTCTGAGTAGATTCCGTTGTTAGATTTAGGGTTCAAATAGTTATGAGGGATTAGCTCCAACTATGGACTGTTGAGTTGTATACTCATTATCCTGATGAACCCTAATGCTTATTCTAGAGTAGCTAACTAGAATATGATTTTGGAAATAATTTAATCCATAAATCATTCTCCTGACATCATCTTGAATAAGCTAAGATCCTCTAGGGATAAGCGAGAGCCGGTCTATGATCTTGGTGAACACATATTCGATTCGATCTAGAGCTATATCGATCGATACTCAAATAGAGTAATCGATCGACGACACACATATCGATCGATACAAGCTGTCAAACATCGATCGATATTGTCGGCGGACAGGTCAATAGACGAGTCTAGTAACGACAGTTATTAGCCAAATCTAAAGAGTCGAAGTTCTTTAGTATATGCAAGCAACTCATTTAAAACATTCATAGCATTATAATCCTAAACCAACTGAATAGTAACCTTGAATCTAACTATTTCTCTTATTACTTACAACTCTAAAACATTCTCTTGAGCAATTAAAAATTGCTCACAACTGCAATTTACATTTAAACCATTTCAACCTAGCTTAGTCACTAAGGATTACTATCTTTTGTGTTCCTTCGCTCCCCGTGAATTTGATCCCTAAGTACTACATCTGAACCTCTTATTTGAGAGAGTAATTCACTCCTAGGGTAATTTTAGTGAGATCAGTGGCAGCGGAGGCACACGGGGGCTACTGCTAGTGGTCTGATCGGGCATGGAGCTGGTTGTTTCTACGTTGCTTCCCTTGGCGCTGGTGATAGGTGGGATAAACAAAGGAGCTGTCCTAGCGCGAGGCGGTTGGAAAGCAGGTTCGTGTTCCTCTGCACCAGTGCTACTAGGGGAAAAATCCAAGCGCTCTCGAGGGAAGGAGGGGTCAATTAACCGTTCTCGGAAGGTGACCCCCGTTCCCTGGTGAACGGATGGTTGGGTTGTTGCAGACTGAGATCTGGTTATCTCTTCGAACCGTTGCTGCCGTTCGGCTAGCTGTTGCATCGTTCACTCGGTTTCCTAAGCTTTGTCTACTAACTGAATCATCATCCGACGGATCTCAGAAAGTTGAGCTTCCGTTTGATTCAGAGCGGATTGATGCAGTGGGTTATCGAGGGCTGAAGGCCCAGAATTGGTCCCATTGGAAGTTCTGGCGTTAGTTGCCCCCGGAGCAGTGCGGCTCGGTGAGCTATTGCTCTGGTTCGATTGATCGGGGTTAGATGCGTTCGTTCCATCGAGTGGATTCATCCTTAAGCTTTAGAGTAAGGGATTCTCTTATTTGTCCCCACAGACGACGCCAATTGTGAGAGACTAGATTTCACTGTTCGATTTTAGGTCAGGTTGAGAGATATAAAATGAGAATCGTGGGCTGAATCCAGTTAATATACTTGAAGAATGAATTTGATTTTATTGATGATTTGGAAGATAAAGAATACAAGAGATCTGTTGTAAGATGATTACAAAGGAAATGAATAATACTTCTTATCTTGTACAAAAATAGATGTCGAAAAAATGATCCCCTTTTCTTGGAGTCCTCTCCGTCTTTAAATAGTCTAGGTTTTGACGATTGCTCCTCAACTGATCTCCGTGATATCCGGCTTCATTTATGGGATTTGTACTAGCCTTCCTTTGACTGAGTCCCGTCCCTGTTTCTCCGGGATGTTAGCTACCTCTTTGTCGTGACCTTCGATGTGAACACTCTTAGGTCCAGCCTCCAGCGTGGTTTCTAGCTCCCTGTTATGATTCGGCTATGTTGGTCTTGTCGCAACCCACATGGTAACTCTAGCCCATCGGGACCTAGCTAATGGGCCATATTTGGGTCTAACACCGAGAGCGTCTGGATTTTTCCCCTAACAGCACTAGTGCGGAAGAACAGGGACCTGCTTTCCAAACGCCTCGCGCTAGGACAGCTCACGTGTTTATCCCGCCTATCACCAACGCTGTGGGAAGCAACGTAGCGACAACCAGCTCAACGCCTGATAAGATCAAAGACGAAGGCGCTCGCTTGCCTCCACCGCCACCTTTTTTTAGGTCTGGAGCATGAACAACCATACCGTCCGGGGGCAGAACATCGGCTTCGGTGTTTCAAGCCAAAATTTCAACCCCAAACCCGGATGAGTATCAAAGGACGGATGCTGATCCTGCAGCTCTCCCCACTAACCTTGCTCGTAACCCGAGGGCCAGCGGGCGGCTTAGCCCACCAGCTGCCTGGGAAAATGATCGAGCTCGGTTTCGTCAGGAACCTGCCTGTCAGGTACCTGACAACGATCCACCTGTCCTTCCTTTTGAGGGACCTGAGGCCATTCGCAGATATATGGAACGAACTCACGCAGCTCTCCAAAAAATGAATGCTCAAGTCCAAAAGGCAACGAGCTCAGCTCCTGAAATCGAGAGCTTGAGTGAGGAAACCCGTGGGACCCCATTGACTGACAGAATTGCCAACGCTTACATAAGAGATACCCGAAAAATAAGGATTCCTGAATACGATGGAACCTCAGACCCAAAGGCCAACTTAAGAGCCTTCCGATTAGCTATCGTGAAGACTTATTTAACAAAAGAGGAATGTGAAGCAGGACACTGCAGGACATTCGCCGAAAACTTGGTCGGAACAGCCTTCGAATGGTTCTCTGGCCTCGAGCCAAATTCGATAGACAGTTTCGATCAATTAACCATTGCCTTCATGAAGCAATACTCGACCCATATCCTAAAGCAAGCATCCGAGGCTGACCTCTGGAAAGTCAGACAAGGAATGGGAGATTCGCTACAAGTCTACATTGAGAAATTCAGAGCAGTAAGAACCAAACTCTCGAACCCAAATGATCAAGTTGCCATCGAGGCCCTTAGAAGAGGTCTCTGGTATAAATCAGAATTCTTCTCAGAGCTGACACTCAACCCTCCTCCAACTATCGACGACGCTCTTCATAAGGCCTCAAGATATATTACCTTGGAGGAGGAAACAACTGCACTGGATAAACTCCACAAGAAACCCCAAAGTCACCCGAAAGGTGAAGCCTCGGACGGGAAAGGACCTCACAAAAGGGGGAATTCCCGAAACAGCCAGACTCAGGGAGAACACTCTTACGCAGTCGAGGAAGACAAAGAAGAAAAAACCGTCGCTGCGACAGCTAAAACTCCCTGGTCAAAAGGCTACGACGAGAGTAAACATTGCTCTTATCACGATCGCAAAGGACATTCAACCGAGGAATGTTGGGACCTCCAACGACAGCTGGCAGCCAAATTTGCAGCCGGAGAAATAAAGGGCGTTGATCTCAAAAAACCACAGCCCTACCAAAAAAGAGGTCCCAGAGACACCTCCCCGAAACGCGAAAGGTCACCTGAGAAGGAGACAGATTCACCACCCCCAGCTCCCAAAAAGAGAGTCGATATGATCCTTGGAAAATTTCCACAGGGAAAAGCCTACAAATCGAAACCCTCCTAAGTAAACCACCTCCTCAATCGAGCCCTAGCTCAAGGGTCGATTACATTCTAGGAGGGTTCGACGTGTGTCAGGACTCCGTTAACTCTATTAAAAGTCACGTACGGAAGGCTGTGTCCAACACTCAGCCTTAACCGACCAACCCCGAGTCCAACACTAAAATCTCTTTTTGAGAAAGTGAGACATCAGACCTTGATAGACCTCACGACGACGCCCTCGTCGTCACATTGAACATAGCAGGGTATGAGGTACCTAAGCTCATAGTCGACACCGGAAGCTCTGTCGACCTCATTTTCTATAACGCCCTGAAAGGAATGGAAATAGATGACTATGAAATTATCGACCAGAAATCCAATCTCATAGGTTTTTCTGGAGAAACAGCCACCTCGTTGGGAACAATTAAACTCCTAATCATAGTTGCCGAAGTCATGAAAATGACCAATTTCATAGTCATCGACAAGCCTTCCATGTTCCATGCAATCCTAGGAAGACCATGGATCCATAAGATGAAAGCAGTAGCTTCGACTTACCACCAATGTGTAAAATTCCCAACACCTGATGGCATAGCTACCGTACACGGCAGCCAAAAGATCTCCAGGATCTGTTATCTAGGAGGATTCGAAATTATTAAAGAATTTCCCCCATAGCAATTACAGGTCCAGGAGGGTCGTGAGATGCAACAAAACATTCGAGGTCCCCCTAAGAACTTCACCGAAAAAGTTAACATTGACGACTCGAATCCTGAGAAACAGGTAAGTATCGGATCCGAACTACCTCTCGAAACTAAGAAAGAACTCATCAAATTCTTAAAGAGCAATGTCGAGACCTTCGCGTGGACTACCAGCGATATGAAAGGTATATACGCGAATGTCACCACCCATAAGCTCAACGTAGACCCCACTTTCAAACCAATCAAGCAAAAACGTCGTAAGCTAGGTCTAGAAAAGGCTCAAGCTGTTAACAACAAGGTTGACCGACTCACGAAAACCGGGTCCATCCGAGAGGTACAATACCCCGATTGGCTTGCTAATCCGGTAGTGGTGAAAAAGAAAAATGGGAAATGGATAATCTGTGTAGATTTCACTGACCTAAACAAGGCTTGCCCTAAAGACAGTTTCCCATTACCTCACATCGACCGTCTGGTCGACGCGACAGCTGGCCACCAGCTCATGTCCTTCATGGACGCCTTTTCAGGTTATAACCAGACCATGATGGATCCTGAAGATCAAGAAAAGACTGCATTCATAACCGAGCGTGGAACCTATTGCTACAAGGTCATGCCATTCGGTTTGAAAAATGCAGGAGCTACCTATCAGAGGCTAGTAAATAAGATGTTCGCTGGACAACTCGGCAAAACCATGGAAGTCTACATCGACGATATGTTAGTTAAGTCTTCAGTTGGAGAAGACCATATCTCCCACCTGAGAGAGTGCTTCGATATCCTCAATAAGTACGATATGAAGCTTAACCCAGCTAAGTGTACTTTCGGAGTACCTTCCGGTGAGTTTCTCGGTTACCTCGTAACCGAAAGAGGTATCGAAGCTAACCCAAAACAGATAGCGACATTTCTAGAAATGTCGTCACCTAAAACGACCAGAGAGATACAAAGATTGACTGGACAAATCAGAGTATTAAACCGATTCATATCCAGGTCCGCCGATAAGTGCCTCCCGTTCTATAAACTTCTGAAAAATAACAAGAAGTTCCTATGGGACGAGAAGTGTGAGGAAGCCTTCAAACAACTGAAAGCTTACCTCTCCGAACGTCCAATCCTATCCAAACCAGTGGTCGGAGAACCCTTATATATGTACCTCGCCGTATCAGCTGTCGCAGTTAGCGGCGTGTTAGTACGAGAAGAGCAAAACAAACAAAGACCCGTCTATTACACTAGCAAAAGCCTAATAGACGCCGAAACGAGGTACCCTACTATGGAAAAACTAGCCCTAGCAGTCGTAACAGCTGCCAGAAAACTGCGACCGTATTTCCAATCGCATTCAATTGTCGTGATGACCTCACAACCATTGCAAACAATTTTACATAGTCCTAGCCAATCCGGACGGTTAGCTAAATGGGTCATAGAGCTCAGCAGCAGCAAAAGCTCAGGTCCTTGCCGATTTCATCATCGAACTAGCATCCGAGCATCTGGACTTAAACACAGAAGCTCCAAAGTGGAGCCTATATGTCGATGGGGCCTCATCAAGGCAAGGTTCCGGCGTCGGACTAAGATTAACCTCCTCAGCCGGAGAGACCATTTGAACAATCCTACAGGCTCGGATTCAGCGCTTCCAACAATGAAGCCGAATACGAAGCACTAATCGCCGGCTTAAAACTCGCCCTAAACCTTGGCATTCGAGAAGTGATTCGCAGCTAGTAGCTAGCCAGTTCCACGGAGAATACGAAACGAGGGACGAAAGAATTGGGGCATATCTCGAAGTTGTCCAGAACCTCACTAAGCGGTTTGACAAATTTGAGCTAACGAGGATCCCTCGAGGAGAGAACTCCTCAGCAGATCCTTGGCAGCCTTAGCCTCCACGTCAGACCCCCTCGTAAAACGGATTATACCCGTAGAAGGAATGGAAAAACCAAGCATCGACATAACTACCAAAGCTGAGATAGAGAGCAAACCAAAAGCGGAAACAAAGGATAGCTACCCCAAGACGGTAGCTACCCAAGTTCTCACAACATTCTGGTTCCCAACAATCAAAATTCACCGCTTTAAGAAGAACACCTCCGAGAACACGACCCAGAACCCGGAGAACAACCACGAAAATAAAGGTATTCCCAAAAAATCAGACTCCCAGGAGCCTAATCCTGCGAATACCTCTGGCGGCACCATCCAAATCTCGGACCTAACCATCTGCAGAGTCAAAACTAGAAGTCGCTCTGCTCTCGAAAACCCATCTGGGGGCACCATCCAGACCCCGGAGAATAACGAAGAAATTGGAGATATTCCTCAGAATTTAGACTCTTCGAAGCCTAATCCTACGAATATCTCCGGGGGCACCGCGACACCAGGTCCCGAATAGGAACCTCCTTCGTCTCTTCACAACAAAATTGTAGGGAGAGAAGACTGGAGAATACCGATCATGCAATACATCCTAGAGGGAAAAACTCCACCCAATAAATGGGAGGCTCGAAAACTCAAAGCATTAAGCGCAAGATATTGCATAATCAATTCAGTCCTCCACAAACGAAGCGTTGCCGGACCTTACCTAAAATGCGTCCATGGCCTCGTTGCTATGAAACTCATGAAGGAGATGCACGATGGCTCCTGTGAAAATCACTCCGGCGGCAGAGCTCTATCTATCCGAATCAAAAGACAGGGCTACTTCTGGCCTACCATTATTGCAGACTGTGAGGTCTACTCCTCTTCATGCGATAAATGCCAAAGGCATGCACGGATTATACACCAACCAGCAGAGAAGCTATCCAACATATACGCTCCCTATCCATTTATGAGGGTGTCCATGGATATCGTAGGACCACTAGTAGCATCGGGAAAGAGAAAAAAGAAGCTACGCTTCTTCTTAGTCCTAACCGACTATTTCACGAAGTGGATTGAGGCTGAAGCTTTCCAACAGGTAACTAGATTCGAAGTCGAAGGATTTGTGTGGAAAAACATTGTGTGCAGACACGGCGTCCCACACAAAATCGTAAACGATAATGGAGGACAATTCATATCTCACGACTTCAAAGAATTTTGTGACAAATGGAAAATCCGCCTCACCTTTTCAACACCTCGACGACCTCAAGGAAATTGCCAGGCGGAGGCTGCTAATAAATCAATATTAGCAAACCTCAAGAAACGCCTTGGAGCCCAGAAGGAATTCTGGTCCGAAAAGCTACCCGAAGTACTGTGGACATGCCGAACCACCCCGCGAAAGGCTACAGAGGAGACACCTTTCTCTCTAGCCTATGGGATGGAAGCCGTCGTCCCAGCCGAAACCACTGCTGGTAGCCTCCGGTGGGAGCTCTGTACGTCCAATCCCGCAGCTAATAACCAGCTCCTGATGGATAGCCTCGACCTAATTGAGGAAAGACGAGACCAAGCCATGCTTCGTATTCAAAATTACCAGCAAGCAATGGCACGACATTATAACTCCAAAGTAAGGCCCCGACAATTCGTTGTAGGGGACCTAGTACTTAGAAAGGTGTTTGAAGGAACCAAGGAGCAAGGAGCTGGGAAGTTAGGGGCCAATTGGGAAGGTCCCTACCGGATTATCCACATAGTACGACTCGGCGTCTACAAGCTCAAGAAAGGTGCAAACCGGGGTACCTGAAATCCGATCATGGAATGCCACGAACCTGAAGAGATACTATCATTAGGTACCCAAATTCCCGAGCTATGTTCGGTTTGATCCCTTGACTGGGTACATAGGCAACTTCGTCACGAGTGCAGCCCCAACCTCTTTACAGCATTCTCGCCACCTAAGCAGAGGGGGCATATGTTTAACACATAGCCCAATACAGATATTGCATAACTATATGTGCATGTTGTATTCTAAAAAGTTTGTTATCAATAAAACAATCGCCTTCGACATTTCGAGTTCTTCAATACAAAAGGTCTTAAAAATCCTTCGAATAAATTCAGGTCCCCATAAACCTGAACCAAAGGTCTCAAAACCCTTAGCATTCTCGAAGTTCTTAAAATCCTTCAAACAAACGTAAATTTCGACAAACCTAAGGTCTTAAAATCCTTAGGAACCATCAAGGTCTTAAAATCCTTCAATTTCAAGGTCCCCATAAACTTGAACCTAAGGTATCAAAAAATCCTTAATCACCTAAGAGGTCTTAAAATCTCTCAAACAAATTCAAGGTCTTAAAATCCTAAAAAATCAACAAGGTCTTAAAATCCTAAAGAATCAACAAGGTCTTAAAATCCTTCAATTTCACTCATTTACAAATATAAACCCCGAAGATCTCGAAATCCTTCAAACGAACTCAGGTTCCTATGAGCCTAAACTTAGGTCCCAAAACCTTTCAAATCGGACTCAAGTCCCTAAATTCCCCAAGCTAATATCAGGGACTCCTCTTTAGGATCCTCATAACCGAATATATTAAGTTAAACGTTTATCATAAATAAGAGTCAAGATCTTAATCCGATCTAACGATCACGGCACATGTTTCATCAGGATTCATATCCGATATGTCTAAACAAAAAAATGAGATTAAGACAAATGACTTAAAACAGAAATAGCCAGGACTTAAACATAAGTAAGGGTTTAAAAGCTTCCCCAGGCTATTAAAGATTCGACAGGTCTTAAACATAGATAAAGGTTTAAAGGCCTCCTCAGGCACTAATGCTTAAAGCATAAACGAAACGAAGCCCCTTGGGCAGAAGTCTTGAAAAACATTAACACATAACTTCAAAAGAGCCTCAGCTCTCAATCCTCCTTATCCTCCTGAACCGGTTCACCATCATCGACGGGAGCTCCCTCCTCTACCTCTTTGTCGTCACCTCCCAGAGCTGCCTCGACTGGAGCTAAATTAGGAGCCACCAAACCCAAATTAGAACCATATTCTCCAGAAAAGGATGGATTAAACATGTTAATCTCGAAAGTACCTGAGCTTTCCGAGGACAGGGGAAGAGGAAGCTTGCTGACCGAGAAGTCAGAAACTTGAGCCTTCTCGTAAGCAATCGTCGCATTTGGCAACAGAGCCATCAAGCGGTTGTACTCTTCTTCAGCGCTCTTGATCTCGTTGCTCAGCATGTCTTCAAGAGTTCAGTGTTAGCCTGGAGTTCTTGGGCGTAAACCAGAGAATCAACCTCGCCCTTCTTCTTAGAAAACTTCTCTTTGACAGAAGCCAAGATCTTGTTATAAGCTTCGGCAACCTCTTTCTTCCCCTCCTTAACAGCCAGCATGACCTCAGTCTCCTTGTTCCTCTGGCTAGCTTGGGATGTGGCAATGAGATCCCGGACCTGGTGCTCAGCTATCTTCCGGGCAGCATCTAAGTCAGTAATCTTCCTACTCTTCACCTGGATATCGAGTTCCTGACTCTCGATCCTCCCTTGTTGAGCATCAACCTTAGAACCCAGACTTTTAACTTCAGCTTCGAGCTCAGAAACTCGAGCCCGAGCATGATCAAGCTCGGCCTTGGTAGCCTTAACTATCTCAGTAACTTGAGCCAGCTCCCCAGCATTAGGAGCATCACACAAAGCATTCTCGAACCTCAGCTGAGCCCTGTTAACAGCTCCAGCCAACTACAAAGAAAACAAAAAATGGCGAAAAGATAAGTATTTATCAGAAACAAAAAGGACAAAGAAAGAAAGGATGAAATCATGTACCTAACCCATGCAGTGAGCTATCTCGAGATACTCGTCCCTGTTAGTCAGGTCCTTGAGCGCCGGAAGGTAGCACCCCACCCTCTTCATATGCCTCATCATTGTGGCCAAGCACCAAGGGTCATCTAGGACCGATCCAGGTTTCGAGTGGGTAAAAATCCACCCGACAGTCCCTCCTCTAGAAGACGAGGAAGAGGACCGAGAAGGACCGCCAACCTGATTAGTCCTGGGTCTCTTATTTCTTGAGGGCTCAATCTCGGAGGTACCTCTAGGTGCCTGAAAATCAGCTTCCGGCATCGGAACCTCAGGAAGAGGAGCAACGTCCTGGGCGACTAGCTCGTTGGGGGCAACCTCCATCATCTAGGACCTCCTTCACAGAATCGAGGAACGATCCCCCTTGGTTCTTGTCACCTCCACGAGAAGCGCTAGCTGCTCTGGAGGGATTACCTTTGGAACGGAACGATGGTCTGGGAGTCATTTCACTTGGCTGAGTCTTCTCGGTTTTTGAAGTGCTAGCTCCGGTTGAAATCGATACTACCGTTACCTTCTGAAACTGGAGAAATAAAAATCTTTAGGGACCTATAACTTTAAGGAGCGAAGCCTAAATAAAAAAAACTAACTTTCAAGATCCTCGACAGGGACGGGATCCTGAAAGGAAGTGTTGTAGCTGTCTGGGAATCTGGCTGAACCTATACGAGAGGTAGTATAGGCCACCCAAGTGGAAGGACTATGCTGCAACTTACGGAACAGAGCTCTGGTAAACTTGGGAGAAAGCTTCGGAGGATCTTCAATCTCTGCAAACATAATCAAAAGAGGTTAGCAGATCGCAGCAAACAAAGATCAAAAAGAGACGTCCCTAAAATTTCTAACCAGATGCATTAGACCATGCGACCCTAAGGTTCCGACCCACGGGAACCGTCGAAGGATCAATCTTTACATAAAAATACTTCTTCCTTCAATCATCATCACTACCGGAACCTGAAAATACATAGCTTGGGGCGACCAGGAAGGTAGTAGGTCCTGGTACCACCCTCCTTGGAAGCACTCTCCTTTATCGAAAAGAGGCTCATGAGCTCGGTGAGTCCAACGGTAACACCGTCCTCTCTGGACCTAGTGATAAAACAATTTATCACTCAGATGACTGAAGGGCAGAGTTGAGAGAGGGCTAGCTGATAGTGATCGAGAAGATCCAATAAGAGAGTCGGGAGAGGGAATCTGAGGTGACACTTGGAGATGTACTTCTCGTGAACACAGAACCAACCCTCTGGAGCAGTCTCAGGGGTTTCGTCGGGTTTACAGGCCCGAGCAAGCTCCTTCTGGCCAAGAGCTTGAACCATGAGGTTGACGACATCTTGACTCTGCAGCAACGAAGGCGAGTGAGGTCCGGGAGGAACGTTCCCGCTAGAATCGTCTTTCTTCTTTGCCCGCTAAGAGACTCTGGTTGCAATTGTCTCTTTAGCTTTCTTCTTCTCTCTCCTCATCTTGGCACCGATCTCTTGCTTAACCTTCAGCAGTTTAGCACCAGAGGGAGTGATCCCGGTTTCTCTGGAGCCTTCCTTCGAAACGATAGATCGAAGGTTTTGAAAAGATTCACAGAAAAACAATAACGAAATCGAAGATGAAAGTAAAAAAAAAAAGAAGCAAAAGCAGTAAAATAAAGGAGAGGGAGAGAAGTTACCTTGGAAACCGAATCAGGTGTGGAGAAAGCCGGGAGGCGCAGCAGTTTATGTGTGCAGCTTTATATCTCATCAACTCTTAAAATTCAGGATAATATTTTAAACTCCCTCCATTCAGGCCGTTGATTTCATCGTGTAATTACAGCCGTCGGATCGAGTAAAACGAATCTCCAAAGAGATATTAATTGATCGATATCTCAACAAGAGGTTGAGATTGGCGGCTAAAGATTAGCTTCCGAGGCAAAGAATCTTTACTCGAAAGCAGGGGGCAACTATTGGACCCAAATATGGTCTGTTAGCTGAGCATCAATAGACGTGGGCTAATAAATGGGCCGCGATAGGCCCATTACGGTTTAATCCGAACATGGAGCTAGAAATCAAGCCAGAGGTTGTGGCCTAAGAATATTCAAAGCGAAGGTCACGAGGAAGAGGTAGCTAACATCTCGAAAGAAGAGGCGTAAGACTCGGTCAAGAGGAGGCTGGTACAAATCCCACGATTGGAGCCGAATATCTTGGAGACCAGTTGAGTAACAATCAACGGACCCTAGAGCTATTTAAAGATAAAGAAGACTAAAGAGAAGGGGATCGATTCATTCACATAAAGATTCACACAAGTTCTAAAGGATTTCTCATTTTCTTTGTAACCAATTATTGATCATCTCATTGTAATACTTTTTACCAAAAATATCAATACAAAATCACATTCATTCTTCAAGTCATTACGGGATTCAGCCCTCGATTCTCATTCTCTCAACCTTGACCTAACCTAAAATTAGGAGGTGAGTTTAGTCCCTCACTCTAGGGAACTGATTAAATCTAGTCAAGTTATTAATTCTAAGGGTTTGTTGGTTTATGGGTGTAAAGTCAATAGCAATCCTAATGAGTAATTCTATTGCCCGACTAACAAGATGATTTGGGGTGTAACTTATTGGGAAGGTATTAGACACATGGTTGCCATTAAGGTGCAGGAGATTATAGCTCCTATAGATACCTAACAGTTGCATGCATGATATATTAGATCTCAATATCTTAACACAATGATCATGCAATGGCAATGTTTCATTGGTTCACTAACTAGATCTCCTGCCTCAATTTTCGTCTTTTGAACACACGAAAGTGTCGATCGATACACCTTTCACGATATCGATCGATTGTCGATGGACACTATCGATTGATGCCCTTCTAGCTAATCCTAGGCTCGGGTTGATATTGCTCACTATTTTTCTAGATCAGCTCTCACTTAACTCTAGTAATCCTAGAAAGATAGATTAGATGTTCAGGGTTGGATGCTCAAGGATGCTTGACACATGAAAATTCCTAGATTCATGTTCTAGTTAGCAAGGCTAAAACAAGCATTAGAAACAATCTATCAATTCATATCACAACTTAGCAGTTCTATAGTTTGGGGCTAATCCCTCTAACCTATTTGAACCCTGGATCTAACAAGTGAATTACTCATACATATCTAATCAATTCATAACACAAATGAATGAATCAAACTGCATAGATAGAAGTAGAAAACAATGGAGCTCCAATCACAAATCTCTCTATGATCTTCTCTCCTCTTTCTTTAGGTGTAAGAAAACAAATGTAACCAAAATCTTCCTCTGTCGTAAAACACTTTGGCAGTATAAATATATCTATTAGGTTAAAACTTGGGTTTAGCGTCGACTGGATCCGAAATAATGCATCTCGCATCTTGACATCGATCGATTGTACAGTGTCTACATCGATCGATATTAATCTTCATTCGTCAAGGCGTCTCTTCCACACCGATCGACAGCACTGGATGTGCATCGCTCGATTGCTTCCTCTTCGTATCGACCTCTAATAGACCTCTAATAGCCAGCTCGGATTAAATGTATTTTTGAGCTCCTAAATGCTCCATAATCATCACTTTACTCCAACAAACTCCTGAACCTGAAAACATACCTAATATAGTAGAATATATAATATATAGGTAGTAATATATATATATATATATATATATATATATATATATACCATGAATGAAAATGTGTCAAATCTAAAATATATCATCGATCTTCTTCTCGCCGGATCTGGAGCACAACGACGACGACAGAGGTTGACTTTGACAAAGACAACTAAGTTGAGCATGAAGAAGACGACAGAGTTGAGCACTGCGGAGACGAGACGACTTGGATCAGAGATCCCATGGTGGAGGACATCGACAAGCTTGGAATTGTGGTCACGTCTCTTTTACTTTAGACAAATGAAAAATATTAAATTAGTTTTAAATTAGTTTGGTTTTTAGGAAAACAAATTATTCTATAAAAAACAAATTATTCTATAATCAGAGGGTTAAATTGGGATTAACATTAATATTTATTCTAAGTGGACAAAAATTCTAAAAATGATTCTAAAAGGACAATAACATAGTTTAGTTGTTCTCTTTTCCCAAAATTTCCCTAAAATCTATTGTTGGGAAGTTATTCATCCAAAATAAAATGTTTAGCTTTATGAAGATGCCTTCAAAATATTTAAAATCTTTTATCGTAAAAAATGTAAAAATTTCAAAAACAACAAAATAATGATAATGTACCAAAACTCAATAGTTAATTTATTTTCTTTTTGACTTTTTTTTGTCAACATGCTATTTTCTTTTTGACTAAAATAGTTAATTTATTTATTACAAAGTTTATGAAAACTTTGGTAAGAAGCAGTGAAATATGATATCTATTATGCTGAAAGTTACAAACTGCAATGTTACGTTGACTATTCCAATTATGAAAATACTAAACTCACAGTCTCACTACTTAAAAAATTGAACATGTACAATGGTTTAGCGAAAGGAAAAAAAAAAAGAAAAGGAAAACAAAAAGAATCAGGGATTGTGAATCTCTGACCAAACTGATCTGAAGTATTCTTCCAAAGACCAGGACAGACATGGTTGAGGCAATACCGAAGGAAGTGAAGGATCTATGGGAAAAATGGAATATACGTGGCCTGGTGATACTCAGTCTTATTCTTCAGACAATCCTAGTTCTTCTTTCACCAAACCGAAAACGAACCCATAGGAGGCTTTTCCGGTTTCTCATCTGGTCGTCTTACCTTTTAGCCAACTGGGCAGCAGAGTACGCGGTGGGACAGATATCAGAGAGCCAAGGAGACGAACCACAACCCAAGAACAACGATCTATTAGCTTTCTGGGCAACTTTCCTTCTCTTAATTACACCTTGGTGGCCCTGACACCATCACTGCTCTTGCTCTTGAGGACAATGATCTCTGGCTCAGGAGCCTGTTCGGTCTTGTGTGCCAAGCAATCATCACTCTATACGTCTTCTTGCTCTCCATACCCAATAATCTATTGGTACCAACATCGTTCATGCTCCTAGCCGGAGTCATCAAGTATGTCGAGAGGATAAAAGCACTGCGTTGGGCGAGTCTTGAAAATTTCAAGGATTCCATGCTCGAGGAGCCTGATCCTGGACCTGATTACGCGAGACTCATGGAGGAGTATTCAGTTCGGAAAATGCTCAGAGAACCGACCCAGATAGTTAGGATCGAAGGGGTTGAGAAAGGTCAAAGACCCGAATCTTTTGTGAGGCCACATAGGATGCTGACTGAACTCGAGGTTGTCCAGTACGCTTATAAGTACTTCAACATCTTCAAAGGTCTTGTGGTTGATCTCATCTTTACCTCTCATTCTGATCAGTGGAATAACAGCAAAGCATTCTTCTTGTCGTTAAATTCAGAGGAAGCTTTAAAGGTTTTAGAGGTGGAGCTCAGCTTCATTTACGGCACCTTTTTCACCAAAGTTGATATCCTGCATACTTGGATTGGTGTTGCTTTCCGCTTCCTTGCCCTCGTATCCCTCATGTTGTCACTCTGTATCTTCACAAGTGCAAAGAAATATAACTACGACAGCTTTGATGTCGGCCTAACTTATGCCTTGCTCATTGGTGGAATAACACTTGAAATTGTAGCTATTTTCATATTTTGTGTCTCCGATTGGTCATTTGCCAGATTTACGAAGCTAAAGGAGGATGTGGAAGAACCGGACCCAAGGCTACACACGGTTCTCAACTGGCTCCTCAATTTCAGGAAGCCAAATTGGAAGGACTATGATTGTTCCCACAACAAAGAAACGAGTCACACGCATTCTGTCCTTGATAGAAAATTTATGTTCCGCAGATGGTCTGAATACATCTATGCGTACAACCTGATGGGGTACTCCCTAGGGATAAAACCCAAGAGAATCCACAACCTCAAGGGATGCATTCACAGTTTATTTGACGACACCATCCACTTTTTGTATATTGATCGTCTCATCAGGCGTACCATTCGAGGGATCGGCTATTGTTTTAGGACCATCAAACAAAAGGCTGACCAGGCTCGCAAGAGGTTGAACCATCTCATATATTTATCGAAGAACCAACCACGGTACTATGTTCTTTACCCTTTGAAGCTCTTTCTAAGATTCTGGTTTGGAATCCCAATGATCAACTACCTCTTGGACTTTTTCGGCATCTCAGATCAGATCAACGGGATGATATATACATCAAGTGAACGCATCACCAAAGAGATGTGGGAGTTCATATTTGAAGAGGTTAAATATAAATGCGAAATATGTGATGGCGCAGAGGGTGCCAGCGAGATATATTCTGCAAGGGGTGAATGGGTGTTGCGCAACCCGTCACATGGTAAAGCTCCAATTAGGCCAGACCGAGCAGAAGAGTCATTCAGCTTCGGTTTCCCGGCATCCAACAATGAAGCAGAGTACGAGTCGCTCATCGCGGGACTTCGTCTCGCGAAAGCAGTCAAAGCTAAACGACTAAGCGCGTACTGTGACTCGCAACTCGTTGCAAGTCAATTTAGCGGGGAGTACGATGCACGGAATGACAGGATTGATGCTTACCTTCGAGTTGTCCAAGAACTGGCAAAGGAGTTCGAATTTTTCGAACTGACAAAGGTTCCCCGCGGGGAGAACGTATGTGCGGACACATTGGCAGCACTCGGAAGCAAGCTTCGCGACCAAGTCAAGAGGACCATCCCGATTCATCGGATTGAGAAACCGAGCATCGACATCTCGGCGGATACAATGGACTTTGTCACTACAGTTTCCGAGACGACGTCCCAGTCAGAGATGACAGATCAAGATCAAATAGCAAACAACTGGAGAGCAGAGTTCGTCGAGTATCTCACAAACGGGACGGTGCCAACTGACAAATGGGCTGCGAGACGCCTTAAGAGACGTAGTGCACACTATGTCATCATGGAAGGAGAACTCCACCGAGTAACAGCTAGTAAAGTCCTGCTCAAGTGCATTTCTGGAGAGCAAACGAGATTGGTCATGGCTGAAACTCACGAAGGAGCAGGAGGAAACCACTCCGGCGGACGAGCACTCGCCCTAAAGGTCCGAAACGCAGGATTCTTTTGGCCAACGATGAACACCGACTGTGAAGCGTATGCTCGGAAGTGCGAAAAATGCCAAAGGCACGCTCCGAGCATCCACAGCCCTACAGAGCTATTGAGAACCTCAGCAGCTCCATACCCATTCATGTGATAGGGAATGGATATCATCGGTCCAATGCCGAACTCCCGCCAGCGTCGTTTTGTTCTCGTCCTAACTGATTATTTCACCAAGTGGATCGAGGCTGAAGCCTTCGCTCAGGTTACTGAGAAAGAAGTTCGAGGCTATGTTTGGAAAAAACATAATTTGTCGTCACGGATTGCCTTACGAGATTGTGACAGATAATGGTTCTCAGTTTATCTCGGGAGGATTCAAAGATTTCTGCAGCAAATGGGACATCAGGCTAAGCACTTCAACGCCGAGATACCCCCAAGGAAACGGGCAGGCCGAGTCGTCGAATAAGATCATCATCGACGGGATCAAGAAGCGTCTCGACCTAAAGAAGAGACATTGGGCCGACGAACTCGATGGCGTTCTTTGGTCGCACCGAACAACGCCAAGAGGTGCGACCAAATCAACCCCATTTTCCCTTTCTTACGGAATGGAGGCGATGGCTCCCGCAAAGGTTAATGTCACTAGTCTTCGCCGAGCAAAAATGCCGCAATACGTCGAGCATAACCGCGAGATGCTCTAGACGAGCTCGAGGAAAAGCGAGATCAAGCCCTGCTTCGAATCCAAAATTACCAGAATCAGATCGAGAGTTATTACAACAAGAAAGTCCGAGCAAGACCCCTTGAACTCGGAGACTTAGTGTTACGAAAAGTCTTCGAGAACACTAAGGAGCTGAATGCTGGAAAACTCGGGGCAAATTGGGAAGGATCCTACAGGATAACTCAAGTCGTCAAACCAGGAGTTTATCGGCTCGAGACTTCCCGGGGAGAAGCAGTCCCAAGAGCTTGGAACTCGATGCACCTTCGTCGTTTTTATTCGTAAAGAACGAATTAGTATCTATTTTACCGAGCAAATGATAAACAGTCACAGTTTGCTCAAAAAACAAAAAACAAAAAAAAAATAAAAAAAACTGAGTAGATGCACCCTACGGTCACTTCTACACGTCCGAGCAATGACCTACGTTACTTTTGCTCGGGGAAACCGAACTACGAAAGGCTTGATCCTCCTCGGAGGTACGTAGGCATCCCCTCTACGGGGTCCAGCCCCAACAAAAACAAAAACCAAAAATTTAGACTCGACGATTCTCCCAATTCGCTCTATCAAGACGAACACTAAAAGGGTTGTCTCGAGCAAACGATGCCTGCCCCATACGTAACAAGCGGCGCACAGGTACTCGTCCCGATCAATTGCTCGAATCCTGATCAGATCCCGAGCAAAGGGAAACAGAAATCCGCGTCACTGATGCAACCCGCATTGACCGATTCATCAAGAAATCTTCAAACCTCATCACGAATAAAGAACAAAGAGTTGGCCGACCAAGTTTCTCTTATTCACCGTGTAGCGTTTGAATACATTTTCTTGTTCAACTTATTATCAAATAAAATTCCTGATGTTGCTTATTCCATCCAATCTTACATGATTAACCGGATTCACAAGCATCTAATCGGCGGAAGAAAAATTCACA
This sequence comes from Hirschfeldia incana, assembly GCA_026261945.1. Lineage (NCBI taxonomy): Eukaryota > Viridiplantae > Streptophyta > Magnoliopsida > Brassicales > Brassicaceae > Hirschfeldia > Hirschfeldia incana. The sequence goes on from JABCMI010000033.1 coordinate 2,053,843, forward strand.
AAATATCTTATATTGCCTAAGGTAAAAACACTTGAAAGAAATTTCGAGAGAACCTAAGCATAAAAGATAATAGGAGTAAAACTCCGAATAAACGATAAAAGCCCACCGGGCAAATATGCAAAAGTTTCCAAAGTCATTACAACAAAGCCCACCTGGGCAGATTCAAACAAAACAGATGATGATAAAGTCAAAAGGCTTCGAAAAGCCGATACCGAGACAAAGATAAAGAAATACAACAAACAATGCGTTTCACTTATCGGCAGCGCTAGGATATTTGCTTCCCTCAGCTTCCTCGGGACCGGAAACACGACCGAATGGTCAGTTCGACGGTTCAGCTCCGAACGGTCCTTCCTGCACTAAGACTGCTGGAGACTTCGGGCCATCTCCATTTTTGGGTTCCGCGTCAGAACTCTCGGTGCTAGATTCCACTAGCCCGGTTTCCTTGAGTGCTCTGGGAGGAGAGTTGGTTAAGTCGATCGTGGGCTTCGCAGTTTGGTCAGGATGAGGAACTTGGCTTCCGGGAACCGATTCTTGATTTGGTTGCTGGGAAGAAGATCCAACAGAGAGGACGAGACCCGCAGTAAGATCTTCAGCTCGAGGAACTCTCTCAACACGAGGAGTTCGGAGAGCATCCGCCGTCTCCGAATCAATCAAGTGGAGATTTGATCCATACGGATTAATCTGCTTCCATGCTTCCATACATCCTCCACCAGAAATTGAGACTCCAACACTAAGGGAGAGAGACGCAAGAAGTCTTCAGGGATCTCCTTCACTTCCAAGCGAGTCGCTTCCGCCTTGAAATGCTCTTCTTGCTGGGCATAGGTATCGATGGTTTCCTGTGGAATATCGATCCCCGAATCACTTACTTGCTCGAGACACTTCCTCGTCCCGAAAGCTTGACTGTATAGACATCGAGCATCAACATACTTGTCGCGGTCGGTTTCGCGGAGTTTAATCCGGTGGAAACACCTTTCGGCTTTTGCTATCATGGCAATCATAACCCGGATCCTCTCGTGAGTAACCTCATATTTGCGAGACATCCTAAGCCGGATGGTCTCTTCTGCAAGCTTTAGCGATCCCGCAGCATTAGCACCCTTGAGCCCCGCGTTCTCCCTCTCGAGCCTCTCCACAGCGGACTCCAGATCCTTCATGGAGTCTTTGCACATCTTCAGATCTGCCTGATCCGAAGCCCTCTTCCTAGCAAATTCCTCTTGAACTGCCTTCTCCCGAGCAACCGCATCATCCCTCTCACGAGTGATGACCTGAAGAGCTCCCTTATGCTCGAGCTCGATCCGCTTCTTCTCCTCTTCATTTTTGCGGAATCGCTCCCGGGCATCCCTCAGAGCAGAGTTGTATTTGTCTATGAGAAGATTCTAGTCTCCATGATTCTGCTCAAAAACAAGAGAAGTTTAACAAAACTCATTCGTAAGAAAAAGGAAAGAGAGAAAGAGAACAAAGAAGGAACTACCTTTACCGACGAGCTGGAAGCCTGCTCATACTCGTTTCGAAAGATCAAGTCCTTCGCGCTTGGCATCAGATCAGGACCTCCCTTGAGCGACAACATCAAATGCCTGCAGTCTTCGGGATAGAAGGAAAGAGGCAGTTCCCGATTAAACTCGAAGTGGAACTTATCTGAGGAAGACTCTCCGAGACGGCCGGGAACCCGAGATCCCGATCCCTCTATCGAGAGATCCCGCGACCTCTCGGGCAACCGACCTCGTCGTTCTCCAGGGGAAGCAGGACGGCTCCATTCTCCATCGGAAACGCTCTCGTTGATCTCAGGCGGATCGTTCCCACCTGATCGCTACTTCAGCGCTCTGGCTCTATCAGCCAACGTTTGATTGTCCAGATCCTCCGAAAGCAAGGCCCCCGACGAAGTCCTTGGAGTGAGAATCTGAAGCTCATCCTCGCTAACAGAAGATACACGGGCCGCCTCAACAGCTTTCTTTCTCCTTTTTCTCAAAGGAATCTCCTCCGGGGACTGTTCCTCGGTGTCTGGAGCGGCAATAGTCAGCACCCGGGTGTCAGCTTCAGTGCGCTTCCTCTTCTTCTTTTTCTTGTCCTTCTTCTTCGAAGGACGTTCAACAGGAGTTTCTTCGGAAAGCTCCCTTACTTCCTCTCTTTGCTCGGAAGCTTCCTCCTCGACGTCTTGCCTCCTGGAAACCTCTTCCTCAACGACCGTCTTCTTTTTCTTCGAAGAAGTTTTCTTCTTGGAAGTTCCTCCGGGAGAAATTCCTTCGATCGCCACGGGATCAGCCCCGGCACCTTGCGCCCCCACCGATCTAGCGCCACTGGCGGATTTCGCCTTCCTAGCACTTGTCTGAGCAGCCATGATCTTGCTAAGGTCTGGAAGCTCTTTCATTTGTCTGGCTCGGTTTACCTGCTTTTGCTCGGCGGGAGTGAAAATAGATAGCCTCTTTTGCGCTGGTTCCTTGATGTAAGGAACAGAGTTAGAAATCCAATCATCTGCAAAAACAGAAAGAGAGAACAACAACAATCATTCAGCAATCCGAACTCTATAAAGAAAAGAGAAAGGAACGAGAAACTCACGATTGATGATCCGATCAACCGTTCTCTGGATTCTGTCCCAAGTAAAGTTATCCCAGTGATCTTGTCTCTGCGAAGCGACTGTCCGGGCACGTTTCTCCCAATCTTCCGAGTAAGTCGGAACGTTCGAATGAGCAACTGCAAGTCAACAAAGAAAACAAAAGACATAAGGTCAGATAAACCCGCACAATGAAAGCTAATAGGTTAGTATATATACCAAAATCTGTATTCCACAAAATGCGGAATTTGGAACTCGGCAGTTCCTGGAAGGCCGATCTGTTGGACTTTATGTAAAAGTAATGCCTCTGCCAGTCCGTGGTCTTCGAAGGACCCCCAGCGATGACATTGTAGCTCGGTCGCTGCCTTATTGAGATGATGCCGTCCTTCGAGATGGAAACCGATGTGAGCTCCTCGAAGGCTCTGACACTTAACGATGTCCCGGCTTCTGCTGCAACTACAGAAGTCGCGACCATTAAATGAATCGCACCGTTTATGAGTTGGCTCAGTGCGATTCCTCGCCGGAAGGCATACGCAGTAACAGTCCGAGGAATCGGCAGCCAAAGTTTCGTATCGCCTTGGAAGTAGGATTCGTAGACGCATTGGTATCCTCTCGGCGGAGACCAAGGTCTCTGATCCTTCCTCGGAATGATGAAGGTTACTCCGACAGCACTCTGACTCCGGAGAAAGGTTACCACCGATCTGTTTGTTGATCGGGTCTCCTCGACATTCGCCCAGTCCTGACCTTCCACAATGGACGGACGAACCCTCGATCTCTCCAAGGGACCCTCATCGGCGAACAGATTCCCGGGATAAAAGCTCCTAGGAACCATCGTGGCGTCAACCGCATCCTGACCATCCCCGTCTCCTCGAAATTGACCTCTCGCCTCTGCAACGAGCAAACGCTGAGAACGGTCTAAATTCACCGTATTCATCATAGCCTCGTGATGGATCTCGTCAGCTGGATCCTCGGAAGAACTCCGAACAGAAGCTACCTGTTTTCCTTTCTCTGCTCGGGATAATCGCTGGGACGACTACATCTCGGACGACAGATTTCTAAGCAAAAGCTAAGAGAGAGAGTAGAGAGAGAAAGTACCTTGCGAGTGCGGAGAGAAATTGAAGAAATGGAAGAACGGGAGTTCTATTTATAAGGAGAGGTGGGCTCTCGGATCAAGACGCCATAATTGCGCCTAGAAAGGCCTAGATGGGCTTAGTTACTGTTCGCGCGTAACGCGCAATCGCGCCCGTTCGCTTTCTCGGTTACGCTCCTTATACCCATCAATCGCTCCGGTCCGGGTTCTCGATACGATTTCACAGAAAGATTCACAATTGCGCCGGTTCATTACCTCACCGACGAACCGCTCCCTTGGTAGCAACCGAGAAAATCTGTAAAAGGGAATCACACAGGATTCTCGGTATATCTTTTTGTCCTCTAAGCCATCAAAACCAAATTCATTGATGACCGATCATCCGATTCATCAATAAACTGGGGGGGGGGGGGGGACTTACTGTTGGGGATGGATTGAACCCATCCTCAAAGCCCATCGAACAAAAGCCCAACCAAGTCAAAGAAGCTAGCTTCTTAGCCGAGGAGTCGAAGTTCGGCGCTTACGGCTCGACTGAAGACCGCTTTCAGCCGAACAAACATAGTATAAGAGATGATCAGCGTGACGGCCCGAAAGAAGTAATCCACAGCAGGACGTCAAGCCCGATAGGCCGACAAGGCCCAAAGCATTTGGGGAGACTAGGTCAAGTCACCCGAGCAGGGAGTATAAAAGGAGTGAGAGAGCAAAGGAGAAAGGGATCGACACTTGGACACAACACACTTAGCGGCGAGATTAGGATTTTGTCCGTACGAGTTATCTCTCCGCTTGTTGTACTTTTCCGGTTAAAGCTTTCCAAGCTCCGGCTTGTTTCTTTATTTCTCCACCTTTGTAACTTCACTCTGAAATCTAATAAACACCCATGCTCAACTCATTTCAAGTATTGTTTACTTTCTCTGAGACCAAACTCACCTTAAACAACCATTAGACTTGATATGTTTTAATCTATTTGAGAGCACAAAGAGATGTGAAGATAAAAAAGAAAAAAGGCGAGATGCAGATTTACTAGTAAAGAGTCAATTCTCATAGCTAACTACTAGTCTACCTTGAGAGCTAGCTTCTTAAACTTGTTCATAACGTTGAATTGCTTCACAGGGGTCAAGACAGCATTATCAATAGGCTCATCCGGAACTTCTCCTCCACATTTGATCCAAGGATGTTCTATAAACCACAAGGATTACTAATTAGATGCGATCATAAGCTCAGCACTAGTATTTCACACAGAACAAGATAAGACCTCATGATTAATAGTGTCATTTTAAGGCCTAAACCAGGCATGGCGTTGGGGTACACATTCAGGCGGCTTCGGGTTTAGTGTATTTCGGTACGAGGGACATATGATCCATTCAGGTATTTGTATATGATTCTAGAAGCTTGCTTTGGAGCTTATGTATATTTTATTGGAAATTGTAAGTTCACCCCCCCCCCCTTCCCGTCTCCCAACCATCAAACAATAAAGCTACGAAATCACAAATAAATATAACTTTCGTGTTGGTTGTAGAAGAAGGGAAATTACCAAGAACCTGTGCAGCAGAGATTCGTTTCCTTGGGTTTCTATTTAGCATCTTCCTGAGTAGGTCTTTTGCGCTTGAAGATACTGAAGGCCATGGGGTGCGATCCAAATCAATCTGGCCTCTACTATCAACCGGGTCTAATAACATACATGAGAACATATAATTACAACCCAAGAAGAAGAAATCAAGGTATCAAATTAGATAAGCTTTTAGTAGTACTTGGTCCGCCGCCACCGCAGAGTAAGATGTGTAAAATGAGACCGACACTCCAAATGTCAGTTTCCTTCCCGTAGCATCCTAGTTTTGCTTCAAAAGACATGTAGAATTTATCGCCTGTATATTCCTCAAAAAAGATTCCTGTAATTTGTTAAGAATATGAAAATAAGAATCAAACTAACCAAAAATGTCACATTTGACAATATGATCAAATCTTTGTTAAAGAAAAAGTAAAACATTTTGCATTAGAATTCAAATCTTAGTAATTTCTGCTCTGCTTCAACCGGTGCAAACTTGGGAGATTACACTTCGCATTTGGAAAATCAATTTCTCTTTCCATAATATGGTTTCCAGTTCTTGATACTAGAGAATCTTCGGGGCTTAAGTCCTACCTCTATGTATTGGACGATTGGAACATCAGATCACAAACTTTTCGAATGGTTGTAGCAATAAAACAAAGACATTCAGAGCTTCCAAACATATTAACATAACTATCAATTCTTAAGTTTTATGTTTAGTCACCTTCTTTTATGTATGCGGAACGCTTGAAACCGCTTGCTTTGAGCACTTCATTCTTAACGTACAAGAGGCTTTTGGGATTGATGTTCCGATGAACCACATCCATCGAATGACAAGTCTGCACCATCTCCACAATTGATCTGATGATTGGAACAGCTTCCGTCTCCAAGAAATAGCCATTCTCCTTGAAACGCTCATCAATAGCATCGTATAAACTATACTGTAGGATTAATGGGCCTAAATTGATAAAGTCTTATCCCAGTCCAGTTTATCCTGCAAACAAAAGAAAGTGATGAGTCGGTGGGATTGTTTCCATTATTACGTACATGACGTGAAGAAACTAAAGCAGCTGGGAAAAGGAATATTTACATAAGCCATACGACATTGGAATTTTGGTTTGGTATAAATAGAGAAGTTGTGCAACCTTATTTGGCATTCCGATCAAAGAGAGACAAGAGCAACAGAGATAAAGAGAGATCAAGAAAGATTAGCAATTAGGAAGAGCGTTTATTGCTTAGGCTTGTGATCTTTATATTTTGTTCTTGAGAAACCTATTGGTATTGAATAAAAGCAAAGACAGGTTTTCATATCAAGTTTATTCCAAATTCTATAGCACAAGGTTAAGGTTAAAATCCTAACATATACTTACACAACTCCATCACGATGTGTACCGATTTTATATCCTCGTGAGAGCCCTTGATCTGTACGATGTTGGGCTTTCCTAGAAAATGATTGAGCATCTGAATCTCATTCTTTACAGACTCTTTATCTTCATCTCTATTTAGCGCTGTCTTCTGTATGGTTCTGCAGGCATACTCGCTGCCTGTGGAAATCTCCGTGCATTTGAAGATGGTCCCCAAATTACTTTTGGCCAGATTTTCCTTGAAGCTATAAAGCTTGTTGATGTCTTCTAATGGCTTCCCCAGTATGGTCCCTGGCACTTGATCAGAGACCACTTCAGAGACGACATCCGAAGGCGGTAGGTTTTTACTGGCGTGAATGCCCATTTTCCGGGGTGAGAATCTTATTAGAATGTTAAGGTTTTGAAAATGAACTTGGGTGATAGAAGAAGACAGTGAAAGTCAACTGTTGATTCAAAAAATTGATGCGAGTCGTTTTAGAGCACGCGCATTGAGAACTCTTGCATGGGCATTTGTGAGAATTTGTGAACCCGGGTCGCCAGATTACCGAGAAAAAAGAATATTAAAATAAATAAGTATTTGTGAATTCAGGTCGTCAGAGGTCTTCCCTATGAACTGAATTCATCACTGTTTTGCGGGCCTCACGCTACGTGGTGGCTTGCAATTAGTCCGTCGATTTTTTATTTTTTTTTTTAAATCAAAGGAAAAAAATTAAAAAAATAAATAAAAAAATTTAAGTTACGACCCCTTCTCCAAAATCACTAATGCGGATGGCCTATCTTTTCCAGAGAAATTTAACTATATAACATTGTTAAGACATTAGTCATATTGATTAGCAATTATATACCCCAATTTTTTTTTCTCAACAACTTTTCATTCACCATTCACCATAAGAGTAGTACAATGTGTTTTAATTTCAAAAGAGATTCAATCACAAAGACAATGAAAGCGATCTTATATCATCAACGAACACGTTTATAGAATTTCATTGTACTATTTCACCACAATTTCATTGCAGTAAAAAAATGAATAACAAGGTTTTACGAGAATAAAAAAAGAAATGTATATACAAATTACAAATTGAAGTATATTTTATGTTTATTTTATGTGTATTTTAGAACATGCATATATATTTAGTAGTGTCAACATGTGATTATTTGCATCCCAATGCAGTCTTATGGATACAAAAACGAACTTATATTTTTTAGTCAATGATCTAATGGGTTTAACTTCTGTTGGTTCTACTGTGGTGCTCTTTGGTGGTCTTTATGTGGTGCGATCTCTTACTGCCGTGAGCAATTCTCTTACTGTTGTGTGCAGTTCTCTTACCGCAGTCTGCCTGTTGTATGCAGTCCGCATTCATTCTAGTTTCTGGTGTTGTGTATTTATATTTTCTTATTGTGGCAGTTGAAAGAGAAGCTCATTAGTATACTTAACTGGATGAATATGATTATGGCAGATATAGATTTTGTCTCTTGTTTCGAGTAGTCTCTTTTCTCAATATTTTCTCATGTATGGAGTGAACTGGATGTACAACAGTACAAGCGTTGTTGGTATTGCAAGGATCTTCCTCCCAGCTAGGCATGAGCACATATCGGATATCCAGGTTTTTGAAAGTATTTGTGATTTACTTCGTATGTTATGGATATCCAATTTTTTTATTTGTTTTGCTTCAGAAAAATACATATATTCGGAAAAACGGATATCCGAAAAATAAATAAATATTTGTGGATATTTACGAATACTTACGGATATCTCATGTATTTTGATTAGTACAAATAATCTTCAAAAATTGATACAAATTTATTTTGTAAAATACATTTTTCATGATATATAAGATAAAAATTAAAAGAAGTAGTGAATTTACATATTTTGTAATTTTTTTTTAAATTTAATTAACAATTATAATAACACAAAACTTAAGGAAAAAATTATAATTGTCATACATTTTTTCTTTTTCTTTTATGTAATATTTTTCTATAAGTAATAATGTGATTCAAACTTGTAAAATCACATGTTAAGAATAATAATTATATAATTTTATACATTTAAAACTTTGAATATAATCAATATATACATGAATATATATATTGACGGATCAGATCAGATATCCGCTTACTAAAATTTTAATATTTGTGATTTGCTTCAATTTTAATGGATATTGATTTTTATAGTATTTGCTTTGCTTCGAGAATTTACGAATATCCGGAATTTTTGGATAGAATCTGAACAAATAACGGATCGAATCAAATTTAACGGATAAAATCCCCATCCCTCCAGCAAATGCTCTCCTCTGCGTTTGGTGCAGTATGTGTGGTCTCATGGATTACATTAGATGTAATCTCTCAAAAAGCTTATAAAATCGTTGCAATGCAATTTCTTATAGTTTCTTGGGGTTTTTGCAAAATTGACGTAAAACACAAAGTCAAACACAAAACTAACCTATGTTTTTTTGGATTTTTCTTTTGTCCTATTCACCTCACAAGTTCACATTATTCACGAAAATTTCAAAACTGACATTTTTACTCTCTCAACCTCATCAACTTCGAATATTTACAAGATTGCCATTGCCATCAATACCCTAACCACCATGAAAATTTTGAAGCTCTTAATGCACCTCAAATCAATTTACTCTCTCTCTTTTTCAATTGTTATGAACTAAAAACAACATTTCTTTCACTTTTTCTCCATATTCATCCAAAAAACTCAAATAATTTTTTTATGGTTCACAGAGTCATTCAAGTTTATGATTCTTGGTGGGTTACTTTGTTTTGAGGTTATATGTGGTTGGAGAAGACTTATGTGTGCTAGGAAAGTCATCTCACTAATTTAAGGTTTGAAATTTAATTTTTTTTCAGATATGTTCGTCTAACAGGACGACTTACTTTGTTTGTTAAAAAAACTCCAAACAATTTACATGATAAACAAGTTAGTTTTGCATTTGACCGAATTGTGTCAAATATTTGAATTTTCTTAGACGACTTACTTGTAAGTCGTCTCTCGAAAAACAGAAAATCAATATTTTATTAAAGCTAGACGACTTACAAATAAGTGTTCTCAGGTTAGTTTTCTGTAATTGGAAAATAAAACTTAAATATTTATTTTTTTTCCAAAAGACTTAAACGTAAGTCATCCAGTCAGGCAACTTACTTGAAAGTCGTCTACGACAAGTTAAGTCATCTAGATTCTTTTTCCGAGATTCTGGTCAAACCTTGCTTATCTCGGACGACTTTCCAGTTAGTCTTCTAGCTGGAAGACTTACTTGTAAGTCGTCTGGAAAAATTAAATACTTAAGTTTTATTTTCGAACTTTAAACTAACTTGTGACGACTTACATGTAAGTCATCTAGAAATAATAAAATATGAAGTTTATTTTGTTTTTCCAGAGATGACTTACAAGTAAATCGTCTAGGAAAGTCAATTATCTGACACAATTCAGTCAAATGTAAAACTAACCTGTTTATCCTAGACGACTTATTGTTAAGTCGTCTGAACTTTTTTCTTTAACAAACAACACTGGACGACTTACAAGTAAGTCATCCCATTTAAAAGTCAATTGCAAAAATGACCTATCTAGACGACGTACTTGTAAGTCTTCCGAAGACTTCCAGACGACTTAATTGAATGTCATCTACGTTAATGTTTACTAAACTTTCATTTTCTCTAATACTATAAAGACTTTTGAACATTTTCTTATTATTTCATGTATATTAATCAATATTAGGGCCACTGAATGAAATTTATAACATAATTGGTGATATTTATGAGGTTACCAATATTCATGTTAATCAAATTTGTAGCTAATGTGTTTTTAACTAATACATGTTCTATGTTTGCTAATGTGTTTTATTTTGAATTTTTGCAGATGATGCATTAGATACATGCATTTATGGAGAATAAAATCATCCATATGCTGCATATAAAACAATACAAGTCAGAAGATTTAACATTTACAGAAGACTTATCAGACGATTTACAGGAAAGTCATCTGATAAGTCTTCTACAAAGAAAATATTTTCAACAGAAACTTGTAAAAAATGTGATATGCTTTGACTAGTTACTATTGTTTGTTTTCATCACTGTTATAGACACCAATGATGATTATTGTTATGAGTTGGAAGAATGGTTAAAATGCGTCTTAAAATGTTGTATCAATATGAGGCTACCAACATTCTTATTTATTAAGATGAGAAGAAGGTCATTGGAGTTTATTATTGCATATGCGAGATCTAAAGATAAGAGAAAAGCTATTGAAATAAATTACTTCATTGATTTGTAAATGTGTAAACACATTGTTAGCACATATATTACATCTTGGAAACATTATTAATGATTTTACAAAAAAAAAAAACACAACTAAGAGAGTACACATGAAAAGTCACAAAACAGACCACAAACAAAACTATTATAGATCATTCATCTATAAAGACAAGTTTGGACTCCACGAGGTCCAGACGATTTCCACGAGGTCCAGCCGACTTTCACGAGGTCTAGATGACTTCAGGAGGTCCATACAACTTCCAGGAGATCCATACGACTTTCAAATGTCCATAGGACTTCCAGAAGGTCCAAACGACTTCCACGAGGTCCATATGACTTCCAGGAGGTTCAGACGACTTTCAGGAGGTCCAGACAATTTCCAGGAGGTCCAGACGACTTCCATGAGGTCCGGACGACTTCCAGGAGGTCCGAACGACTTTCAAGAGGTCCAGATGACTTCCTTGAAGTCGTCTGGAAGACTTCCTATAAGTCGTTTGGAAGACTTCCTATATGTCATCTGAAAGACTTTTTGGAAGCTGGAAGACTTTCTGAAAGTCATCTGGAAGCCGGAAGAATTCCTGGAAGTCCTCTGGAAGCTGGAAAACTTTCTGGAAGTCTTCCAGATCTGAAAAACCTGCACATCCAAAAATGTTCAAATGGCTTAAAAACAGAGAAAATGAGAGGAAGATTAAATATATATACTTTTATAGAACACAGAACGTACATATCCAAGTGGAAGATGAAAACCATCTAATTAAAAACTTGCAAAAAAATAGATTAATGAGAAAGACATGAGACAACTGAAAAAATCATATAAAGTTTGGTGTTTTCAAGTCTAAGAGATTAGAGTGGGTTTAAAGAGTTTTACTTTGAGAAAAAAAGTAGGAACTTTATGAAACAAGAAGTTACCAAATGTATAAAAATTAGACATAAAAATACATGTCTAAAATCAATAGATCTACTTTTAAATGAGTGGAAGTTGAGAACCATGTGATGAAAAACCTGCAAAAACAAAATAAATTAGTGCGAAAGACATGAGACAAAAACAATAAAATGATATAAAGCTTGGTGGTTATAAGTTCAAAAGATTAGAGAGAGGTTGGAGAATTTTAGAATGGTGAACATTACATTTTTGTTGCATCCATTTAAGAGAATGAGAGAAAATGTGTAAATTGTTCTTTATATAGGGAGACAAAAAAAATTCAATTAGGTTAAATATTTTTGATTCAGAAGACTTTCAATATTTTTAGCGGGAAATTAAAATATTTTTAAGCGCGAATATTTGGACGACTTACATGTAAGTCGTCTGGTTTAAATTATTCACCAGAAGACTTCAATATTTTTAGCGGGAAATTAAAATATTTTAAGCGCGAATATTTGGACGACTTACATGTAAGTCGTCTGGTTTAAATTATTCACCAGAAGACTTAAAAGTAAGTCGTCCTATACCCTAATTTTAACCCCTAAAATAAATTGACTAAATTAAAAAACTAACCATGTTATACACAGAAAAAAAACACACTTAGGTCAATTTTAATTTTTTCAAAAAAACATTTATGCTTTCGAAAACATAATCTTTTTTTCTGAACTACCGAAAACATAATCCTAAGAACACATACAATACTACAACATATGTTTGGCAAAACCTAAACTAAAGAATTTCATGACTCACTACTTTCACTCATCTATGTTGAAAAAAAAGTTTTGTTATATTTTAATTTATATCTCTTAAAGAATATGTTAATTACATGATTTCAATTTTTCACTTATCAAAATATTTTTTACAAAATTTTTAAATTATTTTTATGAAGAACTAAACTAGATGACTTAATTGAAAGTCGTCTGGGCAAACGACTTAATTGAAAGTCGTATGGGCAAACAACTTAATTGAAAATTGTTTGGACAGACGACTTACAAGAGTTAGAACGTAAAACAATTTTGTTTTTTTTTTGTTTGTTCATAAGGGGCTGGTTGTAATTTCAATAGATTTTTAAGTTATTTTTACATTTGGTTCAAGTTTGAGTTTACTTTTGCATTTCAAATCAAGCTGTGAGTCATAGTTGGCAATTTTCCCTAGTTTCTTTTTGTGATTTGTACCGCCATCCTATCATTTATTTTACCAGCTCTTTGGTTTGTTTGGGTCATGTAGCTTTGGTGTATCCTCTTTTGATAGAGTTTAAACCTCTTTAACTTAATAGAAGTATGGTTTGACCAAAAAAAAAAATCTATACAGTTCAAATTGTGTGTTTAAATAGAGCTCATTAGAATCTATACTATTAAAGCAGCTGACTGCTTGTGAACCTGCCCCTGAAATTTCAGCCGAATTACCGAAAGTTCTCAAAATTATTTACAAAACAGGGCTTTTCATTAACATCTTCAAGGTATTTACAAAACATGGTTTCTCATTTACTAACAACAAAAATCACAGGCTCGAGATATTTCTGTTTAATTTGAATTGCAAGCCCAATAATTTAAATTCATTTTCACGGGCTTCCAAATATCTTTACTAACCCATTTAGATTTTGATGAAATGTTTTATAGAAACAGAAATTCAAAATCAATATTTAAATTTTAAAATAAAGTTGACTCTCCAAAATCAATATACAATTAATGAATATAAATTTTTACAATACAGGTTTTTCCGTTAAATATGTAAAATATGAATCAATTACAAACGGGTCTTACAAATGCATTTATTATTTCTATTGTGATCTAACAAACGGGTTAATAATTTTATCAACATAAAATAATTATTTGTTTTCAAAAATATAGATGGAGATATTCTTATTTATAATATTAAGAGGTCCACAAAAAATCCCTCGCTTTTAAAGAAATTACAAAACATTCTTAAGATAATTACAAAACATGGCTTTATATTTTTTTTAAACTAAAACCGCAGGCCCAAGATATTTTTGTTTAGTTTAAATTGCAAGCGTAATAAACACAATCTATTTTCACATCGAATGAGCTTCCAATCTCTTTACTAACTCATCTAAACTCAATGGAATGTTTTATAGAAACAGAAATTCAAAATCAACATATTAATATCTGACATATTAGTTGGTATTGATTATATTCTCTCGAACTGCTACAAACAAAAACAGAAATCTGTATTTTCCAAATTCTATTGATAGATATGGGTAAAAAGAGTATTTACCATAATGTGTCACTGAATTATATTTAGGCAGTCAATTTTCGATGAAATGTTTTATAGAAATAGAAATTCAAAATTAAAATCGACATATTAGTTGGTATTGAAATGGAAACGGGATAGACATAAGATGTGATTTAAATTAGATTTTCCAAATACTAATCATAATTTATTAGTAAGATCCGATAATTAAAAGATTGTCCCCAGCTTTCTCTCCAAGTTTCAACTATATATTATGTTTAATCGCACATATTTCGGGGTGGGATCAAAACAAATCCATGAATATTCTTACCAATAAATGTGAATGATATTATATAGAAATAAGATTTTGTGATTTAAATAAGATTTTTAAAATAGTAATCCTAACCTATTAGTAAGACCCGATAATAAATACAACATCATATAATGTGCTTTTGAATTGATACAATAAATTTAAACATGTTGCAGCATATATTCTAATAATATTGTGGTATTTAATTTAGTTTCCAAATGCAATTAGCACCGAAAATTATGCTGCAAGCTAAACAATATCTCGGCATTAAAACCCTAAACATATATTCTCAATTCATTATATAATGGTATTCTCGATTCATTAGTTGACACATACACTTCTTTTTTTTGTAAAATACACATAGACTTTTCGTTTTATATGGTTTTAGTGTTTTATATTCTTAACGAATTAGTGTTCTAATTTAAATTTCATGTTTGTTCTTATGCAGGTCTAATAGATCATGGAATGATGGCTACAACTGAAATAAATTTTCTGACTTATATGTAAGGTATTCTATAAGTTTTTTTAGTCTTTTGATTAATTAACCTAAAATTTTATTATTTGATTGGTTTAACATTAATTTTAATGGCGTTGTTATGTTCATCATCGGACAGTGACGAGCTCATCGGAACTGGGGTAGCATAAGGCAGATCGATAAACCTTCATGTATTATTTCCCGAGCACCGTAGTCTCACCATGTGATCATCTCTGTAACAGTACCCCTAGCTTATATATACATTTATCTCTCACTTTTAATTTTCTCGATTGATTAGTCTCTCTATATAGATCTAATATTCATGGTGAATTTTCATTTTCAGTAAGAGGTTTAAGCCTAAAGGATATTTGTATCCATGTCTTGAACCGTATGAGGAAGAAAAAATCCATGAAAAGATTTGATTTTTAATTTTTTTGTGAAACTCAACTGTTTTTTTCTTTGTGAGTTTATATTTTGGGTTTGTTTGGATCATAATTAAAGATATATTTATAATTAGATTTTAATATATATTAAAATCTAATTATAAATATATCTTTATGCAAAAAACTCGTGAACATATGAAGAACTCGTGAATTCATCAATACCCTAACCACCATGAAAATTTTGAAGCTCTTAATGCACCTCAAATCAATTTACTCTCTCTCTTTTTCAATTGTTATGAACTAAAAACAACATTTCTTTCACTTTTTCTCCATATTCATCCAAAAAACTCAAATAATTTTTTTATGGTTCACAGAGTCATTCAAGTTTATGATTCTTGGTGGGTTACTTTGTTTTGAGGTTATATGTGGTTGGAGAAGACTTATGTGTGCTAGGAAAGTCATCTCACTAATTTAAGGTTTGAAATTTAATTTTTTTTCAGATATGTTCGTCTAACAGGACGACTTACTTTGTTTGTTAAAAAAACTCCAAACAATTTACATGATAAACAAGTTAGTTTTGCATTTGACCGAATTGTGTCAAATATTTGAATTTTCTTAGACGACTTACTTGTAAGTCGTCTCTCGAAAAACAGAAAATCAATATTTTATTAAAGCTAGACGACTTACAAATAAGTGTTCTCAGGTTAG
Organism: Hirschfeldia incana; assembly: GCA_026261945.1. Taxonomy (NCBI): domain Eukaryota; kingdom Viridiplantae; phylum Streptophyta; class Magnoliopsida; order Brassicales; family Brassicaceae; genus Hirschfeldia; species Hirschfeldia incana. Next base: position 2,069,627 of record JABCMI010000033.1, read on the forward strand.
TTTTCTGTAATTGGAAAATAAAACTTAAATATTTATTTTTTTTCCAAAAGACTTAAACGTAAGTCATCCAGTCAGGCAACTTATTTGAAAGTCGTCTACGACAAGTTAAGTCATCTAGATTCTTTTTCCGAGATTCTGGTCAAACCTTGCTTATCTCGGACGACTTTCCAGTTAGTCTTCTAGCTGGAAGACTTACTTGTAAGTCGTCTGGAAAAATTAAATACTTAAGTTTTATTTTCGAACTTTAAACTAACTTGTGACGACTTACATGTAAGTCATCTAGAAATAATAAAATATGAAGTTTATTTTGTTTTTCCAGAGATGACTTACAAGTAAATCGTCTAGGAAAGTCAATTATCTGACACAATTCAGTCAAATGTAAAACTAACCTGTTTATCCTAGACGACTTATTGTTAAGTCGTCTGAACTTTTTTCTTTAACAAACAACACTGGACGACTTACAAGTAAGTCATCCCATTTAAAAGTCAATTGCAAAAATGACCTATCTAGACGACGTACTTGTAAGTCTTCCGAAGACTTCCAGACGACTTAATTGAATGTCATCTACGTTAATGTTTACTAAACTTTCATTTTCTCTAATACTATAAAGACTTTTGAACATTTTCTTATTATTTCATGTATATTAATCAATATTAGGGCCACTGAATGAAATTTATAACATAATTGGTGATATTTATGAGGTTACCAATATTCATGTTAATCAAATTTGTAGCTAATGTGTTTTTAACTAATACATGTTCTATGTTTGCTAATGTGTTTTATTTTGAATTTTTGCAGATGATGCATTAGATACATGCATTTATGGAGAATAAAATCATCCATATGCTGCATATAAAACAATACAAGTCAGAAGATTTAACATTTACAGAAGACTTATCAGACGATTTACAGGAAAGTCATCTGATAAGTCTTCTACAAAGAAAATATTTTCAACAGAAACTTGTAAAAAATGTGATATGCTTTGACTAGTTACTATTGTTTGTTTTCATCACTGTTATAGACACCAATGATGATTATTGTTATGAGTTGGAAGAATGGTTAAAATGCGTCTTAAAATGTTGTATCAATATGAGGCTACCAACATTCTTATTTATTAAGATGAGAAGAAGGTCATTAGAGTTTATTATTGCATATGCGAGATCTAAAGATAAGAGAAAAGCTATTGAAATAAATTACTTCATTGATTTGTAAATGTGTAAACACATTGTTAGCACATATATTACATCTTGGAAACATTATTAATGATTTTACAAAAAAAAAAAACACAACTAAGAGAGTACACATGAAAAGTCACAAAACAGACCACAAACAAAACTATTATAGATCATTCATCTATAAAGACAAGTTTGGACTCCACGAGGTCCAGACGATTTCCACGAGGTCCAGCCGACTTTCACGAGGTCTAGATGACTTCAGGAGGTCCATACAACTTCCAGGAGATCCATACGACTTTCAAATGTCCATAGGACTTCCAGAAGGTCCAAACGACTTCCACGAGGTCCATATGACTTCCAGGAGGTTCAGACGACTTTCAGGAGGTCCAGACAATTTCCAGGAGGTCCAGACGACTTCCATGAGGTCCGGACGACTTCCAGGAGGTCCGAGCGACTTTCAAGAGGTCCAGATGACTTCCTTGAAGTCGTCTGGAAGACTTCCTATAAGTCGTTTGGAAGACTTCCTATATGTCATCTGAAAGACTTTTTGGAAGCTGGAAGACTTTCTGAAAGTCATCTGGAAGCCGGAAGAATTCCTGGAAGTCCTCTGGAAGCTGGAAAACTTTCTGGAAGTCTTCCAGATCTGAAAAACCTGCACATCCAAAAATGTTCAAATGGCTTAAAAACAGAGAAAATGAGAGGAAGATTAAATATATATACTTTTATAGAACACAGAACGTACATATCCAAGTGGAAGATGAAAACCATCTAATTAAAAACTTGCAAAAAAATAGATTAATGAGAAAGACATGAGACAACTGAAAAAATCATATAAAGTTTGGTGTTTTCAAGTCTAAGAGATTAGAGTGGGTTTAAAGAGTTTTACTTTGAGAAAAAAAGTAGGAACTTTATGAAACAAGAAGTTACCAAATGTATAAAAATTAGACATAAAAATACATGTCTAAAATCAATAGATCTACTTTTAAATGAGTGGAAGTTGAGAACCATGTGATGAAAAACCTGCAAAAACAAAATAAATTAGTGCGAAAGACATGAGACAAAAACAATAAAATGATATAAAGCTTGGTGGTTATAAGTTCAAAAGATTAGAGAGAGGTTGGAGAATTTTAGAATGGTGAACATTACATTTTTGTTGCATCCATTTAAGAGAATGAGAGAAAATGTGTAAATTGTTCTTTATATAGGGAGACAAAAAAAATTCAATTAGGTTAAATATTTTTGATTCAGAAGACTTTCAATATTTTTAGCGGGAAATTAAAATATTTTTAAGCGCGAATATTTGGACGACTTACATGTAAGTCGTCTGGTTTAAATTATTCACCAGAAGACTTCAATATTTTTAGCGGGAAATTAAAATATTTTAAGCGCGAATATTTGGACGACTTACATGTAAGTCGTCTGGTTTAAATTATTCACCAGAAGACTTAAAAGTAAGTCGTCCTATACCCTAATTTTAACCCCTAAAATAAATTGACTAAATTAAAAAACTAACCATGTTATACACAGAAAAAAAACACACTTAGGTCAATTTTAATTTTTTCAAAAAAACATTTATGCTTTCGAAAACATAATCTTTTTTTCTGAACTACCGAAAACATAATCCTAAGAACACATACAATACTACAACATATGTTTGGCAAAACCTAAACTAAAGAATTTCATGACTCACTACTTTCACTCATCTATGTTGAAAAAAAAGTTTTGTTATATTTTAATTTATATCTCTTAAAGAATATGTTAATTACATGATTTCAATTTTTCACTTATCAAAATATTTTTTACAAAATTTTTAAATTATTTTTCTGAAGAACTAAACTAGATGACTTAATTGAAAGTCGTCTGGGCAAACGACTTAATTGAAAGTCGTATGGGCAAACAACTTAATTGAAAATTGTTTGGACAGACGACTTACAAGAGTTAGAACGTAAAACAATTTTGTTTTTTTTTTGTTTGTTCATAAGGGGCTGGTTGTAATTTCAATAGATTTTTAAGTTATTTTTACATTTGGTTCAAGTTTGAGTTTACTTTTGCATTTCAAATCAAGCTGTGAGTCATAGTTGGCAATTTTCCCTAGTTTCTTTTTGTGATTTGTACCGCCATCCTATCATTTATTTTACCAGCTCTTTGGTTTGTTTGGGTCATGTAGCTTTGGTGTATCCTCTTTTGATAGAGTTTAAACCTCTTTAACTTAATAGAAGTATGGTTTGACCAAAAAAAAAAATCTATACAGTTCAAATTGTGTGTTTAAATAGAGCTCATTAGAATCTATACTATTAAAGCAGCTGACTGCTTGTGAACCTGCCCCTGAAATTTCAGCCGAATTACCGAAAGTTCTCAAAATTATTTACAAAACAGGGCTTTTCATTAACATCTTCAAGGTATTTACAAAACATGGTTTCTCATTTACTAACAACAAAAATCACAGGCTCGAGATATTTCTGTTTAATTTGAATTGCAAGCCCAATAATTTAAATTCATTTTCACGGGCTTCCAAATATCTTTACTAACCCATTTAGATTTTGATGAAATGTTTTATAGAAACATAAATTCAAAATCAATATTTAAATTTTAAAATAAAGTTGACTCTCCAAAATCAATATACAATTAATGAATATAAATTTTTACAATACAGGTTTTTCCGTTAAATATGTAAAATATGAATCAATTACAAACGGGTCTTACAAATGCATTTATTATTTCTATTGTGATCTAACAAACGGGTTAATAATTTTATCAACATAAAATAATTATTTGTTTTCAAAAATATAGATGGAGATATTCTTATTTATAATATTAAGAGGTCCACAAAAAATCCCTCGCTTTTAAAGAAATTACAAAACATTCTTAAGATAATTACAAAACATGGCTTTATATTTTTTTTAAACTAAAACCGCAGGCCCAAGATATTTTTGTTTAGTTTAAATTGCAAGCGTAATAAACACAATCTATTTTCACATCGAATGAGCTTCCAATCTCTTTACTAACTCATCTAAACTCAATGGAATGTTTTATAGAAACAGAAATTCAAAATCAACATATTAATATCTGACATATTAGTTGGTATTGATTATATTCTCTCGAACTGCTACAAACAAAAACAGAAATCTGTATTTTCCAAATTCTATTGATAGATATGGGTAAAAAGAGTATTTACCATAATGTGTCACTGAATTATATTTAGGCAGTCAATTTTCGATGAAATGTTTTATAGAAATAGAAATTCAAAATTAAAATCGACATATTAGTTGGTATTGAAATGGAAACGGGATAGACATAAGATGTGATTTAAATTAGATTTTCCAAATACTAATCATAATTTATTAGTAAGATCCGATAATTAAAAGATTGTCCCCAGCTTTCTCTCCAAGTTTCAACTATATATTATGTTTAATCGCACATATTTCGGGGTGGGATCAAAACAAATCCATGAATATTCTTAACAATAAATGTGAATGATATTATATAGAAATAAGATTTTGTGATTTAAATAAGATTTTTAAAATAGTAATCCTAACCTATTAGTAAGACCCGATAATAAATACAACATCATATAATGTGCTTTTGAATTGATACAATAAATTTAAACATGTTGCAGCATATATTCTAATAATATTGTGGTATTTAATTTAGTTTCCAAATGCAATTAGCACCGAAAATTATGCTGCAAGCTAAACAATATCTCGGCATTAAAACCCTAAACATATATTCTCAATTCATTATATAATGGTATTCTCGATTCATTAGTTGACACATACACTTCTTTTTTTTGTAAAATACACATAGACTTTTCGTTTTATATGGTTTTAGTGTTTTATATTCTTAACGAATTAGTGTTCTAATTTAAATTTCATGTTTGTTCTTATGCAGGTCTAATAGATCATGGAATGATGGCTACAACTGAAATAAATTTTCTGACTTATATGTAAGGTATTCTATAAGTTTTTTTAGTCTTTTGATTAATTAACCTAAAATTTTATTATTTGATTGGTTTAACATTAATTTTAATGGCGTTGTTATGTTCATCATCGGACAGTGACGAGCTCATCGGAACTGGGGTAGCATAAGGCAGATCGATAAACCTTCATGTATTATTTCCCGAGCACCGTAGTCTCACCATGTGATCATCTCTGTAACAGTACCCCTAGCTTATATATACATTTATCTCTCACTTTTAATTTTCTCGATTGATTAGTCTCTCTATATAGATCTAATATTCATGGTGAATTTTCATTTTCAGTAAGAGGTTTAAGCCTAAAGGATATTTGTATCCATGTCTTGAACCGTATGAGGAAGAAAAAATCCATGAAAAGATTTGATTTTTAATTTTTTTGTGAAACTCAACTGTTTTTTTCTTTGTGAGTTTATATTTTGGGTTTGTTTGGATCATAATTAAAGATATATTTATAATTAGATTTTAATATTTTTTTGTGAATATTCGTGCAGGTACTAACAAGATTAACATATGAAGAACTCGTGAATTTATATGTTGTTGAGTGTGACAGTTGGTGTTGTAAACGGTGTGTCTAAAATTTCTAAATCATAAACGAGGTATGCATAACTGAGGTATGCTTATCACGTTTATATTTTAGTTAGCCATTTTGTAAAAACTTGAAATTTACTTTAAATGTATTTTAATTGGCCATTTTCGATCCGGAAAAGTAATGATTAAGGATGGTTTTCCGGGTACCATTACGTGTTTCGTTCAGATCGGTTTGCGTTTCGGATTTTCAAGGTCAAAGATTTCAGTCCTATTAGGATGTTTCTAAATTTTTGTTTGAGTTTGATTCGGATCTTTGCGGGTTTGGTTCGGGTTCGGACAACCCATTTAAATTATTTTAAAAGTTTTAATTCACTATATATTTTAAATTTCTCAAAAATCTTTAAATAAAATAATATATTACCTATAAATTTAAATAACTTATGGACTCTTTATCCTTATTATTTGAAACACGAATTTAGAAACCAATATAATTTTTCTATTTATATTTAATAACACCAAATCAATCAATCAAACTCCGGTTTTCAATCTTTACAACTAATAAACCTAAAAATACAAATCATAAAAAAACCTTAAAACATTTGATACATATTTTATGTTGAAATACATTCGTTGCAAAAAAAATTTGACAAAAGAAAAAAACCTGCGCTTTGAAAGCGCCGGTCAAAATCTAGTCAATACTATTAAAACAAGAGCAATATTTATCGACTAATTTTTGGACTATGAAAAAAGTTGTAACAGACCAGCTAAAATATACCCATTAGTTATTATAATATAATGTTACTAATATAAAAATATCTATTAATACTCCAATATTTACTTGAATACAACAGATTCTTACATATGTGCAAAACAAAATCTATTTAATTAAATATAAATATATCAATATTTAAAAAAAACTTAACATTTTATATAAAAAGAATTTTTCTATAATATTAGTTAATTTAATTAACTTTCCTATTATTTATGCATTGTACATAGTTAATTTTGGACGATCAAATACTTGCTGGAATACAGATTTGACATTTTGAATTGAGTTTTATTTTATATTACGTTCTAGGTTTCTTAACTAACATTTTGGTTCTCATTTATATCATATCCCAAAACTCAGTGTTTAAGAAACCGATCCGGAAACTGAACCGAGCAAATCAACGAGTCACATATTATTGGATCGACCACAGACGAACATATAAAAAATGTTTTCTGTTTAAAAAACATTTGAAAAATAATGAACTTTATTTTTTTTCCTTCCACATATAAAATATCAAAAACAAAATCAGACTTTTAACATTTTTTAACAAGTTAAGAGTTATGACATAACATAAAAAACAATCCAAGACTTAAAATATATAAGCATTTAAAAATCTAACTGAAAAAACCAAAAAAAAAACTAAAATTACGTATTGGTTCAACCGGGTTCCGGATTTCAGCGGGTTTTAATGGGATTTAACACGTTTTTTATATAATGGATTTTTCTTAAAACCCAAACCGGAATACATACCGGGTCACCGGGTTTACCGGTTCCACCGCATCTGGGTTAGTTTTTAAAACACTAATAAACCCATAAAGTAATTATATTTTTTGATTTTGAATTGTATGGTTCAGAACGGATATATTGGAAGTTAAATCCATAATTTAAAAGGAAAAAAAAAAATTCTTTATATAGAATTAAATATTTAAGGAACTTATTTAAAATTTTAAATAATTAGTTTCAGATTTCATTTCAAAAGAAAATTAGAATTGAATATTTGAAATACATATCTATGTTTCATATATTTATATTTGTGATAAATTTGGATATTTGGATCATTTCAGATTTTTTTTAATATTCTTTCATTTGGTTTGAGTTATTAATTTGGGTTCGGTTAATAACACCCTGAATTTAAATATTATTTGTATCATTCCATTTTGATATTTCATACATTTCATATCGGGCATGAATCAGGTTTTTGGTTAGGATTCATTTCAGACAGTTGGGTTACGATTTTATGTTTAAACTAGATTCTGACCCGCCCTAAAAGGGCGGGTATATTTATTGTTTTAGTAGTTTTGGAAAAATATATATTTTTATATTTGTGATTTTTTCGTAATCATTTTTTATTTAATATTAATTTAATATAATTTTTGGTAGTTATATTAAATATGTCAAGTTGCATAACTGTACAATTATGCTACATATCATAAATTATTTTTAGATTTTATTCATAAAGTTTACAACATATTATATTTTTATTAGTTACCTAACATAATTGGTCAAAAGTATTTTGTATCCAAAAAACCTGACTCAAAACCGACTCTGAAATCAAAGTCTCACACTCTATTAGACATGGCGAGTATACTCGAACAGTTTTTAATGTTTATATCCCACAACCAATATCAATATCAAATGTTTTGAAAAAATGTTTAAAAAATATTTTTAATATTGATACATGCATGGTATAACTATATTAATACACCGTTAATACTGTTATTAGTTTTTTTATTACTCTTTTTTGGAAAAAATATTATACATTGTTTTATAATAAAACCACTGGTCTCTTCATAAGTATATATTTTTATAAATAATACTTCCATAATAATATCAACTTATTTCCAAAAACATACTTTGTTATTTGTTATAGCATTCATAGATTGTGCTTGCTTTTCAAATTTCTTATTTTAGCATATATATTTGTGGGCTTGCATGCATATAATATAGGCACTATATAGTATTGCCTTTCAAAGAATAATCATATGATGTCTCGCTCGTTAAATGAAACAGTTATAGTAGTCTGTTAATATATTGACCATATAATTAAATACCAAAAATGAGTTCCATATTTGTTGTTTGTTACTATATCCGTAGCCCATAAAATAGGAGTTTAAGTAACTGTGAAAGGTGGTTACGTTTTTTTTTCTTCTAAAAGGGGTGGTTACATTTTTTAAGTGCAGTTATATTTTATGTTATACAGTTAAAATTTTAATTAATACAACTATATTTTTAAGTTAGACTCAACTAATATCAATAGGTCATGCTGGAAAATTAATAGTATTGATGATATTGATGTAGTTTATAATAAAGAGAAAATACAACTAGACAACGTTTTTCACCGAGTCAAAAATCTAGTTATAAATTTGAAATTTAAACTGAAGAATGGAAGGTATGGCGATTTGATCATTCCCTGCCCTAGAAGAAAAGGTTCGATATCCTGAACGAATTTCAAGCATGATATGTTCTATTGGTAGATTCATTGTGCGCTTGGAGTTATTGAAGACTAAAGAGTAATTTCGCTGTTTACACAACAGCATTCTTAAGCTATGTCTGTGAACGATTGTGTTGAGAATTATAACGGCGAAAAGCATTCTGTTTTGTGGCTTCTTATAAACAGATACTCTTCTCCTCCATCTCTCACAGATTCTTGTGTTTTGGTTAGACCAGCCCTCTTTATCTCCGTGTTTACATCCATTACATTGCAACATCACTCTTCATTTTGCAGGTTCCATCAGTTAACAAGTCTAAGTATAATCTGTACTCAGCCATAATGGTCTTAAAGCATATACATATCTGGCCATGAATGATATTGGAAAAATGTGCAATAGACATCAGAAAGGATATCATCATCTCTATGCAGAAAACAGTTCATGTTATTGAGCAGAAAGCATTGCAATAGACATCACAAGGTTCCATCATAAAACATACAGTTTAACAACATTTCTATGCAGGAAATAGTTCGTAGTTGTGCAGAAAGTAGAAGAACTACAATGCAAGATCGAATAAGACAGACACCAGGAACCATGTTTTTGATCACTTGCCTATGATAAGTTTAGCTCTGGCATCTCCTTTGTTGATCTGGAACTGATCCGTTAACCCAAAGTGAGCCATTAAAAGCCAAACAAAGTTGATCAGCTCACCACCTCTACTAAGCTGCTCCACATGAGCTGTAGAATCACAATGACACGCTGCATAACAGAGAAGTTCCACCCACACTTTGCTCAGTATCTCCCATTTGTCTTTCCCATATCTCTCCTCCAGCTGCCTAAGGTCTTTAGCTAGCCTGCTCGCATCAAACAACACAGACTTGCTCCGATCTCCTTTGACACCCATTGGATCAATATCACTACTGACACCCAGGATTGTGTCGCTAGCTGTCTTCACATTTCTAACGTTCTCAATATGCCTCCTGTGGAAGAACTTGTCAGCTTCAGCCATTGTGTCTCTGAACCTGATCTTCCCAATTCCAGCAACCTCCGACATCAGACCAGGTTGCATGATCAGGAGATACATCACGTAGTCTGAGATGATTTTGCTGAACTCACGGTTGCTGTAATGCTTACTTTCATCATAGCCCTTAGGGATAGTCTCGTCCTGTTGGTAACAGAGCTCTGTTGCGATGTGCCACATCAAAAGACTCTGATCATAATCAAAGTTTGTGACATAACCCACCAGCTTCTCCCTGTCTGCATCCTCTGGAAGGTTGTCTCGCAAAGTCCATTGCCCTCGAGCCAGAGATATCCTTTTAGCATTCTCAGGACTGTCTCCAAACTTTGACTTGTATTTGAGCTCATTGAACATGAACGCCCAGAGCTCTTTAGTCATGGGCTCTCCATGCACAAAGAGCGTCTTGTAAACCATGTCTAGCGTATCCGAGATGTCAAAGAAGTCGCTGAATTTATCCCACACAAGCTTGATGAAATGAGGAATGCGTGATAGGAACCCGAAATAGAAAGGGTAGATAGTACTACGAGCCCATGGATGTTTTCTTGATGTCTCATTGACTTTGTGGCTGATCCACTTGTGCACAGCGTTGATCAACTTAGCAACCCATCCACCAAGTGTCTGGATGATAAAACTGAGTTTCTCAAATGGGTAAGTGAAGGCAGTCCATGCGTGGCGGCGGAGTTTACCCCTTGCGTCATGGATCCTCTTTACTTCAGCATTTGTGGCGTAAGCTAGAAAGTTAAACACGTTAATGCTTCCACACCATCTCCTGAGGAAGAATCCAGTTGTAAGCACTTCATGCGTTGGACACTTATCATCACCTTCCTTGTCACCTTCCTTGGGGCACTCTTGCACCGTCCAACTAAGCTTTCTTAGACTAAGTAGCCAGTTGAAAAACCGATCTTTCGCGGATAGTTTTTCGTCTGGGTCATCTTTCAAGCTACTAAGTGCAGCACAAGTCCAGTCAGAAAACAGAAACAAGAGTATGGATATGAGATCCAAAGCTAAGCCAACTGCAAACAGCGTGTAAGTAACCACAACATCAGCTGGATGAAACTCTCTGCCTTTGTTTGGTTTCTTATGAAAGAGGATGAAAGCTGCCACAAGAGTCCCTGAAGCAACCACCCGTGATATAGTTCCGATAAGGGTATGAAGAACAGCGACTTTGGTGAACAGAGCATCATATAGGAATCCAAGCTCAACTTCAATGATCCTCAAAGCTTCCTCTGGATCAGCAAGATTCTCAAAGATCTCTAGGCTCTCGTCGCGCTCCCTGAAGCTGAAGATGAGGTTTACTACAAGACCCTTGAATGTGTTGAAGAACTTGTAAGCATACTGAGCAATCTCAAGATCAGTCAACCTACTATTTTTCTCTTTTTTTCTATCCTCCGAGGCTTGTGCTGGATGCACCAACTTCTTAGGCCTATTCTCCTTATCAGGCTCATCAATGAGAATAATCTTTGTTGGTAGTCTTGCCTCTTTCTTGGCCTTGTACTCCTCCATGAGCTTCGCGTAGTTTGGTCCTGGATCTGGTGCTTGAATCATAGAGTCTCTAAACTTATCCAAACTAGCACTATACAAAGCTGTTGTCCTCTCTAGATACTTTATAGTCCCAGAGATAAACACCAAGAGTATTATCAACCAGAGACTATTGGGGATAGACTGAAGAACAACATAAACACCAGCGATAGCCTGAAAGACAAGTCCAAAGACATGTCTGAGCCAAAGAGCGTTGTCTTCAAGAGCAAAAGCTGTGATTGTGTCTGGTCCACCAAGATGTAAGAGTAAGAATGGCGCCCATAAGGCCATGAGCTTCTTGTCCTGCGGAGGGTCATCTTTCCTGAGTCCTTTACCTTGGTTCTTGGAGATGAGACCAACGGCGAAGTTAGCAGACCAGTCTGCTAAAAGATAAGAGGACCAAACGAGCATGATCAAGAGTCTTCTTGGTGTGCGTTTCCTTAGAGGAGAGAAGCAGATGAGAATTGCTTGGAGGCTAAGGCTCAGGATGATTGCTCCTCTTATGTTCCATCTGTCCCAAACATCCTTGATTTCATTTGGTATCACATCCACCATTGTTGTTGCTCTCTCTCTCTCTCTCTGGAGAAAAGAAAAGACAAAGCTTCTTACTTTTTCTTTCTCTTGATGTGTTTTTTCTTTTGTCCTCTTTCTCTCTCTCTTTTGGTTAGTGAGATGTTTTTTTTCTCAGACTGACTTAGAGAAATTTGAGGTCTGTGGAATGTTTTTGGGAAGCCATTGATGCTCTTTTTTTACTAAAGACTTAACTCATCACTCGGGTAAGAGACAACTCAGCGACTCACTCAGGTCTAGCTGTTCTGTTTTTTCTCTCTACGAATTAATAATAAACTATTTTGCATTTTTCATACATTTATTGCAAATTTTATTTAAAGAACCAGTCGGTATTCGAATCGTAAAAATCTTAGTTTTTAAATAAAAAAAATACTCCTTTGAATTAAAAAAAGTTGCGTTTTCTTTTGTGGGAGACGACTTAGCTTTTTGGTCTTTGTTTATAAACATGCTGAATAATAAAATCAAAAGTAACAGCTGTTGAGAAACAATAATTAAAAGCTCATGTATATCAGTAGTTGAGCTCGCGTCGTTTAAGGATTAATACATTAATCAACTATAATCCAGTACTAGACCATGATCTGGCGGATGCTTATCTTATTTTTAAAATTTTTGATTTATACTAAATGATATATTTTGTAATAGTTATATATAATACTTTTAATATTTTTGTATGTTTGTAATAACAATCGAATGTATAAAAATATTTGGTTTTATATAAAAAAAACGTCAAATCAACAATAATAGATTATAACCGAAATATATGTATATGAATGTAGTTAATTCAAAATATGTTACAAAATAAATTACTTTGAGTTAGTAAAATATATGAAGTAGATAAATAAATATAATTTTTAATATCAATTTATTTGTCAATTTTGTATAGAAATATTACATATTAAAAAGTTCATTTAAGATTTATAAAAGATTTAATAAAAGTCATATGTATAAAAAATAGTTACAAATATAAAAGGGTTTTAGTTTAATTAAATGGATTAATCTCTATTTGATTATGATAGAAAATTGGTCCATATTTTTATAAGCCCATCTCTAATAGCTTTTTTTTCTGGCAAATTCCAGATCAGTGGCGAGATTATAGGCTACATTTTCTATTTTAATAGGTATTTTACATATTTAAGAGTGATTATAGGTTGATTGGCGATGAAAGATTCTAAAAATTGAAGAAATTTAATGTGGTACTCTTTGGAAAGCTAAAATTTAAATAATTGATTTTGAAAAAAAAAATGGAAAGATAATTAATTACTCACCAAATTTTAGAAGTTGGCGAGATTATCTTGAAAATATAGAAAGATAATTAATTACTCAACAAATTTTAGAAGTTGGCAAGATTGTAGGCAACATTTTATAATTTTATAGGTATATTAAATATTTGAGAGTGATTATAGGTTAGAAGTTATTGTAAGCAAAGATATTATGTTATAATATTGAATTTATTGATCTGGTTTATGGAAAATTAATAATCATGGATTATAATTCGATCTAATTTATATATCAGCCAATTAAGTCATTTAAAAAGTACAGATTTAAATTACTTTTATCTCTATTATTAATTTGGTTTACATTATTTTAGAATTTAGATGTTGGTAGAAAAACATTAATCTTCCATTGATATCTAAATAGGCATATGAAGCTCTACGTGAAGATACATGCAGACTAAACTTCATTTTAAAAAGGACATATTAAAACTAAATAGGCATATGAAAGTCATGTAGAAGTGCAGGTCGATGAGAATTAGAAGTTTCATGTTGGCGATTTATAAGGTGAAAGATTTGAATTTATATGTTTTTGTATAGATATGTTAAGTGATTTAGGCGATTTTTAAGGCAAAAGGACAATGAGAAACACACATTTAATAAACTGGTTAAGATAAAAAAAAAATTAAGTAATGTTAAAAAATAGGTTCAGTGGCATTGAGATGTAAATAACACTAAAAATTTAGGAGTATTTTATAAGTGTACTTCTTTTTTAATAATAGAGATGAATCTCATATACTATGATTAAAGTCAGGGATAAGACAATGATTATCTTTTGTTTATAATAGTACTGCCAGTAGTATAATATCTTAAGAGTGCCCCCTGCCCTCTGTTTTGTGAATTGTTTGCTCTGTTTGTGTCATCATCATTTTAACGTAATTTGATCTTTAGGAGAATTGTGTTTTGGATCGTAGGAAGCAATCAAAGCTCACATAAATGAATGTATCAGCCAAACAGAAGGTCCATGACCTACAATGCAGATGATTTAACTGCTAGTAATGATAAAATAGATGCAAACCGTTCAAGACACTATTACTTTTTAAAACGACAAAATAACACAACAAAAGCAAATGGAGGAAACTAACGTTGCGGCTGGTTATTTCGAGGATCACTTGCCTATAACAAGTTTGGCTCTGGCATCTCCTTGGTTGATCTGAAACTGATCTCCTAGTCCAAAATGAGCCATCAACAGCCACACAAAGCTGATAAGTTCTCCACCTTTGCTTAGCTGAGCTGCGTGTTCTATAGCTCCACACTTAGTTGCTGCATAACAAAGCAACTCAACCCAAACTTTGCTCACTACTTCCCACATGTATGCCTCTCCCTTGGCCTTCTTCAAGCCATCCTTTAATTCTGGAAGCTCTTTTAAACCCTTAAGCTCTTTGGCCAGCATGCTCCCATCAAACAGCACAGACTTGCTTCTATCACCTTTCACGTCAATAGGTTCAGCTTTTGCTGGAGCCGCCACAGATAAGATCGCCTCGCTAGCCTTCTTTATGTCTCTGTATTCGATATGTCTCCTATCGAAAAACCTCTTAGCCTCCTCGCAAGTGTCCCTGAACCTTATCTTTCCAATACCCACAACAGCTGACATGAGAGTAGGTTGCATCATCATGAGGTACATCATGTAGTCTGATAGGATCTTACTGAACTCACGGTCACTATGGCTCTCTTCAGTGGCTTCTTCTGATTGGTACAATAGCTCAGTTGCAATATGCCACACAAGAAGACTCTGATCATAGTCCATTTCCATCACGTACCGTAGAAGCTTCTCACGCTTTTTCTCTGTGTCTCTGTCTTCTCCTTGTATGTCTCGCAGACTCCAGTCACCCCTAGCTGAAGACACCCTCATGGCGCTTTCCGAGTCATCGGCGAACCGGGACTTCTTCAAAACCTCTCCAAATATATGCTCCCAAAGATCCAAGGTGATGCGATCACTTGATGTGAAGATAAGCTCCTCAAACTGAGCTTGTATCCCAAAGAATTCCATGAACTTTTTTATCAGATATCCAAGAAGATGAACAATGAAGAACGTCCAGTAGATCCAACTCCTAATATAATCTTCCTTCATCCATTTTCTGTTCTTGCACAACACACTTATCTTATCGTCAAACCACTTGTAAACATAATGACCTGCTTGCTTTATACCGTGGAAACAGAATGCAATTGCTCTACCAATGGCTCTGAAGGCAGCTCCAATTCGAAAAACATCGATAAACCAGCCAAAGACCATGTGTATGAAACCCTTTGTGTGATGGATCCGACTTGGAGTTATCCAAAGGCAGTACTCTAGCAAGTTGTGTGCATGTACATACTCAGACCACCTCCGTACCATAAAGAAAGTGTCGAGCACTTCATGACACGTCTTGTCCGTTCTATCCTTCTCAACGTCTTCGTCCTTCTTCAGTCTGATGAAAATGAGAATGGGCTTTATAATCTTCTCGAACCAGTTAAGTTTGTTGTTCACATCATGACATGTTTTATCATTGGCATTGAAGCATCTGTACTTCGCCGTCTTCAACCCCCTGGCTCCAAGAATCCAGTTAAGAAAGTCGTCGAACATGGTTTCGGGATCGTCCACCTCGTCCTTCATCTTCCTCAGCCTGACAAAGGTCCAGTCAGACAGACAGAACATGACAAGAGCAATGCAATCCAGAGCTATCCCTCCTATCAGCAACGCATAAGTGAGGCCAACGTCGAATTCTTTGTAGTCTTTCTTCTCCGTGAGTTGGAAAATACGGAGAGCTGCTATAAGGCATCCAAGAGCAATGAACCTGAAGATGACTCCTATCCAGTTATGAAGAATCTCAGCTTTCGTGTAAAGAGCTTCGTAGATGAAGTTGAGCTCAACCTCCAAGATTCTTAGAGCTTCATCTGCTTTCAGCTCGCTGAAGAACCGCTTGCTTTCAGCTCTTTGTTGAAAGGTAAAAATGAGATCAACCACAAGACCTTTGAAGATGTTGAAGTATTTATAAGCATACTGGAGAATATTGAGCTCGGTGAGTTTCTCAGGCTTAACCTTAGCACCTGCCTTTGGATCTTTCTCAGGCTCCTCGATCTTGATGATCTGTGTAGGCATCTTCATGACCTTCTTAGCCGCGTATTCCTCCATGAGCTTCGCGTAGTTTGGTCCAGGATCAGGCATTTGAATCATGGAATCTTTAAATTTGTCGAGACTCGCCAAGTACAAGGCTAATGTCCTCTCAACATACTTGATCACTCCTGTTGCAGAAACCAGCAAAATGGGTCTCCATAGATCGTTTGGTAACGACTGTAGAAACACGTAGCCGGTGGCGATTGCTTGAAAGGCAAGACCCAGCAAGTGCCTGAGCCATAGCTCGTTATCTTCAAGCGCGAGGGCAGTGATTGTATCTGGACCACCGAGATGCAAAAGCAAGAAAGGAACCCAAAAAGCTAAGAGTTTATTGTTCTTTATAGGTTCTCCGGGCTCTAGATCATCTCCTTGGCTATCAGAGATTTGACCGGCGGCAAAGTTGGCTGCCCAGTCTGCTAAAAGATAAGCTGACCAGATGAGAGAAAGTAGTGTCTTTCTGGATGTGCGTTTTCTTTGAGGTGCAAAGAAAATGAGAAACGTTTGGAGGCTGAGACTGAAGATTAAGGTGGTTCGGATACTCCACGCGTCCCAGATGTCTTTGATAGGTTTTGGGATTGGGTTAATCGCCATCTTGTAACAGGGTTACTTCCTTATTTGTTGGAACAGAGAAGAAATGATCGTTTTTGAGACGCAAAACAGGTGCATCTAAGAAGGTTTTGGCTTGTTTCTTTCTCTGTTTATTTTTCTTTTCTGTTTCTTTTTGGTGTTGAGTTATTCTGTGCAGACAGCCATTGGAAGCCTGACCTGAGGTTAGTCAAACATTGTTCACAGCTTTCAAGTCTTTCTTTTATGTTTTTTTTTTACATTTTGCAAAAACATTTATTTTGCATGATGTTGTAGAAACTGTATGATTCTTGTTAACAGTTAATTTGTTTTCCTTTTTTTTATACTAATTTGTCATTTCAGAAAAGGTTAAAACACTGATTTAGACAAAACTCCCACTGGTTGGTCCCTTGAAAATGAAAGATGTGTAAAGTTCAAAAAAGAAAAATGAAAGGTGGGGAAAGGGATATATGTTTTTTTTTTTTTTTGTCACAAGTATATGCTATATTTATTTAAACTATGTTTCATATACCTTTTTTTTTTGTCAAATGTTTCATATACCTAGATATTTTATTTATATCAATATGTTTGGATCCTTATGTAAATTTTATATCTTGTTTTTTGTTTATATTCGTTAAGGAATCAGAACACTTGTTTTTGTTTATCTCTAATCAAGTAGATATTATCAAGTATGCGGTTCTCTGAGCCTGCCTGGAATGAGAACACTTGTTTCGTTCTCAGACAAAACAAAAATATGCCCATGTGAACACTTGTTACTTCTCCAAGAAACCCGTAAAAGTACATTCAGCATATATATTTATAATTCTCCTAAGGTGACTATGATTATTTTTTGCTTATGATATAATTATTTGAAGAGTTTCATAGTTTTTATCTGTTAAATTTCTATCGATTCGATCTGAAAATTCTGAATATCAGTTAAAATTAAAACAAATACTAAAATTTTAAGAAGTGATTATCTGATCCGAAAATATATAAATACATATATATTTTGATTATATTAAAGTTTTAAATATATAAAATTATATAATTATTATTCTCGCATATGGTTTAACAAATTATATTCACATTATTAATTATATAAAATTATTACATAAAAGGAAGAGAAACTGTATAAGAGATATTATAACTGTTTTTTTGTTATTATAATTGTTAACAAAAATTTATAATTTAAAAAAATATGTAGATTCACTACTTCTTTTAATTTTTATCTTATATATCATGGAAAAAATATTTTACAAAATAAATTTGTATTGAAATTTTAAGATTATATATATTAATCAAATATACGAGATATCTATAAGTATTCGTAAATATTTGTAAATATCAATTTGTATTCAAGATATATGTTTTCGTGAATATTGATTTTTCAAAGTAATATATGTAATATACGAAGCAAATCACAAATATTTTTTTAAAATATGGATATCTGATCCGTGTTAGACATATCCTCGTTAGAGTCTATAGTTTTAATTGTTATAATAAAATAAGAAATAATCGAAACAATAAGACTAAAAGATCTAGAAGATTTGCTTATGATAAAAATAATGAATATTCAAAACTAGAATTATATAGTTAATATTAAAAGAAAATTGTTTACGATGGTGTTTTTATTAAATTTTATGTTTTGTAAATAGTGACTAAACTAATTTTAATGAAATATAAAATAGTTAACATTTGAATCAAATGAAACGTTATTACACGTAGATTCAATTTTAACTACTAAGATAGATTCAATAATGTCTAATAACTTTTGTTTAATTTATATTTTATTTTAAAAGTTGTTATAAATAATGATCAAAGTTAAAAGACAACCAAACACAAAATATGTTAATAGGAAATTCCATTATTTCTAATGGACCCTACTTGGAAGAAATTATTACAATATGCGCCAGTAACTTTAAATACAAATAAGATATGCTTTTGTAGTCTAACAAGACTGACGACAAAATTGCAGGAAATTGGCATTCATAGTCTATTGCTACGTATTTAATATTACCAGGACAGTTGGAGTATTATTACTTGAGCTGGATGCCTGGATGTATTATTTTAAAAAGTTACATAAATAAATAATGGTAAAGTTGGGCATTTTGTAATTGAACATATTGAATGTATTTTTTGTACCGACGACTTTTTTGTGCCAACACTGTTCGACGATTTCAGAGTGTTCGACGATTTCAGAGTGTTCGACGATTTCAGAGTGTTGGTCTTTAATTAATTACTTTCTCAAAATCATGGATAAGATTCATATCTTTTTTTCTTTTTGCTTGGTCAATGAAATAGATTCATATCTTATCAACGTTGGGGTGGGGACAACGTTTGTGTTGTTTATATTTTCGTCCAATTTATACACTTCTCCACTTCAAACTTCTGTATAGAAATTTTATTTTACCATAGGTGGCGTTTTTGCCTATGTTCACATTGCATTATTTATTCAAAATAATGGATTTGAGTTCATGGTTTAGGGAGGGTTTAAACTCTACTCATAACTCCCTTAATAAAAATCCAGTTGACAAAAAAAAAAAACTCTACTCATAACTCTATTTTAGTAAAAATAATAACTACTATGAGTTTTCATGGGCCATGCACTGAACTAATAATTTAAAATATATTTTATCTTAATCTAAAAATAATACTTAGTTTACATCTAAACATTATTAGTGTCTATTTGTGGAGAAAATAAAATAACAAAATTAATTGTATGTGGTATTTTTATTTTTATTTGGTTTAATTCTTTTTATTTTATTATTTAAAATTTGATAAAATTATAATTATATTTTCCAAAATTTAATATTTATTTATAGGACTAGATGATTTTCCCATGCTCATGCAACAATTTATTATATTTTTCTTTATTTATTTTCAATTATTCTGTTATTTGATATTGTAATCAATATGCATGGTTTATTTTAAACAATATTTTGTTATTTTAGTTAGACATATAATTTTTGATATATAATATTTTAACTGTTTGGTTATTATTTGGATATATTAAATAACATTTAATTTTTCGATTAAAAAATTTTCTGATTCAATTATAATATTTTTGTTATACAGATTAGATTTTGATTAATTTTGTTATTTTCATGTAGTTTGATTCTTGTCTTAGATTTTTATTTTGTGAGAATACGTATAGATAATTTAATATAATTTTTTTAAGAATCAAATAGTAAAAATAAACTAAAGTGTTGATAGATTCAAAGTTACTGTGAATAAAATATATTGCTTTTATTTAATGTATAAAATATTACTGTGAATAAAAATATATTGCTTTTATTTAATCTTTGACTTTGTATTAAAAAAATTGATTGGTCTAGTTATTCATTTTGTGGGTTTATTGTGTTACGTATAATCTATAAAATTAAAGTATAACTATTTTTAATCTAATTCAACCAAATAACATGAAGTATATTCATTATATTAGTTTTGTTCTTCGTCTTAGATGTAAATAATATATTTTGATTTCTTAGTAATTTGGTATATGCTAATTTAAAAAAAAACAAATTATAAAACTAAAAAGATTATAGGTACAAAATTGCATTAAGAACTAACCGATAAATTTTAAAAGGGAAGATTATTTCCTTAATTTAATATCAAGATTATTTTTCTAAATTTTAATTAATATGAAATCACATGACATATAAAATATTATCATTTTAAATTTTATAAATAATTTCTTTATCATTTAAGTTATTTGAAAAATATAAAGGGAACCTAAAAAAAATATGTTAATTTAAATTTATTCTACGGCAAAACTCCTCCATGTGCGTAGCAAAAGCTAGTCATTCTTCAGATGACGACACAATTTTCACCAGTTAAAATCAATCCATCGCAAATATTACTTCTGAGGACTGACTCATACATTCTATCGTCCATATCAGTGCTTCGCATTCTGCATGTAAACAGATTGAAAATATTTAATACTTTTAAAATATATATTATGTTATTTAAGATTATCTTTTAAAAGGGAAGATTATTTTTTTACTTAAATATTAAAGATTATGTTCTTAACTTTTCTTATTGAATTACACTATATTTAAAAGATATTTTCGTTTTCAAAATTTACAATTTTTTAATTATATAGTTTATTTGAAAGAAAGAGTGAAAAATGAAACCTAAATAAAAAAGGAAAAGAATAAAATAAAATAAATACTTTATAATGGTAATTAGATATATTTGATTCATTAAGGGTATCTGTAATATACTTCTCAAATAATATTATAGAGATATTGACTATTTATTTAAATAAGTATATAATCACCTAGATTTATAGGGCTATATATATATATATATATATATATATATATATATAGTTATATATATATATATATATAAATTTTGGATTTTTTATTGTTGTTAACATATATTAAATTGGTAAAACTAAATATGTTAATTTACTTAATGAATAGATAAATTTAAATAAAATTATTACTATATTTCAAAAGTCTTGACAAAAATATTTTTGTTTTTGTAAATAAATTTGCATTAATGGTTTTTATGTAGAATTTAATAGTCATTGCATTATTAAAAAGATCTGGCCAAAAGCATACAAATTTAGAAAAGTAAATTATATAAATCATAGTTAAATGGTGCCACTATCATAAACTGTTGAAACCATGTCATTTTTCAACGACATGACATCATTTTTAGTGAAAAATAATATGGTGATGAAACATGTCAAAATTAATTCTCAAATAATGTTTATGGGATTTTTTTTTTCAAAATATTATCTGAAATGGGTTGTTCTTGTAACCAAAGACACATCTAGAATTTGTTTTATCATAAATATAACTATAAAATTAATGGCTTTTTGATAATCGAAACTTATTTCAAAGATTTATTAAATCATTGTTTTGATTTATTTCATAAAATTTAAGACTGGATTCTAAACTTATATATATGTACATGTAAAAAACAAAAAAAAAATAGCATTTCTCATAAAACTATTTCATCTAATTTTTAAAGATCTGAATTAAGAATATCTGTATAGAAAAGTGAATAGTAGATGACTTGAAATAAAACTATTTTAAACCTCTTTTTGGAAAAAAAAAAACTATTTTAAACTTAAAACACATAATATTATGAATACAATTATAACTTACAAAAGATTGTAATGTCAAAATCTAGTTAGATTTTAAAAGATCAAACTTAAAACACCTAATGTAATTCATTCTTAAGTAATTCTCACACCTCCCTCTCTCTCTATTTTGTTTCTTTCTTTTTTTAACTTTTCTATATTTTTCTTTACTTGTTCATCTTATTTCCTCCAGATTTTTCTTTTCATTTTGCTGTTTATACGCTATCTCTTGAACATGACTCCAGAAATTCCAAAGCAAGGAGAAGCCTTCTTAACCCACTTCACTCAAAAATATGAAGATTGGGTCAATAACCGCAACATAAACAACCATGGAGATGTTCCCAAAAGAAACTATCTTTCTGGAGGAGTTTGAACAAGAGAGAGGGGGAACCAGATGAAAATGATCGTGTGGAAACCAATTCTGAACTCCCAGCCAATATAATCTTCGGTTTCGACAACGAGATCAAGTCCTTGAAGAACTTCTTGCTGGACCAGAAGGTCTACAATGAGTTCAAGAGTCTTGTGGCTGTAGGAGAATACGGTGTGGGGAAAACAGATTTATGCAAGACCATCTTCAATGATGAAGATGTGAAGAGTGTTTACGCTCCAAGAATTTGGGTGTCTATGCATAGCATTAAACGGTCTGAAGTGGAACTTGATGGGAAAATATATGTGGTCAAGAAGATCCTGATGGTTCTTGGACTTGAAGTCTCACTCTTGGAGAAGATCAACAAAGATGCTACAGATGAGTCTAAGAGCAACATGGAATCTGAGGTGGAATCTAAAAAACTGTTAATCTTTTACCAACTGCTTCTGCTACACAACGAGTTTAAAAGAAAGAATAAAATGGATGTTACAGGCTTATTTCAGATGG
This sequence comes from Hirschfeldia incana, assembly GCA_026261945.1. NCBI lineage: Eukaryota > Viridiplantae > Streptophyta > Magnoliopsida > Brassicales > Brassicaceae > Hirschfeldia > Hirschfeldia incana. The sequence continues at coordinate 2,092,505 of JABCMI010000033.1, forward strand.
TTACGAAAATGATGTAACTTCTCTGAAATGCTTTTTATTATTGAGATTCTTGTGTTTGATGTTACATCAAATGATTGATCTTTATATAGAGATCGAATCATAAGGCTAAGAGACACACCTCTTAACATCAAGAGTCACATCTTTTTGTGTAATAACATAAATAACTAACTTATGTAAATAACATCTCTTCGATGCTACATCTCTTCGATGTTACATCTTTTTGTGTAATAAATAACTAACTTATGTATCAAGGAGAGATTAGATTATATAGTTTAACACTCCTCCTTAATCATATCTCGACTTAACTCCAAGCTGCTTCCTTAGATCTTCAAATCTTGAACCACCCAATGCCTTTGTGAGAATGTCTGCGAGTTGATCATCCCCTTTGCAATACATCAGTTCAATGATTCCCTTTTGCTCAGCTTCCCTCACGAAATGGTACTTGATCTCTATGTGCTTCGTCCTTCTGTGTTGCACCGGATTCTTCCCAATTGCTATTGCTGATTTGTTGTCACATAAGACGAATTCGTAACCACACTGCTTGATTTGATGCTGCACACACGACTATGTACTCCGCTTCAGCTGTTGATTGAGCCACTGTTTGTTGCTTGCTTGACTGCCAACAGAACATGGCTGATCCAAGAGTAAACACATAACCTGAAGTGCTTTTCTTGTCTTCCTTAGAACCAGCCCAATCGCTGTTTGAGTAGCCTACAAGTCTTGGTTCTTTCACGCTTGTGAAGTACACTCCATAGTTTGATGTTCCTTTGACATATCTTAACACCCTTTTGGCTTCTTGGTAGTGCTTCATGCGAGGTGATGACATGTATCTTGAGAGATAGGCGCTTGCATACATCAAATCAGGTCTTGATGCACACAAGTACAAAAGCCCTCCAAGGATGCTTCTATACTTAGACAGATCTCCATACTCCTTGTCATCTTCAACTCCTTTTCCTTGTGGTGTAAGTGGGTTTCTTACACTCTTGCTGCTCGCATCCCAAACTTGTCTACAAGTTTGTTTGCATACTTTTCTTGTGAAAGAAATATGCCTTCATCGTCTTGAATTACTTCCATTCCAAGAAAGTAGTTCAACAATCCAAGATCCACCATCTCAAATTCGTTCTTCATGTTCTCCTTGAATGTGTTGATGCTCTGGATGTTGCTTCCTGTGATGATTATATCATCCACATATAGACTCACGATCAACACATCTCCTCCTTGCTTCATGATGTATAAGGCTGCATCGTTCATACTTCTCGCAAAACCGTACTGAAGGAAGTATGAATCTATCCTTCCATACCATGTCCTTCAAGCTTGCTTTAAACCATATAAAGCTTTGTGTAGACTTAACACCTTGTGTTCCTTCCCGTGTGTCACATACCCTGGTGGTTGTGTGACATACACTTCTTCCTTTGAGGTCGCCATTGAGAAATGCTGACTTAACATCCATCTGATACAATAACCACTTCATCTGAGCCGCATAGGCAAGTATGACTCGTATTGTATCATGTCTTGAGACAGGATCAAACGTCTCAAGGTAGTCAACATCATACTGTTGAGAGAACCCTCTTGCAACTAGCCGCTCCTTGTGCTTGATGTGATTGCCGTTAGCATCGGTCTTAATCTTGTAGATCCACTTCACACTTATCACATTCTTCTTCTTTGGCTTGTCCACTAGTTCCCACGTCTTGTTCTTCTCAATCATGGCTATCTCCTCATTCATCGCTTCTCTCCATTCCTTGGTACCACACGCTTCATCATAAGTGTATGGTTCTTCATTTGCATGAAGACAAACTTCTATAGCTTGAGCCGCTTCATCAAGCTCTACTCTCGGTGTCCTTTCCATGATATAAACCATGGACTTGAACTTCCTTGGTGCCTCAGAAGCTTCTTCATCTTCATCACTAGTATTAGGATCATTATTTTGAATGAAAACAGGGCTGGAAGTACCTTCGATTGGTTCCTTTGCTGATTGAGTGTCTTCCATAGACAACTCCAATGTCTTCCAATCCCAGTTCTTGTTTTCTTCAAACTCTACATCTCTTGATACTTCAATCTTCTCATTCTCCAAGATGAGAACTTTGTAGCCTTTGGATTGATTGCTATATCCAACAAGGACTCCACGTTTTGCCTTCACATCTAACTTCCTCCTCTCCTGATCCGGTACATGTATGTAGCATATGCTACTGAATATTCTCATGTGTGACACATCAGGCTTGTGTCCACACCACTTCTATATAGGAGTGACATCATCTTCTATCGCCTTTGATGTTAAACGGTTTAGAAGATATGAAGCAGTGTATACCGCCTCTGCCCATAACTTGAGCGGTAAGTCTTGCTCTGCCAACATCGTTCTAGCCATCTCCACCAAGGTCCTATTCAACCTCTCCGCTGCACCATTTTGTTGTGGTGAATAAGGCAAGATAACTTGCTTATTTATTCCTTCTTCTTCACAAAATCGTTTGAATTCTTGTGAAGTGAACTCACCACCTCCATCTGATCTCAACGTCTTGATGGTACAACCAGATTGCTTCTCCACCATTGCTTTGAACTTCTTGAATAGTGAGAAAGCTTCTGATTTTTGCTTCATGAAGTATACCCAACACATATTAGTATAGTCATCCAAGAATAGCAAAAAATACCTACTTCAATCAATGGATTGATGCTGCATCAGCCCACATACATCAGTATGTACGATCTCAAGCTTTTCTTTTGTCATAGTTTGAGATTCCTTTGGGAAGCTTTTGCGTGATTGCTTTCCAAGTCTACACGCCTCACATGCTTCCTTCTTTACTTTAAACTTTGGTAACCCTTTTACCAAGTCTTTGTTTTGCATTTGTTGCAACCTTTTGTCGTCTACATGACCAAGTCTCTTGTGCCATGTCTCCATCTTTCCTTGCTCACTAGCGCTCATGGCTTCTTCTACCTGAGCCGAACTCATCCTGATTCGATAGCTTTTGTGAGTCATTGGGATATCCATTATCCTCCTGCCTTTTGCATCATCTATGATGAATCTCTTCTTTTGAAACTTCACGTGGTAGCCACTTGAAACAATTTGCGGAACACTCAGCAAATTTTTCGCCAAACCAGGAACCAAGAACACATTTCTGATGGTCCTCTTACCACCATTAGTCATCACAGTAATATCTCCTTTACCTGCTGTCATGACTATGCTTCCATTTCCAATTTTTATTGGAACCTTGATACTCTTATCAAGCCTGGAGAAGTAACCCTCCTCCTTTGTCATATGATTAGTTGCTCCACTGTCAACTAACCAGACATCTTCCATCACTGTTGTTGCTGCTTCACTCGCACTAACAACATGTGATCTTCATCAAAGTCTTCTTCTTCAAGACTTACATGTGCTTTCTCCTTTTTCTTTGAGTAGCACTTGTTTGCAAAGTGGCCTTCCTTACCACAGTTGTAACACTTCTTGTTACTCTTGTGATCCTTCTCTGGATCATCCTTGTTTTGTTTCGTCCAACACTCACTCTCGTTGTGGTTGTTCTTCTTGCAAACCTTACACCACTTCTTTCCTCCACGCCCCTTTGAGTTGTCGTGAGTAACACCAGGATTCTTCTGTTTAACACGAGCATCGAATGCTCCTTCACTTGTGCTTTCTTCTCTTACAGCAAGCCACGCTTCATGAGCCTTCAAGATACCGATCAAGTCTGCCATCTTTGTTGAAGTCAAATCGCTTGTTTGCTCCAACACACTGACTATGCTCTCGAACTTAGCTGGGAGAGAGATGAGTAACTTCTGGATGAGTTGAACATCTGACTTGTTGGGGTCAAAATCGGTCAAGATGAAATCGATGTCCGAAAATCTCGGAAAAACCATGAAAGACATTAGAGAAGCCTCGAGAGACTAAGTGACAATCTAGAAACCTTGGAAAAATGTTAAGTTCGAGATTAATCTTCTCGAAATCAACGGCTAAAAACATTTTCCACACAAAAAACCCTCCGGAAAGCCAAAAGGAACACAAAAACGCGCACGAGCCGAAAGCACCGAGCAGCCAGCCCCGTCGCGGCCGTGGCCGCCGGGCGCCTTGCCCCTGCGCTGGCCGTAGCCGTCGGGCGCCTAGCCCCCGCGCTGGCCGTGGCGGCCGGGCGGCTAGCCCCGTGCTGGCCGTGGCCGCCGGCGGCTAGCGCCCGTGCTGGCTGTGGCCGCCGGGCGGCTAGCCCCCGTGCTGGCCATGGCCGCCGGCGGCTAGCGCCTGTGCTGGCCGTGGCCGCCGGGCGGCTAGTCCCGTGCTGGCTGTGACCGCCGGCGGCTAGCACCCGTGCTGGCCGTGGCCGCCGCGCTGCTCGGATCGTCGGGCGGCTAATCTTCGTGCGTAAGTTCTTGGCCCCCGGGCCGCCAGAAATCCGTGTTTTGCGACTTTCCGAGATCCCGCAAACAAAACTCTCTTTTCTGCTCCAAGACTTCGGAGAACCCATAAGACGTCAACGGACGGAAAGACTTCGTATAAACGGTGATGGTTATCTTAAAACACCATTCACCTCAGCGAAGAATTGAAGATCTTCCGAAAGACTCGACATCCAAGTAGGAGCATTCTTTCAAAGAAATCGTAGAAAACAACGGAAGTCCAGAAGACGGCCCGAAAGAGACCAAACACGATCGGACGGCCCATTTACGATTTTCTAAAAGATAGATACGACGGTTTACAATTATCTTCACATAACAAGATAAATGTTAAACTTCCAAAAGGATAAATGTCAAATTTCCGAAAGGATAAATGTCAATTTTTCCTATAAACACGAAGGCCGACGAAAATGGAAAAAGCCCAGCTCGCCGCAGACTCAGCCCATCAAAAATAGACCGTCACATGGGAGTATATAAGCAAGGCTAGGAGCAGAGGAAAGAGGATCCGAAATCAGAAGGAAAAAACTACTCTCCAGAGAAACTTAGAACTTAGGCTTTTATTTCCTTTTTTAGCGAGCTGCGACTCAACTAGGGTAGATCTAGGTTTCTAAGACTAGCGACGATCGACAGCTCTTGCGGCCGAGATCTTGACCTGTTGTTCAACGCTCTCCGCGAATTCGGAAATAAGATTCTTTCTTTTGCTCTCCTTATTTTTACGCGTTTACTCTCAAACTTAGCCTGTCTTAACTTTGTCGTGCGTGGCCCAGAAGATAACCGGGATCGTCGGGGAAAACTAGGTCAACTTAGTTTTCCTACGTTTTTACTTAGTAATATTTGACGGTGCGAATTTCGGTTCCCACAGTTTGGCGCTAGAAGGGGGGGGATACACGAATTTATCTTTCTCGCAACTACGCACGCACGCAGTTAAACATGTCTGCTACAGCGGAAAAAGACAAGCAAACGCACAGCGGAGCAACCGCCGATGCCAACGCTGAGAAGACTCCTGCTGGGAACGCATCAACGGTCACTGCCGAAGCAAACACTGCGATGCTGGACCAGATGAAGGAACTGTTCGCCACCGCCCAGAAACGGTCGGAAGAACAAGAGAAACTAATGGCTTCGCTCGCTAAACATGTCGATACCTTAACAGCGAAAAGAAAGCTCTCGCGCGGATCCACCAAGGTGAGGCGCGTCAGAAGACTCGATTTCGGAACTTCCGGAGATCAAGAAAAAGATGCCCCGAGAGGTTCCCCGGAACCCGTCCCCGTCAACGCAGCTCTGACGGGGCAGAAAAAGACGACGGATAACCTTCCACCTCCCGCAAGGGAAAACGAAGGAAGCAACGTCGAAAGAATTAACCTGGACATTAGCGATCAGTCGGACCCGTCTGACGAAGACACCGATGTCCACCACAGAAGGACCCGAAGTCAGTCAGCTCGACTAGCGGCAGCCTTCGAAAAACCCATGACAGAAGAGGAAGAACACCTCTACTGGTCAGAGCAAGAGAGGTTGGCCGAAGACCAGACTCGGGCCTATCGCAGCCAACGTAGACAAAGAAGCGCAGGCGGCGCCGATGAGATCCATAACTTACGCGAATACATCGCGAAGACTGCGGCCGAGGTGAAAGCAGTGAAATCACAAATTCACCACGCGACCAGCACCGCTCCCGAGATCGACCTGCTTCTCAAAGAATCGAGGAAAATTCCGTTCACCGCTCGGATCACCAAAGCACGAGTCTCGGATCCCATGAAAATAAAGCTCCCCACCTACGACGAAACCACTGACCCAAAGGCACATTTGCAATCCTTCCAGATTGCGATGGCGAGGTCAAAACTTCCGGAGCGAGAGAAAGACGTCGGCTGCTGCCTTCTCTTCGTAGAAAATCTCAGAGGTGCCGCGCTCGAATGGTTCTCACACCTGAAGAGGAACTCCATCGGGAATTTTCGTCAGCTTGCTTCAGCTTTTCTGAAGCAATTTTCCATGTTCATGGATAGAGAAACCTCTGACGTAGACTTATGGAGCCTGGTTCAAAAAGAAGACAAACCGCTCCGCGACTACATAAGGAGATTCAAACTTGTGATGTCCAGGGTTACGGGCCTCAGCGACAGAGTCGCCGTCGACGTCCTGAGAAAGAACCTCTGGTACAAGTCAAAATTCCGAAAGTGGATTTCTTTGGAGAGGCCACGCACCATCCAGGACACTCTCCACAAGGCAACGCATTTCATCATCATGGAACAAGAGATGAAAGTCCTAGCGCAAAAGCACGGACCGCAGAAAGTGTCCGGGAAGAAGAAACCTTCTCGTAACGACAAGTATGTCCATCACGAAGGGGAAGACATCCAAGGAGAACATAACTACGCCGTCAATTCCGAACAAGGAAGAACTGCCGGAAACACTTGGATGTGCGGAACTCGTATAAGGACAATTTCAGCTGCGAGTTCAATCAGACGAGAGGTCACTCCACCGCCAACTTCAAAGTCCTCAGCGCTAGACTCATTGCAAAGCTGATTGCCGGCGAACTGGCAACGGTCAGGAGTGTAAAAGACCTGTTCCTAGATTCTGACCGTCCGCCGAAGACCGACGGAGCCACTCCCGAGAATATCGCTCCTGGAACTCGGTCGGGCGAAAAGCGCGGACGTAGACAAGACGGCGAAGGAAACAACAACAATCGCCAGAGGATCAACATGATCATCGGAGGATCGCACTTCTACCAGGACTCTGTTTCGTCAATCAAAGCCTACGGACGAAGGGCCGAAACAAGCCCCGGATGGTGTCCAGAGGACGACGCTCCCAATCACGCGATCGTCTTCGAGGAACAGGACACGGCCGGACTCGATAAACCCCACTACGATCCTCTGGTCATCGACTTGGTGATTCAGGATCTCGAAGTCGGCCGCATCCTCATCGACACAGGAAGCACGGTCAACATCATGTTCCGCGATACCCTGCAGAGGATGAACATCCCTCTCGGGGAGGTCATCCCAGAGCCAAGACCGTTGACTGGATTCTTGGGCGTCACATCCATGACCCTCAGAAAAATCAGACTGCCAGTCTTGGCTAAGGAGGTCACGAAGATCGTCGAATTCGCGGTAGTGGACAACCCGGCCATATATAACGCCATAATGGGAACTCCTTGGATAAATGCCATGAAGACAGTCCCATCCACTTACCATATCAGCGTCAAGTTCCCAACACCGACCGGAACGGCAGTAATCTGGGGAAGCCAAAAACAGTCCCGACTCTGCTTCCTGGCCGAACATCAATTGCGCAGCAATCGGAACGCCCAGCGGCTAACCCGAAACGAACTAAGAAGCATCTGAGTATCTCCGAGAACTCAACAAAGGACAACTCGGATTCGTCCAAACAGGCCACGACTCAGGATAATGAAAAAGTCCTCGAGTCCATCGCCGAAAGAACGGATGACCAAACTCCCAATACGACCACCGACTTAGCTGAAACAGTCGAGGCATCGGAAATCGTGGAGTAATAGCATCCGCGATAGAAATAGAACTACGAGATGGCTTGATCCTCGCAAGAGGTACGTAGGCAGCTCGTCACAACCTGACGAGTTCAGCTATCCCCCTCACCAAAAAAGAGGGGGGGGGGGAAGATGGGAACAAACATCCTTGTACTCCCGCAAAAACACTTTAACATGTACTCTACATTCTTAAAACCTTTTATAAAGTCTTTCGTTCAAATGCTTACTCAACGCATAAACATTACGGAAAACGAAAATCATATCTTTAAGAAACGCAAGACGTCGCTGATTCCCGAAAAATCTTGATTCTCTATTCTCCTCCAAAACAGTCCATCCGCGGCTCTAAAAACTTTATCAAACAGTCCAGCCGCGACTTTAAAGCTCATTTCCGTCGATTGGCCCCGACGGAAAAACATAGAAACGTTTCACTTAATCAAATTCGTAGTCCGGCTTCTAACGAAGTCCTCTTACATCCGACAAGGATATCATAGCGCGCTATACAAGAAATCCAAATTTTGGTTAGCTCTTCGTAAAGGAAGTAGCTCGACTCGTATCCAAACAAATCATATAAGCCGATAAGCACTTCGCGGATTTTAAAATGGTATGAGTCAGGTCGAAATCGCAAACAGGCAAAACGAAAGCCAATTTGTCATCGCACAGCCTCAGTCCGAAAGTAGACCTAGGTCTTGCCCTAAACCCGGCCTTGATGGTATCAAAAACATCTCATAGGCATAGTATCCAGAATACGAGATCCCAAAACTTGCCTCTTATCGCTTACAACCTAACGTTCACTACAAAGTAACCTACGGATCAAGCGACGAAAAAAGAGCTTGAATACGAAGTGACTACACGAATTCAAACCCTATACACTTGACGAAAGTATAAATCAAAACGCAGAGTTCATAAAAGCATTTATAATTACCATGGCAGAGATTCAAAAGCCACCAACAGCCAATCCCGAAAAACACAAAGTCACGCGACCTCCTAACGGTCACAGAACATACATATGGACGGCCACACTCGGCCTATCATAAATTATAGTCAAATGCATAACAATCGGTTAGAGATATTCCAAACGAGGAGTTGGGCTGGTCGACCTCTTCGCCCCCGTCGCATGCGTTCGCATTTGCACCCGCATCCGCCGTATCTTCCGAGACTTGGATAGGATTCCAAAACTCTCGATCGGAGGAACAAAGGATTCGGCGTTAGCACATATTCTCATCGAGCCATCCATCGCGGCAAGTTCGCCGGAAAGGGAGAAATCCTTGCGCTGCACCTTGTGAAGAGTACCGACCGAACCACGACACTCGCGGAAATCGCCTACAAAGTCCTGAGCCTCTTTGTACTTCTCGAATTCAGTAGAGAAAGTTTCGGCCCTTCGGTTCAACTCGGCAGCAGCTCTTCTCCGCCCTCTCCTTTCTGCACCAACGAGGGCTCGAGCCTGAACCTCGGCTTGCTGGCAGTTTTGCTCCTCCACCTCCAACCGATACTTGGCGAATTCCCGTTCGGTTTCCTCCGCCTTGAAGCGGGCCAGCCGAGCAGTGCGAAAACTTACATCGATCGATGCGCTCCACACTCTCACGGCCTGCAAAAAAGTCAAGGTCAAATAAAAAGAAAAGGGGATTTACTCAAGTTTCGGAAACAAACCTCGTTGACCAAGCGAGCACCCTCCGCGGTCACTTTGTCCCTCACCTCGTTGTCCAAAGACTCGTCACGGGAAAACGCCGGAGGGAGCTCATCAAAGAAGTCACCCGGGGGAGGGTTCATGCTTGGAACATCCTGATTCTCCGCAGTGAAGTCAGGATCGTATCTCGGCAGCTCTTCATTTCTCGACAAGGCCTCGAAAGCAATCATTTAACCTTTCCGAGATCTCTGCCTCCGCCTTGCGGGAGCAAAAATGTAGGATCCGTCATTGACGCAGGGTCGCGTACCGCCTCGCGATCGATGAAGCGCGACCGCCTCTCGAATCTGCTCAAGAGTAAAAGAGTTCCAGGAACAAGGGCTTCTCCCAAAAATGTCTCTCTTGATCGAAAGATCGGAAGGAACATGCGCGAGACACCTGTTCTCTGAACAATAAGAAAAACGTTCAGTACTCGCCTTTCGGACTCTAAGAAAAGAGATGTGACAATCTTACCACGCTGGTACAACCAGTCCGTCGGGAATAGATGGAGAAAGCCTTCCTCGACAGACTCTCCATCTATCCTCACGAAAAAGAAACGGTCAAAGTAATCCTTGACGTGTGAGATGACTCATTGGACTACCGAAAAGCCGATCCTCGCCTTCATGGAGTATACTCCATTGATGCTCGTTGTCTTGGAGTTCCACAGCCCTTCGAAGTCAGCAGGGCTAAGGTCCATCCCCAACTCGTAACTCAAAATCACAACGTCGAGCCAGCTTTCCAAAGCCGACACGTTCAGCTGGCTGATTACGATTCCGAAATGGTCGAGAGCCTTAACAATGACCCCAGAGATAGGGAACCACAGTCGCCATTGCGTCAGGAACGCCTCGTAGCAAGTAAAGTAACCCTTTGGAGGGCGCTCCGCGCTCTCATTCCCACGAGGAATGCGGTACACAACTCCCTTTGGAACCTGATAAAACTCTCGAAGAGTTCCGAGATATTCGGAGGATACTCCGCTCGGCGAGCCAGTTACCCTATGCGTCCTCAGAGGTCGCCGAGAGATCGGGATTGTTGGGGAAAAATATCCAAGGCTAAAGATTTCTCCAGCCTCCGAAGGGGCCTTGACTTCCGTGCCCTCGTTTGGAAAGGACCCAGGGTCCCTCCTCTACTCAAGGAACCAATCTCCACCAAGAGGCACTAGGATCCAATCTCCACTTAATAGTATCCAGGGTCCAGCCCCTGTATCGAGGAACCAAGGCCTAACCCCTGCCGAAAGGACCAAGGATCCGATCCTCCGCATGAATATAGAAGTTTTCTAAACCGAGGGGAAAGTAATATATTCTCGAATATTATGAAGGCCGCCCAAGATTGACCGACTTACATCAACTATAAAAGGGGAACCCAAACCCTAGAACAAGGGATCAACACTTTGGGGCTTAAAGATTATAGAGTTAGGTGATAGAACTAGGGTTTATACACCTAATACGTTGTAATCCCGAAGTCACTCAATAATACATCTCTTTGCCTCCATTTCTCTTCTCAAAACATATACAAACACACAAAATCTAGTAGTCTTCCAGTGTTCCATAGTACTAAAACGACCCTACACAAAAATATCACAACAGCTTGGCGCTAGAAGGAGGGAAGTAACTCAACTACGTGACGATGGCACCGGAAGACGATTCCAACCAAGTCGATCTGACCCCGAAGGAGAAAGAGCTTCTGAACCGATTCGAAACCCTTTAGAGTCAAATCACCGACGTTCATAAGGCTTAGGAAACCGCACCTGCAGGTCTGGAACTCGTCCAGGAAGTTCAGCACCTAAAAGATCAACTTGGGGAACACTCCAAGCAGCTTCAGCAAAGCGTCGAGAAGCTAGACGCTATGGAAGCCGAGAACATACGGAAACGGTTCAGAACCAGAGTCCGACCTATGGCTTCGCTCAACACCCCGCACGACGGCGAGGAAACGCCTCAACAATCCGGCGACGAACCCGGCGATCAAGAAGACATTCGAGACGTAACCCGGGAAGAAGAAGAGGACGACTCCGATGCAGAGGACGAAGAATATTCACCCGACCATCCCGAGATCTCAGATCCAGCTCTAGCCGCCTACCTAGAGAAGGTGGTATCCGAAAGATTCGACACCATCCAATCCATGGTGCGGTTGAGATGCCTCGCAAATTCTCTTTCCCGAGCATTAAGATGTACGAGGGAACCGGAGATCCTGACAACCACATCGCCCAGTATAAACAACGCATGGTAGCCGTCGCCATTCCAAAAGAAGCAAGGGAAGCCACCATGTGCAAGGGTTTCGGATCAACCCTAACCGGTCATGCCCTTCAATGGTATATCAACCTCCCCACGGGATCTATAGCATCTTTCGCCGCCCTCAGCAACAAGTTCGTGGAACAATTCGCCAGTAGCCGCCATCTGGAGAAGAGATCAGATGACCTCAACGAGATCCAACAATACAGAAACGAATCCCTACGTTCCTACATAGCTCGTTTCAACCAGAAGAAGGTCTCTATACCCTAGTGCAACGCCGATACAGAAATCTCAGCCTTCAAGAAGGGTCTACTTCCGGAGGGAGAGCTCTACAAGGAGCTAACGAAGTACAGATGCGGAGACATGGCGGACGTACTATCCCGCGCCTGGACCCAAGTAAGGTGGGACGTCGTGAGCAGGGCCAAAGTTTCCTCCAAGTACGATCAGAAGTCCTCCAGGCCTTCTAAGGACGACCGTGAGGAAACCCTCCGACCCCGACCTTCCCGAGAATCCACCAACCAGAGCAGGGGCAGATACCAACATCGCCCTCTACCTCGATCTGAAGGAATGATGGTTTCTACTTGGCCCAGCATCTCCCACCTAGCAATATCCAAGCCAGAGCTCATCGGAGTCTTAAGGCAGATGGGTCCACAAGTTAAGTGACCACCTAAAATGAGGTCCCCTGATACTATTCGGAACCCTAAAAGATGGTGTGGGTTCCACAACGATCACGGTCACATCACAGAAGACTGTATAGCCTTGAAGCTGGAAGTAGCCGAACTTCTTAGGAAAGGCCACCTAAAGGAGTTCCTCTCGGACAAGGCAAAGGACCTCCTCAACAGAGAAGGTCCCGCTCTCCCCAACGACGCTGTCCCTGCACTACCTCCGCCACAAGAACGAGTGATCCACGTCATCTCGGGAGGATCAGAAGTAAGCAGAATCAGCAGCACCGCAGCCAAAAGAAGTACTCGTAATGCTAGGAATGGCCAAGAGACCGAGCTTCCCAAGCGCCCACTCTTTGGGACGGATGAAATCAGCTTTACTGCGAGAGAGCAGGAACGGGTCCTTGCTCCCCATCATGACGCCCTCGTCATCTTGCTAGTTATAGCCAATTGCTTGGTTAAGCGGATACTGGTGGACAACGGAAGCTTCAGCAACATCATCTTCCATTCGGCCTATATGGACTTAGGGCTAGATCCCAAGACACTAACCAGGAAAGCGACCCCGCTCGTGGGATTTAGCGGAGAGGTGAAGCAAACCGAAGGAGAAGTCCTCCTTCCAGTCTACACCGAGGGAATAAACCAGACCACCAAGTTCTTGGTCGTCGACTGTCCGTCATCCTACAATGTGATACTAGGGAGACCCTGGATTCACGACATGGGAGCTGTGCCATCAACCCTTCACCAACTGGTGAAATTTCCTACTCCCTGGGGCGTGAAGGTCATCAGAGGTGACCAAGAGAATTCTAGGTCCTGCTACCAAACTGCCCTGAAGGGAAAGACCCAAGCCTTATAGAAATTACAGAAGCAACCTCTCGTTCCTCACATCAAAGAACCCGAGGTTGAAGACATGGACGAGGTCCCCCTGGTAGAGGGAAACTCGGAGCAGAATCTCAAAATAGGTTCCAAGCTGCCGAAGGATCTGAGGCGAAGGTTGATCGACTTCCTAAGATCTAACTTCTGATTGCTTCGCATGGTCCCACGAAGACATGCCCGGAATCGAACCCAATGTCATCATGCACTAGCTCCAAGTGAATCCCGAGCATCCTCCCGTCAGACAAAAGAGAAGGAAGTTCGCTCCCGAAAGAGACGAAATCATTAACGAAGAGGTCAAGAACCTGCTCGACGCAGGGTTCATAAGAGAGGTACAATATCCCGACTGGCTCGCCAATGTGGTGGTTGTGAAAAAGAAAAACGGGAAATGGAGAGTCTGCATCGATTTCACGAACCTCAACAAGTCATGTCCAAAAGATCCATTCCCCTTGTCTCATATAGACAAGCTAGTTGATGCTACTACTGGGCACCAACTAATGAGCTTCATGGACGCCTTCTCTGGATACAACCAAATCCTGATGCATCCCGACGACCAAGAGAAAACGTCCTTCATGACTTCCAGGGGCATCTACTGCTACAAGGTCATGCCGTTTGGTATTAAGAACGCTGGATCCACCTATCAGAGGCTAGTCAACATGATGTTTGCCGATCAGATAGGCCAGACCATGGAGGTCCACATCGACGACATGCTGGTAAAATCCCTTGACTCGGAAGATCATATCTCGCATCTTCAGCAAGCATTCGCCACCTTGAGGAAATACAATATGAAGCTCAACCCCTCTAAATGCTCCTTTGGAGTAAGCTCCGGGAAGTTTCTAGGATACATAGTCACCCACAGGGACATAGAAGCAAATCCGGAGCAGATAAGGGCCATCCAAGCGATTCCTCCCCCACAGAACGTCAAAGAGGTCCAAAAGCTAACAGGGAGAATGGCAGCCCTCAGCAGGTTCATCTCCAGACTTTCCGACAAATCCCATGCCTTTTTTGAAACACTAAAGAACCCCAAGGACTTTAAGTGGACAGAGAAGTGCGAAGTCGCGCTATCCGACCTCAAGGCCTACCTCACCACTCCACCACTCTTGTCTAAACCCTTGGAAGGGGAAACCCTACTACTTTACCTAGCCGTGTCCGAGCACGCAGTTAGCGCGGTCCTCGTAAGAGAGGAGGAAATGAGGCAGCATCCCATATACTACGTTATCAAATCCATGCTAGACGCAGAAACTCGCTACAGCCAACTAGAGAAGCTAGCCCTCGCCCTGGTGGTCGCGGCCCGGAGACAACGTCCCTATTTCCAATCCCATCAAGTCGTGGTAGTCACTTCATTCCCCATCAAAGCGGTCCTTCATAAACCCGAGGTGTCAGGACGATTGGCGAAATGGGCCGTAGAATTAGGAGAGTACGACGTGATCTTCAGCCCAGCCGCCGCTATCAAGTCCCAGGTCCTAGCTGATTTCGTGGCTGAATTTTCTCCCTATGCGCTTCTAGAACCAGATCTAGAAGCTACACTCCTGAGAAAAGAAGCAGAGGAGGGTCAATGGACCCTGCACGTGGATGGCTCCAGCAACGTAAGAGGCGCATGAGTAGGACTGGTTCTAACCTCTCCTATGGGAGATTCGGCCTCAAGGGCTGTACGTTGCAACTTCAAAGCAACAAACAACGAGGTAGAATACGAGGCTCTAATAGCAGGCATAGAGTTAGCTAGGGAAATGGGAGTAAAAGACATCCATGTCATCAGTGACTCGCAACTCATCATCAGCCAAGTTCAAGGGGATTATCAAGCCAAGGACCCGAGTATGATCAGGTATCTATCGGTGGCCAAGCGCCTCCTAGACCAATTCGCAAGCTGCAAGCTTACTCAGATACCTAGGGAACAAAACTCCCAAGCATATGCTCTAGCAAACCTGGGTTCCGCACTAGAAACCAAGGAACATATGAGTATTTCCTTGTTGGTCCTCCAATGGCCAGCAACCCAGAAAGAGGCAGAACCGGAAGAAGTGGCGGTAGTAGACGAGGGAGAAACCTGGATGACCCCTATCACCAACTATCTGAGAAACGACGTCCTACCTGAAAACCGAGAGGAGAGCCGGAAAATCAAGAGACAAGCGGCCAGATACTGCATTTCGGAGGGAAAACTATATAGAACGTCCTTCTCAGGGCCCTACCTACGATGCCTTTCCCCTAGAGAAGCCACACGAATATTGGAAGAACTCCACGATGGGGAGTGCGGTTCACATTCCAGCGGACGAAGCCTGGTTCTCAGGGCAAGAAGGGCCGGTTATTACTGGCCTACCATGGCGAAGGACTCCCTCAAACAGGCTAAAACCTGCAGCCAATGCCAGAAACACGCTCCAATCTCCAACTTACCACCGGAGAACCTGAAATCCCTAAGTTCCCCTTGGCCCTTCCGCAAATGGGGCATGGACATCGTGGGGAAACTCCCAATGGCGCCGGGGCAGAAGGTCTTCCTCCTAGTAATGACCGATTACTTCACGAAGTGGGTAGAAGCCAAAACCCTGGCAAAAATCACGGACCTCCAGATAAGGAAATTCATCTGGACGAACATAATAACCCGCTTCGGAGCACCTCAGGAGATTGTCACCGACAATGGACCCCAATTCACCAGCAACGACTTCCAAGATTTCTGCAAAGATTGGGATATCAAACTCTCATATTCAGCGCCGAGACACCCCCAGTGAAACGGACAAGCAGAATCAACCAATAAAACAGTGGTGAACATGCTCAAGAAGCGCTTGGAGAAGGCTCACGGGCGATGGGCAGAAGAGCTACATGGAGTCCTCTGGGCTTATCGAACAACTCCAAAAACAGCTACCCAAGAAACCCCTTTCTCACTCGTCTATGGCACCGAGTCAGCAATACCAACCGAGGTACATGTCAAGACCACGATCTCCAACATCCTAACTCCCAAGTGTTGGGGAAAAATATCCAAGGCTAAAGATTCTTCCAGCCTCCGAAGGGGTCTCGACCTCCGGGCCCTCGTTTGAAAGAGGTCCAAGGTCTTTTCTCTACTTGAGGGACCAATCTCCACCAGAAAGCACCAGGTCCGAGAACTCTATCTCATATCACCCGAGGTCCAGTCCCTGCAACGAAGAACCAAGGCCTAGCCCCTGGCGAAAGGACCAAAGATCCGGTCCTCCGCATGAATATAGAAGTTTCCCAAAACGAGGGGAAAATAATATATTCGCGAATATTATGAAGACCGCCCAAGATTGACCGACTTACATCAACTATAAAAGGGGAACCCAAACCCTAGAACAATGGATCGACACTTTGGGGCTTAGAGATTATAGAGTTAGGCTAGAAAACTAGGGTTTATACACCCAAAACGTTGTAACGCCAATCGTACTCAATAATACATCTCTTTGCCTCGAATTCTATTCTAAAAACACATACAAACTCAGAAATCTATTAGTCTTCCAGTGTTCCGTAGTACTAAAACGACCCTACACAAAAATATCATAACAGTTTGTGTCCGGAGCAGATAAGGGCCATCCAAGCAATTCCTCCCCCACGAAATGTCAAAGAGATTCAAAAGCTTACGGGAAGAATGGTAGCCCTCAGCAGATTCATCTCCAGGCTTTCTGACAAGTCCCACGCCTTCTTTGAGACACTAAAGAACCCCAAGGACTTTAAGTGGACGGAGAAGTGCGAAGCCGCGCTATCCGACCTGAAGGCCTATCTCAGTACTCCACCACTCCTATCTATGTTATGATATTTTTGTGTAGGGTCGTTTTAGTACTACAGAACACTGGAAGAATAATGAATGGATACGAGTTTGTATGTGTTTTGAGAATAGAAATCGAGGCAAAGAGATGTATTATTGAGTGTGTTTGGCGTTACAACGTTTTGGGTGTATAAACCCTAGTTTTCTAGCCTAACTCTATAATCTCTAAACCCCAAAGTGTCGATCCCTTGTTCTAGGGTTTGGGTTCCCCTTTTATAGTTGATGTAAGTCGGTCAATCTTCGGAGGCTTCTGTAATATTCAGGAATATATTAGTTTCCCCTCGATATGGGAAACTTCCATATTCATGCGGAGGATCGGATCCTTGGTCCTTACGGCAAGGGCTGGGCCTTGGTTCCTCGATACATGGACTGGACCCTGGGTACTTGTTAAATGGAGGTCGGGCCCTGGTGCCACCTGGTGGAGATGGGTTCTTTAAGTCGAGGAGGGACCCTGGGTCCTTTCCAAACGAGGGCCCGAAAGTCGAGGCCCCTTCGGAGGCTGGAGAAAACTCTAGCCTTGGATATTTTTCCCCAACAGTTTGCCCCTTATTCCTTGATTGCTTCGTAGGGATCAAGGGATAATATGTATCCTTGAGTCTTGATACCATTTCTTCCAGCAGGAGAAGGGTTTGGAGTCTGGACGGAACGTGGAATCATTTTGTGCCCATCGTTCGTGGATTTGAAGAAGGTGGTTTGCTTTGAAGACGTCGAACCTTCAGGCCATTTGGCAGAAATGATTGAGAGCGAGATGGGCTTTCTAGGGGAGGCCCATTATCGTTTCAGCTTCTCCGTTTGGCGCTTATTCGTGCGCGTGGCGAGAGGATCGAGGCGCGTGGACTTCCAAGTAGGGTTTCTTCCTTTTTCTTTGATCGGAACCAAGCTTCTTCTTCATTTCATCTCTGCCTTCTCTAGAGCTATCTTCTCGGCGGCTTCCTCTTCCGGAGATTCTCCCTATTTTTCACAGGTAGCCGTCTCTCTTCCTCCTTTTCTTATTAAAAATGGCGACTGAATCCCCTAGCAAATCCCTAGAAACCTCTCCCGTAGCTAGGTCTAGGACTTCCTCTTCTCAATCTCCTGTGGCCGAGACGACATGATCTCATATTGTTGAAGTCAGGGATGCCGTCACCGGGGGTCGAGTTGGTAAATCTTCATCGTTGGGTCCGTTTTCGTCGATTAAGTATGAGGACGTAGTGGGGTGGAGAAGGAAGTATGATCTTCCTTGGGACCTAATTATTCGCGTCCCTGATCCAACGTATAGGATTTCTGACTTCGGAGTTGATGAAGTCCCGATCTACGAGGCGTACTTTGAGTCGGGTTTTCGTGATCGAGTCCCTTCATTGATCGCGAAATTGTCGGAGTTTTTTGATATCTCCCCGGGTCAGCTGACTCCTCCAGCCTGGAGAACTTTGATAGCCATCCAGAATCTAGGTGATCTGGAGGGTCTGATGTTGGGTCTAAACGAAGTTCTCTATTCGTACTCCATCTCGACCCTGCCTGGATCAGAGGGGAAGTACTATCTCTGTCCTCGTGGCAAGAAAGCGTTGGTTCAGGAGATTGAGAAGAAAGCAAGGAAGAGCCATCATGTTTTTAGCGGTAAATGGGAGGAGAGGTTCGCCTTTGCGCTTCTTCCAGGCTATCCCTCACTTGTTTGTTTTGCCGTTGCAGGTGTATCTGTTCCAGCGGTACCGGAAGGAAAGAAGGTAGCTGAATGAGTGTTTGATCTGCCAACTGAACGTCGTCAAGTCACCTATCTTCTGAGTCGAGAGATCCTTGGTCGCTGCAGCATTTGGGGTGAGCCCATGGTGTTTTCTTTTGTCTTTGCTATCGGTTGTTGATTTTACGAATTTTCTTTGCAGGAAATATGTCTGGACCTTCAAGAGATGGCTCCATGGATGCTTTCAAGAAAGCTTGGGAGAGTCTTTCCGCTAAGAAGACTCCTAAGGAGATTGTCGTCTCGGGGGATGACGATGTTCAGATTACGGGGAGCCTTAAGCGGAAAGGATCTAGCACTCCTGCTCCTACCGTTTCCAAGAGGAGGACTCGTTCTTCGACCCCTACGATCTCTGGCGTGGACCTGAAGCTGGTGCTGGATGACCTTTCTACCAAGGTCTTCCCGGGGAGCGTGTGCAATCTTCCTGCCGATGATCTTCCCAAAGCCATCAGCTCTATCCAGTTTGACCTCCTTCAGGTATGTCGACGTATTTTATTATTGTTTTGGCTTCGTAGTGTGCTATAATAACGGTGGTATTGCGCTCGTTGTAGGTTATGTCTCAGGTTCATCATCTTATGGACATGATGAACGGAGACACTTCTAAGGAAATCGAGGCTCTTAAGGCTCAGCTTCGTGAGGAAAAGGATAAAGGCTTGGCGCAGGGGAAAGAGCTTAAGTCTCTTCAGCTTAGATTGAAGAAATCGCAGGAGCTGGAGGAGAATGCTGCTACTGAGCATGTCGTGCTGACGTCCAAGCTGGATGCGGTGAGGGGGGAACTGGAGGAGCTGAAGAATGAGAAGACTCTCTTCGAGGATGAGAGGACGCTGGCCGTGAATGAAGCCAAGATGACTGCTCGTTGGGAAGTGATAAGGGACTATCTGAAGGGGCGGACCGATGAGTGGGACTTCGTGGTGGAGTATGAGCGCTACAAGATGGTAAAGGAGTCTGAGGCTAAGCTTCGCGGGTTGCGTCCTCCTTCGTATGACGATGAGCCGCTTATCCCAGTGAAGGAAACTGCCGAGGTGGATCCTCCTGCTCCCGCAGCTGATGTCCCTGAGGCTTAAAATCTCTTCTCTTTTGATGAACTCTTGAGCCCGATGGGCTGTTGTCGTATTTCCGCCCTTCGGGGCTTTGTTTCCAGACTTGGGTCTTCGTGCCTTTTTGTTTTAAGACTTATGGCCCTTCGTGGTCTTTTATTTAAGACTTATGGCATTTCGTGGTCTTTATCTATTTTCTTTGTGTATCTGTAGATGTTACTCGATGCTTTGCTTGATTGTTGGTTTGGGGTTATGAGCCGAAGGCTGACCATAACCCTTATGAGGAGCCACATTCTAGGACCCGCGTCCTGTTAGCGATTGAAGACTCGAGAATGCCGAAGCACTAGGTCTTGTAGTCCCATTAAATCTTGAAGGAGTGGGAGCTTTTAGGCTTTCCGGACCCTTAGGTCTTAGGAACCTTGAGTTTCTTCGGACCCTTAGGTCTTGGGAACCTTGAGGTTCTTTGGACCCTTAGGTCTTGGGAACCTTGAGGTTCTTTGGACCCTTACGTCTTGGGAATCTTGAGGTTCTTTGGACCCTTAGGTCTTGGGGACCTTGAGAATTTTTGGACTCTTAGGTCTTGGGAACCTTGAGGTTCTTTGGACCCTTAGGTCTTGGGAACCTTGAGGTTCTTTGGACCCTTAGGTCTTGGGGACCTTGAGGTTCTTTGCACCCTTAGGTCTTGGGAACCTTGAGGTTCTTTGGATCCTTAGGTCTTGGGAACCTTGAGGTTCTTTGGACCCTTAGGTCTTGGGAACCTTGAGGTTCTTTGGACCCTTAGGTCTTGGGAATCTTGAGGTTCTTTGGACCCTTGGGTCTATGGACCCGAAGGTCTTTGGACCCGAATGTCTTTGGACCCGAAGGTCTTTGGACCCGAAGGTCTTTGGACCCGAAGGCCTCTGGACCCGAAGGTCTCTGGACCCGAAGGTCTCTGGACCCGAAGGTCTCTGGACCCGAAGGTCTTTGGACCCGAAGGTCTTTGGACCCGAAGGTCTTTGGACCCGAAGGTCTCGGGACCCGAAGGTCTCTGGACCCGAAGGTCTCTGGACCCGAAGGTCTTTGGACCCGAAGGTCTCTGGACCCGAAGGTCTCTGGACCCAAAGGTCTCTGGATCCGAAGGTCTCTGGACCCGAAGGTCTTTGGACCCGAAGGTCTTTGGACCCGAAGGTCTTTGGACCCGAAGGTCTCTGGACTTTTATGCTTTTGGGGAGTCTTTTTGATCGCTCTCTGCTGCCCGGAGGCGAGCCACTCTCGATCTAAATTGAGAAATCGCACTGTGTGTTGGGGTCAAAAACGGTTCTCTTGAAATCAACGGCTAAAACTATTTATCATGCGCGGACTTTCCATAAAACAAGCATCAAAGCAAGACAAGTCGTATAGCTTAAAGAACGTATGTTAAAGTTGATCGGTCTTGATTTACACGATAAACTTTACGAGAAAACCAAATAAGATTTAGTCGTAAAACTTCGATGATACAATCAAGAAGAACCGAGAGACCTTAGATCCGTAGCTAAGATGACACGACCATACGAAAGTATACGGAAGAAACGAGAAGTAATCTAAGTTTGGACAGGCCGAACGAAAAATAATCTGCCTTGAAACTTCAAAGAGTCCGTTCTCTCAAACCGTGAGGATCCAGAAAACGAGCAAGATATCAAATCGAAGCCCTCGCCGAGACGCACATGCTGCCTCTAGGCGCCGGGCGCCTAGCGTCTGTGCTGCCTCTAGGCGCCCATGATTGTCCTAGCCGCCGGGAAACTTCAAAGAGCCCGTTCTCTCAAACCGTGAGGATCCAGAAAACGAGCAAGATATCAAATCGAAGCCCTCGCCGAGACGCACGTGCTGCCTCTAGCCGCCGGGCGCCTAGCGTCCGTGCTGCCTCTAGGCGCCGGGCGCCTAGCGCCCGTGCTGCCCGTAGGCGCCGGGCGCCTAGCGTCCGTGCTGCCTTGGGTCTTCGAGCGACAATCTTCCGTGCACAAATCCCAGGCCCTGGCCGTCAGAAGTCTGTACTTTGAGTCTTTTCCGAGTCCTCGCGGAACGAATCATTGTGATTCCGCGTACAAAACTCCCGTTCTTACTCCAAACAAAGATCGTTGGAAACACTTCGGAAACTCGTAAGATATCAACAGGAAGGAAGATATTAAATCCTTCGTACGAAACAGTGATGGTTATCTCGAGACACCACTCATCTCAACTCTACGAAGGAATGAAGATCTTCCGAAGAAATCGTAGAAAACGACGGAAGTCCTAGAGACGGCCCGAAAGGGACCAAACGCGATCGGACAGTCTGTTTACGATTATCTGAGATAGATACGACGATTTACTTTTATCTTTACATAACAAGATAAATGCTAAATTTCCATAAGGATAAATGTCAAGTTTCCCGAAAATAAATGTCAAGTTTCCCGATAAACATGAAGGCCGCAAAAATGGAAAAAGCCCGCTTCGCGGCCCAAAAGGAGAATAGACCGTCATAAGAAGGAGTATATAAAGGAGCTTTGGGAGAGAAGAAAGGGCGGAGCGAAAATCATTGAGAGAGAGAGCAAATCCGAGATTGGAGACCTAGAGAGCTCCTGTTAGCTTAAGAACTTAGAATTTAGGCGGTAGACTAGCAAGACATGACCTAGAACGTCTGGCCGCCTCTTGTTATATTTTCATCTTGTCCGCAGACCCTTATTTCTCGCGGAAGGATCTACCGATCCTTTTACTTAGAGTTCCGCACATAGAAACCCTAGGCATTATTCTCTACATGCCCGTTTCTATGACTAACGCTCATACTAGACGAACTCCGCCAGGCAGTTCGATCTCTTGTTCAAACCCTTCCAACTGAACTACGTCCGACTTGATCCTCGAAAGGGGTACGTAGGCAGCCTTCCTTAAGGTCCAGTCCCAACTCTTAACAAAACCCTTTTTGTACGATTTTCGTCTTTTGTTATCTTTCCATATCTTCCGCACTTGTTCGGTCACTTGTCGTTGGCTGTCGCAGAGAATCCGGGCCTTCAGGGAAAGTCGGGTTAACTTGGCTTTCCTCCGTTTTTACTTAACTAAAATCGACAGTGCGAATTTCGGTTCCCACAGTTTGGCGCTAGAAGGAGGGGGGACGGATTACTCTTACTCTTACGGCCGCAAAACGCTTGATCAAAGCAATGTCTAAAAATATGAAAGACAACTCGCAGCTCACATCGACGCTGGTAAAACAACTTCAGCAGTGACTGCTCCTACGACCAACGCTTATGCAAATGGTTATCTAAGATTATCATCTTACGGACCATCCCGACCAAGTTCGGGTCCTATCAACCATGCATCCCTGTCCAAGTTCCTGCAACACGATCCTCGGGTCCATGGACACAACCCCCCCTCGCTCGGGAAAATTCATAAAACACTTGGTAGTCGAGACGGATTCCTGTCTGCCGTATAAAACGGCTATGGTTAGCTTAAACACCAGTTGTCTTAACTATACGGGGAATTGAAATCCTTTCGGAAAAACCAGCGTCACATCAACGGCTTTTTCTAAAGAAAAATCGTAAAAACGTCGAAGTCCCAAGACGGCCCAAAAGGGACCCGAATCGGGGCTAAACGGCCCACATACGATTTTAGACTAGGATCGAGTTCAAGACTGATATGGCGGTCTAATTACCGAGTTTGAGAAATTCTCAGAAAAACAAGACTTGTTCTCCTGGAAATCGCGAAGAAACCCCAGATTACTCGTAAAACAGAAAGCTGTCTTTGGAGTCGTCCGGTAGGCCCAAAGGACTCCATGTAACTCTTCTGCCCATCGCCCGTGAGCCTTTTCCAAGCGCTTCTTGAGCATGTTCACCACCGTTTTGTTGGTTGACTCTGCTTGCCCGTTTGATTGCGGGTGCCTTGGTGCTGAATATGAAAGTTTGATATCCCAATCTTTGCAGAAGTCCTGGAAGTCGCTGCTGGTAAATTGGGATCCGTTGTCTGTGACAATTTCCTGAGGTGCTCCGAAGCGGGTTATTATGTTCGTCCAGATGAATTTCCTGATTTGGAGGTCCGTGATTTTTGCTAAGGCTTTGGCTTCTACCCACTTCGTGAAGTAATCGGTCAAGGTATCGAAGCATCCAAATATATACATGGAACGACTTTCCATTTTTGGCGCATAAAGGGGAAGAAAAAAGAGAAAAGGCAAAAGAATTCGGAAGCTAATCATAAGTCTCGGCAAATTTCCAAAACTATCTCCAAAATATTCCGCCGACCTAGCACCATCATGATCGGGCCGCAATCCCTATTTTCTTTGAAGCCCATTCCGACCAAGTGGTTATATCCCGAAATGACTCCACATTTCGCCTAGACTCCAAATCCTTCTCCTGCTTGAAGAAATGGTACCAAGATCCAAGACTACATGTTATCCCTTGATCCCTTCGAAGCAATCAAGGAATAAGGGGCAAACTGTTGGGGAAAAATATCCAAGGCTAAAGATTTCTCCAGCCTCCGAAGGGGCCTTGACTTTCGTGTCCTCGTTTGGAAAGGACCCAGGGTCCCTCCTCTACTCAAGGAACCAATCTCCACCAAGAGGCACTAGGATCCAATCTCCACTTAATAGTATCCATGGTCCAGCCCCTGTATCGAGGAACCAAAGCCTAACCCTTGCCGAAAGGACCAAGGATCCGATCCTCCGCATGAATATAGAAGTTTCCTAAACCGAGGGGAAAGTAATATATTCTCGAATATTATGAAGGCCGCCCAAGATTGACCGACTTACATCAACTATAAAAGGGGAACCCAAACCCTAGAACAAGGGATCGACACTTTGGAGCTTAGAGATTATAGAGTTAGGCGATAGAACTAGGGTTTATACACCTAATACGTTGTAATCCCGAAGTCACTCAATAATACATCTCTTTGCCTCAATTTCTCTTCTCAAAACATATACAAACACAAAATCTAGTAGTCTTCCAGTGTTCCGTAGTACTAAAACGACCCTACACAAAAATATCACAACAGGGATCACGGGAAGGGGAGCATCAGAACCAAAAACGGCGTCGCAATATGCGCCCCTGTTGATCTCCTCGATCTCGGGTTTCAGAACCTCCTCCTCGGCATGTAAACTATCTGAAGACGAGTGAGATTGCTTCCTAGAGGATCTTGATCTTGAAGTCATTCTTTCCTTAAAGAAGAGAGATAATTTGCAAGAGAGAGATTATACTTAAGACTCTTGGATAAATTAAGAATGGTAAAAAATTCACATGTCTTTATAGGCAAGAATTTTACTATTCACTCCGACCTTCGACATGATTCCATCTCCATACTTTCCTCGCGAACCATACTGCAAGCTAGGACCTACAAACCCTACGGCTCCTAGCTAGCTGGAGGGCTAACTATTGGGGTCAAAATCGGTCAAGACGAAATCGATGTCCAGAAGTCTCGGAAAAACCATGAAAGACATTAGAGAAGCCTCGAGAGACTAAGTGACAATCGAGAAACCTTGGAAAAATGTTAAGTTCGAGATTAATCTTCTCGAAATCAATGGCTAAAAACATTTTCCACACGAAAAACCCTCCGGAAAGCCAAAAGGAACACAAAAACGCCCACGAGCCGAAAGCACCGAGCAGCCAGCCCTGTCGCGGCCGTGGCCGCCGGGCGCCTAGCCCCCGCGCTGGCCGTTGCCGCCGGGCGCCTAACCCCCGCGCTGGCCGTGGCCGCCGAGTGGCTAGCCCCGTGCTGGCCGTGGCCGCCAGCGGCTAGCGCCCGTGCTGGCCGTGGCCGCCAGGGGGCTCGGCTAGCGCCCGTGCTGGTCGTGGCCGCCGGGCGGCTAGCACCGTGCTGGCCGTGGCCGCCGGCGGCTAGCGCCCGTGCTGGCCGTAGCCGCCGGGCGGCTAGCCCCACGCTGCTCGGGTCGTCGGGTGGCTAATCTTCGTGCGTAAGTTCTAGGCCCCTGGGCCGCCAGAAATCCGTGTTTTGCGACTTTCTGAGATCCCGCAAACAAAACTCCCTTTTCTGCTCCAAGACTTCGGAGAACCCGTAGGCGTCAACGGACGGAAAGACTTCGTATAAAACGGTGATGGTTATCTTAAAACACCATTCACCTCAGCGAAGAATCGAAGATCTTCCGAAAGACTCGACAACCAAGTAGGAGCATTCTTTCAAAGAAAATGTAGAAAAAAACGGAAGTCCGGAAGACGGCCCGAAAGGGACCAAACACGATCGGACGGCCCATTTACGATTTTCTAATAGATAGATACGACGGTTTACAATTATCTTCACATAACAAGATAAATGTTAAACTTCCAAAAGGATAAATGTCAACTTTCCCGATAAACACGAAGGCCGACGAAAATGGAAAAAGCCCAGCTCGCCGCAGACTCAGCCCATCAAGAATAGACCGTCATATGAGAGTATATAAGCAAGGCTAGGAGCAGAGGAAAGAGGATCCGAAATCAGAAGGAAAAAACTACTCTCCAGAGCAACTTAGAACTTAGGCTTTTATTTTCTTTTTTAACGAGCTGCGACTCAACTAGGTTAGATCTAGGTTTCTAAGACTAGCGACGATCGACAGCTCTTGCGGCCGAGATCTCGACCTGTTGTTCAACGCTCTCCGCGAATTCGGAAATAAGATTCTTTATTTTGCTTTCCTTATTTTTACGCATTTACTCTCAAACTTAGCCTGTCTTAACTTTGTCGTACGTGGCCCAGCAGATAACCGGGATCCTCGGGGAAAACTAGGTCAACTTAGTTTTCCTACGTTTTTACTTAGTAATATTTGACGGTGCGAATTTCGGTTCCCACATGACTTTTGTTCTTCATGATAAGTTAATTGATTTGCCAAAGCAACTAACTTATTTGTGAAGACCTTGATGTCTTCATTCTCATCCATCTTCAGATTTTCGAACTCCCTTCGCAACGTTTGAAGTCGAATCAAACGGACTTGA
Organism: Hirschfeldia incana; assembly: GCA_026261945.1. Classification (NCBI taxonomy): domain Eukaryota; kingdom Viridiplantae; phylum Streptophyta; class Magnoliopsida; order Brassicales; family Brassicaceae; genus Hirschfeldia; species Hirschfeldia incana. Next base: position 2,119,169 of record JABCMI010000033.1, read on the forward strand.
GGAGAGCCTTCATACTCTGCCTTCAATGCATCCCACGCCTCTTTCGATGTTGTTGCTGCTGCAATCCGTGAGAAGATATCATCTGATACGGTAGTTTGCAAGATTTGCAAAGCCATCGTATCGTTCACCATCGCTTCTTCTCTAAGCGATCTTATCCTTGCTGTCTCAGGGGTTTCATCCACTTGTGCTGGTGGGGCTGCTACGCCTTCTGTTATGATATTTTTGTGTAGGGTCGTTTTAGTACTACGGAACACTAGAAGACTAATGAATGGATACGAGTTTGTATGTGTTTAGATAAGAGAAATTGAGGCAAAGAGATGTATTATTGAGTGTGTTTGGCGTTACAATGTTTTGGGTGTATAAACCCTAGTTTTCTAGCCTAACTCTATAATCTCTAAGCCCCAAAGTGTCGATCCCTTGTTCTAGGGTTTGGGTTCCCCTTTTATAGTTGATGTAAGTCGGTCAATCTTGGGCGGCTTCTGTAATATTCAGGAATAAATTAGTTTCCCCTTGATATGGGAAACTTCCATATTTATGCGGAGGATCGGATCCTTGATCCTTACGGCAAGGGCTGGGCCTTGGTTCCTTGTTTAATGGAGGTCGGGCCCTGGTGCCACCTCATGGAGATGGGTTCTTTAAGTCGAGGAGGGACCCTGGGTCCTTTCCAAACGAAGGCCCGGAAGTCGAGGAGGGACCCTGGGTCCTTTCAAAACGAGGGCCCGGAAGTCGAGGCCCCTTCGGAGGCTGGAGGAAATTCTAGCCTTGGATATTTTTCCCCAACAGTTTGCCCTTTATTCCTTGATTGCTTCGTAGGGATCAAAGGATAATATGTAGCCTTGAGTCTTGATACCATTTCTTCCAGCAGGAGAAGAGTTTGGAGTCTGGACGGAACGTGGAATCATTTTGTGCCCATTGTTCGTGGATTTGTAGAAGGTGGTTTGCTTTTGAAGACGTCGAGCCTTCAGGCCGTTTGGCAGAAATGATTGAGAGCGAGGTGGGCTTTCTAGAGGAGGCCCATTATCGTTTCAGCTTCTCCGTTTGGCGCTTATACGTGCGCGTGGCGAGAGGATCGAGGCGCGTGGACTTCCAACTAGGATTTCTTCCTTTTTCTTTGATCGGAACCAAGCTTCTTCTCCATTTCATCTCTGCCTTCTCTTAGATCTTTCTTCTCGGCGGCTTCCTCTTCCGGAGATTCTCCCTATTTTTTACAGGTAGCTGTCTTCCTCTTTTTCTTATTAAAAATGTCGACTGAATCCCCTAGCAAAACCCTAGAAACCTCTCCCGTAGCTAGGTCTAGGACTTCCTCTTCTCAATCTCCTGTGGCCGAGACGATAGGATCTCATGTTGTTGAAGCCGGGGATGCCGTCTCCGGGGGTCGAGTTGGTAAATCTTCGTCGTTGGGTCCGTTTTCGTCGATTAAGGAGGAGGACGTAATGGGGTGGAGAAGGAAGTATGATCTTCCTCGGGACCTAATCATTCGCGTCCCTGATCCAACGGATAGGATTTCTGACTTCGGAGTTGATGAAGTCCCAATTTACGAGGCGTACTTCGAGTCGGATTTTCGTGATCGAGTCCCTTCATTGATCGCGAAATTGTCGGAGTTTTTTTATATCTCCCCGGGTCAGCTGACTCCTCCAGCTTGGAGAACTTTGATAGCCATCCAGAATCTAGGTGATCTAGAGGGTCTGATGTTGGGTCTGAACGAAGTTCTCTATTCGTACTCCATCTCGACCATGCCTGGATCAGAGGGGAAGTACTATCTCCGTCCTCGTGGCAAGAAAGCGTTGGTTCAGGAGATTGAGAAGAAAGAAAGAAAGAGCCATCCTGTTTTTAGTGGTAAATGGGAGGAGAGGTTCGCCTTTGCGCTTCTTCCAGGCTACCCCTCGGTTTGGCACGTAGCGGGTAGGCTAAATAGTTATAGGCTTTGGGCGTAATCCTGATATTCACTTGTTTGTTTTGCCGTTGCAGGTGTATCTGTTCCAGCGGTACCGGAAGGAAAGAAGGTAGCTGAACGAGTGTTTGATCTCCCAACTGAACGTCGTCAAGTCACCTATCTTCTGAGTCGAGAGGTCCTTGGTCGCTGCAGCATTTGGGGTGAGCCCATGGTGTTTTCTTTCGTCTTTGCTATCGGTTGTTGATTTTACGAATTTTCTTTGCAGGGAAGATGGCTCCATGGACCTTCAGGAGATGGCTCCATGGATGCTTTCAAGAAAGCTTGGGAGAGTCTTTCCGCTAAGAAGACTCCTAAGGAGATTGTCGTTTCGGGGGATGACGATGTTCAGATTACGGGGAGCCTTAAGCGCAAAGGATCTAGCACTCCTGCTCCTACCGTTTCCAAGAGGAGGACTCGTTCTTCGACCCCTACGATCACTGGCGTGGACCTGAAGCCGGTGCTGGATGACCTTTCTACCAAGGTCTTCCCGGGGAGCGTGTGCAATCTTCCTGCCGATGATCTTCCCAAAGCCATCAGCTCTATCCATTTTGATCTCCTTCAGGTATGTCGACGCATTTTATTATTGTTTTGGCTTCGTAGTGTGCTATAATAACGGCGGTATTGCGCTCGTTGCAGGTTATGTCTCAGGTTCATCATCTTAAGGACATGGTGAACGAAGACACTTCTAAGGAAATCGAGGCTCTTAAGACTCAGCTCCGTGAGGAAAAGGATAAAGGCTTGGCGCAGGGGAAAGAGCTTAAGTCTCTTCAGCTTAGATTGAAGAAATCGCAGGAGCTGGAGGAGAATGCTGCTACTGAGCATGTCGTGCTGACGTCCAAGCTGGATGCGGTAAGGGGAGAACTGGAGGAGCTGAAGAATGAGAAGTCTCTCTTCGAGGATGAGAGGACGCTGGCCGTGAATGGAGCCAAGATGACTGCTCGTTGGGAAGTAATGAGGGACTATCTGAAGGGGCGGACCGATGAGTGGGACTTCATGGTGGAGTTTGAGCGCTACAAGATGGTGAAGGAGTCTGAGGCTAAGCTTCGCGGGTTGCCTCCTCCTTCGTATGACGATGAGCCGTTTATCCCAGTGAAGGAAACTGCCGAGGTGGATCCTCCTGCTCCCGCAGCTGATGCCCCTGAGGCTTAAAATCTCTTCTTTTTTGATGAACTCTTGAGCCCGATGGGCTGTTGTCGTATTTCCGCCCTTCGAGGCTTTGTTTCCGGATTTGGGCCTTCGTGCCTTTTTGTTTTAAGACTTATGGCCCTTCGTGGTCTTTTATTTAAGACTTATGACCCTTCGTGGTCTTTTATTTAAGACTTATGGCCCTCCGTGGTCTTTATCTATTTTCTTCATGTATCCGTAGATGTTACTTGATGCTTTGCTTGATTGTTGGTTTGGGGTTATGGGCCGAAGGCCGACCATAACCCTTATGAGAAGCCATATTCTAGGATCCGCGTCCTGTTAGCGATTGAAGACTCGAGAATGCCGAAGCACTAGGTCTTGTAGTTCCATTAAATCTTGAAGGAGTATGAGCCTTTGGGTTCTCTGGGCCCTTAGGTCTTAGGAACCTTGAGGTTTTTCGGACCTTTAGGTCTTGGGAACCTTGATGTTCTTTGGACCCTTAGGTCTTGGGAACCTTGAGGTTTTTCGGACCCTTAGGTCTTGGGAACCTTGAGGTTCTTGGGATCCTTAGGTCTTGGGAACCTTGAGGTTCTTCGGACCCTTAGGTCTTGGGAACCTTGAGGTTCTTCGGACCCTTAGGTCTTGGGAACCTTGAGGTTCTTTGGACCCTTAGGTTTTGGGAATCTTGAGGTTCTTTGGACCCTTAGGTCTTGGGAACCTTGAGGTTCTTTGGACCCTTAGGTCTTGGGAACCTTGAGGTTCTTCGGACCCTTAGGTCTTGGGAAGGTTCTTTAGACCCTTAGGTCTTTGGACCCGAAGGTCTTTGGACCCGAAGGTTTCTGGACCCGAAGGTCTTCGGACCCGAAGGTCTTCGGACCCGAAGGTCTTTTGACCCGAAGGTCTCTGGACTTTTATGCTTTTGGGGAGTCTTTTTGATCGCTCTCTGCTGCCCGGAGGCGAGCCACTCTCGATCTAAATTGAGAAATCGCACTGTGCTACCCGTGGGCATAGGCCATTCTCGAAATTCTCAATGTTGCACTCTACCTTTCTGCAGAAAGGTCACTCTCAGACTTATTGTGGTCTGGGGTGGGTCCCCCCGCAAGGTTCTGTCAACCCAGACACACTACCTTCCACGTCTGGATAGGTATTAAATTGTTTGTGCTTAACCGGTTATTTGCACTTTGCTCCCTGCATATCAGCCGCCAGAATCTGATTACAGTACTTGGCTGTGTACGTCATGCCCCCAGCATGCGTTTAGCTTATAGCGTATTTCACGAGGGTTTGAATGGCACTAGTACGTGGTCCCCGCATAACTCTTGGCTATAGGCCTTTACGCGGGGCCCTATCGCACAGACATCGGCTCAGGGCTGATCAGACCCCTTCCATATCTGTCTGTACCTATGGTGAGTAGCCTCACCAGCTAGGGGGCTAGCTAAGATCTGAGGTCCCGAAGGTCCCTGACCCAGCTAGTATGCCTCTTTAAGTATATTGGTGTTTCCTTAACTCCCTTTAGTCGAAACCAAATGTATTTTATAAGCCTAGTCCGAGGACGTTCTCGTTATACATAGGAGTAGGAAAACCAGAATACTTAAATATATAATAGTATATATAGAGCTCGACCCGAAGATCTTGCCTTTAGAAATGATAGAATTTGAGGTGCAAGGCGTTCCAGCAGTTGGGTTGTACCTTGCATGTGCTGTCTTGCAGCTTATAGGCTCCTGCCCCTTGCACCCCTATTACCTGATAGGGCCCCTCCCATCTAGGGGCGAGTTTTTCGGCTGATTTGTCTTTTGTGAGGTTACAGACTCGCCTTAGGACCCAGTCCCCTTCTTGAAAGGTTCTGGATCTCACCTTCTTGTTGTAACTCTTGGCTACTTTTATTTGGTACGACGCGTTCCTCAGGCGGGCTGCTTCCCTTTTTCGTCTAGGAGGTCTAGGCTTAGGTACATCAGCTCGTCATTTTCCTTGGGGGTTAGGATGTTGGAGATCGTGGTCTTGACGTGTACCTCTGTTGGTATTGCTGACTCGGTGCCGTAGACGAGTGAAAAAGGGGTTTATTGGGTAGCCGTCTTTGGAGTTGTTCGGTAGGCCCAGAAGACTCCGTGTAACTCTTCTGCCCATCGCCTGTGAGCCTTTTCTAAGCGTTTCTTGAACATGTTCACTACCGTTTTGTTGGTTGACTCTGCTTGCCCGTTTGATTGCGGGTGCCTTGGTGCTGAGTATGAGAGTTTGATATCCCAATCTTTGCAGAAGTCCTGGAAGTCGTTGCTGGTAAATTGGGGTCCGTTGTCTGTGACAATTTCCTGAGGTGTTCCGAAGCGGGTTATTATGTTCGTCCAGATGAATTTCCTGATTTGGAGGTCCGTGATTTTTGCTAGGGCTTTGGCTTCTACCCACTTCGTGAAGTAATCGGTCATTACTAGGAGGAAGACCTTCTGCCCCGGCGCCATTGGAAATTTCCCCACGATGTCCATGCCCCATTTACGGAAGGGCCATGGGGAACTTAAGTACTTCAGGTTCTCTGGTGTTAGGTTGGAAATTGGAGCGTGTTTCTGGCATTGGCTACAGGTTTTGGCCTGTTTGAGGGAGTCCTTCGCCTTGGTAGGCCAGTAATAACCAGCCCTTCTCGCCCTGAGAACCAGGCTCCGTCCGCTGGAGTGTGAACCGCATTCCCCATCGTGGAGTTCCTCTAATATTTGTGCGGCTTCTCTAGAGGATAGACATCGTAGGTAGGGTCCTGAGAAGGATCTTCTATATAGTTTTCCCTCCGAGATGCAGTATCTGGCCGCTTGTCTCTTGATTTTCCGGCTCTCCTCTCGGTTTTCAGGTAGGACGTCGTTTCTTAGGTAGTCGGTGATTGGGATCATCCAGGTTATTCCTTCGTCTACTACCGTCACCTCTTCCGGTTCAACCTCTTTCTGGGTTGCTGGCCATTGCAGGACCAACAACGGAATACTCATATGTTCCTTGGTTTCTAATGCGGAACCCAGGTTTGCTAGAGCATCGGCTTGGGAGCTTTGTTCCCTAGGTATTTGGGTAAGCTTATAGCTTGTGAATTTGTTTAGGAGACGTTTGGCCACAGATAGATACATGATCATGCTAGGGTCCTTGGCTTGATAATCCCCTTGAGCTTGACTGATGATGAGCTGCGAGTCACTGAAAACCTGGATGTCTTTTGCTCCCATTTCCTTGGCTAACTCTAGGCCTGCTATTAAAGCCTCGTATTCTGCCTCATTGTTTGTTGCTTTGAACTTGCAACGTACAGCCCTTGAGGCCGATTCTCCCGTAGGGGAGGTCAGAACCAGTCCTACCCCTGCGCCTCTCACATTGCTGGAGCCATCCACGTGCAGGGTCCATTGACCTTCTTCCGCTTCTTTTCCCTGGAGCGTAGTTTCTAGATCTGGGTCCGGAAGCATAGAGGGAGAGAACTCAGCCACGAAATCAGCTAGGACCTGGGACTTGATAGCGGCGGCTGGGATGAAGATCACGTCGTACTCTCCCAATTCTACGGCCCATTTCGCCAAACGTCATGATACCTCGGGTTTATGGAGGACTGCTTTGATGGGGAAGGAGGTGACTACCCAACTTGGTGGGACTGGAAGTAGGGACGTAGCTTCCGGGCCGCGACCACTAGGGCGAGGGCTAATTTCTCTAGCCGGCTGTAGCGAGTTTCTGCGTCTAGCATGGATTTGCTGACGTAGTATATGGGATGCTGCCTTCTTTCCTCCTCCCTTACGAGGACTGCGCTAACTGCGTGTTCGGACACTGCGAGGTAAAGCAGTAGGGTTTCCCCTTCTAGAGGTTTAGATATGAGTGGTGGAGTAGTGAGATAGGCTTTGAGGTCGGACAGTGCGGCTTCGCACTTCTCTGTCGACTGAAAGTCCTTAGGGTTCTTTAGTGTTTCGAAAAAGGCGTGGGACTTGTCAGAAAGCCTGGAGATGAATCTGCTGAGGGCTGCCATTCTTCCCGTGAGTTTTTGAATCTCTTTGACATTCCGTGGGGGAGGAATCGCCTGGATGGCCCTTATTTGCTCCGGATTTGCTTCTATGCCCCTGTGGGTGACTATATATCCCAGGAATTTCCCGGAGCTTACTCCAAAGGAACATTTAGAGGGGTTGAGCTTCATATCGTATTTCCTCAGGGTGGTGAATGCTTGCTGAAGATGTGAGATATGATCTTCCGAGTCAAGGGATTTTACCAGCATCTCGTCGATGTAGACTTCCATGGTCTGGCCTATCTGATCGGCAAACATCGTGTTGACCAGCCTCTGATAGGTGGATCCGGCATTCTTCAGTCCAAACGGCATGACCTTGTAGCAGTAGATGCCCCTGGAAGTCATAAAGGACGTCTTTTCTTGGTCGTCGGGATGCATCAGGATTTGGTTATATCCCGAAAAGGCGTCCATGAAGCTCATTAGTTGGTGCCCAGCGGTGGCATCCACCAGCTTGTCTATATGAGGCAAGGGGAATGGATCCTTTGGGCAGGACTTGTTGAGGTCCGTGAAATCGATGCAGACCCTCCATTTTCCATTTTTCTTTTTCACAACCACCACATTGGCGAGCCAGTCGGGATATTGCACCTGTCTTATGAACCCTGCGTCGAGCAGGTTCTTGACCTCTTCGTTAATGATTTCATCCCTTTCGGGAGCGAACTTCCTTCTCTTTTGTCTAACAGGAGGATGCTCGGGATTTACTTGGAGCTGGTGCATGATGACGCTGGGGTCGATACCGGGCATGTCTTCGTGGGACCATGCGAAGCAATCAGAGTTAGATCTTAGGAAATCGATCAGCCTCCGTCTCAGATCTTTAGGCAGCTTGGAGCCTATCTTGAGGTTCCGCTCCGGGTTCCCTTCTATCAGGGGGACATCGTCCATGTCTTCAACCTCGGGTTCTTCGGCATGAGGAACGAGAGGCTGCTTCTGTAATTGCTATAAAGCTTGGGTCCTTCCCTTCAGGGTAGTTTGATAGCAGGACCTGGAATTCTCTTAGTCTCCTTTGATGACCTTCACGCCCCAGGGGGTAGGGAATTTTACCAATTGGTGAAGGGTTGATGGCACGGCTCCCATATCGTGGATCCAGGGCCTTCCTAGTATCACGTTGTAAGACGAGGGACAGTCGACGACCAGGAACTTGGCGGTTTGATTTATCCCCTCGGCATAGACTGGGAGGAGGACTTCCCCCTCGGTTTGCTTCACTTCTCCGCTGAATCCCACGAGCGGGACCGCTTTCCTGGTTAATGTTTTAGGATCTAACCCTAAATCCATATAGGCCGAGTGGAAGATAATGTTGCTGGAGCTGCCATTGTCCAGCAATATTCGCTTAACCAAGCAGTTGGCTATAACAAGCGAGATAACGAGGGCGTCATGATGGGGAGCGAGGACTCGTTCCTGCTCCCTCGCAGTAAAGCTGATTTCGTCCATTCCCAAGAGTGGGCGCTTGGGAGTCTCGGTCTCCTGACCGTTCCTAGCATTGCGAGTACTTCGTTTGGCTGCGGCGCTGCTGATCCCGCTTACTTCTGATCCTCCGGAGATGACATGAATTACTCGTTCTTGAGGCGGAGGTAGCGCAGGGACCGTTTCGTTGGGGAGAGCGGGTCCCTCTCTGTTAAGGAGATCCTTGGCATTATCCGAGAGGAACTCCCTTAGGTAACCCTTCTTGAGAAGCTCGGCTACTTCCATCCTTAAGGTTACACAGTCCTCCGTGGTATGGCCGTGATCGTTGTGGAACCCACACCGTTCCGGGTAGCGTCAGGGGACCTCATTTTAGGTATCCACTTTACTTGTGGGCCCATCTGCCTCAAGACTCCAATGAGTTCCGGTTTGGATATCGCGAGGTGGGAGATGCTGGGCCAAGTTGAAACCATCATTCCTTCGGACCGAGGTAAGGGGCGATGTTGGTATTTGCCCCTGCTCTGATTGGTGGACTCCCGGGAAGATCGGGGTCGGATGATTTCTTCACGCTCGTCTTTCGATGGTTTTGAAGGCTTCTGATCGTATTTGGAGGAAGCCTTGGTCCTGCTCACGACGTCTTCGTCCCATCTTACTTGGGCCCAGGCACGGGATAGTACATCCGCCATGTCTCCGCATCTGTACTTAGTTAATTCCTTGTAGAGCTCTCCCTCCGGAAGTAGACCCTTCTTGAAGGCTGAGATTGCTGTATCGACGTTGCACTCGGGTATGGAGACCTTCTCCTGGTTGAAACGAGCTATGTAGGAGCGTAGGGATTCATTTCTGTATTGTTGAATCTCGTAGAGGTCATCTGATCTCTTCTCCAGGCGGCGGCTGCTAGCGAACTGTTCCACGAACTTATCGCTGAGGGCGGCGAAGGATGCTATGGACCCCGTGGGGAGGTTGATATACCATTGGTGGGCAGGACCGGTTAGAGTTGACCCGAAGCCCTTGCACATGGTGGCTTCCCTTGCGCCTTTCGGAATAGCCACGGCTACCATGCGTTGCTTGTACTGGGCGATGTGGTTGTCAGGATCTCATGTTCCCTCGTACATCTTGATGCTCGGAAAAGAGAACTTTCGAGGCATCTCGATCGAAGCAATCTCCTTCACGAAAGGTGTGTCGGAGTACGACCTGGGATCACTTCTACGGATGGGGGGAGCTACTCCAGGGAGCCTTTCCACCATGGATTGGATGGTGCCGAATTTTTCGGATACCACCTTCTCTAGGTAGGCAGCTAAAGCTGGATCCGAGATCTCGGGATGATCAGGTGAGTACTCTTCATCCTCCGTATCGGATTCGTCTTCTTCATCTTCTCGGGTTACGTCTTGAATGTTTTCTTGACCGCCGGGTTCATCTCCGGGCTGATGAGGCGTCTCCTCGTCGTCGTGCGGGGTGTTGAGCGAAGCCATAGGTCGAACTTTGGTTCTGAACCGTTTTCGTTTGTTTCATGCTGCCCCGAGGGATCGGTTTTCTCGTCTGAGAGCGATGTTCTCGGCTTCCATGGCGTCTAGCTTCTCGACGCTTTGTTGCAGTTGCTTGGAGTGTTCTCCAAGTTGATCTTTTAGGTATTGAACTTTCTGGACGAGTTCTAGACCTGCAGGTGCGGTTTCCTGAGCCTTGTGAAGGTCGGTGATTTGACTCTGAAGGGTTTCGAATCGGCTCAGAAGCTCCTTCTCCTTCGGGGTCAGATCGGCTTGATTGGAATCGTCTTCCGGTGCCATCGTCACGTAGTTGAGTTACTCCCCTCCCTCTAGCGCCAAACTGTTATGATATTTTTGTGTAGGGTCGTTTTAGTACTACGGAACACTGGAAGACTAATGAATGGATACGAGTTTGTATGTGTTTAGAGAAGAGAAATTGAGGCAAAGAGATGTATTATTGAGTGTGTTTGGCGTTACAACGTTTTGGGTGTATAAACCCTAGTTTTCTAGCCTAACTCTATAATCTCTAAGCCCCAAAGTGTCGATCCCTTGTTCTGGGGTTTGGGTTCCCCTTTTATAGTTGATGTAAGTCGGTCAATCTTGGGCGGCTTCTGTAATATTCAGAAATATATTAGTTTCCCCTTGATATGGGAAACTTCCATATTTATGCGGAGGATCGGATCCTTGGTCCTTACGGCAAGGGCTGGGCCTTGGTTCCTCGATACAAGGACTGGACCCTGGGTACTTGTTTAATGGAGGTCGGGCCCTGGTGCCACCTCATGGAGATGGGTTCTTTAAGTCGAGGAGGGACCCTGGGTCCTTTCCAAACGAGGGCCCGGAAGTCGAGGAGGGACCCTGGGTCCTTTCCAAACGAGGGCCCGGAAGTCGAGGCCCCTTCGGAGGCTGGAGGAAATTCTAGCCTTGGATATTTTTCCCCAACACCTTCTTCAACCACAGACCATAACTTCCTGGTCTTGAGAATGGTTGTCATCTTAATTCTCCAGAAGTTGTACTTCTCACCATCAAATATGGGGATTACTTGATTCTTCATCATTTTGTGTGCTTCCGTCGACAGAATCTTCTAGCCTCCTTTTCTCCACGCCAAGTGTTTTTCTTACTAGTGTTTTTTTTCGTTGTCCTCTCAACCGTAAAGCTCTGATACCATGTTAATCTTTTACCAACCGCTTCTGCTACACAACGAGTTTAAGAGAAAGAATAAAATGGATGTTACAAGCTTATTTCAGATACTTACGAAAATGATGTAACTTCTCTGAAATGCTTTTTATTATTGAGATTTTTGTGTTTGATGTTACATCAAATGATTGATCTTTATATAGAGACCAAATCATTAGGCTAAGAGACACATCTTTAACATCAAGAGTCACATCTCTTTGTGTAATAACATAAATAACTAACTTATGTAAATAACATATCTTCGATGTTACATCTTTTCAATGTTACATCTCTTCGATATTACATCTCTTTGTGTAATAAATAACTAACTTATGTATCAAGGAGAGATTAGATTATATAGTTTAACAAAAACATGATGGAGAGAATGCCAAGGAGAAGGAGCTCTCTGCTTTGCTCTATGCACTTCACTTGAATCTAAGGTGGAAGAAGTATCTGATAGTGTTTGACGATGTGCGAGAAGAAGACAACTGGAACGAAATGCTTCAAGACGATGAGGATAAACTAAAGAAGAATACTAAATAGGGAAAGTATCTTTCAGATGGATTCCCTAAAGGGTCTGGTGGAAGAGTCATATACACGACCAGAGATGAGAACAAGAACCTGGCCAAGAAGCTGGTCGCAGAGGAACGTGAGATTCATCGTCTTTGGCCTCTGACTGATTCTCTAAGTGTCTGGAGGATATATGATGCTAGCACGCAAAGAGAACAAGGAAGAAGATCCTCCAAGGAACGACAAGAAATGCATAGAAAAGCTGATGAACAAGTCTCGTGGTCTTCCTCTAGCTGTTAGACTATCGGCCAGGCTTCTTCCCGTGTTTCTCGACGATGAAAACACTGAGCAGAATGGTTCAGACAACACCACCACTGCAGAAGGGAATGGAACAGCTTGAGAAGTATGAAGAGGCCTTTGTCATCTGTTTTCTTTATTTCTTGTTTCTGTTTCTTTGGGTTGATGTTGTCTCTATGTTATATCAATAATCCAGAATCTCTAAGAGATTCTTCATTGTCAAACTATGTGTTTGGAACTTAGTGTCTGAAATTGTTTAGCTTTTAACTGAAGAAATCATAAGAGATAGTTCCATCATCTCTACCTTCACTTGCATCTGAACTTATATGCATAGTAGAACTTCTCACTTATTTTTACATCACTTAATCCTTCATAGCTTCTTTAGAGCCAAAAGTATCACAAGATAAGCAAAAAAAACACTCCAAACTCTTTTATTCAACTGGTAACAAACAACAACACTTGAAAGCAAACAAATAAGATATCAATGGAAGCAAACACACAACAACAGAAACATCAACAAAAAGAAAACAAAACATGTGGAAAACTGAGTAATTCTCAGCTCAGTCTTACTTAGACTTGTCGCGCCAGATTCCGATACCATCACTGGGGCAGAAACTAACTTGAGGGATCTGATACTTATCCAAGAACTCCAGTTTAGGGAAGTACAGTTCCCTCAGCTCCCTCCACTCCACTTTTAGCCTGGGAAGGAACTTCAGTCGCAAAACCTTGACACTGCGCTCTGTTGGCTTCTCAGGCACTGACTTCCCAAACCCAGTGAGTTTGGTTCCTCCTTTGATAGAGTTTTTCCAATGTACGTAGCTTACCAGGGTCAAGCAATGGGGGAAGTTCCGCATCAGGAAAACACTGCAAGTCCAGTTTCAGCAACTTCTCTGGAAGGTGGCTTGGAACGGCTACCTTCTTTGGAGCCTTGTGAACCTTTGGTTCTGGAACTGAGCTATTAGGAAGCCGTGTCATTGACCTGAGGAATTCTTTTACTGGTCCAGCAGTAGATTCAGCTTTGTTGTGTTCAGTAATACCTCCCCAAGCTACTTTCAACTTCTCAAGCTTGAATTTCCACAAACAGTTGAGCAACAGTGAAGTCACTACCTTTGTTTATTGTTATGCTTAGCTTTCTCAGCTTTTCCAAGTGCTTCAGCTCAGAAAGCAAACAGAACGTCTCCACATCAGTAGCATCACTAACCACAAAGCCTTTGAGAACCTCCAGGTTATCCAGCCATGACAACCTTTTGGGCATACGGTCTATCATGTAGCAATCTGTGATGTCTAAGTAGGTCAGTGCCTTGAGAGAATCTATCTTGTCTGGAAGCTTCTCAAGATTGTAGCAAGATCTGAGGTCCAATATGATCAGATCATGAAGCTTACAAACAGCATCATCAAGTCTTTCAATTCTTGAGATCCCTTGGAAGCTCAGAAGCTTGAGCTTAGTCATGTGCTTCAAGTACTTCATAATCTTAGGGTTCTCTACCTCGATGTGTCGGTTCGCTGTTCTCTCCCATCTGCCTACATAAAACACCTAGAGCATCTTATAAGCAGTCTTTGATAGAGGGCTTAACTTCCTCTTCCCTGATGATTGGTCCTCTGAGAACCACTTGAATGCAAAATCAGGAAACCTCTCAGAAACATTGAACACTGTTTCAATGCCTCTGCTGGCATTTTCTTAGCTTTACCTTCTAGCTGGCTTGGTGATTCTTCCACAAGGCAAACTTTTTTCAAGTCTGAGTGTTTCATCCTTGGCTTCTTCCCTTTCTGATGCCAAACAGTCCTATCTCCTCTGAGATAAGAACCACTGAAGAATGCACCACGGGTGTCATCTTATAGCAATTTGGCTCCACTTTGCGTTTGTTTTCAACAGGCTCAATCAACTTTTTCTCCATAAATTCCTTGAGAATCTCTTTCACAGAATCTTCAGGTTTGATTCCATCAGGGAGAATCCCTTCTCCAATCCACCAATACATGAGCATCGTTCTATTGATTCTCTGGGAAGACAGCAAAGCTCAGCAGGCAGATCTTGCGGTCAGTAGTAGTAAGCTCTATGAACTTCTCTTTAACTTATCTGAAAACGGCGAGTCTTTTGAGATCTTCTTCATTGACATGGATGGCTGGCAAGCATTCAATACCTTTGCCGTTATTCTCCACTTACCATCCTCAGAATCTAACCCTCCTGGCTTTCTGCGTTTGTTGGGAAGCAAAGGGACTTGACACATCAAGTTAAAGATCTTCTTGTTGACATCCTCCAAGCCTTTCTTAATACCTTTGGTCAACTGCGTTTTGGTGGTTCCCTTTTCAACTTTTTGAAGCAGTTTGTCGAGTGGAACGATGTGTCTGCTCACCTCTTCTCCGACCACTTCGTTAAGCACTCGTAGCTTAGCCACATCCTCCTCCAGCAGACGGAGGTTACGTTTTAGCTTATGAATCGAATTCTCGGACTCGTCATGGTTCAAAGAAGATCCAATTGGGACATTTGTTGCTGTGGTTAGAGTAACGTTCTGATTAGACTTTGGAGGAAGGGCACTCGCAGGAGGAATGCTGCTCTTAGTCCTCCTTATATCTGCTGGCTGAGGCTTAGATCTTGCTTGCACTGACTGTGGTGGAAACATTGTATGCAAAGTTTCCTCAATGGTACAGATCTTTTTGATTGATTTTGCTGGATCAAGATCATCTCCTGCCTCATGTTCTTGATTCGGTTTCGGCTCTGGCTTCAACTCTGTCTCCATATCCGGCTGCTGAGAGGACTTCTCGGGAGCCATGACAGCTTTTCTTCTCAACAAAATGAAACAAGGGAACAATCAGAACATGATCAGAATGATAATAGCAGAGCTCATATCACAATACATTTCTGAAAATGTAAATCTATCTGTCTCTTTCTTTCAACTCAAGTCAAAACTAAGAATTCAAGAAACCAGGAAAGACCGTGGTTATGAACAAAGCTAGACTAAAGAGTAATGAATCTTCAGAAAAATATTGTCGATCAAAATTCTCGAAGCAACTCCATAGCCATATCAGTTAATGCACCTAAGATAATCAACTACAAAAGGTTTCATCAGAGAGGGAGTGATTCTCACCTGTTTCCTCGGATAAGGAGCAACTCTGCGTCTCCTTTCAACTTCTTCAGCCAGTTGCTAGATAGACAAAATATGAAGGAGACCTGAGAGGAGAGAAAATTCTGGCATCAGAACTTGTTATTTTTTCACAGTTTAATTTTTAATACATTTGTATAATAATGACTATCAACTTTTTAACTAAAACTTTTTATTTTATAAATTATAATCCCAGATAAATAAAGAAAACTCCTGCAGCATACGTAAAGTAATATTTAAAATAATTTGGTTGAGATTTAATTTTAATTTATAAACTGTAATATTATTTTTATTTAAATGAAAACACATATGCGCAAAGACATTTCTAAAAACAATCAAACTAGATGTTTTCTCCGTAAATGCGAACATTATCACGAACATAATAGTTTTACTAATAACTGGTATGTGTATTATTATTTAAACATGATAATTTCTTCTTTATATTCTTAATCATTTTTATTTTCTTAGATTTTTATCTCGATGTACGTTTCATTTTAAAACGAAATTAGATAAAGACAATATTTTTATTGGTTTACTTGATCAATATATACATTGACTTATGTTAATATTTCATAAGTTTACTTTTAATAAAATAACAATAGATAATGATTTATTATTATAGTTAATTTATGGTTAATTATATAATAATAAATCTAATTATTCATTAAAAATATTTACTTTAGCCATTTTCAAAATTAAACCATTAAACACATGTTCATAACATGATTAAAATTAATCTCAAAGCATTGTTTTTATAAATTAAACAGTAATAAAAATATACACGTGAAATAACTACCAAAGTAATTTAGAATACCTAATTTATAATTCCAAACACCATATAACATAACTGATTTGCTCCTAGTATTTGAAAATCAAAGAAAGAAGCAAAACATGAAACTCCAATTAAACAAAAAAAATATCAAATGTACATAAATATAGATGTTAAAAATTTTAATCGAGACAACTTGGAATGAATGAAAAAAATAAAATATAGAGTTTAAAACATCTTACATTGTATGAAAATAAGAATTGGTCCTAACTTCTTTAAAACAATTATAATTGTAATTCCAATTAGAAAGTTTGAAATAATTATATCATTTAAATTAATAAACTAATGATTGAATCTAAAAACTAATAAGAATCTTGTGAAAGTTAAAATAATTACAATCATACTTCCAATTAAAATTTTGAAATATTTAAATTATTTAAATTTATAAATTAGTTAGAAAGTTTGAAATATTTATATCCTCTAAATTAATAAATTTCTAATTTAATCTAAAAACTAATAAAAATATGCAAATAAGCAAAATTAACTAAAATTGTTGAGAAGCTGACAAATCAGTAAAATCACTTCATAAGTAATAGTATAGATTTTTGAACCAGATACATGTATTAAGTTACCAAAAAAACACTAAAACACACAAAATTCAATTCAGAACAAAATAAATAAAAATTAAAGTTTGATGATAATTTCGAAGAAATTATTTTTAAAACGAATTGAGATAATGACAATATATCATTAGTTTACTTGAATAATATAGACTCTGGTTTATCTTAATATTTCATAAGTTTTTTTTTGATGAAATTTTAAAATTTTTAATCATCAGAAAATAAATGTTTTTGTACACAAATAATTATAAAAAAAAATCTCAGTTCTATGAATCTAAGGGTGAGCTCGAAACCAAAGCTGGAGAAGGCCTCTCAAACGCGGTTTCTGAGTGTATTTGGTGGACGTGATACAGTTCCTCACAATCTTGTCAATAACCTTTGCTAGCTGGCTAGCATGTCTCAGAGTCTTCAGATGCCTCCTATCATTGCTCCCTCCAAACCATATATATAGATAGTAACTTGAAAAATACTAAATAATGTTAAAAAATTCATGAATGTTTTGAAATATTATTTTAATGACATGCAATAAAATTTTAAAACCTCAACTAAATAAACCAGGAGTACTATAAACATGGGGGGAGCGCGAGACGTGCAAATGCCAGCATGGTCATACATTTTAATGATGAAAAAGTACTAGTAATAGTTTTATTTAGAGAAAGAAGTACTAATAGTTATCTAATCTCTACATGTCAACAACAAATCACGTCTTATGAGAAACCTAAATCTAACAGCAAGATTACTCAAACATATTCATAAGAAACATCACGATGGTTTGATATACTTTAATAGATAAAATAAAGAATAAAGTAAAGAAACAGAGAGAGTTCAAGATCTTCCCTCTCCCAATGTGCTAAGATCTCTCTCTCCAATCCAAAGCTCTCTCTCTCTCTAATCTCCAAAAACAACCTTAGCAGCCAACAATGTCTTAGAAAACAGTAAAATAGGATTTCTGGTCGTGCAGAGACATTATGGTAATTTGTGGTAACTTCTGGGCCAAAGAAAGTCACAAAATATATCAAGTCCACGTTCTGACATCAGTATCGACCGATATGAGGGTTGCAGCATCGATCGATATGTGTTCCTTTTCTCGACAGCTTTCTCTCGCGAGGCAGACTGACCACTCTTCAGTAAAACGGGCATAACTTCTGATCTAACCGTTGGAAAGCTAACTCAGAGATCTATCTTGTGTCCAAATCGTGTCCAAAAATCAGCTTAATCGCACCATGGGAAGGTCTCCATCCATATCTAAACATCTGACGCGTCTGTGCAGTTTTGCACTTAAAGACTTCAAAAGACACCAAAAACACCATATTTTTCCAAGTCGTACATGAACCTGTAAATACTCTAAATATACTCTATATTGTAGTAAATATATATAAAAACACCTATATACCATGGCTAAAAGTGGGTCAAAATCATGGTATATCAACTCCTCCAGACTTACCCTTTTGCTTGTCCTCAAGCAAACACACATGTAGTCTTTGAAAGAAGTTTAAAATAACAGGGACTCAATTAAATCTTAGCTTTAAAATCATCACCTCTACTTTGTTGCAAGCCACATCTTATGTCTATTAACCACATAAGCACATTATACCATATCCTAGCTTAGCAACCAAATTCATCTAGCCAAACAACTTAGCAATCATGTTTGTCTATCCCCTCTACTGATTTCATTTATGCATAAAAATAAAAGTGCAGGCTTTACCTTGGGGATATCGATAAAGAAACACATGGATTCAACTCAAGCAAGTTTCTAAACACACAGACAGTCTTCTCTGATTCCTTTCTTCCCCTTTTTTTCTCTCTTCTCTGGATCCTCATAGTTTCAAATTTAATGAACATTGATCTCCACAAATGCTATCTTTGTATCATCTCATTGACTTAGTAATACATATGTTTTGAATAAGCGAATAATAGGGTCGCAGGAGTCACTCCTACCCCTCGCTTTGATCATTCTTGTAAAGTAGAATAATGGGGTCGCATGAATCACTCATACCCCTCTACTTCTCAAGAAATCATATCACATATTTTTACAAATCTTTTCTTTCTTTCTTTCTTTAGGATGCCAAAGAGAGAGAAGGAAGGGAATCAGAAGCACACAGACTATTACCTTCCAGACTTGCAAGAGGATTCCGACCCCTTGTATACCAAGTCCCAAGACAAGCAATAGATTGTCAGGTTAGGTTGGAAATCAGCTTTGGTTCTTCCAAACAATCATGAAAAGTGTTGTCATAGGTGACAGGTGATCTACTTTAGCATCTATAGTACTTTCTGCAATCAACATATCTAAGAATGGTGCTAAAGAGTGGTTAGATAAAAAGAAATTTTTTGAAATATCCTTGTCCCAATTTTGAAAACATTTTTAGTGAAATCAAAAAGGTAGAGTAGCATCAGTAATATCCTCCCAGACTTAAATCTTACACTGTCCCCAGTGTATAACAGTTGGGACTGGGCATAAATAAATCATATGGAATGAACTGATATCGAAAATTAGAACGATATACCTGACCGTAAATTCGTATCGATCGATACTGAGTCATCTATGTCGATCGATCCGGATAGGTTTATGTCGAGCGATGTCGACATGATTGTATTGGTCGATAGGAGTCGTAATCGTCGTAATCTGAAAAACTAAAAACAAAAACAAAAACAAAAAAAATCAAATTTAACTAAGTAAGAAAATACCTAACAGTGGGTTGCCTCCCACTTAACGCTTTATTATAGTCTTTTAGCTTGACTTTTCTATTCCTTACCCTAGTTAGAGTTAGGCATGGCTAACCCTAAAAGTTTAACATTTTGGGGTTTGACCCAATAATGTTTTACTCGTTGACCATTTACCGTGAATTCTTCTCCTTTCTCGTTTATAAGGGTAATGGCTCCACTTGGTTGGACTTCAGTTACAGTAAAAGGTCCAGACCAACGAATCAAAGTTTTCCAAGAAATAATGTCAAACGAGAGTTATATAAGAGAACTTGATCATTTGGGACGAAATGTCAAGAAATGATCTTTTTGTCGTGATAAGCTTTTGTTCTCTCCTTATATAACTTTGAGTTCTCATAGGCCAGATGCCATATTTCATCCAGCTCGTTAAGTTGGATAAATCTCCTTTCTGAAGCCGGTTTTATGTCAAACTTTAACAGTTTAGTAGTCCAGACTGCTTTATGCTCTAGCTCGACTGGTAAGTGGCAAGATTTTCCGTAGAGCAAGTGAAATGGAGTGGTTCCAAGTGGAGTTTTAAAGGCGGTACGATAAGCCCATAGTGCATTATCTAATTTCTTAGACCAATCATTTCTTTTGGCTCCGACAGTCTTTTCCAAAATTTCTTTTATTTGTCTATTAGAAACTTGACTTGTCCACTCGTTTGAGGATGGTAGGGTGTCGCCACTCTATGGTGAACTCCGTTCTTTCTGAGTAGATTCTCAAAAATCTTATTGATGAAGTGAGTTCCACCATCGCTTATAACTACTCTAGGAACTCCAAATCTTGGAAAAATGATGCTTTTGAAAAGTTTGACAACAATAGAAGCATCATTTGTTGGTGAAGCTATTGCTTCTACCCATTTGGAAACATAATTGACAGCAACCAGGATGTATTTTTTCCGTAAGAAGAAGGGAACAGACCCATAAAATCTATCCCCCAGCAGTCAAAAACTTCTATTTCAAGTATGAAATTTTGTGGCATTTCATGTCTCTTACTGATTTTTCCTCTTCGTTGGCACCGATCACATTGTGCAATGTATGACTGAGCATCTCGAATCATGGTAGGCCACCAGAATCTGGCTTGGAGTATTTTGGATCCATGGCAGTTGTGAGAGACAAGGTTTCACCCTAGGATTCTAGGTAAGGTCAAGAGAAGGTACAAGAAGATTCGTGGGCTGAATCCCGTAAGGAGTTTCTAAGAATGAATAAGTACTTTTTATTGATGATCTTTATAATAAGAGTTACAAGGAGAATGTAAAGGATGGTTACAAGAAATGAGAAAGAGAAATGTAATTCGTTTTAATTGAGTAAAAGAAGGTCCCCTTTGTTTAGTCTTCGAAGTCTCTTTAAATAGCTTCAGATTCTCCTGTGATTATCTTCTAACGAACCTCCGAGATTTCCTCCTTCAACTAGGGATCTTGTAACAGCTCCTTGCAGACCGGGTCTTGCGCTCCCTCCATTTTGGATACGAGCCTCCTCCTTGAGGTGACCTCCGACGCCTGTAATCAGCCTCCGATTTTTGGCTCCGTGCTGAGCTCCAGCTAGGTCGCTGATATGTATTGGGCTTTAGCCCAGACCCGGTTCAGGTTCCGTCGTTGGCTGATGGGCTATATTCAGGCCCAACAGTTGCCCCCAAGCTTTCGAGATAAGATTCCCTTACTCGGAAGCTTAACCTAAATCGCCGACCTCGATTTTACTGTTGAGATCATGATTACGGGGTATCTGTTTCAAAGATATTATTCGCTTGATCCAACGGTTGAGGTTCTTTTAATTTGAAACTGACGGTGCGGATAAGGGAAGCTAGGAAAGGTTTATTCCGAGACTCGAGGCTGGATGTGATATAAAGCGAAGAGCATTAACTGCCACGTTCCATATTCTCCACGCCTCCACTCGTTTCCCAAGGTAACTTCTCCTCCACTTCTTTTTATTTTTACTGCGTTAGTTTTTTTTTATCTTTACTTTCATCTTCTCCGTTTCGCCATTGTCGCTCTAGAGCTCTTTCTTAGAATTTTCAATTTCCCTGAGAGATCTCGCTAGCTCTACCTCTCTTTTTTCTTTGTTCCATCCCTCCTGATTTCATCTTATCCCCTCCACTAATGGATCCTCCGAAAGAAGGTTCCGGTGAGATCGGAATCTCTTCTTCCGGTGCTCGTTTAATGAAGGTCAAAGAAGAAGTCGGTGAAAAGATGAAGCGGGACAGGAAGAAGCCCAAAGACTCCATCGCAGCGAGGGTCTCGAAACGCATGAAGAAGAAGGATGGCTCTAGCAAGAGTGTCTCGTCGGGACCTCATTCGCCCTCCTTATTGAAGTATCAGGACGTGATTAACCTCATGGTCCAAGCCAATGGCCAGAAGGAGTTGGCCAAGGCTTGCTTACCTGGTGAAACCCCCGAAACCGCTCCGGAGGGCTGGTTCTGTATGCATGAGAAGTATATCTCTAAATGTCACCTTAGGTTCCCGCTTCCTGACCTTCTGTTAGATCTCTTGGATCACTATCAGTTGGCTCTCTCTCAACTCTGTCCCTCTGTTATCCGATTGATAAATGGGTTTATCGCTAGAGCTAAGGAGGAAGGGATTACCGTCGGTCTCAAAGAGTTGATGAGCCTTTACACCATCAAGGAGAGTGTTACCAAGGAAGGTGGCAGTGGGACTTACTACCTTCCTTGTCGCCCTAGGTCCGGTATCTTTAGATTTACCGGTAGTGATGATGATTAGAGGAAAAAATATTTTTATGTTAAAATCGATCCCTCGACAGTTCCGGCGGGTCGAGCCCTCTCGGTTATCTGGTCCGATCCATCTGGTTAGGAATTTTGGGGATGTTTCATTTCATATATATTTTTTTTGCTTTGCTTGTCTTGAGTCGTAATTTCCCTTGGCTTTGTATGCAGATATCGAAGATCCTCCCAAGCTCCCAGGCAAACAAACCAGAGCTCTCTTTCGGAGGCTGCTTTGTTCCGGAATCTGGTCGTCCTTCACTCCAACTCGTATCGAGTCTGCCAGGTTTCCCGAACGGTTTACTGTTACGTTCCCTGACTCCGTTCCGGTGACTGAATTAGAAGGTATCCTTTCGGTTTTTAGCTATATGTTTACATTCTTAGGCTTGGCTCACGGTGTAGCCTTAGAAAGTCTTGTTTTATTTAGTTTCTGAAGGTAACTCGGTGGTGTCAATTTCAACTGGAGCTAGCTGTTCTGAGACCGAAAAGACTCAAGCTCCCAAGATGAGGCCTTCTTTCCGTAACAGAAACAAACCCACTGCAGCTGCCGGTGTTTCACGAGGTAGCGATAAATCTCAAGGAGGAGCTTTCCTTAACACGCTGAAGGAAGTCTTGGACGACGGAACCTCAGCTCCTGCCACGATTGTAGGTCCGGTTGAGACTGGAGCTCGTGACGTGGTTCCTCGTCCTGAGATCATGCCGATCGAAGACATCCCTCAGGCTATAGGAGATCCCGTCGACACTGAACCTCCGAGACCCAAGAGGTCTCGAGCTGATATGGGAGATAGGCCCACCAGGTCCACTTCCTCATCCTCGCGAGGTGGAACCGTTGGTTGGAGCTTTACTCACTCCAGGCCAGGGTCGATCTTGGATGACCCTTGGGGCTTAGCAACCATCCTGAGGCATCTGAAGATGGTGGGGTGCTCTATGCCGTCTCTCAACAGCTTAACCAACAAGAATGAATACGTCGAGATAGCTCATCACATGGGTCAGGTATATGACTTCGAATTTTTCTTTTTGGGTTTGGGTTTTTCGTAACCTAAACAGAAATTTTTATTTTGTTTTGTTTATGCAGCTAGCCGGAGCCATCAACAGAGCTCAACTGAAATTTGAGGAGACCATGCATGGTGCTCCTACTGCTGCGGAGTTAGCACAGGCTACCGACTTGTTCAAGGCAACTAAGACGGAGCTCGACCAGGCTCGTGTTCAGGTTTCTGAGCTTCAAGCCGAGGTCAAGAGACTCGGACTGAAATCTGATACTCAGCAAGGGAAGATCGAGAGTCAAACCATCGACATCCAGGTGAAGAACAGGAAAATCAACGACTTGGAGGCTGCTCGTAGGATAGCCGAGCATCAGGTGCAGGAGATGATTGTCTCGTCCCAAGATAGTCAGAGGAACAAGGAAGCTGAGGTCAAGTTTGCTGTTAGGAGGGGCAAGAAGGAGGTAGCTGACGCCTACAACAAGATCCTAACTTCGGTGAAAGAGAAATTCGCCAAGAAGAGTGAAGAAACCGATGCCCTGATCTACGCCCAGGAGCTTCAGGCGAACACCGAGCTCCTACAGGCTTTGTTGACTAAGGAGGTGGAAAATGCTGAGGAAGAGTACAATCGTCTTATGGCCTTGATTCCAGACGCGGCTGCTGCCTGCGACAGGGCTCAGGTCTCCGACTTTTCAGTTAGTAAACTCCCCATCCCCCAACTCTCTGAGAGCTCAGGTACTCTTGAGATTAACATGTTTAACCCAACATTTTCCGGCGAGTATGGTTCTAATTTGGATTCGGTGTTTCCTGTACTAGCTCCAGTTGAAGCGAATCCAGGTGACGTTAATCAGGGAACTGAGGTGGAGGTTCCGGCCAGAGATGGAGGTCCCGTCGGGGAGGACAGGGATGCTGGTGCTGGCCCCGGAACCGAAGAAGGTTGAGAGCTGATGCTCTTTTTATTTCAAAGACTGTTTTGCCCAAGGGGCCTTTTATCTTTTTTAATGCTAAGACTTTGTTAGCCTGAGGAGGCTTTTAAACCTTTTCTGTCTCTAGGATTTATTGCCCGAGGGGGCTTCTAAACCTTAAATCGTGTTTAAGACTTATAGCCTGAGGAGGCTTTTAAACCTTTGCTTTAGCTTCATCCTGGTTGTTTTCAGAGTTTTATCTTTTGCCTTAGCTATTAAGTACAAAATCGATTCGAAGTCGAGCTTAGTTCAGCTCTAGGTTTTACGGAACCTGTTTCGTTTTGGGGAATCAAATTCCTTTGGAAAGATTCAATATCTCGTGTCTTTTTTAGACTTTAATAGTTTGATAAGGATTTTAAGACCTTTAGGAATTTGGTAAGGATTTTAAGACCTTGCGAATTTGTTAAGGATTTCAAGACCTTATGAGTTTGTTAAGGATTTCAAGACCTTATAGATTGTTAAGGATTTCAAGACCTTATAGACTTGTTAAGGGTTTCAAGACCTTATAGCTTTGTTAAGGATTTTAAGACCTTGTGAAAGTAGTCAAGGGTTTTAGGACCTTAGGTTCAGGGTTTTAAGGACCTGAATGTAATCGTAGTTGGGTCCCAATTTTGAAAGACCTGAGTTTTCGTAGTTAGGTCTCGATTTTGGGGGACCTGAATATAATCGTAGTTAGGTCCCGATTTTGGGGGACCTGAATTTTCTTAAAAGGTTTTGTAACCTTTGGAGTATGGGTATAGACCAAATTGTTTTATTAATACTCAGTTAACAACTGTTACATAGTTTTGAATTAATAAACTGCTCCGGGACTCCGTGTTGTTGGTAACACGTGCTCCCTTTGCTTGAATGAAGAGATTGATTGAGGAGATATTGGGGCTGCGCTCATAACGGAGTTGCCTACGTACCCAGTCAAGGGATCAAGCCGAACGTAGTTCAGGGTTTTGGGTACCTAATGGTAATATCTTTTGAGGTTCGTGGCATTCCACGATCGGATTTCAGGTACCCCGGTTCGTACCTTCTGGAGTTTGTAGACTCTGGGTCGTACTATATGGATGATTCGGTAAGGACCCTCCCAGTTGGTCCCCAGCTTCCCAGCTCCGGGTTCCTTAGTTCCTTCGAACACTTTCCTGAGCACCAGGTCCCCCACAGCGAACTGCCGAGGCCTTACTTTGGAATTATAGTGTCGTGCCATTGCCTGCTGGTAATTTTGGATGCGGAGCAAGGCTTGGTCCCGTCTTTCCTCGATTAGATCGAGGCTATCCATTAGGAGCTGGTTGTTAGCTGCGGGGTTGGAGGTGCAGAGTTCTCGGCGGAGGCTCCCTGCGGAAGTTTCTGCGGGAACGACTGCCTCCATTCCGTAGGCTAGGGAAAAGGGGGTTTCCTCTGTAGCTTTTCGTGGGGTGGTTCGGCAGGCCCACAGTACTTCGGGTAGCTTTTCTGACCAGAGCTCCTTCTGAGCTCCTAGGCGTTTTTTGAGGTTTGCTAAAATCGACTTGTTGGCGGCTTCTGCCTGGCCGTTGCCTTGAGGTCGCCGAGGTGACGAAAAGGTGAGGCGGATGTTCCACTTATCACAAAACTTTTTAAAGTCATGGGATATGAACTGTCCTCCATTGTCGGTTACGATCTCGTATGGGACACCATGCCTGCATACGATGTTTTTCCATACGAAATCCTCAACATTAAATCTGTTGATTTGTTGGAAGGCTTCAGCTTCGATCCACTTCGTGAAGTAATCGGTTAGGACCAGGAGGTTTAGCAATTTCTTTCCCCTGCCTGATGGCACTAGTGGACCTACAATGTCCATGGACCATCTCATGAATGGATAGGGGGCTGATATGTTAGATAGCTTTTCCGCTGGTTGATGTATGATAGGAGCGTGCCTTTGGCATTTATCACACGACGAGGCGTAGATCTCGCAGTCTGCGATGATGGTAGGCCAGAAGTAGCCTTGTCTCTTAATTCGGATGGCTAGGGCTCTGCCCCCAGAGTGGTTTCCACAGGATCCATCGTGCATTTCCTTCATGAGTTTCATAGCTACCAGGCCATGAACGCATTTTAGGTAAGGTCCGGAGACACTTCGTTTGTGGAGGGCTGATTCGATTATGCAGTACCTTGCTGCTAAAGCTTTGAGCTTTCGAGCTTCCCACTTATTGGGTGGAGTTTTTCCTTCAAGGATGTAATCCATGATCGGTACTCTCCAGTCTTCTCTCCCTACTACTTTGTTATGAAGCGATGAGGAAGGTTCCGATTCGGGACCTGGGGTTGTGGTGCCCCCGGAGATATTCGTTGGAGCAGGGTCCAGGGGGGCTGGGTTCTGAGGAATATCTCCAATTTCCCCGTTGTCCCCTATGGTCTGTGTGGCATCTCTGGACGCGTTTTTAGAAGCTGCACGGCTTCTTGTTTGCACTTTAAGGACAAGTGATTCCGAGGTCTGGATGGTGCCCCCGGAGGTATTCGTTGAGTTGGGCTCTGGGGAGTCCGAACCTCGGTGAATGCCTTCACATTGGTCGTTGTTTACTGGGTCCTGGGTTGTGTTTCCAGAGGTATATCTTTTAAAGTTGCGCGTTTTGGTTCTAGGGAACCAGAATGTTGTGAAAACTTGGGTAGCTGCCATTGGAGGGCTGTTATCTTCGGCCTTTTCCTTTGGCTTGCTATCTATTTCAGCCTTGGTGGCTATGTCTATACTTGGTTTTTCGATCCCCTCCACTGGTATGATTCGTTTTACGAGAGGATCGGAAGTAGAAGCTAATGCGGCAAGTGCGTCTGCTGATGAGTTCTCTCCTCGAGGGATCCTTGTTAACTCGAATTTGTCAAACTGCCTTGTGAGGTTTAGGACGACTTCGAGGTATGCCCCCATTCTTTCGTCTCTTGTTTCGTAGTCTCCATGGAACTGGCTAGCTACTAGCTGTGAGTCGCTGTAGGCGTTTAGCTCTCGAATCCCGAGGCTTAAGGCGAGTTTCAGTCCAGCGATTAATGCCTCGTACTCGAGCCTCGTTGTTAGAAGCGTTAAATCCGAGCCTATAGGATTGTTCGATGGTCTCTCCGGCTGACGAGGTTAGCCTTAGACCAACACCGGAGCCTTGCTTTGATGAGGCTCCGTCCACGTACAGGCTCCATTTCGGGACCTCCGTTTCTTGGTCTAGGCGTTCGGAAGCTAGCTCAATGATGAAATCAGCGAGGACTTGGGCTTTCGCGGCTGCTCGGGGTCTGTATTCAATGTCGTACTCGCTGAGCTCTATAGCCCATTTGGCTAATCGTCCGGACTGACTGGGGCTATGCAAGATTGTCCGCAACGGCTGTGAGGTCATTACGACGATTGAATGTGATTGGAAGTAAGGTCGCAGCTTCCTAGCGGCTGTCACAACTGCTAGGGCTAACTTTTCCATTGTTGGATACCTTGTCTCGGCATCCAACAGACCCTTGCTAGTGTAAATAACGGGTCTTTGTTCATTTTGCTCTTCTCGTACTAACACCCCGCTCACTGCAGCCGTTGATACCGCGAGGTATAGATATAGCGGTTCCCCGACTACTGGTTTAGATAGTATCGGGGGTTCTGAGAGGTATGCTTTCAGCTGTTGGAACGCTTCTTGGCACCTCTCGTCCCAAAGGAACTTCTTATTATTTTTCAAAAGCTTATAAAATGGGAGGCACTTGTCAGTGGACCTGGAAATGAATCGGTTTAGTGCTGCGATTCGTCCGGTCAATCTTTGTACTTCTCTAGTCGTTTTAGGCGACGGCATCTCTAGGAACGTCGCTATCTGTTTCGGGTTAGCCTCGATGCCTCTTTCTGTTACCAGGTAGCCTAGGAATTCGCCGGAGGGTACTCCGAAAGTGCACTTAGCTGGGTTTAGCTTCATATCGTACTTGTTGAGGATGTCGAAGCATTCCTTTAGATGGGAGATGTGGTCCTCTCCAATCGAAGACTTGACTAGCATATCGTCGATATAGACTTCCATCGTTTTTCCAAGCTGCCCAGCAAACATTTTGTTCACTAGCCTCTGATAGGTAGCTCCCGCGTTTTTTAATCCAAACGGCATGACCTTGTAGCAATAGGTTCCTCGCTCCGTTATGAATGCGGTTTTTTCCTGATCCTCGGGGTCCGTCATAATCTGGTTATACCCTGAGAAGGCATCCATAAAGGACAAGAGCTGGTGGCCAGCTGTTGCTTCGACCAGTCGGTCGATGTGAGGTAAGGGGAAGCTGTCCTTGGGACAAGCTTTATTCAGATCGGTGAAATCTACACAGATTCTCCATTTCCCATTCTTCTTTTTTACCACGACTGGGTTGGCTAGCCAATCAGGATACTGTACCTCTCGGATGGATCCGGCTTTAGTTAGCCGGTCGACTTCATCGTTAACAGCTTGGGCTTTTTCTAGGCCTAGTTTACGACGTTTTTGCTTGATCGGTTTGAAGGTATGGTCTACGTTGAGCTTATGAGTGGTAACACTCACGTCAATACCCTTCATATCACTGGTAGTCCATGCAAATGTACTGACATTTTGTTTCAGGAACTCAATGAGCTCCTTCTTGGTTTCGGGAGGTAGCTCGGATCCGATGCTTACCTGTTTCTCAGGGTCCGAGTCATCAATGCAAACTTTTTCGGTGAGGTTTCTGGGAGGACCTCTAACATTTTGCTGCATTTCACGACTCTCCTGGATCTGTAATTGCTATTGAGGGGACTCTTTTATGATCTCGAATCCTCCGAGGTAGCAGATCCTCGATATCTTCTGGCTACCGTACACTGTAGCTATTCCATCGGTCGTTGGAAACTTCACGCATTGGTGATAAGTTGAAGCTACTGCTTTCATCTTATGAATCCAAGGTCTTCCGAGGATTGCGTGGAATGGAGATGGTTTATCGACGACTATGAAATTAGTCATCTTCATAACTCCGCCAGCTATAATTGGGAGCTTAATCGTTCCCACGGAGGTAGCTGTTTCGCCGGAGAAACCTACGAGGTTGGATTTCTGGTCGATGATTTCGTAGTCGTCTATTTCCATTCCTTTTAGTGCGTTATAGAAAATGAGATCGACGGAGCTTCCGGTGTCGATCATGAGCTTAGGTACCTCGTAACCTGCTATGTTTAATGTTACGACGAGGGCGTCGTCGTGAGGTCTGTCAAGATTTGACGTCTCGCTTTCCCAAAAGGAGATTTTGGTGTTGGACTCGGGTTTGGTCGGTTTGGGCTGTGTATTTGATACAGCTTTCCGTATGTGACTTTTAATGGAATTAACGGAGTCTCGACACACATCGGACCCTCCGAGGATATAATCGACCCTTGAGCTGGGGCTCGACTGGGGAGGTGTCTTGCTTAAGAGGGCTTCGATTTGAAGGCTTTTCCCTTGGGGGAATTTCCCAAGGATCATGTCGACTCTCTTTTTGGGAGCTGGAGGTGGTGAATCTGTTTCTTTTTCAGGTGACCTCTCGCGTTTTGGAGAGTTGTCCCGGGGGTTTTTCTTTTGATACGGTGGTGGCTTTTTCAAGTCCACGTCTTTTATTTCTCCGGCTGCGAACTTAGCAGCTAGCTGTCGTTGGAGGTCCCATCATTCTTCGGTCGAGTGTCCCTTTCGATCGTGGTAAGAGCAGTGTTTGCTCTCATCATAGCCTTTAGACCAGGGGGCTTTGGCTGTTGCAGCAACAGGTTTTTCCTCCTTTTCGTCCTCGATTACATAAGAATGTTCCCCCTGAGTCTGGTTGTTTCGGGAGTTCCCTCTTTTATGAGTTCCCTTTCCATCGGAGGCTTCGACTTTCGGGTGATTCTGGGACTTTCTATGGAGTTTATCTAATGCTGCTGTTTCTTCTTCCAACGTGATGTATCTAGAGGCCCTGTGAAGAGCGTCGTCGATAGTTGGAGGAGGATTTAGCGTTAGTTCTGAGAAGAGACCCGATTTGTACCAGAGACCTCTCCTAAGGGCTTCGATAGCTACGTGATCGTTAGGGTTTGATAGTTTAGTTCTTACTGCCCTAAATTTCTCGATGTAGACTCGTAACGAGTCTCCTAATCCTTGTCTGATCTTCCAGAGGTCAGCCTCGGAAGCTTGTTTGAGGATGTGGGTCGAATACTGTTTCATAAAGGCATTAGCTAGCTGATCAAAGCTATCTATAGAGTTCGGCTCGAGGCCGGAGAACCATTCGAGAGCTGTTCCGGTCAGGTTCTCAGCAAATGTTCTGCAATACCCTGCATCACATTCTTCCTTTGTGAAATGAGCTTTAACGATGGCTAATTGGAAGGCTCTTAAATAAGCCTTTGGGTCTGCATTCCCATCGTACTCCGGGATCTTAATTTTTCGAGTGTCTCTTATGTAAGAGTTGGCAATTCTATCAGTGAATGGAGTTCCGCGAGTCTCCTGGATTAAGCTCTCGATTTCGGGAGCTGAGCTTGTTGCTTTATGAACTTGAGCTCCCAATTTCTGGAGGGCTGCGTGAGTTCGCTCCATGTACCTGCGAATTGCGTCTGGTCCCTCGAAGGGGAGGGTGTCTGGGTCATTATCGGACACTCGATGAGCAGGTTCCTGGCGGGCTCTAGCTCGATCACTTTCCCAATTGGTTGGTGAAATGGGTCTCTCGTCTGCTCTCAGGCTCCGAGCGAGACTGGTGCGGGGAGCTGCAGGATCAGCATCCGTTCTTTGAAATCTGTCGGAGTTTGGGGCTGAAACCCTAGTTTGAAGCACCGAAGCTGATGTTCTGCCCCCGGACGGACTGCTGATTCCTGCTTCAGGTCCTGAAGGAGGTGGCGGCGGAGGCATGCGGGTGCCCCCAGTGGTGTTTCGATTGGGTATGGAGCTAGTTGTTGCAACGTTGCTCCCCATGGTACTGGTTACAGGTGGGACAAATGCGGCAGCTGTCCGTGCGCGAGGTGTTTGGAAAGCAGATTCCTGTCTTTCCGAACCAAGGCTGTTGGGGGAGAAGCTCAGGCGTTCTCGCGGGAAGG
The DNA here is from genome assembly GCA_026261945.1 of Hirschfeldia incana. Classification (NCBI taxonomy): domain Eukaryota; kingdom Viridiplantae; phylum Streptophyta; class Magnoliopsida; order Brassicales; family Brassicaceae; genus Hirschfeldia; species Hirschfeldia incana. Next base: position 2,149,852 of record JABCMI010000033.1, read on the forward strand.
AGGGGTCGGATATCCGTTCATGGAATGTGATTCCTCTTCCCTGGTGAACAGATGGTTGGGTCGTTATGGATTGAGATCTGGTTATCTCTTCGAACTGCTGCTGCCGTTCGGCTAGCTGTTGCATCGTTCGCTCGGTTTCCTGAGCTTTATCCACTAGCTGGAGCATCATCTGACGGATCTCAGATAGTTGAGATTCCATCTGGTTTGGGAAGGACTGATGCGTCGGGTGATTGAGGGCCGATTACCCGGTGTTGGTCCCACCCGAGGCTCTAGGGTTGCTTGCCCCCGGAGCAGTACGATTCGGTGAGCTATTGCTCAGGTTCGATTGATCGGGGTTAGATGGATTTGTTCCATCGGTTGGATTCATCCTTAAACTCTGGAGAAGGGGATTCGATTATTTGTCCCCACAGACGGCGCCAATTGTGAGAGACAAGGTTTCACCCTAGGATTCTAGGTAAGGTCAAGAGAAGGTACAAGAAGATTTGTGGGCTGAATCCCGTAAGGAGTTTCTAAGAATGAATAAGTACTTTTTATTGATGATCTTTATAATAAGAGTTACAAGGAGAATGTAAAGGATGGTTACAAGAAATGAGAAAGAGAAATGTAATTCGTTTTAATTGAGTAAAAGAAGGTCCCCTTTGTTTAGTCTTCGAAGTCTCTTTAAATAGCTTCAGATTCTCCTGTGATTATCTTCTAACGAACCTCCGAGATTTCCTCCTTCAACTAGGGATCTTGTAACAGCTCCTTGCAGACCGGGTCTTGCGCTCCCTCCATTTTGGATACGAGCCTCCTCCTTGAGGTGACCTCCGACGCCTGTAATCAGCCTCCGATTTTTGGCTCCGTGCTGAGCTCCAGCTAGGTCGCTGATATGTATTGGGCTTTAGCCCAGACCCGGTTCAGGTTCCGTCGTTGGCTGATGGGCTATATTCAGGCCCAACAGCAGTGATAAATGATATCTGAAGTCTCAGTTTCAGCTACGCAGCGTCTAAATATGCTGTCGCACTACAAGAAAACAGGCCATTTACTAGGACGGGTTCTCCTCGTTATTTCCTAGTAAAAGGGCATTTACTAGGAATTTACGAGGAAACCCGTTTCGTCGAAAGGCGTTCATCGTAAAGCCTATTTTCCTCGTAAAGTCCTAGCTTATTTACGAGGAAACATTTCCTCGTAAACGCGTGGATAAGTTTTCCTCGTAAAGTCCACGTAAGATTTCCTCGTAAGCTCATAGTAAAACCTTTCCTCGTAATTTCGTAGTAAGTCTATTACGAGGACCTTTCTAGGATTTTACTTCGAAAGATTTACGAGGAAATTGCTTGGAAATGTTTTTTTTGTTTTAAAAAAATATTTATAAATTAAAAATTATATATATATTAAAAAAAATTAGAAAAACCAAATTAAAAATAAAATTTTAAATAATTAAATAATTATAAATTTAAAATTAAAAATTCATAATTTAAAATTAAAAATTCATAATTTAAAATTTAAAATTCATAATATACAAATTTAAAATTCATAATATTCAAATTTAAAACTAAAACTGCTGCTCATGAAATTGTTGAACGAAGTCGTCGTCTCCAGTGTTGGATGCCGGCTGCGACTGAGTTGGTGGAAGGGCTCCGCTTTCCCGTCTCTGACGCAACATCTCCGCCACTTGCGGGTTCCCGACCGCCACAGCGTCGAGGATCTCGGTGAGCGAACTCACATGACCTTGCGTCGCCTGCAGCTCCGACCGCAGCTGATCGTTGGCCTCGACTTGTTGGTGAACATGAGATGATGTCGCTGCGGGGACATCGTTCACCGAGCCAATCCCGATAATACGGCCCTTTTTCCTAGGGACGACCTGCAAAAAAAATATTAATAAAGTAAAGAAAATTTAAATAAATAATAAAAATTAATATATTAAAACAAATTATTTACCTCCTCGTAAATCTTATCCACTTCAAGAGTGGATAATACGACCGGAGCCCCAGTCTGCTGAGTCAGCTGGGTCTGGCGTTCCTCAACCCGGGCAGCAACCTCCTGGAAGATCCGCTCGGAAGCAGGATCTACAAACTGCCCACTCTTTTTCCGGTGGGTCCGCTCGTAAAGGTCTTTAAGAGATGGAAGAATTCCAGTCTCTTTAGCCTAATTTTTTTTTTTAAAATTAAACATTAATTAATGTAGAATATTAGAATATTCAAATAAAGTAAAAAGTTACAAAAATACCATGTCGAGACGAACTCCCCCGTGAGGTTTTCGGCCCGTGGTGTGAAGAATCTTCGTGTTGCCATGCTCGTCTAAGGTCATGCGGTTCTCGGAGTTTTTGTTGGAGGTTCTGATCGACTCCGGCAACGCCCAATAGGCGATGAGGCCATCCCACACCGTGGTTGTGAGGCAATCGGGTTTCCCGCGCTCGTAACCGTCCACCTGATTTAAAAATAATTACAATTAAAGTAGTCAATAATATATATATTTTTAAAAGTATACATATATTATAATTTATAAATTTATACCTGATAGTCGCCCTTCCAGTTGTAGACCGTGTCGCACAATCGGGCTTTTCCCTTGGCCTCGAACTCTGACTTCACCAGCTGGTGAATCCCAATAGACCAACGATATTTTTGCTGCAACCAGAAAAAATAAAAGACGTATTACTTCAATATATTTCAAAATTTAAATGATTAAAAATATATAAATTAAGTGGATTTACTAAACTTACAGCGAACGATTTGAACCACGTCTTTTTGGTGTGGCTCGGCGTCATCTTCCAGTTTGGAGCTGGATCGGGAAAGTATCCCTTGATACAGTCCGTGACGCTAGCTGCGACAGAATTGTCAAGACCAAACCTGGAAAGACAAAAAAATAAATCATTAATTAGAGCATACCATAATAAAAAAAGTTTTAAATTTAAAACGTACCATAAGATGTTTTGGCCGTTCCGTCGGATCGGATCTAACTCTGGCAGTCCTTCTCTGCCTGGAAGGGCCAAAATGTCCTCCACCGTGTACACCGCGAATGGTGCGGTCGACGGCACCTGCAAATCAGGATGAATCCCGACCGGTGGAGGAGGAGGTGGAGGAGGATGAGATGGCTGCTGAGTCTCGGCAACTCCTGCAGATGAACTCCCAGGAGCTGACGAAGACGAGCCGGACCCGAATAGATCCGCATAATGTATCCCACGCTCTTGATCATCAAAAGGCCTCCTGGACTGAGCAGCAGCAACTTTGTTCTTTCTAACCATCTACATTTAAAAAAAAAACAGAAAACATTAATTCATTCTCGTATAATGTTTTAAAACAGTTAAACTAAGCTAATCTAAATTTCCTAAACAAACGACATAATTTAAATTCCCTAATCTAACCACCTAATCTAACCACCTAATCTAAATTCCCTAATCTAATCACCTAACTAGAGACTAGAGACTACCTTAAGAGAAAATAGAGAGGAAGTTACTATGAGTGACAATCCGGATCTGTCGCGTTTATATAAGGAAAAGGTTTCCTCGTAAGTTCGTAGAACAGTACTAGGAACTTACGAGGAAATTGCTATGCCCGTGTTTCTATTTACGAGGAAATTACGAGGAAAGTGTCCGTTTTTCCTCGTAAGGTCCTCGTAAAAGCTGTACTAGGAAATTGCTATGCCCGTGTTTTCGATTACTAGGGCTTTACGAGGAAATTGCTTTACGAGGAAATTGCTATGCCCGTGTTTTCGATTACTAGGGCTTTACGAGGAAAGTGTTTGTAAATCCCCAAACCCCAAACCCCAAACCACAACTTCCATAACTTATAGCCTCTTCTACAACTAAAATCCTAACCTCTTCTACACCTAAATCTCAAATTTATTTTTTGTGATTAAACAAACTTATAAAACATACATAATTGAAATTGGTTTTTGTGATTAAACAAACTTATAAAACATACATAATTCATTCGGATACATTCTCATAATCCGTAGAAACATCATCATTTTCGACAAACTCGTATTAACGATTATGCGGATCAATGAGTAGGATGTCATCAATTTCTGCTAGGACCTTACGAGGAAACTGCTAGTAATAATTTTCAAAACTAAATTTTCCCTAAACTAACCATCTATAATCTAAATTCCCTAAACTCTAACCTTAAACCTAAACCCTAAACCCTAATTAAACCTAAACCAACAACCATAACTTATACCTATACATCTTCCTAAATCCCAAATCACAAATTTTTTAAAAAAAACTAATAGAAGTATACAGTCATCAGAACAGTTTTTATCAACCCACATAGCTTTCCTCGAACTATCTACTTCAAGAAAAGTTGAGGAAAAGCTACGCTGAGTTGATAACAAACTATTCTGTTGACGGTGAACTCCTTTCAGTTACGAATTGAGTATTTTCTATTTGTTTGGTGTGTTTCAAATGAATTACATGTGGTGGTATTTATAGAGATTTGAGAATTTACTAGGAAATTGCTAGGAAAAATAGGTACAAAATTTAAATTGGATATTTACTATCAAGTTCCTCTTAATTTGGTAGTAAGAAAACAGTTCCTCCTAATTTCCTAGTAAGCATGTACTAGGATTTTACGAGGAAATACTTTACTACGGCTTTACGAGGAAAGTGACTATTTCCTCGTAATGGCCACGTTAAATTTCTACGACCTTACGAGGAAACTTATTTCTCGTAACTTTACGAGGAACCTACGAGGAAATCTGGTTTCCTCGTAAACTGGAAGTGAACTCGTAGTAATTTTACGAGGAATAATTTTCCTAGTAAAGTTTCCTAGTAAATGCTTAGTTTTCTTGTAGTGTCGGCACATTGTTTGTAAAGGTAAGGTTCATCCCAATGATACCTCCTTACTTCTCTGAAAAATTTCTTTCTGTCGTAGCTCTTAAGTTCTTCAGGTTCTACATCTGCGGCTAGATAGTTTACTATGTCAGCATACCAAGGCCTATCTGAACTAGTTGCAGCCACCGCACACACCCCCAGACTTAGAACTTCTATCAATGGGAGAACCCATATCAATTTTCATAAGGTGGTGGGCAACTTTGATATCTATGTCAACTATCAATGTGTTTTCGTGTGCCTTAAGTTGACGGTCGTCGAAAGTGTCGATCGATAACTTTCCTTGAGTATCGATCGATCCGTCCTCAGATGCAAGACACACATGACCTATTAATGCTGAGTCTGCTCGATAGTTGTTTTCTAAGGGTAGGAACTCATTGATGGGGACGTCATCTTCAATTTTGATCCGTGAAAGATGGTCAGCAACTCCATTTTCTACTCCCTTCTTATCCTTTATCTCTATGTCAAATTCTTGTAAAAGTAGGATCCATCTTAATAGCCTTGGTTGCATAGTTTCGTTGTGCATCATCGAGAGTCTTACTAGCATAGTAAATTAAATGTAATTTCTTATCCTTTCTCTGGCCAAGTATTGTGCCTACAGCGAAATCGCTTGCGTCGCACATCATTTCGAAGGGTAAACTCCAACCAGGGGTTTGGACGATAGGGGCGGTTACTAAAGCAGACTTGATCCCCTCAAAAGCTTCTAAACATTATGGGGTAAATTTGAATTTTACTTCTTTGCACAGAAGAGTTGTTAAGGGCCTAGCTATTTTGCTAAAGTCCTCTATGAATCGCCTGTAGAAACCAGCATGCCCAAGAAAACTCCTCACGTCTTTTACATTGGAAGGTGTCGGCAGACTGGTCAATACTTTGATTTTAGCTCGATCTACTTCTATACCGGCTGACGAGACCTTGTGCCCCAAAACAATTCCATCATTTACCATAAAATGGCACTTCTTCCAATTTAGGACAAGATTCTTCTCCTCACATCTTTCTAATACTTTGCACAAGTTGTTAGGCCATGATGTAAAATCAGATCCATACACCGAGAAATCATCCATAAAGACTTCCATGAAATCCTCAATCATATATGTAAAGATAGACATCATACATCTCTGGAAGGTAGCAGGAGCATTACAAAGCCCAAAGGGCATCCTGCGGTATGCGAAGGTACCATATGGACAAGTGAATGTGGTCTTTTCTTGGTCGTCCGGATGGATAGGAATTTGGAAAAATCCTGAGTACCCATCGAGAAAGCAGTAATACTTGTGGTGTGCAAGCCTTTCTAACATCTTATCTATGAAGGATAGAGGGAAATGATCTTTTCTCGTAGCAGCGTTGAGCTTCCTGTAATCTATGCACATCTTGTGCCAAGTAATAGTCCTTGTAGGGATAAGCTCATCTTTCTCGTTCTTGACCACTGTAATACCTCTCTTCTTTGGTACTACATGGACTGGGCTTACCCAATCGCTATCCGAAATTGGATAGATTATCCCTGCATCAAGTAGTTTGATGATTTCTTTCTTGACGACCTCTTTGAGGTTTGGGTTTAGTCGTCTCTGATGTTCTATAGATGACTTAGATTCTTCTTCCAAATGAATCCGGTGCATACAAAGGTCAGGGGAGATACCTGGAATATCATCCAAAGAGTATCCAAGTGCCTTCCTATGTTTACGAAGTTTGCTCAATAATATATCAAGTTCACTATTAGTGAGGTTAGCGTTAACTATCACTGGATATGAATTATCCAAAAGAAAAGCATATTTTAGTCCAGCAGGTAATGGCTTAAGTTCCACATTTGGTGCTTTTTCTTTTGTGAGATTTCCAACTGACGGAGGTCGTCGACCGATATCAGGTTTTAGGTATCGATCGATATTGATCTTCGATTCATCGCCGTGTTTGGCTTCTTCATCTGTGGTCTTATGACCAGTGTCTATGAGATGATCACATTCGTTTGCTCTGTTATCTATGCTGAATATTTCGTTTTGCGCAAGCATAAGCTCATTTTCAAGATGATCATCTGAGAATGATTTCTCAAAAGACTCTTGGGTCAGTTCATTAATCTCATCCACATAAGATGATTGTTTATCTATCAAAGGAAGCGGGATGATCTTTTCCATATCAAATCTCATAGGGATGTTTCATATGTTAAGATTGATTCGTCCTTCCTTGACATTGATAATAGCGTTCGCAGTAGGAAGGAACGGTCTACCTAATAGAATCGGATCCCTTGGTTCATTCTTATAATGTAACACAACAAAATCTGTTGGCACAAGGCATCCATCAATTTCTACAGGTACATCTTCAAGTACTCCTTCCGGAATCCTAATGGATCTATCGGCGAGAACTAGCTGAATGTTGGCTGGTGTAAATTCGGTGTACCCAAGGAATGTTGCAACTGAATGTGCCATCAGATTTACACTAGAGCCTAAATCACAGAGCGTTCTCGGGAATAGTTGGTCTCTAATTGTGCATCTAAGAACAAAACTACCAGGATCAGGTCTCTTTATTGGGTTCTCGCTCTGAATTATTGCACTAACTTCCTCAGAAACCATCATGACACTGCGTTTTTCTGTTGAAAAACTCTTGGTTTTCATTCCCTTGACATACTGTCTTATAGTTGGTGAAATTCTGAGAGCGTCAATTAGTGGCATCTCCACTTTAACTCGTTCGAAAGCTCGTCTACAGATCTCATTGTCTATGTTGCGCTTAGTATTAGATTTGGGAGGGAAGGGAGGGAAAGCATTCTACACCCGTTCTATAGTTGGTCCAACGGTGCTGAGTTTTCTTTCGAACTCATAGGCGTTTGTCGATCGATGTTCTTATCTTTACATCGATCGATATCAATTGTTTCCTCTGAAGTTTTCTCCTCGTCTCCATCGAGGTTGACTACCTCATCCTCAGTTTCTTTAGAATTTTTATTCTTTTCTTTGTTCTGAGTGAGTTCAGGTCTCGAATTAGAAAGTAGCACGGGATTCGGAAGGGGTTTATTAATTTCTCGAGTTTCAGCATTCCCTTCTGAAGAAGTGTTTGCTCTAGCATTGAGGACGAGTTTCTTCCCGCTTCTCAAAAGTACAGCACAAACGGGGCGTCTTGGGTTGGTATCAGTCTTTTCAAGGTGATACACTTCTTCCCTTCTGAAAATTTCAGCGTCATGTGCGATTTGGCTATCTAATTTCCTAACATGGTGGTTCAAAATTTCAAACTTATCATGCAGATGAGCGTACATGGAATCCAATTTTACATCGAAATCCACACTCATCTTCTGCTGGTTTCTCAGAACTTGTCCCATCATAGATTCCTCTGTGCTCTTTTGGGTCTTTTCTGCCTCATAGCTTCTTATAGAGCATAGGATTTTCTGCTGGTCAGAAAGTTTCCCAGATATCTGATCTTCATTTGGATTCTTGGCCATCTTTTTCCTCTCGAGATCAGTCTTTTTGGCACTAGTGCTAGTTGCCACACTTTCAATGAGTCTCGTAGCCTTTTCAAGGGTCCTGGTTTTGAAGTTTCCTTGATTCGCAGCGTCCAAAACTGCTTGGTATGTCCAGTCGAGACCTCTGAAGAAGATATTAAGTAGCTGAATCTCGGAAAAACCATGGTGTGGGCAGTCTCGCTGGTAGGATTTAAATCTTAACCAAGAAGCTTTAAAACCTTCTGTAGTGCCTTGAGAAAAACTATAGATCCTATTCCTAAATTCCTCGATCCGTTCATCATCGAAGAAATGGTTGAGGAAAACGCGCTTGATATCATTCCAAGAAGTCAAAGATCCTGGCTACAGTTGTTGCAGCCAGTGAATCGCATCCCCAACGAGAGAGTGCAGGAATAGCTTGCAGAATAAGTAGTCTTCAGAGACCTCGTGCATCTTGATGTTAGACACAAGGTCCTCAAGTGCTTCGATATGGTCTATGGGATTTTCATGAGGAAGACCATGAAATGGATGCTGACCTACTAGAGAGAAGTATTTAGGTTTCAGCTCAAAGTATTTCCTCTGAATTGCTGGTGAGCGGATCGCAGACCTGTTAGTGTAAAACTGATCAGGTCTGTTATAATCCCCAAGCGTTCGGTGGTTCTCCGACCCATCATTCAAAACAACGGCAATTCCAACAGGAATTTCAGCCCTAGATTTATAATTAATTTGACGCGATGCATTGCATACTCGATTATCTAGATATCCTAGAACTACTTTCCCATAATTGAAATTGGTAAGCAAAGACTTACCTGCTTCCGGCTGGTCGGCGTCGATCGATTTGTTTAGCTCATCGTCTATCGATTTTTGATGATCTGCATCAATCGATTCCAGTATGGAAGTGTCGATCGATTTGTCCGTCGATTCGTCGCTCGATGTCGTGGTCATCTTATCGATCGATGCTCAGCCAAACATGTGTTCCTCTTCTTAAGTTCATATGTCAGTAAGGAAAGAAGAAAAAACTTTTAAATAAACAGTAAGTAAAATCTAGACTATATTCTAACCTTAATCTAATGGCAATAAGAAAGAGTCTCCGGCAACGGCGGCAAATTTGATATCACTCAAATTACCCTAAAGAGTGAATTACTCTCTCAAATAAGAGGTTCAGTTGTAATTCTTAGGGATCGAATCCACAGAGACTCTAGGATCGCACAATAGATTGTATAGTCTTTGAAATAAAGCTAGATAAATAGGTTTTAAAAAGTAAATTAAATGATGAGCAAGGTAGTTGCTCGATTGATCTGATTTGAGGTTGTTAACAGGATGAAAGATAGCTAGATTTAGGTATTATCTCAGGTATGACAAGATTGCAAGTTAATTAGGTTTTTACTATTCATAGTTCTGAACTCAAACTATAGGTATAATCAATTAGACTACCTTCAACTGGATCTCGGATCATCAACTATCGTTCGATAATCATGAGAAAACGTCGATCGATTATTCAATCGAATATCGATCGATGCACATTTTACAATATCGACCGATACAACGATAGTTGCGTCGATCGATATTGCTTCCAGCGAGCCTTAAGATCGGGTTTGATGGGCTCTCTAATCTGACTATGAACAACTCTCGTATGTTCTCAGTTAGATTAGAACAAAGTAGTTTAGTTTTCAGGAATTTGCTAAGTTCTCACTTATCCAAATTAATCCTAAGATCTAGGTCAAGGATTATTAATCCTAAACAAAGCATTGAGATCAACTAGATGAAGAACTATATTTTAAACACCCTAATAGCAATTCATATTAACAATACATAATCAACCTTATGAGAAGCCTAAATCTGACAGCAAGATTACTCAAACATATTCATAAGAAACATCATGATGGTTTGAAATACTTTAATAGATAAAATAAAAAATAGAGTAAAGAAACAAAGGGAGTTCAAGATCTTCCCTCTCCCAAGGTGCTAAGATCTCTCTCTCTCTCCAATCCAAAGCTCTCTCTCTCTCTCTCTCTAATCTCCAAAAACAAGCTTAGCAGCCAACAATGGCTTAGAAAACAGTAAAATAGAGTTTCTGGTCGTGCAGAGACATTATGATAATTTCTGGTAACTTCTGGGCCTAAGAAAGTCACAAAATATATCAATTCCACGTTCTGACATCAGTATCGACCGATATGAGGGTTGCAGCATCGATCGATATGTGTTCCTTTTCTCGACAGCTTTCTCTCGCGAGGCAGACTGACCACTCCTCAGTAAAATGAGCATAACGTCTGATCTAACCGTTGGATTGACCTGATACCGGTGGCATTGGAGAGCTAACTCAGAGATCTATCTTGTGTCCAAAAAGCAGCTTAATAGCACCATGGGAAAGTCTCCATCCATATCTAAACATCTGACGCGTCTGTGCAGTTCTGCACTTAAAGGCTCCAAAAGACACCAAAAACACCATATTTCTCCAAGTTGTACCTAAACCTATAAATAATCTAAATAGACTCTATATTGTAGTAAATATATATAAAAACACCTATATACTATGGCTAAGAGTGGGTCAAAATCATGGTATATCAAATTTATAAAAACTTATAAACGTCAAAGTTAATAAACAATTTATAAACATTTATAAAAACGTTAAGGTTAATAAACAATTAATAAGGTTTATATAGGTTTACTAATCAATTATAAAGTTCCTAAATCATTCATAAGAATCTATAACCATTTAGAAAGGCTTATAAAACAATTTATAAAAATTTGTTACATAATTTATAAGGGTTTACAAGAATACTTAAATAATCAATAAGAGTTAATAAGAATTTATAAAGCTTTTTTAAAATTTATAAAAAACAGTTTATCAATTTTTTTAATCATTATAAAGTTTTTAAATTATTTATAAATGATTTGTAATAGTATATAAACTATTTATGAAGGCTTATAAAGAAGTTTATAAAGTATATAAAGAAGTTTATGAATGTTTATAAAAGAAATCAGTAAAAGATCTTTAAATCCTTTATAAAAGTCTATAACTATTTAGAAAGGTTTATAAGACAATTTTATAAGGTTTTTTAAATAATTTATAAGGTTTATAAATTCTGCACAACTTTGAAGTTAACTACGAGGTATTGTGATACTTCAACAGAGCTACCAGACAAGCCAAAACTGATCATCCAACGTTCAAAAATGAATTATGTTGAAAATGATTTTCGCATTTTAGGTAATGAGGAATTTAGTGAAATAGAGAATTCACACCTTGCGAAAGTGTTGTAGAACTAGCTAGAAAGAATAACATTCAATTTTCAGGAGAACCTTATGCAAATAAGAGTATTGATGAATGGGGGTAGATCTATGGTTCACTTTCTCAGATCAACCAATGGAGTAGATATATGATTATTGATGAATGGGGGTAGATCTATGGTTCACTTTCTCAGATCAACCAATGGAGTAGATATATGATTACTGATGAATGTAAATAATTTTTAAGAGTTTATAAAAAAAATTTATAAAAGTTTATAAAAACGTTATGAATGCATACATTCAATTTATAAGGGTATTATATGAGTTCCATAGGTTTATAAATCAACTAAAATAGTTTATAACTATTTAAAAAGCCTTATAAAACAATTTATAATGGTTTGTATAATAATTTATAAGAGTTTATAAGGGTATGTAAATAATGTATACAGTTTAATAAAAATAATTTATTAAGTTTATACACCATTATAAAATATTATAAAACAACTTATAAGGGAAATAAAAATTTCTGAAGCGGTGGAACCTTGATTGCTGTCCACATGTACCTCAGAATCTACTATGTATCATCATCTCTTTAAAAAGCCTTATAAGAATATGTAAAATTATTAGTAAGAGTTTATAAACCATTAATAAATGCATATAAAATAAGTTATAAAATCTATAAACCATTTATAAATGTTTATAAGAAAGTTATGAAAGTTTATAAATAATTTATAAGGGGTATGTATACTATTAATAAGAGTTTATTAAAATTTATGAAAAATTATATTCAATTTATAACGGGTATTATAAGAGTTGTATAGGTTTATAAATCAACTAAAAGAGTCTATAACCATTTAGAAAGCCTTATAAAATAATTTATAATGGTTTGTATAATAATTTATACGAGTTTATAAAAATAATTTATAAAGTTTATACACCATTATAAAGGATTATAATAAAACAATTTATAAGGATATGTAAAATTTCTGAAGCGGTGGAGCCTTGCTTGCTGTCCACATGTGCCTTAAAATCTTCCACGTATCATCATCTCTTTACAAAGCCTTATAAGGGTATGTAAAATTATTTGTAAGAGTATATAAACCATTACTAAAGACATATAAAACAAGTTATAAAATCTATAAATCATTTATAAATGTTTATAAGAAAGTTATGAAAGTTTATAAATAATTTATAAGAGGTATGTATACTATTAATAAGGGTTTATAAAAACTTTATAAAAGCCTTACAAAACAATTTATAATGGTTTGTATAATAATATATAAGTGTTTATAAGAGTATGTAAATAATTTATAAGAGTTTATAAAAATAATTTATAAAGTTTATACACCATTATAAAGAATTATAAAATAATTTATAAAAGTATGTAAAATTTCTGAAGCGGTGGAGCCTTGCTTGATGTTCTCATGTGCCTCACAATCTGCCACGTATCATCATCTCTTTACAAAAGTATATAACTATTTATACAGGTTTTAAAACTATTTACAAAAACATATAAGCTATTTATATGTTATCCAAAAAGCAAATAAGGGCTTTTTGGACTTGTTATTTGAATAATCTAGTTAATATTAAGATTTTCGGATTGTGAACACTACATTTTTACGGAATTATAATTCCTCATAAATTTGTAATTCAGGTTATTGTTAAAAGTACAACTCGACGATTTATAAGTCTTTATTAAGAAATTTTTAAACAAGAATTGATTGTTTATGTCTATACAAAACACATAAATGTTTGAACTTGAGAAGTCTCGTGAGGAATGCTAGGCATAATGAGTGTAAGAAACTCAAAAATGACTGATAAGCGTTAATAAATTTATTTACAATGGCTTATAAGGTAATTTTTTTAAAATCCCTCCAAAAAACATATTTGGTGAAAGAGCCACGTCCTTCAACAAGAGATATATTGTCTAACATAGTCTGAGAACACCAAGGCTTCTCCATATCTCACTCTTCTATAAAAGAAACAATTGAAACCAAACTCACTTACATGTCCAACTAATATCTTCAACTATGCAACTACTAAAAGAGAGATACAATTGTTTTAGTATAAGAGATGTCTAAAGAAGATGAGAGAAAAGAATGTACTAAGAAGTCAACTCTGCAATTTTTATAAAGCGTTATAAATAAGTAATTCTTTGATAGCACAAACCACATTCTTATTCAGAGTCTCTCTTGCTTCTTCAAACAGCACACCAGCCTCGTAATTTTCAAAATGTGAACGAAAGCCAGTTACATATTATTCCAACGCATCAGCATTCACTTCCAAAAATAAGATTCAAAAATAGTATGCTTTCGTAACTCAACAAACTCATCCTTCATCTCCACTGATTATGTAGATATTTTTTTTTTTTGGTCAAAAGATTCTGTAGATATTATACACAAAACAAGACATAAAAAAATAAATCTCACAAAAGTATAAATACAACGTTACAATACCAAAACACCAGCATTCCACCTCATATACTGCACGTACTAAAACATTGCTAGTCAAACTACATAATAGCATTGTATTACTTTAAGTAAGTGAGATACTTGATATGCATATCGCCACACAGATTCTCCACAACATCCTTTAAATCCAATAGCTCACAACACACATTTGTAATTCCCTGCAACATCACCAAATCAACCAAGAAAAGTAGTAATCATGGAATAATTATACTCTTAGGTTAGTACCTTCTCATAAATTAAATATTTATATAGATCTGAAAACTATTTTGACAATAAATCAACCATATCAATAACCGTACTCTTATGTTTAGCTTTGTGTCTTTTGATTGCTAACAGATCAACAGTAAAATTTAAAAAGACCTAATTTATAAGATCTTATAAACTTGATTGCTATAAGATCTGAAAACTTCACGTGAAAAACTTCGTCTTCTTTCTTAGAAACATATCGATTTTGATAAATCAAGCTAATCACGTCTTGCACACACCCTCGCTTAAATATACTACTATATTATTAGTCTACAATATTAGCTCTTAACCATGATCGAGGAGGATATTTTTATGGTACCATGAAGCACATGGAAACATTGAATTGTTCAGATTACGGGTGGTTTAATTAATTAATACTATGCGATACATAATTCAACTTAAATAGCATGATATCTAGCTGCTAATTAGCTGTAATACTAAAATTTACTTAGATAACAACCGATTAGTCATTTACACTTAATTGAGGTTACCTGTTTCACGTCTTGCACGCACCCTCGCCAAAGTATCCTATACTAGTACTATCGTATTGACTCTTAGCCATGATCGAGGAGAAGACCTTGTATCACGAGGCACGTGTAAACATTAATTGTTCAGATTACGGGTTACATAACATGATATCTAGCTAGTTTACAAGAAAAAAACATGATGTCTAGCTGTTAATATGTGAATATTATTATTTTCGCCTCTTTTTTTTTGTAAAAGAATATGTAAATATTATTATACATAATAATAATTGAATATCTAATCATATAGATGTCGACATAAAAGAAAACCATATACATACTTTTCTGGTAAGCTCATACACTCTTTTTTACAAAGAATTTATTTGTGTGGATTGCACATGCCTTAGTCAATGCCAATTGGCTATAATTTTTTTTGGTAAAAAATGGTAAGATAATTCTTTGTAAAAAACAAGTCACTATACCTTTTCTGTTTAACTTTATGATTTTCATTTGGAATTAACGTTTGATTTTTTGATCAAGATTAGCTGTATACAAAATAATCTGCAAACACACAAAATTATTAAGTAAATTAAACTCACACGACTTTTTCTCCCTTCAAATTTTCAGACATGTAACGAGGGTTGAATTTTACAGCAATCAGTCCGATTAAAAACAAAAAGGGACTAATCAGTGTGACAAAAGTCATTGTCTTCATTGTAATATGTAGGAAGACAAACCAATAAACAAAGAATAAAGGAAGATGACACATGGAATAGCCAAAACAATAAAGAAAGAACCACACGATATATTATCCAGCAAAAACTAAAGTCTTTAATGCAACTTGCAAATAATACCATCAAATCTATTAAAACAACAACATGATCTACTGATACAGGTGTGATCCAACTATTTTAATATATTTATTAAAATCTTTTATTAATAATTTAAGAAACATATAATACAAAGAAAAAAAAATAAATATGTTTAAGCAAAAAAATAAATAAATATGACTAAAACACACAAAAATAAAAATTAAACTTCTAAAAATGTAAAATAAAATATATCCAATTATATTTATAAAATGTAAAAAAAAATATGTTTTTTTAAAAGCATATCAGAATCTAGTAATTTATATTAAAACCAAATTGACATGTCAATAGAAAACAAAACAATCCAGTTGATCACTTTTATTATGGAAGATGAGAACAACATATAACAAGTACGAAATCTCCTATATACTAAAAGAAGAGAATTGTAATTAATATTTTCACACCAAGTTGGACACGTATCGATTGGAGAAACACTCTCCCAAATTTGTTTCTTTATTCTCCATTTTTTGAGTTTTTTTTATAATTTTTTTGTTTCTTTCTTTCGTAAAGAGTTATAACGTGATATGGATTTTTCTTATTTTTGTCTTTCTTTCTATCGTAAAGAATTTTAAGGTGATATTGATTTTTATTATTTTCGTCAAGAATTCTCACATAACATTGTCTCTCAAACGTGACATCTTCTCACATTGTTCTAGAATGTGTCAAACTATGAGCATGGTTAAACTATAAATATGTTAGAAGAAGAAGAAGTCCCAAGAAGATATAAGAAAAAATAAGTCCGAGAGAAACACTAACCCGAAAGTACAAACCTCTTCTAAACTCTCTAACCTTTTCTATATTCTCTAATCTCTCAATCTCCTGATATTTGTCTCTGGATCGCTCAAAGAGTTATCTGTTACTCGCAAGAACATAAAAGAGAAGATGAAGATATAAGAAAAAATAAGTCCGAGAGAAACACTAACCCGAAAGTACAAACCTCTTCTAAACTCTCTAACCTTTTCTATACTCTCTAATCTCTCAATCTCCTGATATTTGTCTCTGGATCGCTCAAAGAGTTCACTGTTACTCGCAAGAACATAAAAGAGAAGATGATGATGTCTCTCCATCATAACATTGTTCTTAGAACGTGTTTTCTTCTTCTCACATAACATTGTTCTTGAATGTGACTATGACCATAGTTAAACTATATATATGTTACAAGAAGAAGAAGTCTCATGAAGATATAAGAAAAGAGAAGTCCGAGAGAAACACTAACCCGAAAGTACAAACCTCTTCTAAACTCTCTAATTTCTCAATCTCCTAATCTTTCTTTCTAAATCGCTCAAGAAGTTCTATGCTACTCACAAGAACAGAAAGGAGAAGATGATGACTGTCTCTTCATCATAAAGTTAGTCTTGAATGTGACTTTTTCTTCTCACATAACATTGTTTTTGAATGTGTCAAACTATGAGCATGACTGAACTATAAATATATTACAAGAAGAAGAAGTCCCAAGAAGAGATAAGAAAAGAACAGTCTAAAAGAAACACTAACCCGAAAGTACAAACCTCTTCTATACTCTCTAATCTCCCAATCTCCTAATCAAGAGTTCTCTGTTATTCGCAAGAACATAATGGAGAAGATGATGACGTCTCTTTCTTTTCTCTTAAAATTGAGCTTTTTAGTTATAAGACTTCTTTTAGAGCATTTTTCATCATTAACCTTCAGTACTTTTATGATGCCTCTAGTCTTTTTTTTGTCCTAAAAATAAGTTCAAACTAAATAGACACCATATGATACTTATATATATGTTTCCTCTACACATAAGTTGTGGCAATGAAAAATCTAAGAAAACAAACCTAACACCAAATCGATATCCACATTAAACACACTTATTATCTTTCTTATTTTCCAAATAACAAAATTAATAATCTTACTCCAAGTAATTTAGTAGTAAAAAAATTAATATTATTTAACAGTAACAAAAATATATAGATACATAAGTATATGTAGAAGTTTTTGTTACTATTAGTTATGATAAGATGCGATTTAAAAAAAAAGATAAGATGCGATTTACATTCAAAATTAAAATATTTTTCATACAAAAAGAGATACTATGTTCTTTTTCTAGACAAAAATGTGAGAGTGATGTACTTCTTGGTCCAAATTACTAAAATAATTATTCTGTACTTTTACATTCAAGAAGTTAAATTTCAGAGGATGCAATTTTACAGGTTAGTTAATAAGCTGATAGTCACATCATAGATAATTTGCTAATTTCATGGTTCTTTTTGAGTTTTAAACCAATTCACTCGTGAATCAAATTGGTAAAAGTCTATACAAAAATATAGAAGAAGACCATAGTAAAAGAATTATATATTTTATTCCAACACAGTTGCAAAGTCATAAACAAATAAATATAGGGAATTCGTCCAAAAAAATACTGAACATGGCGAGAATGGCCAAAAGAAATATGGACTCGAGCCTGGCCAAAAAAAAACCTGAACATTTGTTGACTTTTTCAATTTATTAAAAAACTATGGATTGACTTACCAGATTAATTTACCGTTAATCGATAGTTAAGACAGTGTTTACGCACCGTTAAATATTGCCGTTAAGTGAAAACGACGTCGTTTCATCACGTCGTTATGTATAATTAAAATTGTTTGGGTAGGATTCGAACTCGTGAACTCGTGGATCTCGGGAGGTCTTTGCCACTGAGCTAGTGGACTTTTCGGAAGATTACCATATACATTTCTATTTATTGATCAAAATATGTTGATGTTTAATTAAAATTGGTTTTGGTTGGGTTCGAACTCGGCACTCATGTTTAATGGGAGGGGTCTTTGCCACTGAGCTAGTGGACTTTACGGTTAATTACCACACACATTTTTATTTATTGATTGAAACGTAACCCTAATTTCTCATAAACCCAAATCGATTTGGGGATTTTTCTCAGAAACCCTAATTGCTTCTCCACTCGTGATGTGTAAATGGTGAAGACGAAGTTCACAAGAAACGGAAGAGAGGTTGTGATTTTCGGAGGGATGAGGAATTTCGAATACGGGAGTGAGTCGAACAAGGATGGAGACGGTGGTGGTGATGCGACTGTGTGTGAACCAAAGAGATCGGCGAAGAGAGGTTTGTCATCGCCGGAAAAATCGAGGAAAAGAGTTGAAGGGATAGAGATGATGGCATCTACAGAGGCGTCAAAGACAAGGCGGGGAACTTCATATGGGTCGCCTGTGTCATCTCCGGAGAAGACCACGAGGCGTGGGACACCATATGGTGGTTCCACTTTGTCTCCGAAGCAGAAGAATACTGTGGCTCCGAGGGTGGCTCCGACGGTGGCTCCTCCGGGAAACTCCAAGAAGCAGAAGGTGATGACAGAGACTGTGGCTCCGACGGTGGCTCCTCCCGGAAACTCGAAGAAGCAGAAGATGATGACAGTGGCTCCGACGGTGGCTCCTCCGAGGAACTCCAAGAAGCAGAAAGTGATGACAGTGACTGAGGATTCTCCTGGAAACTCGAAGGAGAAGGAGAACATAGTTGGTGATGACAATGAAGAAGAGGAATTTGGGGATATAGCTGATGATGGTAGGCTAGAATTAGAAGATGGTAGGCTCGCATTAGAAGATGGTAGTCTTGCATTAGAAGATGAGGATGGTTTTGGTGGCATCGAGGAAGAAAACTGTAGAGATTTGAGTCTTCATTTTGGTGATGAAGCAATACATGATGAGTGTGAGATTGATGAAGACGAAGGGGATGATTATGCTTGGGATGAAAGTAAAATCCCTGATCCTGTGTCATCAGATGATGAGAATGAAGAGGAGATGATACCTGCGCAAGCTTACAGAGCAGACACTGATCCAGAGGAGCTCCTTCAGCTTGGTAAGACTTTTTCAGATGCTGAGGACTTCAAACATACTTGTCTCAGGTATACACTCAAAACCAGATACAACATCAGGTTCTACATATCCAGTATCTTGACGATGGGTGCAAAATGTGCTGCTGAGATGAGAATCATGGAAGAAGACTTGTAGGCCAGTTATTGGCTTAGACGGAGCCTTTTTGAAGTGGGACATTAAAAGACAGTTGTTGGCTGCGGTTGGAAGAGATGGAGACAATAGGATTGTCCCTATTGCTTGGGCTGTAGTGGAGATAGAGAATGATACAAACTGGGATTGGTTTGTGACACGTTTGGCCTTGGATTTGGGATTGGAAGATGGGAAAGGCTTCGTTATAATGTCTGACAAACAAAAGGTAAAGACTTTACTTTTTCTGAGATTTTTCTGAGATTTTTCTGAGTTGTTTCTGAGTTTTTTCTGATTTATTTGTTTGTCTAGGGGTTAGTGAAGGCAGTTCATAACCTCCTTCCAGAAGCTGAGCATAGGCAGTGTTGTCGCCATATTTACGAGAACTGGAGGAAAGGTGGAAAAGATCTAAGGTTACAGAGGTTCTTCTGGTGCATTGCAAGGTCCTACACTCCTGGCATGTTCAAGTACAACATGGATGAGCTTAAGAGCTATGATCCACTCGCTCATGCATCTCTGATGAAGACAAAGCCAGAGACTTGGTCTAGAGCTTACTTCAAGATAGGCTCTCATTGCAATGACAATCTCAACAACTTGTGTGAGTCCTTCAACAAGACCATCAGAGAGGCTAGGAAGAAGCCTCTGCTCGACTTGTTACAAGAGATAAGGCGTCAATGTATGACTAGGAACTTCACCCGGTCCAAGATGGCTACAGACAGGAAGACTAGGTTTACCATGAAGACACATCAAAAGTTAGACAGGGTTGAGAAGAAGTGCCACGAGTGTATATTGCGTTGGGCAATTGGGCCAGAGACTGAGGTGGAGTATCAAGACCAGTGCTATGTTGTGAATTTGGAGAAGGAGACTTGTTCATGTAGAAGCTGGCAAATGAATGGTATTCCGTGCATCCATGCTGGTAAGGTCATCCTTCGTGCGAAGAGAAAGCTTTCTGAATTTGTTGCTGAGTGCTACACAACTTCTAAGTGGCGTGAAACGTACAGTTATGGGATCAGACCTGTAAATGGGATGATAGAGTGGCCTCAGACTAATAGATTAGGTGTGATTCCACCACCAAATCGAACTGGTAATCCTGGTAGGCCTAAAAACCATGACAGAAAGAAGGGAGCCAATGAGACAAAGTCTACTACCAAGATGAGCCGTGCGAACAGAGTAATGACATGTTCTAACTGCAAAGAAGAAGGCCACTACAAGAACAAATGTAATAAAGGTTCTGTTCCGAGTCCAGCTAAGAAAC
Organism: Hirschfeldia incana; assembly: GCA_026261945.1. Classification (NCBI taxonomy): domain Eukaryota; kingdom Viridiplantae; phylum Streptophyta; class Magnoliopsida; order Brassicales; family Brassicaceae; genus Hirschfeldia; species Hirschfeldia incana. The sequence continues at coordinate 2,170,572 of JABCMI010000033.1, forward strand.
CAAGAGGAAGACCAAGAAAATATCAGGTAAGGGTCTTAGTTTTTAAGCTATTGGTAATGTGTATGAGGTTATTGACCATTCTTTTATATGATATAGGGACTACATAATGAAGCGTCTCAAGCTCAATCCTCACAAGCTCAATCCTCACAAGCTCACTCCTCACAAGCTCAAGCATCACGATGGGAAGTTCCCCAATCTTCACAAGCATCACAGACAGGAACGTGGGGAAGATGGTTCTCTTAGATGATGATGTTGTCCCTTTTGGTTTGTTGTGTAATGATGATGTTGTTTCTCTCGGATGCTCTTGTTTTTCTTTTAGGATGATGATGTTGTTTCTCTCGGATGCTCTTGTTTTTCTTTTAGGATGATGATGTTGTTGTTGTTTCTCTCGGATGCTCTTATTTTTCTTTTAGGATGATGGTACTTCTTTTAAGATGGTGATGATGTTGTGTTAAACAATGAAAATGGTTTTTCTGTTTTGTTCTTTTGGTTTATGTTTTGTTCTTTTGGTTTCAGACTTGTTTTTTTTTGTTGGTCTAATCGATTAGAATAAAGAAGAAGAAGCAAACAAAGTCTAACATCATCATCCATAACATAAAAGTCTTACACAAACATAGTCTCCTAGATGAAAATAACCATTAGAGAATCAACACAAGACATCACAATCCAAAGACAACCCATTCCTACTGCCTCTTTCTCATGAAGAACACAATACAAGAAGCTGATGCCACCAGAAAACCCACTTTCATTATCACATTCAGCTTCTTAACTTCATTGTTAGCCTTCCTGAGGTCTTCTTTCAACTCTTGCTCCACAGCTTTGAGGCTGACTATCTCCATTTTGAGCTTCCTCAAATCCGATGCAAAGACATCAACTTTAGGCAATGCATCTTGAACCTCTTCATAGACAGCTTCATCTACCCACTTATACAAGTGATCCTGGACACAAATCATGAACAAAATCTATGTTCAAACAATTTCACACTACCTAGCCATTAAGTTTTATGTTCTAAGGTTGGGCATCATAAACACGATCAACAAGACCCATAATCAATTTAAACAAGAGAAAACACTTACATTTCGAAACGTTGGGCATCTAAAGAAAGTTCTTCCCGGATTTTCCTTCGTTTTTGATGTGTAAATCCCAGTTCTTCGACCACAGCCGCATTGCTCCGGGATACCACGAATACCCATCGTATTCACAGATGAATCCTCACAACCCGAACTCATCATATGACAATCGAAGAAGGAAAGGTGATAATTGATCTTCTAAAGGAAGAAATTGAAGAGAATCACGCTCTGTTCCTCGTCCTCGTTTTGATTTGGGTTTTTAGGGTTAGGAGAAGACGACGTCTTTGTTTTTGATTCATTTAACTGGGAGTCGAAGATAATATAATAAACTCTGTTCGGTAATCTATTGTAAAGTCCATTAGCTCAGTGGCAATAAACCCGCACAATGATATACGAGGGCACGGGTTCGAGCCTAGTAGAGCACATATTTTAAGTTTCAAAAATGAATGAAACGACGTCGTTTCATTCAATTGTCTTTAATCAGACAAAGAGATGAAACGACGTCGTATTCTTTAACAGCCAAAATTAACGTCATCTAAATTATCTGTTAACTCTGATAACGGTGGGATAATTTGGTTAGTATGTCCATATTTCTTTTGGCCATTCTTGCCATGTTCAGTATTTATTTGGACGAATTTCCAATAAATATATGTATGTTGAGAAATAATTAGAAACAGAGATGAAGAAGAGCCAAAGAAAAAGGAGAGAGATGAGAGGTTGACTTGACTTTGTCGACGAAACACTAAACTCACCGGCGAAGAAACCTCTCCCCCAATCATGGCGGAGCCTCCTACTCCTCCGACTCGAGGTTACTATCCTATTCCTTCCATCTTGGTCGTTTTCTATTACTGTCATTATAGCCTACTGCATGCTCGCTCTATTCTGCAAGTGCAAAATCTCTAATGAAATCACGGTCCCGTAGATCTGAACGAATTGATTGATAGGCGACTCAGCTCAGTAATAAATTGATATGTTACTGTTATCAATCTGAGAAGGTGAATAGATTGATAGAAACTCAAAAAGGTTTTAAAGTTCTAAGTAACTTAGGAGATAGTGAAAAGGGTCAGATCTTTCTAAAGCAGTTTTATTTCACAGAAATAAAGTATGCAGGACTGCGTCAAGAGGAAAAGGATAAGGCTTTGTGTAAAGAGATATTGGACGTTCTGGAAACAGATGGCTTTCAGAAGGTTTTGCTTGCTGGTGAAGCTGGAATCGGGAAGACGAGGCTGGCCAAGATGGTAGGCAAGCATGCCATTGATGCCGGCCGTTGTTTACTGACCATCTGCTTGCATCTCAACAGAAAGTTTGATGATGAACTGTCGCTTTATGAGAACATAGCTTCCCAATTATGTGTATATTCTGATTTTGAAGAGACCGAAGTGGATGATAGAGATGAGGATGAGGAGGAGGAGAAGAAGCCGGAAGCTTTACTGGCTGATTTGAAGAAGATGATAACTGAGGAAATAGAGAAGGTGAAAGAAGCAAAAGAAGCGCAGGAGAAAAAAGCAAAAGAGATGGCTGACAAAGGCAAGGATAAGACTGCTAAAAATGTGAAGAAGCCACCAGCTGATGGGAAGGGGAAGATACCTGACGAAGGAGAGAAGAAACCTCTGTATCTTCTGTTGATTCTTGATGATGAAGGAAACAAGACTAGCGAAGACAAGGTGATGAAGGAACTGAAACTTGAGACGTTTCTTAGAGAACAAAGTTTTCTTAAAGGTCAGAAGAATCATCTCAAGATTCTTATTACAAAAATAAGAAAAGAAGAGGAAGAGCCTTCAAAGGCTGCTGAGGAAGGTGTGAAAGAGGATACAAAGAGTGAGCAAGGTGACAGCGGACATGAGTCTGATGATGGAATCAAATCAGAGAAAAGCGAAGATAAGTCAGATGGAGGAATCAAACCACATGCCAGCGGTGATGAAAGCAAGCCTGAGCTCCAAGTCCAGAACAACGCACCGGTTGTACAGCCTACTGGAGATGAGACGCATGCCGCTACGGATGATGAACTTAAATTCCGTACCACGGATATGTCAGAGTCTTTACTTAAGTCAATCAGGGAGCTTTATCCGAAGGATCTATTTGTGTCCCTTTTGAAGAATTGGGAGACCTACGAGAACTTGATACCTGTCATGGTGGAAAAGAGCAAGAACTCACCAGCTGCAGTCTTCGTGCTAGCCAAGTCCCTAAACCGGATTACTCCGAGCACTCCTGTTACAGAAGAAGAAAAGAAACTACTACAACAAAAGATAGATAGAAAGATAGAAGAGGTTCTCTTAGCTGCTCGTCCAGGTTCTTCTGAGAATCCACTCCTGCGTCTTGCATATGAGCTGTTGGAAATCGATTTTCCTTTGAAGGATGCCATCTTGGATTGCTTTTGGCATAGCTTGGACTTCTTTGAGCACTGTGGTAGTGTTTACTACCGTGACCTGATCACACAGTGGATACTAGAAGGCTACTTTGATCCCGTTAGGTCCGTCGAAAAAGCCTACCAGGATGGTCATCTAATCTTGATGGAGCTTATAAACCGAGGAATGCTGAAGATACAGGAGAACAATGTGGTGGTACCAGAGAGGGCCATGAGCACTTTGATCGATCCTCGACGCCGTGGGCTTTTGGGAAGATCACGGCTTAGATTCTCTAGAGTCTATTGCGGTGACAAGAGAAAAGGTATAGGGAAAATCACTCAGATAGATGATATTATTAAAACAGTGCAAGCAAAGAAAGGAGACAAGGTTTCCACGGTTCTGGTTAGTGGAGACCGTCTGCGTCGTGAAACTCCTGCTAAATATTTCAAGAAGCTGGGTGATCTTGAAGTACTTGGTCTGTTCGAACCCACCCTGGAACCTTTTATCACAGCTTTTGCAAATCTTGTGAAACTCCGGGTTCTTGTGATCAGGGACTGTGATCTGCTGACAGATATTGAAGAGCTTAAGGCTCTTCGAGGACTACATGCTCTTGAAGTCTCTGGTGCTAGCTCCTTGAAGAAAATATCTGATGGATTCTTCAAGGCATTGTCTAAACTTCAAAGTCTTCACCTCTCTGGGCTTCAGATCACAACATCCCCTTCCAGCATTTCTGAACTCACAGAGCTTCACTGTCTCATCATCAAGGACTGTCCTTTACTGGAAGATCTTCCAGACATACAAGAACTCGTAAAGCTTGAGGTTGTTGACGTCTCCGGTGCTCGTGGACTGCAGACGTGTTTCGACAACACGAAAGGAGAGAAGAAAAACAAAAGCAAAAACAAAAACTTCTATCACCTCACAAAACTTCAGCTCCTTGACTTCTCCGAGAGCCAGATAGAGAGGCTACCGATATTCCAGGACTCTGCCATAGGGGACAAGCTCCACTCCGTTAAGCGGCTCTTGTTACGTGATTGTAGCAAATTGAGAAGGTTGCCTAGTTTGAAGCCCTTGTCAGGTCTGCAGATTCTTGATCTTTCTGGAACTACGAGCTTAGTGGAAATGCTTGAAGTGTGCTTTGAAGATAAGAAGGAACTCTTATCTCTTAACCTCTCGGGTACTAATCTTAGTGAGTTGGCGACCACCATCGAGGAGCTGACCAATCTTACCGAACTCCTCATGAAGGATTGCACCAACATAGAAGTTCTTCCAAACATCCAAAAACTCACAAACCTCGAGGTCATTGATGTTTCTGGATGTGCTAAGTTGAAGACGATTGAGGGATCATTTGAGGACATGTCTTACCTCCGTGAAGTTAATCTCACTGGAACCAATGTGAAGATTCCACCAGAGTTGCCTAAGAAGACTGAGATCCGTTGTCTAAAGCGTATTACTCTGGCAGATGGAAGTCGTTTTGAAGGTGAGGACTGGAGCGAAATAAGGGATAAGATTGAAAGTAAGAGATCTGACGAGGCGAGCTCCTCGGATGCAGTTGTTGAATCCAAAGAAATCTCAGAAGAAATAGGAGAGACGAGTAAGCAAAATGAAGCTCCCGCCAGTGATAGTATTAAGAAGGAAGATGTCATCAAGGAACGTCTTCACCATGTCCCCACTGAGAAGGATATATACAAGACCATACTATCACATTTTGATTCCGTATGTAAGCAGGAAGTCATGAAGATCCATGAATCTAAAGGCCTACAAGGGGAAGCCTCAGACAATGCTGCGTTTGTGTCACTTGTGGACATTGACTCAGCAAGGCTCAAATCTTTCTTCAGCGAGAACAAAACAGTGAAGGACTGCTCCCTACGGATGTGCAGAGATATAGACAACCTTTTCTTTGAAGTGGATGCGGAAAGTTTGGGATCACTTGAGACATTGTCGATTTCAAACTTTCCATTGTTGGAGACTATCTGCTGGAGTGACAACTTCAAGAGCCTGAAGAAGCTAAACATAGATTGCTGCCCGAAAATCAAAATACTTTTCAAAGAGGCATCACAGATGCCTAGCAGCTTAGAGGAGGTGAACATAAAGTATTGTGAGAAGCTGAAGACAGTTGTTGAAGGAGACGACCTCTCAAGTCCAACTAATTCGAAACTGCGAGTGAAGATATGGCCAAAGATGGAGGAAACTTCAGAAGTAGACTCGGTAAGTTGCAACTTTCTACTCTTATCACCTCTCCAATGAACATTTTAGAACCAAGGATCATCAAGACCTCTATTATTCTTTTTTTCCTCATGAGAAATGAACTTTGGTAGATCAATAATTTATATTTTGCATGCCTGAAATATCAAATGTTTCAAAAGATATTTGAATCATATTTTCTCTGTTTTGCAGGTCCGTGGTCCTTGAGTTGTCTTGCACAACTTCTTGACTGTTGTCAGGTTCATCTGAGAATTTTAAACTGTTGTGTGTTTGCAGGACTATGTTATGGTAGAGAGACCCTGAAGTATCACGAAGATCACAGAAGTAGATGGAGCAACAAGATCCTATTACTTTGCACTAAGCATCTGGATTGTTGCATGTAATGATTTACTTACTACTTTATGTGTGTATCTGAACTGTTGTGTGTTTGAATAACGACCGGCTATAAAACATCTTCTTACCGGCTCTGTTTCTGTTGTAAAATAACTGTTGTGTTTTGGGTGAACAAGACCTTTGTTGCATTTATCAAACATTATATATAACAATATTGTTGTAAAGAGAGACGTATCTGCTAAACATTGATCACATAAGTAAGATGTCAAAAACATTGATTAATTTAGTCATCTGAGGATTGTTGTTTAGGTCTCGTAGTGATATCTGACGAAAGTTTCTGTTTTGAGGATGACTTCAAAATCTAGTTAAGATTTAATCTATTTTACAGTGAATGTATGGATAACGTGGCATGCTCTTGTGGCTATGGATTCTTCCTCTGCATGTTTCTTTTTTAACATTTTTTTTGCAGGTATGAGCATAGATGGGCAGATGTTGTACAGACGAAGAAGCCAATAGAATAATCCAAAATATGTTGAGTACTTAATGGATTGGATAGAGACTCAACTCCATGATGAGACCTTATTTCCTCAAACACAATAATATCCATGAGATATGAAGTTAATCAATCAATGTCAACTACAACCTAATGTTAATTTCCGATGAAACGTTAATTTTTTTTTTTTGCAGCAGCACCATTTCCTCAGAACTTCAACGATGTGGTGAAGACGATATTTAACATATCATAGTAAAAAAAATTGTTATGGATATAATCTTAATTTCATTTTTTTTCTCATGGATGTGAAATCCAACTTCTATCATTATTTAGAAAAATACATTGGAGTAAACTTCAGTGGGTATGATATAGAAATCTATTTTAGAAATTAAAATAGTAAAATACAATGGAGATGGTTATAATGGAGCTTGATATGTGCAAAAGCTGGCATTGCTAGTTATTCAATATCCATTCAACGATAAACTGAATTCCAAGTAATCATGAAGTCAATTTTTTTTAACTAGGAAATGTTAGAAATTTTTAACTTGTAAAATGTCATACATCTATATGATATGTGAAATTCAATTCGATTTGAAAGGAAAATCATGAGTCCAAACTTGTTAATAATTATACATTAGATCAAGCTTGGAATGCACGGCAAGCAAGAGAGTCGACACATTTCCTCACACGAGAAAGTCAAACAGATTAGAGTATTAATTAGCACTATCTTTAAATTCTTAGATCTAATTGCTTTACAATTTCCAAGGCATGAAGAAGAAGAAGAAGAAGAGAACAAGAAGAAAAATGTTGGACTACCGTGATGTTACCGGAGATCATCAACATGATCTCTCTGAGAATTGACAACCCTTTCGATCTGATCCATTTTCGATCTGTATGTTCTTTTTTTCTTTTTGTAAACTATGATCTGTATGTTCTTGGTGGCGAGCCTCTAGTCTTCCCACATTCCGACCAATTCCTTCACTTAGATGTCCTCTTCCCCCAGATGTTGGGGGTTGCGGAGATGATTGTCATATCGTGAGGAGCCGTGTTTATCTTATCAACTCCTTTTCCTGCGATCCTCCCCAATTTTGATAGTTAACTCCTTTTTATAACAGTTTTGAATTTTGATCCACAAAAGTCCCTAGATGCGGTTATTTTTTATTCTTTTCAGATGTGTTAGAATTTCACCTATCATAATTTAATACTAAATTTTAACCCGCGCTTTGAAAGCGCGGGATTTTTTCAATATGAAAATTTAATTAAAAATTTTCTATAAATAACCTATTGTTTTAAATTTTAAAATTTTATATTTTATATTTTCTTAAGTAGATGGGTTAAATATTGTTTGGATTTTTAATTGTAGAATATATTATTTTAATTATATATTCACATATAAACCCGTAAAATTATGTTATAAGCATTTAAAATATTTTCAGTAAGCTTCAAAAATTAATTTTCAGTCTTCAAATTACAATGGAAATATTTTTATCAAAATGTTTAGCTTATTTCATTAAATAAATTTTATGAAATATTTTGAAATTTGTTCTATTTTTTTTTCAAAATATACCTATTATTTTTTATATAGTATCACATTAATACTACGCTAAATTTATTATTTTGTATCCTTCTACTAATCATAAAAAATGATATTCAAATTATGATGGCGATTATCTGAGCTTTATCTGTTTACTTTATCTTTGTTCATTTTTAAATCACTTAATTTTATCAATAATGTCATAGCTTTATTTTTCAAAGTTAAAGCCTACATCAACTCTCTATAAACTTTTATCGATCATACTTTAGCTTTATTTTTGAATCTATACAAAAAATCAAAATATTTTTTTCTTATGTATTTTAAGTAAAAAACCTAAAACTTTTTATCGGCTGTAGAATCTATAACAAAACTATCTATAATATCAAATAAATTAGATAACCATAAGTAAAAACATCTATACTATTTAATTAATTTTTCGTTGCTTCAAAAAATTATTGAAAATTTTAAATAGCTTAAAGTTTATTTACATATCACATTTTAAATAATAGTAAACTTTGATAATTTAAAAAATATTAATATAAACTATTAAATTTATAAAAAGAATTTTTTAAATATACATCACATATCTCACATATTTTACTTCAAAAAATTTACAGTATTTTACTTACAGTTACAACAAATTTTTAGAACCACAGTAGAACAAATCATCACCTATATAGATCTTAATTGTAGGAATTTATGGTTTTTAAAATATGGAGGGTAAGATATCACGACAAAAAAAAAAAGATATCACGACAAAGAAAATATTGTTACCATATAAAATTTCTTAAATTATTAATATTTGAAAGGTTGATATTTTTATTTATTGTTTGTAATCATGTTCACGAAATAAATACTTATAATATTTTAAATATATTAAAATTTAGAGCTTTATTGTCTTCAAGTATAAGTAGATAACTGAAAAAAAAAATCATTAACAAAGTAATGAATTTTGAAAATATTGTTTAAAACTTAATAGGTATATTTTGGAAAGTGAGTAATTAATAGAATATATTTCTAATATTTAGCATACTATTATTTTCGTTCTCTTATGCCAATCATAAGATGATTCAAGTCATATAAATTCATATTGATGCAAAGAATTTAGTTAATAAATATATGTGCTATGTACCATGTAACCTATTTATATAGGTTTATATTTGATAGCTTCAAACAATTATTGAAAATTTTAAATAACTTAAAGTTTATTTAAATATCACATTTTAAATAATAGTAAACTTTGATAATTTAAAAAATATTAATATAAACTATTAAATTTATAAAAATATTTTTTTAAAATATACATCACATATCTCACATATTTTATTTCAAACAATTTACAGTATTTTACTTACAGTTACACCAAATTTTTAGAACCACAGTAGAACAAATCATCACCTATATAGATCTTAATTGTAGGAATTTATGGTTGTTAAAATATGGAGGGTAAGATATCACGACAAACAAAAAAAAAGATATCACGACAAACAAAATATTGTTACCATATAAAATTTCTTAAATTATTAATATTTGAAAGGTTGATATTTTTATTTATTGTTTGTAATCATGTTCACGAAATAAATACTTATAATATTTTAAATATATTAAAATTTAGAGCTTTATTATCTTCAAGTATAAGTAGATAACTGAAAAAAAAATCATTAACAAAGTAATGAATTTTGAAAATATTGTTTAAAACTTAATAGATATATTTTGTAAAGTGAGTAATTAATAGAATATATTTCTAATATTTAGCATACTATTATTTTCGTTCTCTTATGCCAATCATAAGATGATTCAAGTCATATAAATTCATATTGATCATCACCTATATAGATATTAATTGTAGGAATTTATGGTTGTTAAAATATGGAGGGTAAGTTATCACGACAAACAAAAAAAAAAGATATCACGACAAACAAAATATTGTTACCATATAAAATTTCTTAAATTATTAATATTTGAAAGGTTGATATTTTTATTTATTTTTTGTAATCATGTTCACGAAATAAATACTTATAATATTTTAAATATATTAAAATTTAGAGCTTTATTATCTTCAAGTATAAGTAGATAACTGAAAGAAAAATCATTAACAAAGTAATGAATTTTGAAAATATTGTTTAAAACTTAATAGGTATATTTTGGAAAGTGAGTAATTAATAGAATATATTTCTAATATTTAGCATACTATTATTTTCGTTCTCTTAGTCAATCAAAAGATGATTCAAGTCATATAAATTCATATTGACGCAAAGGATTTAGTTAATAAATATATGTGCTATGTACCATGTAACCTATTTATATAGGTTTATATTTGATAGCTTCAAACAATTATTGAAAATTTGAAATAACTTAAAGTTTATTTACATATCACATTTTAAATAATAGTAAACTTTGATAATTTAAAAAATATTAATATAAACTATTAAATTTATAAAAATATTTTTTTAAATATACATCACATATCTCACATATTTTATTTCAAAAATTTTACAGTATTTTACTTAAAGTTACAACAAGTTTTTAGAACCACAGTAGAACAAATCATCACCTATATAGATCTTAATTGTAGGAATTTATGGTTGTTAAAATATGGAGGGTAAGATATCACGACAAAAAAAAAGATATCACGACAAAGAAAATATTGTTACCATATAAAATTTCTTAAATTATTAATATTTGAAAGGTTGATATTTTTATTTATTGTTTGTAATCATTTTCACGAAATAAATACTTATAATATTTTAAATATATTAAAATTTAGAGCTTTATTATCTTCAAGTATAAGTAGGTAGACAACTGAAAAAAAAATTATTAACAAAGTAATGAATTTTGAAAATATTGTTTAAAACTTAATAGGTATATTTTGGAAAGTGAGTAATTAATAGAATATATTTCTAATATTTAGCATACTATTATTTTCGTTCTCTTATGCCAATCATAAGATGATTCAAGTCATATAAATTCATATTTATCATCACCTATATAGATCTTAATTGTAGGAATTTATGGTTGTTAAAATATGGAGGGTAAGATATCACGACAAACAAAAAAAAGATATCACGACAAACAAAATATTGTTACCATATAAAATTTCTTAAATTATTAATATTTGAAAGGTTGATATTTTTATTTATTGTTTGTAATCATGTTCACGAAATAAATACTTATAATATTTTAAATATAATAAAATTTAGAGCTTTATTATCTTCAAGTATAAGTAGATAACTGAAAAAAATCATTAACAAAGTAATGAATTTTGAAAATATTGTTTAAAATTTAATAGGTATATTTTGGAAAGTGAGTAATTAATAGAATATATTTCTAATATTTAGCATACTATTATTTTCGTTCTCTTATGCCAATCATAAGATGATTCAAGTCATATAAATTCATATTGACGCAAAGGATTTAGTTAATAAATATATGTGCTATGTACCATGTAACCTATTTATATAGGTTTATATTTGATAGCTAATGGTCAAAGTAGACGACTTATATTCATGCAACCAACATTGATTTTCTGGTCAATTAATATAGGTTTGTATTTGATGATTGCTTATTTATATAATTATGTTCATAAAATGATAATTAATATGGTTTAAATGAAAGGAACATGAATATACGAAGTGGATGCCATAAATATCTTGTCATTCAATTATATCTTTAATGAAATTGTTTAGTAAATAAGGTAATGGCATTCTCTTGTAAATAAAATCAAAAGTAAGGGCAGAATCCTATTAGGGATTATGCTTTAATAGTATAGATACTAGAATTAGATATCATTCTTCTAGTTTTAAAGTGAAGATAAAAAATCAACACCAGTCTGTAAAATAAATTAGATCTAAGAAGATTTAATAAATGAGGATGAATGAGAAATTGGGTTGTATGACCATGGAAAAAAGAGAAATTCACTGCCTAACTAATAGCCCTAACGTTTCTATACACGGTGTTATCTATATATAATAATACGATATTGTCCCTTATTGTAACCGGTGTAACCTGAAGAAAAAAAATAAAATAATTTTTTTTAATTATTATGTGTAAAAGTAAATCGTGGTTTAATAGTCCTCACATATATCTTCCCTATCTACTTATTTTAGTATCTTCGTAGAAGTTGATTGTCTCTGACATTTAGTTGCTCGACGTCGTCACCTCGGAGGATTCATCGATTTTTTCTTCTTCCTCACTGGTTGGAAGCGTGCACTCACCTACTCTTCTGGAATTACAGGAAACACGACGGCTTTATAGTTGCAGCGGCGAATAGTGTGAACCAGTACCCATTCCAACTTCCACTGTCGATTCTTCTCAGATCTCTTCAATTACGGTACATTTTCTGGCTTTTACCTTTGATTCTCTTCTCCCCTGTTATTTTATTTCATGTTTGTGCTATAGTTGGAACTAAGGTACTCTTTGTTAAGTCTACAGCCTTGTTGCCGTTGCATGTCGTATCTGATTTTCGGGACGAAGTTCACCAATTAATTTATGGTTTGGGTGATTTGGTGAGGTTTCCACGGGTGTTCTTTGTCTTTCTTAAATCTGATTTTTCATTTTTTAGCGAATATACATAGTAAATGGTGTTATATAGTTTGCTGTATGGAATAGCATCTGTTATAGATAGGTTTGTCTATGTTTGGACATAGTATGAAATCCTTCCATTACTATTCTATTCGTAAAGGTATAGGCTTGTCTGCATGTGGCCATCGTATGAGATCTTTGATTCTTATTCTATTCAAAATGGTATAGGGTTGTCTGCGTGTGCACATAGTATGAGATCATTCATTATTATTCTAATCGAAATGGTCTAGAATAACTATATGTAAAACTATTTTGAGACGGAACTGAATAGTTACTACTCCACTATTTTCTCTTTCATTCTACTTATTTGCACTATAAAAATTCATATATAAAAGAGTAGAGTACTCTATCTTAACTGTATTTACATCTTACCTTAATTCTTCAGGATTTGCATAGACGACTTAGGCCTTCTGAGTAGATATTTGAGATAGGCTTTGAAACCAACGGGAAGAAAATGGTTGACAAATATTTAAACCCCCGTTGGATTGAGGAGATCAAGGGTGTATTAGAGGATGAAGACTTGGCGATGCTGAATGCATCACAGTTTGGGAAAGTATTGCAGATGGGGGAAATACATTCTCTGAGATGTTTGTTCATAATATTCTTTTACTTGTTTCTATTCTATTTGGATAATGTAAAATTGAAATTCATCTTATTTTCCATTACTGCTATAAATTAGAACATGTGATATCACCTTCTTTAGCTTCTGACTGATACTTGTATTTAATATTTACATATTTTGATACATGTGTTAGGGTTTATATTTCTGTTTAGGGTTTAGTGATGATTGGATAGAGTTTAGTTTCTGGAATATTATGTTTGTCACGGGAAAAACATTCCAATTGAATAGTATGATTTAATGGTTTGGTCGTTGTGTTTAGTTTGTCATACATTTGAGCTGTTTTCTCTGATATATGTATTATACAGTTTACGAATTTAATTTTCTGTGTGAATAGCATTGCAATGCACTTTGTTTGTGCTTGTGTATCACAATATCTACCTTCTCTATTCTATACGAGATGGAATGGTCAACTTTGTTTGTTTTTACACTACTGAGATCCATATGGCTGCTTGACTCTTCCGCTTAGATGTGTTAAAATCCTTTATCTGGTATGTCGTACCATTCTTTGTCACTTGTTCTAACCCGTGAATTACAACCTTCCATGAAGGCATATGCATATCAACATTTGAGAAATATGTTAAGATGATCTTTAGATTTGAACTACATTTTCACACTTTCTATTCTACATGAGTCATGTAGAATGGTAATGCTTCTTACTGATATTTCGAAATTTGAAGTTAGAATCATGTACTATTTGAGTAGGGTTAGATTCATGTACTATTTCAGTGATATGGAATATATTTTTTTGTTAATTTTTTTTTAGAATTTATAGGTTGGGGTTGAAGTTTATATGTCAGTTTAGAGTTTATATTTCATTTTAGGGTTTAATATTTAGGGATTGGAGGTGGATTAAGATATGGTTTATTATATAAAGTGGAGATGAGATTGATATCCTAATATATTTTAGTGAAATAGAATTAGAGTGATTAAAGTTTGTAAATAGAATATAAAGTATACTGGAAGTTGGTAAATGAAATATATTTATGTGCCACAGGGAAGTCAACACGTCGTTCACTTTAGGAGTTGCACCTGGCAACTTGTTACGTGAAGGGACAAAACCGGATAAAACATAACCAAAAAGCCAGACATTGAATTGTGTCAAAATTAGTGCTATTTAGTTAATTTGTCCCCAAAATATGTCTATTTGGCCAATAAGCCCTAATTAAATTGTAATGTTTTTTTGGTGCAAAATAAATTGTAATGTTAATAATTAAAGTTCATTCTTTAAACCGTTTGCTTAAACTAATTTTTTTTTTCCTCTCGCAGTTTGTTTAAACTACAAGAAGAGGAGAATGGAGCACTTGCTCTGCAATCTTTGTTCTATAGAACAACCTCCTCTGAGTGGGGATGTTCATATCCAAGTCTGTCACTTGACTTGCTCAAGTCATTGAGCTAGCACAAGAACATTAGCTTGTTACACCTATTGGCGCGCCCTGTTTGATAGCGGTTTTCCGTATAAAGGTGAAGAAAAAATCAGCTTTTTGAAGTTAGATGACGAGAACAAGGCATTTATGATTTTGGGAAAACTCTCTTTCCAAGGTCTTGCCATGTATAGCTCGTTTGAGGAGCGTTGGACCGAGATAGAGACAGCACCTGGTCCGTTTCTAGAAGCTATTACATCTTTTAACGGCTACTAGATTCTGACCAAGGACTGGGTACTTTTTTTTTGTTATTTTTTCAATATAAATATTGATAATTTTTCGGTTTAATTATATAAACTGTGATATGATCAAATTTCAATTATGCGAGTTTGTTATAGTGTATACAGTATGACAAAATTTAAAATACGTCACACAGCCATTTTATATTTGTAAATAAGTTAAACAATGGTTGTATCCAAAATTCGTACTTGGACTATTATATAATTTTTAAGAAAATTATAAATTATATAAAATATTGCTAAACATATAAAGTGGCCAATAATATTTTTGTTTTTAAGTTTTATCATCGTGTAGTACAAAATTCTAATTTTAATATCAATCTTTTAAAATTATTGGAGACTTTAATTTATGTTATTAATATTAAAAAAATATGGAATATGAAATTTGATTAATTAGTTAACAGATTTGAGTCATATCTAATTTATTTAGAAGCATGTGCTAGAATAAGAAATATGTCATAAAACTAAAAGACAACAATATCATTAATGAATTTTTTTAGTTAGTCATATCATTAAGAATATTTTTGAAAAATTTGAACATTTCATTACGGGTATAATTTGGGAATAATCTTCTTTTAATAGTATTGATTTTTATGCCATTGATCCTGCCGGAATAACTAAGGTGGTTAAACCAACTCTAGAAGTGATTTATTTTCAGCGGTCGAGGCCTTGCGATAAGACAAGAAAACGCTGGGTACACATGTAATTTTTTTCTACAGAGCAACATTCTAAAATTACATATGGTCTTGATTGGTGGTATAAACATTAGCATTATTCTCTACATTATCCAATCAATATTTGTTAGAAAAACATTTAGTAAATGTATTATTCTCAGTATTCTCTCATTAAAAAGTGTTTTTAGACATTCTAATTATAGGATTTAGATTTCTCCAATTACAAAAGGTTTTAGTTTAGTTTGGAACAAAACTTGTTTTGGTGATATTAGTGAGAATTGAGTTTTTAGATCTTTCTTCTTTTGTCTTTTTATCTATACAACTTCATATATGCTTTTCTAATTTAGTGCCAAAAAACTCTTTCCATTACTTAAAAATATGGTTTGACACATTTCAGACTTATTAAAAATAGATATACATGTATATGTACATGGTCTTACTGAATTTATCACTTATTGAATGCTATATATAACCTTTGAGCATGATAATATTTATGAAATCCCTTTTTTGTCGTAATTTTATTTTCTCGTAATATTGTCTATGTTCAGCTTGTCAAGTCGGAAGACAAACTCCTACTAGTAGAGATGTGCACCAATAACCGAAACGAGTATCTCAACCCAACACTCTTAGCTATTGGAGAGAAGATCCCACATTGGAAAGATGTAAGGGACATTAGTAATATATAAGGGACTTGGATGACTCCACTAATTGCCAATTGGTTTTAAGTGGAAGCCCAAGAAACTTATCATGGTATCAGAGCAGGCCCAATACCTGACCTATTAATTAATTTGGCCCGGACAGTGGCCCGATCAACACATTAGCTGATGGCCCATAGAAGGCTCAGTTCTCCGAGATCGCTAGAAGATAAAGCATGATCTCGGAGGGGTATGATGGATTCTGCGAGATCAATGGTTAGACCCACCATTGTCTCGAGGGAGGGTATTGGAGAGAAGATCCCACATTGGAAAGATGTAAGGGACATTAGTAATATATAAGGGACTTGGGTGACTCCACTAATTGCCAATTGGTTTTAAGTGGAAGCCCAAGAAACTTATCATTAGCAGCGATGGGATGGTTCGAGGTTTCAGAGTTAAACAAGGAGAGAAACGATTGGATTCAAGTGGAAGATCTGGGTGGTCGCGTCTTGTTTGTGAACTACCATTGTTCTTTTTCTTGCTTGCCTAATCAGATTCCGGGTTTTAAACCCAACTCTATAATCTTCAAGGGTATTTTTGGATGTCACACGAATCAGCATCAAAGTTATGAGGTGTTTGAATTTGGTGAGAAAGGCCTTAGATCTTTTGGAGATATCCCCGAGTATATTCGGCTTTTCCCATCTCCACCATGGATATTTTCCAATGGATGATTCATCGCAAAACATAATTAATAATTAAAAAATAGATGCTTGCATCATCACATGTCCCCTAAAACGAACTATATTTATAAATTTCATGTATATCAACTAGATTTCTCCTAATGTGGCATTAGATTGCGCTTTGTAATTTGGCATGGACTTGCGATTCACTGCATGCAGTCCAAGTCCAAAATAGAAAAGGAAAACCATATTTCAGTTAACTTAAGAAAAAACATATTTTAGTGGAAAAAATTCTTAAAAAGAACGAGCGTTAACTTATAAAAAGAAAATAGAGAATGAAGCGCCAACGCCAAGGTCCTTCCTTTAAGGTAGGTCGAATATCTATAAACTATCTTTCAGTGAGAATCGGAGTTTTGTCCCAAAAACTCATTTATACCAAATGATATATTAGGGGTCAGTGGGGGTTGAATTTTAAAGATTTGAAGAATTTAAGATTTTTTTTGGTTATTGGTAATATAATATTTATTTTTTAACAAATTTGTGTAATTGATGTGACAATTTTATAATTCCATATAAATTTTTGTTATTGGTTTGTGATTTAGTTTAAAACTTTTGTTATTAAGAACATGACTATTTAATTTCTTTTTCTTTATGCAATATATTAAACTATAGTGTTATTGAAACAATGATGCCAATAACAAAAACAAATATAACTTGATAGTAGTAACCACAACCAGACTATATTTTATACAAGATAAAATGCAAAACTAAAACTAAAATAGTGAGAAACTTGAGCTGTATATGCATCCCTAAAAATGAATGGAAAACAATGAAATTTTTTAGCACATTACCATCAGGATCTTCTTTGCAAACAACTTAAGCATATCTTACTTTGAAAATATATATTACATGAGAATATTTAAAAACATTATTATATAATTATTCTTCAAAAATAATGGTAACAATAATATAAACAAAATGCACGACAATCAGCAAAGAAAAATAGATTATATAAATAAGGTGAACACATTTGTTAGAAATTAGAATCCATGAAAATAGTACACAGATTTGAAATCCACAAATCTACCTTAAATCTGCTTCCCAATAACCCCTTTAGTGTCCGCTTAAAGCAAAATGTATGTACCGTGATACCATTTTATGGACAAAAAAAAAGTTAATGGTGGACAAATCGCGATGCGAAGAATATACAATGCAAACACTAAACCTATCTTTAGATATCTCCTATATATTAATCTTGGAACATTACAACATGTTTTGTAGTCAAGTGTCATCACTAGAATGATTTTTAGAAATCTTTAGAAAAATAAGTTGGTCCATACAAATATATATTATATTTTTTATTAAACTAATTATCACATTTATTAGTAATCTTAAATTATTTTCTTAAATAAAACTACATAAGTTTATTTCCTTAAATAAAAGCTATGAAATTATATAATATGATTAACGTATATATAACAATTAATGATTATAAATCATACATATTTGATTAAAAAAATTGTATACTCTACATTTTTTGTTTAATTTTATATTATTAAAAATTAAAAATCACAATAAGAATATATTAAAAATAGATTTGTATATATATGTTATATTTTGAATTTTTAAAACGTCTATAAATTACGAAAAATGGTAAGATTTTACTAAGATGTTATTTTTTAGAATGAAACCCGATCAGAAAAGAAATATTTCGAATATCGAATATAACCAATCCAAATTTATATACTTAAATATATTAATTATTTTAAAAATTTAATATCTAAGAGAATATACAAAATATATAAGATGTTATTAAGTTTTCCAAAATACTTGGAAATATATACAAATAGTTAAAAATACATGTTTAAAATAGTTAAATGATATTCAAAATACCAATACTTCAAATATATATTGATTTCTTATCCGAATATTGAAGCTAAACCAAATTTTATGTTAAGTTTAAGTATTTTAGATTACATTATATACATTTTATATGTTATAAATAATTTTATTTTTATATTTTGAGAAATTTAAAGTATATATGAATTTTCTTTTATTTTTTAAAAAAGTAAATGAGTTATCTGAGTCCATACCCAAACCGAACCCGCAGATTTCGAACTCACAAAAAAATCGGAACATAATTAACCGAACCAAGCCCAACCAAACCAAATGGTATCTGAATGTTCACCCCAAATCAAATGAAAAAAAGTTTTAGATGACAAAATATTTTCTAATTATAATATTTAAATATAATATATTTTAAAGAACTCATTTCGCGCAGAGCGCAGATTATCATCTAGTTTATTATTATTTGTCAGCAATATAATATATAAGAATCTGCAAACCAAATAGCTAGATCTGTATCCATGTGGATGACGTAGGACGATTGTTGCCGAATATTGCATGAGAGACTGTACGTCCTTATTTTATGTCGTATATGATACATGGATGGTCTTCTGAGAAAATAAAATTTCGTTTCAGTAGCTAGACATCTTCCCGTATGTTGCAAAAACCAGCCATTTTTTTTATTCCAAAACCATTTTCACAATTTAAGCATAATATATTGCAAACGTAACACGATATTATTGTAGATTCCTCGTATTTTACGTTGCCTATAAATCTCCTTTAGTTTAAAGTTTAATAGTGATGAAATCATATATAACGTTATAAGTTATTGAGTTACATGTTTACCAGAAGCATTTGAAATCAATGCTTTTTTAAAAAATAAATTTTAATTTTAACTCTAACATATTAAAATAATTAGTTATAGAGGTCTAAATTTGTTCTTGTTCGGACGTCTAATGATATTGAACCGCCGGCCTTGGATGGGGAACCAATAAAAACGTATATCGATCCGTTCATGTAACTTAGATAAAATTGTTTTTTACGTAGATACTGCCATACTGGCACTTTCCTAATTTTATTTATCGGTGTGAAAAACATAAACAACAGGTTTTTGGATAGCAAAGGAAAAAACATGAATTATAGACAAGGGAAAAACCTAAAAAAAAACCTAAAAAAAAGCTTTGTTTGCGTGAGGTATGTTTTCTTTCTAAAAAAAAATTGAGATCCTTTTACCAAAAAAAAATTGATAGGTCATAAACTATTCATATATTCTTTCAACGATAAATCATAAAATAACTATGATATCTACATAACATCATTAATCTTTTTTTTTTAACTCAAATAAACATAGGTCATAGGCCCTGTTCAAAAATGCGCCCGTCTGACTGTGTACTCGTCCGATTAAATGGTAGTCGGAAAGCTGCCGCTGCGAGGAGGAGATAATCAGTGGCTTTAGATGTTGAAACCAAAAAAAAAAAAAAAAATTCAAGAGCTTAATCAATGTCTATCTCATGAATCTGTTATATTTAGTTGAAACTCACCAGAATCAGTTGTAAAAACAATGAAATTGTGAAGAAAAAAAATTGAAGAACAAAAGATCTGAAATCTAGAAAACGCAGGTAAAGGGTTGAAGATGAGGGTAAAATCGTCATTTTGTTATTCATTACACTTAATTAAAAAAATGAAGTTCAAGTCATCAATGCAACTCAAACATGTGACCTTACGATTGTAAACAAGGAAATGGACCACTGGACTATGTTATCTTCTATCTATCTATTATTATAAAAGATGGTTTGCTCTCTCCTTAGAAACACATCAGATGCCAGCTAGGAAAGTCGAAGTTTGTATGCGTGACATGTGTCCTGGAGAGCTAAACTCACCGTATCATTTATTCTACGCAGAAAAAATTGGGCTTTTGGTGATCTTTATAATTACAGCCGAAAACAATTGGGCTTTTGGAGAGCTAAACTCACCGTATCTATTATTATACTTTTTGTCTTCGTCTTCATCTTCTGTACGCCACATGGTTCATGTTCTTAATAAGCATCTCTGAAAAAAAAATCTGAAGCATTCTCACACACCTTCAATGGTGTCTTTAGAGATTCGGCTGACTGAAATCGAGATGAAGAATCTCTTTGTTTATCTCTACTCGCGTCGTTTAGTTTTCTATTCTACTAATCTGAAACGGTCCCCTCGCTCCGATGACGCCAAGGCGTAACCGTCGTTCCTTAATTTAAAAATATTCATTTACGTTAGCGTTAACACCACCGACCCACGTCTCCCACTATCCCTTATTCAATGGTTTCTTTCCTTCCTCAAAGACTACAAACCTAGACCTATAAATAAGGATTCTCAGTGTACCAGATTCATCAGATTCTCCTTCTGGCTTCATTAGAATCCTTAGAAACTCTCACAATGTTCCAACAATTTTAATCGCCGACTTCAAATCTGGATGCCATTCCAACTCCGTCGGAGTCCGATTGTTTAGATGCTGGGTGTCGACATGTTCCGTAGGTGATTCCGGTGTCATATAACTCCTTTTTTTTGAGAAAAATGTCATATAACTATTTCTTCTGCTTTCACTGCTTTTTAATTCAAACTGAAAAATTAAAGTTCTTTTGTTTTTGACTCTCACATTCGACAATGATTCAAGGTTCTGTTAACACACACTGGCTCAACACCTTCAAACAGGAAGGCTCAATGATAAACCATTCCTTTCATTATAAACATTTGGATGACGTTTAGTTGCAAAAAAAAAAAAAAAAACATTTGGATGACGTTGAGGTGAACCCATATACTTCCTTTGTTTTTTTTTTTGTTTTTTTAATTTCAGGGACAGCCATTGCTTCCCATTTCTTCATTTGAATACTTGATTTACCTCGCCCGTAAATATAACACACAAATTCCAAACCAACCCCTTCTTTGCATATTAACAATCATATATTCATAATAAAAATATAAATATAACACATCCCGTCCGTAGGACGCACGGACTGGCTCTAGTAATGTATAATATTCACAGATTTAGTATTTATACTATTAAAACGCAAGCATGACCGGTTGATATATGTGTAGTCCAATTTGTAAGTGGATCTAAAATATAAAATATAACTGCATCAAATATAACTGGATCAGTTGATATATGCATAATTATGTAGATAATTGAGTAACTGAATCTAAAACTAATTAAAAGAGACGTAGGAAGCAGTGAGTTGATCAATTATATATAAACTAGGTGATTTTTCCCCTGCTGATGCACGGATATAAATATTGTAAAGTAAATACATTATAATAATTTAATAATAATTTATTTTTAATTTTTTAATTTTTCTACTACTTATGTAATCAATATGCATGGTTTATTTTAAGTAACATTGTGTTATTTTAATTAGACATATAATTTTTGATATATAATATCTTGATTGTTTGGTTACTATTTTAATAAATTAGATAACATTTTCTATTTCGATTCAACAATAATATTTTTTGTACAAATTAAATTTGGTTAATTTTGTTATTTTCATGTAGTTTGATTCTTATCTTATATTTATTAATCTATTTTACTAATATTAGGTATAATTTATTATATGTTCTTTTAAGAATTAATTAGTAAAAGTAAACTAAAGTGTTGATGGTTCAAAATTATATTTAACAATGGTAGTCCTTTGAAACCTTATGCATATATATATATATATATATATATATATATATATATATATATATATATATATATATATATATATATAGTTATACAAAATATTTAATTGTGTTAGTTGGTTAATATATTTATAATATTAGTTGAGAATTTCATATTTATTTAGTAATATGTTGAGTCATTCTATAATTTATATGTATAAAATATTACTATAAATAAAAATATATTACTTTTAATTTAATGCTTGACTTTGTATAAGAAGTTAAATTGGGGACATCCTTAAATTGATCTAGTTACTCATTTTGTGAGTATAATATTCATTTTGTGAGTATATTGGGTTATATATATTCCGTAAAATTAAAGTATAATTATTTCTAATCTATTCAACCAAATCACTTTAATTGTATTTATTGTATTAGTTTGGTTTTTGTTCATCTTATGTGAGTACAATTTGATTTTTAGTAATTTAGAAATGTTAATTTTTTTAAAAAAAATTATAAAATAAAGTGATGATAGGTACAAAGTTACATAAAAACATAACCGAGAAATTTTAAAAGAGAAAATTATTTATTTACTTCAATATCAAAATCAATTCTCTAAACTTTACTTTTTATGAAATCACATCATCTAGGTAAAATATATTCGTTTTAAATTTTATTAATATTCTCTTTATCATATATTTTATTTGAAAATATAATAGGGAACTTAAATAAATAAAAAGAAAGATTAAATTAAATTTTATTTATTAAATATTCTCTTTATCATATATTTTATTTGTTTTATTTTAATTATTTTGTAATAATTTGAAAATAGATTGATGTAAATAAAAAACTTAGTAATTTTAAATAAATATTATGTTTTTTAAGATTATCTTTTGAAAAGAGAAAGTTCTATCCTTATTTTAAAAAAAAAGATATTTTCATTTTTTAAATCTATAAATTTAAAAACAAATTGGTTATTTGAAAAAGAATAGATAAAAGTAAAACTAAATAAAAAAGGAAAAATAAAATAAATATATAATAATAAAGTTGATTTATTTGATTCATTAAAGGTATCATCGTAATCAACTATCGTGAAAGTTAACATGAGCGCGACACATGAGAAACTGACTTCTCAAATAATATTATAGAGATAGTTGAGACCCACTTCACCGAATTATCTGACCCACTAAAGAATTTATTATATATATATATATATATATATATATATATATATATATATATATATATATATATATATATATATATATATATATATATATAAAGTAGACTTTTCCCTCTTCTTTAGACACGTGGAATGGGGGTTTGTTGACATGTGTCCCATTTTTCTATCTTTTTACATTTTAATCATTCTTTTTTAGACTATTACAATTTGGTTCAACCATTTTTAATTGTGCACTATCAAATCTTTTTCACACTAACCATCATTTTTTAAAGTTTGATAATCCATTTTATTGATCAAAATAATAATATGAATAAAAATAGTATAAATATAATTTTAATTTTTAATTTATTCACACCTAAAATTAACATATTTTTACAACAATAAAACTAAACTATGGTCTATGTTAAACTATGATATATGTTCGTCTGGTTCAGGGAACCAAACCGGAGACATAAAATCGACATAAAACATTCCAAAAAGGAAACACCTAACACCTAGCACCAAACCAGAGGCTAGAAAAACATAAACTTTCACTTTTATTAGTTTTATTATTTTCTATTATTTCATTTATAAATAATATATTTATTTTAATATTGACCAAATTAAGAAAAATAGTACAATTCATAATCGAAACATAAAATCAAACATAAAATCTCTACCATTATAGAAAAAAACAAAATGTCAAAGACACACTAACTAAGTTAAGGTTTAACGCTGAAACGAGATAAAAAACTAACTTAGCTCACTTTATCATAGAATATTTTGGTCATAACAAGAATATGTCAAAGAAAAAGTAGAAAGATAAACTCTGAGACAAAGCATTTCTCGAATACAAAGAAACGTGATCAAAGACCAACACAAAAAACCAAGAAAGCGTGTTAGAGTAAGAATATTCAACAGAAGACAAAAATCACCACCAACCAAGAAGACAATTACTCAGCACACTGTAAGCACATCCACCAGCGAGAAACCACAAAACTCTAGATAGAAAAGACCGAAATTCCAAGAAACTAACTTCACACACTTATACTAAGAAAAACATGGGAAAAAGACATATAACCTCAAAGAGGGAGAATGAAAGTTAACCACCAAGAAACAAGAGCTCAAACTTGAGACCAAAAACAACATTATAAATCTACAGAGCATACACAGAAGAAAATACTATCTAAACGTGGAGTCGCAAATTTAGCGAAATAGAGGGTCACTAAATACATGAGTAGTGATAAAAAACTGTAACAAGATGATAGAACATACATGAAAAGGTATACAAAACGAAATCAGCAAACCGTAGATCCATCCTCAAACTATGAAAGAGAGCATATAAGTCTTATGATAAAAAAACCAGATCTTGAAAATCAAACTGAGTAGGGATTAGCAACGGTAAGCTAACGAAGAAGAAGGCAATATTAAAGACGACTAAACTCTGATCCAATCCAAATAGATGCACTTCCTAACATCAACAAAAATTTTAGTAAGAAAAAAACAGCCAATATTGACCGGAACAACCTATAACGCTGTGAGAAACAACCACACAACATGAAACTAATAAATCTAATCTATAACAAATATCAGACAATCTGAAGAAGAACAAACACACAGTTAATATTAACTGGAATAGCCTACAACACCATGAAAAACAATTACACAACTGGTAACTTATAAACCTGATTTATATCAAATACCAGATAATCTTACAAAAAAAGCGTGATGTAGAAGAAGAGCATGGAGGTGAGTTTTTTCCGATTATGGTGAGAAGCACATCATACCGGAAAAGTAAATGAAATATATAGATTATGAGGACTCAATATCAAAATATGGGAAGAATGCAAAAAACATCTTAAAAATATAATGTTCAAATAATTGAAAAATATAAAGTACAACTTTTAGTACTGTAGAGTTTTCGAGACTATGTTTGTAACGGTTTGACCACGCCGTTATGCCGCTAGCATTTCGGACGAATCTTAGAGTGTCGTTTGCCTCTTGAAAGGAATTTTTTCTTTATGAAGTAGAATGAGTATGCCGAGGATGCGTGGCGATCGTTTCTCGATTTTTCGAGAGATTAGATCGGTCTGCATGTTCTGCGTAGACAGTCAAGGAACAATAGAACAAAACTGGAAGAAAATGCCTAAGACTTAGCTTGCTAGACTATCCACCTAGGTCCTAAGTTCTCTAAATTTTCTGGCAGTTTACAAGACGTTTTCATTCCTATCCTACGAAAAGATTAAAACCTTGATAAAACTTTCAAAGTCGGACGTACCTTAGTCTAAACTTATCAATCTTAGAATCAACAAATGTCTAAATACTTATCTATTTTCTTCTACCACCTAAGGGGGGGGGGGGCGTTGCGAGACTTGTCCAGTATTAAAATTTAACATCTAACGTTGTTTTTATGTCTATTTAACTTAAAAAATTAAATGTTGTCTTTATGCCTAATATAAATATTGTAATTACACGTTATTTTTATGCTAACATAAATACTGTAAAGTAAGATGAGACTCATAACAAAACTAATATAAATAAGGCTCAGTGATCTAAGCCTAGAAGACGCCCAGAAAATGAACGGCTGGTGAGACAGCTCAAGACCACCATTAGAGATAAAGGCGTCGAAAACAGAAATCATCGCCGTAATCAAAATTTCCGTTGTTGGACCTCCGAAAACAATATCCATGCAATCTCTATTTAGTCTTTTTATGAATCTCTCATTCATTATCGATGACTCAACCTACAAGAACATTCTTCTTACAGTCTTCGTTTTGTCTTCTTCTGAATACCAAAACCTAAGTTTAACCTTAGACATTCACTGTAGCTCCAAATGTATTGATAAATATTGGGTTTTTTAGTTCTAATTGAATTTTCAAAGCCCAAATTTATTATGATAATCTCGGTTTAGATGTGTAAATCAATTATGTTATAGTTTTAGTGTAAACTCATCCGCCCGTAGGGCGGGCCAACCACTAGTATATATATATATATATATATATATATATATATATATATATATATATATATATATATATATATATATATATATATGTATATCTTCTTTTTATCGAATAGTTAATCTGGTTATGGATTATAAATGGTGTATTTCTGGAAGTTGTTCTTTAATTTTATTTTATTTTTTAATTTCCAGTTCACAAATGTTTCAAAGTTTGAATTATTGTAAATATTTTGTAAAGTCTGTACATATTTTTTTGTTATATGTACCGCTAAGGAAAAAAGTACCTCTAAGGAATATTTAAATAGGTTAAAAAATCTATCATATATTGCTAATAGGTTAGATTAAATATAAAATTCTAAATTAATATATATTAGATCTATTGTATATCCTAATTATAAGAGATATTATATTTGTTTTAACTGAGATAGAAATAGGTTCAAAACTTAAATGACAATTTTAAGTACATATAACTCATGACTCTAAATTAATAGAATAGATATGAAGTTGATATTAATAGGTGAAAAAAAATATGCCACACTAAATTCAAATATGGCTTTATTTTAATAAAGTAGATAATTTAATAATTTATTCTTTAGTCTTTTGAATAATGTACTATTTCGTCAAAATCAATAGAATGCTTCAGTCTGAAACTAAATATATATGAGCATATTCTAAATAAAAAATTAATTATTTAACAAAATCATTTAAGATACAGAAAATTTAGTCCAACCAAAATCTACAAAGTAAACTTCAGACTATTAAAACTATTTAAATTGATATTATTATGGAAGTATTATTTACAAAAATATATATTTTACGAGTTTTAACGGGTTTTAAATAGATTATCCGATTAAAAAATATTTATTAAATGTGATCAATCTAATCTATTAAAACACAAACATAATCCATTGATATATGTTTAGTCCAATCAATTATTCTCATATTTTAATTAAAGTTCAAAACTTGTAACTCCCTATTTGATGTAAAGTTAAAAAAAACGTAACTTCCTGGCAACATAATTCTTGGTAACCCAATTTCTTTCCCATATGGTTTTTTGCATGTACATATACCGATATTTATATATAATAACAGTTATACTTTTCTTTTGGGGTTGTTTTCAATTGCAGATTGTTAAAGTATTAAAAAATATTCTATTAAAACATCGTAATAATCAGTTGATATACGTGTGGTTTAAGCTATTTCAATACAATTATTAAAAAAAAAATGTTTACTTTGGATGACACTATATTTAAGTTTTTATGAGTTGTTGATTGAATAACAGGAGATTTCAACTTTGTCGAGGAGATTTCAAGTTTTTTTTTCTAGTGACTTTGCATAAAGTTCGTCTTTAGTATCATATATATGAAGTGAGAAAATATTAGCAATCATTAGTTGAATAATAAGGGATTTTGATAAAAATACAAAATCCCCTAAAGGTCCTACTATCTCTTTGCTTTAGTTTGATTTTCTTATTTAATTCTTTGTCATGGAATATGGGAGCAAAACATACACCGAATGCCACCACTAACGAAAAGTTAATATTTTGTTTTGTTTTAAGTAGCTTAGTATAAAGTTGCTTTTCTTTGTTAGCGTAAGGGTTAAAAGTATAATAATTTTCATATAGAGTAGATCAGTAAGGAAAATACGGATAATACATTAATACTTCACGTGAATTTGATCCCAAAAAGAAACTCAGGTGAACATGTAGAGCAGTCCATTTATGTTAGCAATCTGATAATTTTTCATAAAATATATTGTGGCATGTTGACGATAAATAAATAGATGATAATAATATCATCTAGTCACTCCTTCAAACTTCTCCAGCAAAAATGCATGGACACTTCGTCAAATTCAAATAAAAGAAAATGCATGGACACTTCTACGTACGTATTGTCAAATTACAAAAAATAGCTATCAATCTCAAGAGTGTTTTACCTTTTCTTGTAAGCGAATTTTTTCTTCTTCTAATCGATGTGTGCACTGTACATGACAAATTTATTAAATAGCAATAATCTTCCTACATATATAGGTTTACAATGTACTACCTCGACAAAAAATTCAAGAATGAAGATGAAATGGTTTAGCAGAAAAAAAAAACCTTAGATGAAATGATTGAAGTCTGAAGTTAAGTAGGGTAATAGGTCCTATGGATTTTATTGGACTTTCCTTGTTCCGACAATGCCCGGGAAGATTTATAAATTGTAAAAACAAAAAGTTGAAATTAAGTCATAGCCAGATATACGAGGCCGGTTTGGCTAACGAACTTCAGCGATCTGAGAGATACCCGTCTCTTCAGCAATCTAAGGCTAGATCTTCGTCAGGCGTGACCAGCAAGAATTGTATCTATCATCAACATGGAAGCTCAGATGTTCCAACTTCTATATGTTGGACTTGGAGTTATCTTCCCGACCTGCTGGTAGAGCCTTGGAAGCAATATCAATCCCTTTCAGGGTATCCTTTAGGTTGTAATGATTGGAGACCATCATCTTGTTAACTTTCTTGAACCCGTCACCATAGACCGGTGATTCATCTGTTTCTATTTGATTAATGAAAAAATCCACTAGGTTCTTCTCGAAATCAGTTTTTTCTCCTATCTTTGATATGATAGCAGATGGAGTAATTCGGGAAGAAGAAGATGATGATTCAGCATTGTTAGTGGAGCATCTCTGAGACTCCAACCACATGCGTCCTAGCACTTGGCATATTCCTTCTTCAAGAACCGTGTTAAGATTCCTATAACCTGTGTGATCAAACAAAAAACACTTTGGTACCTCTCCTCATCGTTGATGCAAATAGGGTATTGCATATTTGACCATTTTTAGCTATATTTATATATATACCTTTGAGTCTAAGATAAGCATGCATCATCTCGTGTGCCAATATATATCCAGTTAGCAACCTAGGAAGTCCATATAGGATAAGAATTGCAATGACCTCGTGCTCCCAAATAACCCTTTGAGATTCTTCTCTAGCCATGCCTACTAGCTGCCCTCTTGGGACCTGTGTATATGTATGCAGAAGAATTTTTTTAAAAGACTGTACAATCTAGTTTTGTCTCTAAAGTATCATTTTAATCTTAATTAATTCTTTACCCTTGTGACCATCTTCTCTTTCGACAGGCAAATCCCTCTAGTTACCACCCCATTCTGCTTATTGTAGAAACTTAATTATTTCTAACAGCCTATGATGAGTAAATCAAAGAGACAATGATGATTCAATTTAGTAAATACACTCACAGTCTGTAGAATAAGATATCGAACTAACTTGTTTATTCATGTTTACGTGAAACCGTATATATACAACATAAGTAAGTCGGCTAAACACACTTAGCCCTAACAAACCGAGACAATCTCAACCTTATCACAACGGAGAGATATATCTCTAATATAATACAAGCATTATCTCTAAGATATATATACTTCCGTAATACTCCCCCTCACGTTGGAGCGTGAGGATTACGAACGCCCAACTTGGACAACAAAGTATTAAACTGAGCTCTCCCTAGTGCCTTGGTCAGTATGTCTGCTACCTGATCATGAGTACGGATATGAAACAGAATGATAAGACCAGCTTTAACTGCATCGCGAACAGCATGACAATCATTCTCAATATGCTTGGTGCGTTCGTGGAAAACCGGATTAGAAGCAATGTGAATAGCAGCTTTGCTGTCACAGTAGAAGCGAGTAGGAGGCTGTTCGATACCCAATCCTTTTAACAACTTTCGTAGCCACAGCACTTCTCGAAGCGCACCAGCCATGGCGCGGTACTCGGCTTCAGCAGAAGAATGAGACACAACATCTTGCTTCTTTGTTTGCCAATCAACAGGCGAGTTTCCAAGCATAACAACAAACGCAGTGAGTGATCGTCGAGAGAGAGGACACCCAGACCAGTCGGCATCACAGAAAATGGTTAAGGACAGGTCCGGTGAAGAGCTCAACATGACTCCTTGGCCAAGCGTTCCTTTGAGAAAACGCACCACTCGTGTAGCAGCCTCTAAATGAGCTTCCCGTGGGGACTGCATAAACTGAGCTAGGATGTGAATAGAGTAGCTTAACTCAGGACGTGTGTGAGACAGATAAATCAAGCGACCCAAGAGACGACGATAAGGTGTAGGATCATCAAGAAGTGGACTCTTATCACGCCCAAGCTGATGATTCTGCTCAAGTGGGGTTGGAGCAGGACGCGAGCCAAGATTCCCAGTGTCTTTGACAATATCAAGAGCGTACTTACGCTGTGACAAGAAAATACCTTCAGGTCCCCTACTGACTTCAATCCCCAAAAAGTATTTGAGCTTACCAAGATCCTTCATAGAGAAACATTTACTCAAGTACTCTTTGAATTTCTTGATCATGTGCGGATTGTTACCAGTTATAACCAAGTCATCCACGTAAATCAAGACATGAAGCTCAACACCCTTCTTGTTGTAAGAGAACAAGGAGTAATCATCATATGCCTGGACGAAACCAAACTTCAACAATGCATCTGACAGCTTCTTAAACCAGCACCGCGGAGCCTGCTTAAGGCCATACAACGACTTGCGGAGACGACACACTTTGTTTGGATGAGAGTGACGAAAACCTGGAGGAAGCTTCATGTACACCTCCTCCTCAAGATCACCATGGAGGAATGCGTTGTTAACGTCCATCTGATACACTTCCCATTTGTTGGCTGAGCTCCTCTGTCACCGGAGATTCCTCATCACTCTGGCTAGGCACGACTTCCTCATCAGTCTGCTCAGGTTGCTCTGTTTGAACAGGAACAGAGCACTCTGTATTTTCTGGAACAGCTTCTGTCTCGGTGGAAACAGCAGGAGCAGAAACTGCAGGCGTTACAGACGCATCAGGCGAGACAAGCTCAGAGGAGACTGGAACAGAGAGACTCCCCCTGTCCTCTGGCACCACAACAAACTGCCAATCTTCATCACAGCTGTCAACACCAGGTTCTAGAACAGGCGCAGACAAAGTTTTATCAGCGTAAGGAAACACATCTTCACGGAAAACAACATCACGAGACACAAAAAACTCATTACGATCTGGATCAAAAACCTTGTACCCTTTCTTTCCAAAGGGATATCCAACAAACACGCACAGACGACTACGCTCTCCAAACTTGTCCTTATCTCTCGCCATCCTGTGAACGTAACAGGCGGAGCCAAACACACGCAACTGAGCATAATCCGGTTTGCTTCCATGAAGAACTTCATACGGAGATTTTCCCTTATGGATTGAGCTCGGAGTCCTATTAATAAGATAAGCAGCCGTTAAAACTGCTTCTCCCCAGAAAACAACAGACAATCCAGCTTGAAAGAGTAAAGCTCTAGACACGTTTAGGATGTGTCTATGCTTACGTTCAACTCGCCCGTTCTGCTGCGGCGTTGCGACACAAGAAGTTTGATGGAGAATACCATTCTCACGAAAGTAAGTCGAAAGGCACATAAACTCTGTCCCGTTGTCACTCCGAACGGTCTTGACAGATTTACCAAACTGTTTCTCTGTGTATGCTAGAAAGTTTATAAGAACACCTTTGACCTCCGATTTCTCAAGCAGAAGATAAGTCCAAACTGCTCGAGAAAAGTCATCGACAATTGTTAGGAAATACACTGCACCACATGAAGAAGGAACTCTGTATGGACCCCATACATCAACATGAATAAGAGAAAAACAATCGTCTGATTTATTAATACTGTCTGGAAAAACTGCTCGAGTTTGTTTAGCTCGAAAGCATACATCACAAGAGTGAGAACCAACATGAGAAGAAGAAGAAAACACTGGTAAAGCTGAAAGCACTGAAAAACTAGGATGTCCTAAACGTTGATGCCACAGTGTCTGATCAGTAGAGACGTCAACTGAGTGAACCTTCGCCGTAGCCACATCCGTTAAGTAATAGACCCCATCACGCTCCTCACCTGTTCCAATCAGAGTCCTCGAGAAACGGTCCTGTAAAACACAAACTGCATCAGTAAACATCGCAAAGCAACCTGTTTGCTTGAGGATTTTTGAGACTGAAATCAAGGTGCAGTTAAGCGATGGGACGTAAAGAACATTATGCAACGAGATTTTGTTGCAAATGGGAAACTTTCCCATACTCAACGCAAACGTCTTACTACCGTCTGCAAACCCAACAGAACATGGTGATATCGAGACCACATCGTGTAAAAGAGACAGGTTCCCAGTCATATGATGCGAGGCCCCTGTGTCTAATATGACATTACCAAATTTCGTCTTACCAGAGAGTTTGTCTGCTCCTGACTTCTCTTGAATCATTTGAGACAAAATCTTCCACTGATCTTGTG
Source organism: Hirschfeldia incana (assembly GCA_026261945.1). NCBI lineage: Eukaryota > Viridiplantae > Streptophyta > Magnoliopsida > Brassicales > Brassicaceae > Hirschfeldia > Hirschfeldia incana. The sequence continues at coordinate 2,203,298 of JABCMI010000033.1, forward strand.
TGAACTCAGGAAAGGATGACGCATTAGAGCTGGTAGCGTGAGCAGCACTCGCCTGTCCTCTACCACGACCTCCACGTCCACGACCACGGCCAGCTGAGCTACGATCGGAACGTTCATTCCACCACTCAGGAAAGCCTATCAACTCCCAACAGTCCTTCTTTTCGTGACCTGTACGACCACAGTGAGAACACGGCACACGAGTCCTGCTGCGAAGTATTGAATCAGGCTTCGAAGCACTCTGTTTGTCGCTGAGAGAAGCCACATCGGCCTGTCGAGCCAAGAAGCCAACAGCATCCTGCTGTACCGTCTCACGGCTGCGAGACACACCCATCCTCTGTTCCTCTCTAACCACCTTCGAGTAAACTTCTCCAATGGTGGGCAACGGATCCGAACCAATCAGAGAAGTGCACAAGGAGCCAAAGCGAGAATCGTCAAGTCCCATAATGAACTGATGAACCTTGTCTTCATCACGCTCTTTGGTAATAACACTGGCAGCTCCACATGAGCACACCGGAAGAGGCTGATACACCGCAAGCTCCTCCCACAAAACACACAAGCGTCCATAGTACTCAAGAACAGCTTGTCCATCTTGTCGACACTGTGCTAACTGAGCCTTCAACTGATGAACTCTTACTTTGTTTCCAACAGAAAACCTCTCCTTCAAGTCTGACCACAGCTGACTTGCATTAGAAACAAACGTCACAGACGACTTCACCTTCGGATCTATGGAAGCACGTATCCATCCGATAACCATTGAGTTCACTGCAACCCAACTGTCGTAATCAGAACTATCGACAGACGGCATCTTAATAGTCCCGTTGACAAACCCTAACTTTCTCTTAGCTTGAAGAGCATTAAGGATCTCACTCGCCCAGAGATTGTAGTTGTCTCCAGTTAACTTAACCGGAGTAATCAACGCTCCTGGATTATCAGAACCAAAGAGAGTATAAGGTGAGGTAACAGTCATCTCCCCCATCTTCACCAACGCTCCCTTGGTTTCGTCTTCATTCTTTGTACCATCTCCAGACATCACAACTTGTTTCTCCGTTCAAACTATGAACACAACGACAAAACACAGACCTTTATGTATAAGATTAAGATGATCTAAGCTCTGATACCATGTAGAATAAGATATCGAACTAACTTGTTTATTCATGTTTACGTGAAACCGTATATATACAACATAAGTAAGTCGGCTAAACACACTTAGCCCTAACAAACCGAGACAATCTCAACCTTATCACAACGGAGAGATATATCTCTAATATAATACAAGCATTATCTCTAAGATATATATACTTCCGTAATACAGTCTTCTCTTCCTCAGCTTTATTCAGCGCTTGTTTCCTCACCAAAATAAGAGGAAATACTTTCTCAATCTTCATGTTCAAGCCTTTGAAGAACTCACGGATCTCAAAGTGCAACGATTGGCATTCATTGCTATCCATAACAGCACTTTCCTTGCATTCTAGGCAGAGTCTCCGATTGTCAGCAAGCACTAGATAATCTGTTCCACAAGCCTGCAAAGAAAGAAGCCCTTATAAGAAGTCGAACTTTTGGTCTTTTATTATTGAAGTTGTTCCACCGATTTTAAGTACTTGTAATCTTTCGCAGCTGCAGCACTTGGCTGTTCCATCATCATCATGAGAAGGACAGTATTTATCCTCCCAGAATGGATGCTTATGGTACTTTATACCTTTCTTACTTGAAGGAATCTGAAAGAATATTAATACAAACTATATTTTTACATCATAGGTCTTTAAGTTTATACTTCCATTTCACACAGTCCCAAATGTGAATTTATCTTACTTTCTTTCTGCACACGTTACAGTTTGGTCGACGATGCTCCTCGTAGCAAAGTCTGTGAAACTTTCTCTTTGAGTTTGAAATCTAAGGAGTTATACATTAACGAAAAAAATGAACAACTCATCGAGAGATAACATTACGTAAACATTAATTTCAAATTGGTTTAACCTCGTCCATAGCAATTGGTTTGTGGCAATGACGGCAACAGAAACACTGACAATGCCAAATAGCACCAAGCGCATTGATAAATATTTTGTCTTCAATCTCAGAGTTGCAGCCATTGCAGATGCTACAAACAAAGTAAAGGATACCTGATTACAAAAACCCTTAAATCCAAAAACAAATCTGTAAGCGCACAAGGTCATTGTTTACCTAAGATGATGATCCTCATTTTCGTCTTCTGGATGATATAATTGTTCCTTCTCCTTAAAACTCTCCCTGTTGATCTTATTAGGCTGCGCTTCCACTTTCTTTAGTTTGCATTTCTCATCTAACTCTCTGTTAATTAGCTCTAAACTGGTCAGACTATCTTCCTGTGCCCTATCAGTCTCAGTCTCTTTTTCATCTTCTTCTCCTCTCTGACGTATGATGTGGCCTTCTTCTTCATTCCGTAAAGTTTTCATATGTGACTGAGAGAGGCGGAATGATAACAATGGAAGGGGACAATGATTCGATAAAAACGGTGGAGGACTCCTAGTTCTTGAACTTGGGGGGAAAAGGGGAGAATATAATTTTGGCTAAAATAAATCTCTGTATTACTAAAACCAGAACGTAAAATACAAAACCTAAAACCAAGATTCTTTATGTGCATGCACTGCATAGAAAAGCAAAACCATATTTTTGTGGAAAGAAAAGTCAATAAAACTTAAACGCACCATATCTTAGAACAAGAAATCAAGAATAGAAGGACATGTTTTTTAAAGTTGATGCGTCAACGCGCAGGGCCCTTTCTTTAAGGTTGATCAAATATATCGAAATCCATATAGATTTTGATATCTTCCAGTGGGATCGGAGTTTTGTCTTATTGTTCCAAAAACTTAGTTGATACCAAATGATCATATATTAGTGTCATAACCAAAGTAGTAGTAGCTTAGTATTAAATATTAACTAAAGGTACAGTGTAAATACGCTTGTCCTGAAATCGGAGTTTGACGAGAACAAAATTGTTGTTACTTTATGGGTTTTACGTTTTGAGTTCATGCAGTTTATATGGTAATTTAGTTATATACAATTTGACGAAGAAAGTAGAATTTGGATATGCTTAGAACAAATACTCTAACAAGTACTTCTATTAACAAACTCAACAAGTTATGTTCAATCAGGTTTATGAGATCACACACACATGTGTATCTCGACTATGACCAATTTCTAACTACCCTTGAGACGCAAGCCAATACACACGTTGCCTGATCTCTACGTTACAGACTTGTAACAAACTTAAAACCATTTCTTCTTTTATTCTTTCAAAAAAAAATAAAACCATTTCTTCTACAGTTTGAACCTCCTCTTGATGTCTCACCCTTTAAATATTTTTCACCCATTCTGATTCTCAAATACTCCCTCCGTTTTCTTTTATAAGTCTTTTTAGAACTTTACACACAACTTAAGAAAAACATAATTTTTTTATATTTTCTAGACAAAAACATCATTAATTATTTACCTAACCACAAATCAACCAATGAAAAAATAGAAGACATATTTTCATTGGTCATACTACATTAAATATTACTAAATTTTACATAGAAAACCAAAAACGTCATATAATTTGGAACAAAAAATTTCCTCCAAAACGACTTATAAAATGAAACGGAGGGAGTATAATTTTTCCTTAATTTACACCACCGTATCTTGTCTTCATATGGAAATCGCAACTACTTCCATGATCGCTTATAATCTTGAGTTACAACTATTTCTGATATTAGTTGAAAAAAAATTAAATTCGGATCAAGCAATAACACACCAATCCACTATATAATATAAAGTAAAATTATATAGCAGAGCATTTATATATTTTAAAATTATTGTCTTTAGATAGATGACAAAGCAAAATTTATAATCAACGGGTTAAAATGCAAAGCTCAGATACACACGAGAAAGCACTAAACCCTTCAGCTCTTTAAATTGCATTCCTCGATATGGAAACTTCATAATTGTTGGCATGACAGTTGTCATAGATAATTAATAATTTATCTGCCGATTATTTTGACTACTGTGGGCAGTAAGAATTTCATATTTTAATCCATAGTCTTCTCCTATTAATATTCAAAATTATTTTTGTAAATATCGATATAATAATATTAAAACTAAAACTATACAAATATAGAAACAAAACTAACTTTTGTGTACAACTATACAAGGTCAGGTCAGCTTATTACAGTTTACAGATGATAAACGGTGTGATTGTCCATAGGTCTGTGCGCTCGGATATCGGTACAGGTTCGGTCGGATATTTGGATGTTTAGATATTTCGGTATAGAGATCTATAACTCTTCCCGTTCAAGGATTTTTACATATCAAGTCAGGTTCAAGTATTTTTTAGTTCGAATTCAATTATTTCGGATCAGATTTGGATATTTTAAATTTTGAAAACAAAATCAATTTTTTCTTTACTCAAGTTTCTTATATTTAAAAATTTACAATTAACTTAACTGATTTTTAAAAAGTTTAATAGGTTAAACGATTAATAGGTTTGGAAATAAAATTTTGAAATTAGAAAACGCTAATTTAGTTGTTGTTTTGAAAATTTGAGTATAACTTTTCTTAATACATAAAACAAAAAACTTAACATGCATTCTAGGTGAATAACAAATCACTTTGTCTACTAATATATGTATATTAAATGGTTTTGAGCCATGTACAACATTAATATAAACATTTTGAATAAACTAAAAGAAGTAAACTAGAAATATATGGTTAAGTATACATATGTTCGGATATTCATTTGGTTTTGGATATTATCCGTTCGGGCTTGGATATTTAATCTATACTAATTCAATACATGTCCGGATTCGGATATTCAATCTCTTCTAAGAAAACACATGTTTGAGTATTTTGTTACTTCGGTTCAGATTTCGGTTTAGGTTTTTTAGATCAGGTTTTTGGATTGGATTCGAGTTCGGATATCGAATAAAATGTTCAGCCCCAATTCAGTCATGAATCTAACTAATAAAAAGGATGTTTTGATTGGTAATATCTCAAAGGATATTTACCAGGTAAACTGAAAACTGAAATAAAATAATAAAATTTGTGAGATATTTTGTATGATATCCAAAAAAAGGAGAAATGATTGTAAACTTTTATGATTGATTTTTTTTCATTATTTTAAATTTATGTAATAACAAATTATTACAAGAATGTTAACAATATATTTGCATAGATACTCTAGACTAATAAAAATATTTGCTTAACCCCTAGTGATATCCAACCGATGGATAAACTCATTTATATTTTCATGTCTATAATTAGATCTTTTATATCTATCTTATTAAAACAGAAACATTGCAACATTCTCTAGGTGGATTTTAAAGATGGACCTAACCTATCTTAAATAAAAATAAAGTATACTATCCATTATTAATCTATACCATGACATTATTTATTATACATCTTTTTACACCAGCATATAATGATCCTATATTTATGCAAAGATTTAAAAAATATACGTAGTGTTGTAATATAGATTGTTCGAGAAAATATAGGCACGTTAACTAAATAAATATTGCAACTCCACTAAATAAATATTACACTATTATAAAAGCAACCCATATAAGCATATGGTATTTTTCTATAGTCGAATAACGCTAAAATGTGGATTACTCATACGACCTATATATATATATATATATAATTGTCATTCACTATGTCAACCGTATGACCTAACTATATAATTCTCATTCACTAAGTCGACATCTATATTATTAAAACAGAAACGTTACAACTTTTTCTAAGTAGATTTTAGAATTGGACCTCCTATTATTTTGCCTATATTAACCCAACCTTTGATAAAATATTTCTTTAAATAATATTTCTAATAACCATAATCATTATCTTTCGTATCTCATATATGCAACACTTTAATACAATTTTTCATAATCATTATATCATTCAACCGATTTATTAATCTTTAATTTTTGACATCACCGATATACCAATCTATAAAAATTGACTATACTTCCATTACCAAGCAAACTATATTATATATTCTTCATTTATGTCAACTGGTTGCAGACAATTTGTTAACCTACATCAAGACTTCTATCGAATTAATAATTCGATACTATCAATATTGTTAACCAATGATTTTTCAATACTATAGAATTGACAAACTCTACACTGCCATAAATTCATTGTACCACAAACTCTACACTTTCGTACCTAGCTCTGGGCATTCTGGTTTTTGGTTCGGGTAGGTTCGGTTTATTCGATTTTCAGGTTATTCGGGTTGGGATGTTTAGGAACCGTTTAGGAACCGGACAGTTTTTGGATCAGTTCGGTTTGGATAATATCGGGTTCGGGTTGGGTTTCTATTTTTTATAAAATCCGAAGTGGAACAGTATTACAAATAATTCGGATTTGGTTCGGATTTAAAGCTCAAAAAACCAAAAAAAGAACGAAAACCCGAGAAAACCCGAAAAGTCAGAAAAATATTCGGGTTATTTGGATAGTTCGATTTTTAGATATCATTTATTTATAAATTATTTTTTATATATTTAAATTAAAAATAATTATTTTTTCAATATATTCAAAATATTCGGGTACCCATTCGGTTTTCGGTTCGGTCCCGATTCGGTTTCGGTTTTTTGGGCTTAAAAATATAGAAACCGTTTGGGTTTTCATAATTGCCGGTCCGGTTTTCGCTATGGTTTTTTTGGTTCGGTTTTCGGGTTTCAGATAATATGCCAAGAGCTATTCGTACCTGTATAAACCATAATATTAGTGTAGGTTAAGAAAACAAATACATAAGAGTTGCAAATGCAGAAGACTTACAATTAGGTTGTATTTTTTATTTAATGAATTTTTTAAAATACAGAAAACTTACAATAAATATTACTAAATTATTGTTGAAATATTACAACAATTAAGAGCAATTATGTAATAATTTTTTTTTAATTAAATTCATAATGTACAAAGAAAAAAAACTCAAAACACGAGTTTTATAGCAAAATCTATTACAATAAAAAAATATAATATGCGCTTGCAAAAGAATTAAAACCCGCCCGACCGGGCGGGTCACGATCTAGTATTAATTGAAAAACATTACAACATTTTTATAGTCACGTGTCATCATGAGAATGAAATTCAGAATTCTTAGAAAAATAGGTTGGTCCATCTTAACTTATACTATATGTTTTATTAAACTAACTATGAAATTGATGAATAGTGTAGAGAATAATATTCTCACATTTTCCGTGAATAAAAGTTACGGAATTACTTAACATGACTAACATATATATGATAATTAATTATTATCAATAATAAATATTTGATAACAGTTTTTATATCTTAACTCTTTTTTTAATTTTATATTATTAAAAACACTAAACAATCACATTAACTATAAAAGTAAAAGATAGTTTTTTTTCTTATATGTTATATTTCCAATTTTTAAAATGACTATAAATTACTAAAATGCTAAACGTCTCACACTTAAATTTTTGTGGTCAACGGTTTAAACAACAGGATAAAAAAATAATCAAAAATCGTATGAATTTAAAGTGTCATTTAATAGAATTTCATATTATACATTAATATAGTTTAAAATTAAAGTATACAACATATGAAGTCATAAATATGTTAACCTCTAAACTTGTATTGAAACCTTAATATTTTGATTTTGAAATTTGTATTGAAAAAATCACACATTATAATTTGTTTTTGTTTATGATATGAGTATGGGTTCTCAATAATAAATATTTATATTAAAATATACTATATATCTATGTCCATGTCATTGAAATTTAGTTATATACAATATTAAATAAATGAAGTTATTGTTTTGATTTATGTGCTTACTCTAATTTAATTATATACATAATATGTAAATGTATACAAATTTATAATATATAAAAATGTTTTTTATACTTAATGTTTATTCCGTGCAATTGCATGGATCTTAACCTAGTAATATTTTTTTTAAAAAATAATTAGATGATAAGTTATTAGAAGAATATTGACAATATACTATCTAGCTTAAGAAATAATACGTGATAATTGATTTTTACGTAAACTTGAGCATTTTATTATTATTTTTTTGGTATGAACAACATATTTTTTTTTTTGTTCACTTAAAATGTATGAACAACATCAAACAGTAGGTTTTTAGCAACAAGGAAAAAAAACATGAATAGAGATAAGGGCAACCTATAGGAGCTTTGTTGCGTGAGGTATATTTTGTGTTTCTTAATTGAAAATCACCATGTGTTTTAACTGTTAAGTTGGCAAAAAGTTTCTCCTTGCAGTTTCTTCACACGTCTATCAAACTATTGGCAGAATTAGAATCTCCACTATTTCGTACTTTTGTTTTTCTCTTTTTGGCTTATCTTTTCTGTCTATACTTACACCAAAACTTATCTTTTCTTTTTGAACTGTCCTTTATTTGTATCTTTAATCGTCTGTTGACGATCTTTTCCAATAAACTCCTTTTGATTTTTTTTTGGTCGAAATCCTTTCTAATTTTTGTTTCATTCAAGTAATTGTTTCCATAATAAGGGATTATCAAACGTTATTAACCAAAAAAACTTAATAAATTTACGTTGACCGAAGTTATTTATAAGCCGGTTGCTAATAATACGAGCGTTTCTCTGACTCCGGCAAAAAGTAATAATTATATGATGGTTTAATCTTGCATGGTGAACGACACTAACCTGTATATATATTATTACGGGATTTGGAGAAAATACGATGGTTTAATCTTGCCCGGTGAACGACACTAAAATAACTGAATATTCTACCTAGGACTTCGCATAATTCCTCGTATCCGAACTATTTATCAGATTCTGCCTAAATATCCGAATGCAACTATTTTTAAAATATCCGAAGAAGCAAAACCGAACTTGATCCATACTGAGAACCGAATATAAGCATCCGAACATATCCAAGCATATTAATATATATATATATATATATATATATATATATATATATATATATATATATATATATATATATATATATTTAAATTATATTTTCAACAGTATCAATACCTAAAATTAAAATTATAAAGCAAACTTATTAGTTATCCTAGGTATTTATAGATAAAAGTAAATGTTTTGGATAAAAATACTGAAACACATTATATTTACGATTACTTTCAGACAAAAAAAAACAATTCGAACTAATATAAATTGAGTATTTTCAAAATTATAAGTTATATTAGATATGTTTTATAGGAGATAGATCATTAAGGGTTATTATTGTAATTAGTGAATACCTAAACCCTTATGTTTTCTGTATAAATATTGTATCAATACGTATCAATAAAGTATTAAGCCTCACTTTATACATGGTATCAGAGCTTTATACGATACCTTGAATTCTTTTTCCGCCGCCCCAAATTCTCTTCTCTTCTTCGTCTTCTTCTCCCCCTTCTTCCTCCATTTTTCTCCTCTTCTCTCACCCTTTACCATGGCTAATGATTCCTCTACCCTATCTCACGAGACAATCACCGTCTCCAATACCCGTACGTTGCTCAATGTAAACATGACCAACGTCACGAAGCTCACCTCCTCCAACTATCTTATGTGGAATCGTCAGGTGTACTCCCTCCTTGCTAGATACGATCTAGCTGGTCATTTGGATGGATCTACGGAGATCCCATCACCAACACTCACGGTTGATAATCAAACAACAGTCAACAATGAGTACTCAATTTGGAAGCGCCAAGATAATCTCGTCTATAGTGCTCTGCTCGGATCCATCACCACTCCGGTCCAAGCAATTCTGGCTACCACCACCACTGCTGCTGACATCTGGAGTACCCTTGCTGCCACCTATGCGAAGCCGAGTCGAGCCCATATACTGCAGTTGCGTCAACAGCTCAAACTATGGACTAAGGGGACCAAATCCATCGATGAGTACGTGCAGGGATTCACGACTCGCTTTGATCACTTGGCTTTACTTGAGAAGCCGCTTGACCATGAAGATAAGATTGAGTTCATTGTCGAGGGACTCCCAGAAGACTACAAGACAGTAGTTGATCAGATAGCTGGCCGCGACACAACTCCATCCATCACGGAGATTCATGAGAAGCTCATTCACCACGAGCTCAAGCTTGCTGCAAAGACTGAGACAGTCTTATCTGCTCCGGTTACGGCGAATGCTGCAGCTTCTCGGGGCAATAATCAGAACAATTGTGGTTACGGCCGGTCTAACAGGGGTTCTCATAATGGCAATTGGAACAACCGCAGGAATAACTACAATAATCAAGGCTACACACCACGTTCGTATCAAGGAAGGTGTCAAATATGTGGTGTTCATGGTCACAGTGCTCGTACCTGCTCTCAACTTCAACTTCATGGAACTGTAGAAAGCTCGAACCAGTCCTATGCGTCTTCGTATGCACCGTGGCAGCCTCGTGCTAACATGGCATCTGCAGTGGCGTACAACCCCAACACCTGGCTGCTAGACAGTGGAGCCACACATCATCTCACGACAGACCTCAACAATCTCGCTCTCCATCAACCTTATACTGGTGGCGAAGAGGTCGCAATTGCTGATGGTACTGGTTTGCCTATAACACATACTGGTTCTGCTCTTCTTCCTACTCCTCATCGCTCTCTTAAGTTGCGAGATGTGTTATATGTTCCAAATGTTAAGCGCAATCTTATCTCGGTTTACAAAATGTGCAATACTAATGGAGTTTCAATTGAATTCTTCCCGGCACACTTTCAGGTGAAGGATCTCAGCACGGGGGACCAGTTGCTCCAAAGCAGAACTAAGGATGAGTTGTATGAGTGGCCGGTTCAGTTGTCTTCACCAATGTCGTTATTTGCTTCACCAAATCAGAAACCAGATCTTCTCTCCTGGCACGCGCGTCTTGGTCACCCGACGCTACTAGTTCTGAAGTCTCTTGTTTCGAAATTTTCTTTACCAGTCTCGTTGTCTTCTACAAACGATTTGTTTTGTTCAGATTGCTCTATCAATAAAAGCCATAAGCTGCCGTTTTATTCAAACACTATTGCTTCTTCTCATACTCTTGAGTACTTATATACGCATGTGTGGTCATCACCTGTGGTGTCGATAGATGGCTACAAATATTATCTGGTCATTGTGGACTTATACACACGCTATACATGGCTGTATCCACTGAAGCTTAAATCTCAAGTTCTTGATACTTTCGTCAAATTTAAAGCTTTGGTGGAGAACAAATTCAAGACCAAGATTGGTACTCTTTACTCGGACAACAGAGGTGAGTTTATTGCTTTACGTCAACTACTTACGACTCACGGCATCACACACTTGACGACACCTCCACACACCCCTGAACTGAATGGAATTTCTGAACGGAAGCACCGTCATGTTGTTGAGACTGGTCTCACGTTGCTTGGCCAAGCGTCCATGCCTATCTCTTACTCGAGCTATGCTTTTGCTGCTGCGGTTTATCTCATCAACAGGATGCTCACACCGGTTCTTGGCAATGAGTCTCCTTATTCGAAGTTATTCAGCCATGAGCCAAACTATCAGAAACTACGCGTCTTTGGCTCTGAATGCTTTCCTTGGCTCCGACCATACACAAAGCATAAGCTTGAACCGCGTTCGGCCTCTTGTGTGTTTATTGGTTACTCATTGACGCAAAGTGCGTATCTCCGCCTTCATCGAGAGTCTGGTCGTATCTACACATCTCGTCATGTGGTCTTCAATGAAAAGAATTTTCCATTTACATCTTCTCGAGCTCAGACAACTACGCCTGCTTCGTCGGCAGAGTCGCAGACACGTTTTGGTGCAACGACATTGGTACCACTCCGGCCATTCATCTCAACATCTCCCCCGTGCTCTGCTCCTCACCAACAAACTGCTCAACCGACTTCGTCTACACCAGCAGCAGCACCTCCAGCTCCGCCACCGCAGCCAGTGTCTCAGCCACAAACAGAACCTCATGCCTCCTCATCTACAAACCCACCGCCTATTGATAACAATGAGCCAATCCCCTCCCCAACCATAACTTCCTCTCCTTATCCATCACCAGCTCTGTACCATCCCCTCCACCATCTCCTTCACCTTCCCCACAACTTCCTCCTATGATACCTGAACCACAAAACCCAAACAACCATCCTATGCGAACCCGTTCGAAAAATAACATCTCCAAGCCCAAAAATAAATTCTCACTTCTCGCCTCTGTCCCAAAACCAAAACCAAAAATACCTAAAACTGTGGCTGAGGCACTTAAAGATCCAAGGTGGAGACAAGCGATGATTGATGAAATTAACGCTCAACTCCGCAATGGCACTTCTGAGCTGGTTCCACCTGAAAAATATCAGAATGTTGTTGGCTGTAAGTGGGTTTTCACAATTAAATATAAAGCTAATGGTGAGATTGACAGGTATAAGACACGACTTGTGGCGAAGGGCTTCCATCAACAACATGGCCACGACTTTACAGAAACCTTTAGCCCGGTTATTAAATCTACGACAGTGAGATCTGTGTTACATGTTGCGGTCACCAAAGGTTGGAGTATCCGCCAAATTGATGTCAATAATGCTTTTCTTCAAGGCACATTAGAAGAGGAAGTCTATGTCACTCAACCTCCGGGCTTTGTGGATCAGGACAGACCACATTATGTGTGTCGTCTAAAGAAAGCACTCTACGGGCTCAAACAAGCACCTCGCGCATGGTATCAAGAACTTCGGTCTTACCTTCTGACACAAGGGTTCTTGAATTCCACGGCTGATACCTCGCTTTTCACCTTTCATCATGGGTCTGATACTATTTATCTTCTTGTTTATGTTGATGATATGGTTATCACGGGCAACAACACCAAACTCATTGATCGGTTCATAGCTACGCTCTCCTCACGGTTTTCTCTCAAAGATCTTGGGGAGTTGAGTTATTTTCTGGGTATTGAGGCAACTAGGACCTCCAAGGGCCTTCATTTGATGCAAAAGAAGTATGTGATCGACCTACTGAACCGCACAAACATGTTAGACGCACGGCCTGTCTCCAAGCCAATGGCTCCGACTCCCAAACTCTCTCTTACCTCTGGCACTCCAATGGAAAATCCCAGTGAATATCGTGCAGTAATTGGTAGTTTGCAGTACCTCGCGCTCACCAGACCTGATATCGCCTTCCCGGTAAATCGTCTTTCCCAATATATGCAACACCCGACGGATCTGCATTGGCAAGCTGTCAAGCGCATTCTACGGTATCTTGCGGGTACCTCTGCCTATGGGATTCTTCTTCGTGCTGACACGCCACTCAAGCTACATGCCTATACTGATGCTGATTGGGCGGGCGATGCTGATGATTACTGCTCCACTAACGCCTACATAGTCTATCTTGGTGGAAATCCAATATCATGGAGCTCCAAGAAGCAGAATGGCGTCGCCAGGTCTTCCACAGAAGCATAATATCGAGCTGTTGCAAATGCTGCATCTGAGGTGTTGTGGGTTTGTTCTCTGTTCACAGACCTGCGCATCACTTTACCAGAAATGCCGGTGCTATACTGTGATAATATAGGTGCTACTTATCTTGCTGCTAATCCGGTTTTCCATTCCCGGATGAAGCATATTGCACTTGATTTTCACTTCATCCGCCATCATGTTCAGACGGGGGCACTTCGTGTTTCTCACCTCTCCACCAAAGACCAGCTAGCAGATGCTCTTACCAAACCACTTCCTAGACCACGGTTTCTGGAGCTTATGAACAAGATTGGAGTCACTCAAGTACCTCCATCTTGAGGGGGTGTATAGGAGATAGATAATTAAGGGTTATTATTGTAATTTGTGAATACCTAAACCCTTATGTTTTCTGTATAAATATTGTATCAATAAAGTATTAAGCCTCACTTTATACATGTTTTATTTAGTTTGGATATAAAATATCGGATCGAGTAGTTTGGTTATTTTGGATAAAAGCCGAATCTGACTCGAATCTGGGAGGATCCGACTTGAATCGGATCCAGATTTTTGTAATACCACCATTTTTAAAAGTCCGAAAAACCAATATCTGAATGAATAATATCCATATGCACCCAAATGCCTAGACCATATCTACTCGTGTATGTATGTCTAATCAATATTGTGCGTTACTTGCGTACGTAACCGACTATTGGCGTAAGCATGCATTAAAACATTAACTAGTGCTAGTCGAAGTTGTTTTGGTTCAGTGATTACTTAAAAAGTTTTGTAGTTTTTTTTATATTAAAAGATAGTAGTATAGAGTTAGTTCTCAACGATACTTGAACATGTACTTATCTCGAGTGTCTATTTAACTTTGATTGGTCTTCATGGATTGATCACAAGTCGAAATATGGTTAGGGGTCTTTTCTGCCTTGAACTTATACTCAATGCAGTTAATATGAATTTTGTAACATTTTATGGGAAAATTACTTTTAAGTAAACTTTGTCCAACATCCCTTCCTATCTGATAGAAAAGGATCCTATAATCCTGAACCTATCTTACCTGAGATCTCGCAAGTTAGAGTTTTTCTATGAAGATAAAATCTAACTGTATTAATGTCTATAATTGACTTCTTTTGTAATACTAATTGATAAAGATTCGTTGGTAAGTGCTTCAAGATCTCGTGCATTGGAACCCATGATTATGGACTCTAATTCATTAGTATGGAACATTTTCGTTTCCAAGTGAAAACCCTAGTATAGAAAAGAGCGAAAAATGTTTTCGTTGTTGTGGAATAAGAAGCCTTCTTACATGTATTTAATTTAACCGGGGCTATAAGAGCGGAATTAACTTTTTGGAGAATATGAGTCGAAGCAATAACAAGAGTATTTCTAGTGTAACATCTTTCACAATCCCCGAAGAGAGAGTTAACCAAGAGACTGAGGGATACATCTAATTAATATCGATATCAAACAAAATGTATGTACAATTATTTTTTTTTGAAGCCCCGCTGTAATAGTGGGAAATATTTCTGCATATACGCACAAATCGGTTCAGAATATTAGAATATAATGAATCCATCCAGGTCGTTTACTTATGGGATGCCATAATATATTACAATATTTATCTTTAGACAATGATCCAATAATAGAAGAAATTGGAATGTTGCTATCCAAATTTATTCTGACATTATCTATAAGAAATGAGTTTTCTAGCATTTGACTATACACCGCTAAAGGATTAAATCGCAAACATGAGAGATAACCCAGAAAATTCAAAATGATCTTTAGATAATTGATTTATATTGACCTTTTACGATTGAAACCTTACATAAAATAACATTCCCATAACTTAACAAGATAATATTTTCATTTATTCATCAGAAGTGACGTATCCTTCCTTGCCCAAATATATTTTCTATGATATCTAACATAATGTAGGAAAGGATCTTTGAGTAACCCTAAGATCGTTGGAGAAATATTAACAATGACTTAAACAATGTTGTATTTTTCTTAGAATAAAATTTACTAAAAAATACTTCATTAGATGTCGATTGTAAGTGAGAAGAATGCTTCTGTGGAAAGAAAAAGATGGATTTTTATTCATGTACATGAGAATTATATAAGAAAGACAGAAAATCTTGGATTCAAAATTCTTCCAATTACAACACTCGTGTACATGAAATACATGCATGATCATCATTAGGACCATCATAGTTGCCGGCCAATGATGAATTGATCGGGTTAACAATAATTAAAAGCCTCTTTTTCTCTGGAAGTTGTCAGAATGACTCGTAATAATATATCGGCTAGAAACCTCCATTTCGCCTACCCGCTGCCCCTTGCTTAGAATGGCCTCTAAGGGATTGTAGTGTGACAACTGTATAATGTCCACTAGAACATCTGTGTATTTTATCATCAACCTGTTGAATTAATTTCAAGATATAGGGATTTTTATTATCACCGTCTGTTCAAAAGGATCTCCCGTTCTTCCATCAAAAATTTGGCTTTTTCCTGGATACTCGGGTTCAAATAGCCATGGATTGGCTGTTTGCTTACTGGCTTCATATAATTCAGAAAATACTAGTTTTTAAGAAGCATCTTGTTCACATCTCTCATAAAAAGAGACTATTCGTTATGTCTATCTACCAAACTTCCCGCTAACCCAAGCGAGTATTCAAACAATGTCTTACGTTCATACATGAGGGTACTTCTGATGGGTTGAGCCATAATTGCAATTAAGGCATATCCTGTCTAGGCAAAAAAATTGGAACTAATTTATCACCAACTTTGATTTCACGTTTCTATGAAATAACACAAATTATTTCTGGGTTAAAAAATATATATATTTTTGGGTTATAACTTGAATCCCTTCTTTTTTTGAACCCATCTCACATCAATAACTCGAACTCTAGCTACCACTTATGGGACTTTTTAAATAAATTTCTTTTGAAGTTGATACCTGAATGCCAAGTAAGGCTTGTAATAGTCTATCTTTTGGAGCTGAATTCTTTCATTCAGAATAAATAAAATCTCCCAAGGATTGAAACCTATGAACAATTACTTAACAACCGACTGTTCTCCCATTGAGCTACTAAGTAACCATCGGATAACAATTGAAAGGTGGAGCAAAACATACCAGTGATCCCTTGCAACCTCGAAAAGATGTTGTCTATGTTATTTTTTGATATTATGGAACATCTTCATATTCATCTTCTGATATAAGTGGTGGTCGTTATGTGCAGTATAGATGAATGTATCCTTACGAGCATAATATGTTCCATTTAAAAAGAGTATCAAAATTTTAGTCGATGTGGAAGGATATATAATTTCACAGAGCATCAATAAAGAAAAAATTTGTTGAATACCACATACTTTCCATTAGAAGTTACAAAAAGCCAAAGCCATGCTCAACATGATGACAAAGGTATTTAGTTTACTTCTCAAACATGTTAAAGGGAATCGGACTACTTAGTGGAAATTAATCTGATGATCGAAGAATTATTAAGGAGGAACACACTCATTTGCAAAAAAATTTGCTCACAACTGCGAATAGATTCTTGAATATGAGAGGTAAATATATTTTATTTCTTAAAAATAAAGGAATTCAGTAAAATGTATTGAAGATCTTTATAAGATTCATGACATTCTATGTACAAGATTTACAGGGCCGAGATGCGCTTCACTTACGGCCACACCACGTAAGAGAGGCTTAACAACTCAAGCAGAAACAATTTGCAGGATGGATTTTAGACTATGTAAGTGTGGAAAACAAGGCTTCTATTGAGAAAAGCTCAAAGGTAAATGCCATAACATGCACGTAAGGTTTGGCCACAGGTGAAATATTCTAGAATTGGTTATGCAAGTTTGTGTGTGGACCAAACTATGTGTGAAGTCATATCTGAGATATTGCCTCGAGGATATATATTCACAATCCAAAGAGAAATTCATTCAAGGAAAAATTATGATGTCTGGGAACACTACACAAGAACTAAGGATGATCGTGACAAGTGCAGATGCAACCATTGTCAGCGTATCTTCGGCTGTGCGTCTTCAAAAGGAACATCTAACCTTAGGAAGCATCTACTTTCATGTAAGTCTCACTTGGCGTGGAAGCAGAGCCAACGTCCTGGTTCAACTGTGATTACCAACGATGGAGGTCTGATGAATGCTAAAGTTTCTGAAGCCGTGTTTAGAGAGGCGACTAATGAGCTGCTAGTGTTGGGTGAGTTGCCTCTGTCTTTCACCGAAAGTGTTGCTTGGAGACACTTTTGTGATCGTGCTGCTCTCTACAAACCTCATTCAAGAAGTACTGCAACAAGGGACATTGTGCAGATGTATGTGAGGAAGAAGGAGGCTCTGAAGAATTGGTTTAAGGTCAGTAAGCAGAGGGGGTCACTTACCACAGACATCTGGACAGCACATGCTACAGGGGCAAGCTACATGGTGGTTACGGCTCATTTTGTTGATGATACTTGGCAGCTAAGGAAGCTTATCATCGGGTTTAAGCATGTCTGTGATCACAGAGGCCAGACGATTGCTACTGTTCTTCTTGAATGTTTGGCTGAATGGTCTATACAGAAGGTGTTCACTATCACTGTTGACAATGCAACAGCCAACACATCCGCCCTGAGAACGTTTCAGAGTGAATTTATCTTGCTTGGTCCAGAAGCATTGGTAATGGAAGGCAACTTCATGCATATGCGGTGTGCAGCTCACATTATCAACCTGATCGTGAGAGATGGCTTCCAAGATATTGATGGGAATGTGGAGGCCATACGTAATGCGGTGCAGTATGTGAGGTCTTCTACTCAGAGGCAGAAGTCATTTGAGCTGCGAGTTGAGTCGGGAAAGATGAGTCGAGGCAGCTTACCTTTGGACATCAAAACGAGGTGGAATTCTACCTATATCCTGCTTCAGAGAGCTATCAAGTTCAAGGTGGAGTTTGATAAAATGGAAATGGAAGACAGACTCTACAATGACTACTTCAATGAAGTTGAGAATGGGAACAAAAGGATAGGACCTCCTGCGACTGTTGATTGGAATGCAGTGGAGAGGTTAGTGAAGTTCCTTGTCATCTTCTACAACTCTACACTTGTTGTCTCAGCTTGCACATCAGTATGTTCTCATAAGTGCTATGGTGAGATAGTCACTATAGAGAGCAATCTGAGCAGGCTAAGTACGAGTTTGGATAGGGAGTTGAGAACCAAGGCTGATGGGATGAGGGCAAAGTTTGACAAGTATTGGGGAGGCATGAAGTATTTCAACAAGATGGTAATTGTTGCTTCTGTCTTTGATCCGACGAAGAAAATGCAGTTTGCTAAGCTGTGTTTTGAGAAGCTCTACGGCAAAGAAACACCTGAGGCTAAGGCGATGCATCAGTCGGTTCACACTCTCTTGACTGATATGTTCAAGGAGTACAGTCTTCGCTTGAGGAGAGATGCAACTGGTGGACAATCATCTCAGTCTACTCAAGCATCGTCATCAAATGTACAAGATCAAGATCAAGATCAAGAGTTAGGTGAAAACATGGAAGACGCGATGGATTTGGTCGATGATCTATGTTATGAGAGGATGGACTTTGCGTATACTGAATTGGTTGCTGAGATAGGAGTAGAAGATGCAAGGGATGAGCTAGAGCTGTAATTGAAAGAGAAGGTAGATAATCCTAAAAAATTTCTTGGAACAGAGTATGATGTGTTATCATGGTGGAGGCTGAACTGTCACAAGTATCCCATCTTAGCAGAGATGGCTAAAGACGTACTTGCAATGCAAGTTTCCTCTGTTGCAGCTGAGAGTGCTTTCAGCACCAGTGGTCGACTTGTTGATCCATTTCGGAGTTGCTTGTCGCACTTCATGATTGAGGTGTTGATGTGCACAGAGCAATGGCTCAAGGCTGATATCAATCTGTTTGAGAAACGTGTTACCAATGCTCAAATGCTAGCTGAGGTTGAGCTACATGACAAGCTAGAGAAAGGTACATACTACATTCTCTTCTTTCTTCTTTTAAATTTCTTTCTCCTCTTACATGTCTTAAGTAGTAATTGAATCTTGTGATATTTGTAGAGTTTGATACTCTCAACCTGTCCTAGAAGTCGTCTTAGGCAACGTGAGATGAAGGGGAAGTGAAGTAGAAGGTGGTCCGAAGACTCAAGTTGTGTTGTTGTTGGCTTGTTGCTTTCTTTGTTGTTTCTTTTTCGGCTGCTATCATTTTTTTCAAATCATATGATATGCTTGTTTTCATTAGGAGATTGAACCTTGGATTGGTATGTTTGTCTTTATTTTGGAGATTGAACTTTTGTTATTGAGTTGTAATGTTATTGAACTTATGTTATGTTATGTCATTTTGGTTTTATCAATTAGTCATTCTATGTTATTGAATTTCATTCGGTTCTTTTGGATTTTTTCGGTTTTATCGGGTCAAATGGTTTGTTATATATTAAGAACCGAACCGAATTCGTTGAATTTTGGATACTTCGGATGTAACCGGAACCGATCCGGAACCGACATGTACCGAACCGTATCCGAACCAAAATTTTAAATTATCCGAACGGTACCATTTTAATTAGAACCGAAATATCCGAAAACCGAAAGAACCGACCCGGACCCGAACCGATTATCCGAATGCCCATGCCTAGTGTATCATCCTCCTCTGGTGAAGATGATGTGTTTTAAGGCAACTTAACCAAAATTTTGAAAATCTATTATCCGGATACGGTTTGATTGTATTGCATTTTAATATGTTATGATTGGTACGATGACACTGTTGATAATTGAATGAAAACCAATTATTTGGTGCTTCATTGATGCATTAGTAAAGGAGACTGTAATATTATGATCATTTTATTCTTGCTTCCAAACTGATCAGGTATGTCAATTTATTCATAATGCTTCACCGATATTATTACTATTTATATAATATATTATTAATACAAAAATACATTTTTAGGTTTGCTAAATTTGTTATCCTCAGTTAGGTAAAGAGACGACTCTTTGATGACTGGACATCAATCAATCCTAGAGGATGAGTACATGTAGTTTATTTTCATGACCTATTACAAACAAACTCTATAAACAACGTAAGTTTAATTGAAGATTCAACAAATGTTCAATGTGTTGTCGATTTTACTGACTTTGGACAAGATGATGTTGTACACTCTGTGTTGGAGGTCGAGGTTGAGAAAGATTTTGTTTAACAGTAGGTTCACGTATTCAAATAAAAATGTAATCATATATGTAATGTTTCATTACATATTATGCTTATGTGCCAAATTTTTTCACGTAAATTAAAAAAAAACATAGTGGGAAACTAAAAAAAACTGAAGACTTACTGTGGCTGATCATACCCATTTGCAAACATATTTCCTCAGAAATTGCCAAGACGTTCTTGAACATGAGAAATATACACACAAGTTCTTAATACAAATATATACTAATGATTTAGTTCTTTCTTACAAATTTTTTAACATTTTTATTCTTCGTACAAGATTTTCATGGCAGATACAAACTATAAGTAAAAAGTGTCACATATGATTAGCCTGAACAATTTTGTAGGAAAGCTTTTTGATTATGTAATTGTTTTAAAAATAACTGATAACTAATACTATACATTAATTATCTTTAAATATAATAATGTATGTTGCCAAAAAGACATATAATAATGTACTTGTTTTTATAGGTAAGCCAATTTTTCGCTTACGGGAAACCATTTACATATTGGTTATGTGAGTTTTTTTTTCTAGCCAAAACTATATAGTGAAGTAATATCTGAGATATTGCACTCGAGGATTTGTATTCAAAATTCAAAGGGAAAACAATTCAAAGAAATGTATGATTCAAGTGTTTTGTCGTCATCTGATAACGGTGTAAACTATGGTAATCTATGCAAATTTTGGAAATCCAGTCTTCCAGAATGATTTGGATGAGGTGAATATCTTCTCTATTATGTTTAGTAAGACAATTCTATTAATCATAGATTGAAAACTAATGTATTTGGTATTACGATCTATTCATTTTTTCTAATTAATCAAGTATGTCTTTAACTTTTTTCAATAGTATAAGGAAATATAAAACATATTACCCAAGCACATTTTTTTTTTATTTTAAGGTTTTCTACAATTGTTATCCTCGGGTTAGGAAAAACGATGATCATTGGATCATTTTCACAGCTCCAAAGGGCTCTATACAAAGAGATTTTATACCATTGAAAGTTAACTCTAACTGCCAGCTACATAAGGCCAGTTGAGGATTCACATATGTTAATATAATTGTCAATTTAACTGAATTTGGACAAGATGATATTATGCACTCGGAATCAGAGACCCAGATCAGAGAGTATGGTGATGATCAGATTCATGTCTTTCTGATTACTCCTCAGATTCTTAATAGATCGATTTACTTGCTTGCATTTATGTTTGTTCAAACTTTGTAATCCACGACAATTATTATAATAGTTTTATGCAGTCCATCTTATATAATACTTTCAAATATGAACGAATATAACAAACCTAAATTTTTAAATTCATACACCTTGATTACCTCGAGTCGGATACTAATTTGTGCATGCCGGAAAAATGAACAATTAGAAAAGAATAATAATCCATAAGGAATCCGTTAGAACTCCATGTAGATTATGGTTTTGGTTTTGAAACATCTACGGTTTGGGGATTTTAAAGTATCACCGGATCTTATAAAGTAGAAGACAATGTTGCAAATAACAATTACTCAATAGATGAAAATAATAAGTTTTACTTCGATAAAATTGGTTGAACATAAACCTCAAGCTAACATTAATGTATTCTTACGCAATCTGTTAGCAGAATTCATTTGTAGTTTTCTTCAAGCTAGTTTAAAAGATTCTAGGTAATGTTTAATGGTTATACAGATTTTTATATCAATTGTATAATTTAATATGTCAATCATCTTAATACTTTTTACGTATTTCATGACCCAAAACCACAATATCAAGAATTATTTTTCCGCTGGTTGTTGTTTTTGTTTAACCAATCAAAATACATGAACACAAAATATTTTCCGCCTAGAATTTGCCAGGAACGCAAAAATGACAATTTATTACCTCTTTTGGTCAAAAATGACAATTTATTACTTTCGGACAAGGATAAAACTGAAACGTACATAAAGAAATGAAGTTTGGTTAAACATTTGGTACCATCTTAGTAATTATCTAGAAAGTTAGAAGAGATTAAACAGTTTCTTTCTCTATCTTTCAATTGTAGAAGTTGAGTATCTCAATGACTTCGGCATATCCTGGTGGTACTAGCCAGGCTGTCTCAATCTACATTTTTATTTCTTTGACTGCATACAAGCAACATATAAATTACTCTTTGAAATTACTCACCTGAATCCACATTATAGACGGCCAAACCCTTGAGGAAGTTAAACAGTTGAGATAGTATTGCAAATACAGCTTTTCCCTGCCCATTTATCAATCTAGCTAAACGAGCTATCAACACTCGAAGTTGGAACTAGTTCAATCACACTTCCATGTTCAACTTACTTTCACTGTCACCATAAAACAAGTTCTGACTAGCAGCAAAATTTATAGTTATTATCATACTGTTTTTTTAGAGGCTTTGGTAAAATTCAAGATTCATAGTATTATCTGAGTAAAAAGATCTAGTTTTCTACCTTCAAGTGTGCAGTGTGGCGCTTGCCTTCTTTCCAGAGACGGAGGTACCATCATTCAGTGGTCCAAACCTGTGTTTGTATGACCGGATATTATATAGATACGGCAAGAAAAGACCACAAACTTTACACTTAAGAACTTATGATGAATGATATCAGAATCTTGGAATCCAAACGTTACGAGTAAAACTTGATCTTGACTTTCTTGACTTTGGATGTGATTGCAATCCAATGTTTCCACTTCTTCTTTCCTTTCGCCATTTTATCTGTAGAAGTGATATTACTTACTTAAACAAACTGAAGAAGAGAGAACCAATCAACATCAAAGGTATAAAAACAAGATAAGCCATCAGAGATATAAAACTAACGTTGCACATGCGAATGCTGGTTGCAAGACCTCTAAACCAGAAACTGGTCCAGCACATCTACAGTTTATCGAATACACGTGTGTATATAAGAGACTTGAGTTATGCTACACTTGCATAAGAGGCTTGAGTGACGCTAATCTTGATTCTAATTCATAAGATTAAACAACAGATGCAAAATCCAAGAACTTTCACACAAAAAAATTGTAGATTCATCCTGCGAATTGAGACAGTTAGCAAAGGATTCGAGTTACAGAAGCTTACGTGATGAGGAATTGAGATAGATCCCATGGAGATAGAATTCAATGGAGAAACGAGGCTTCATTTGCTCATCGTGGAAAACCTAGGGTTGACTGAGGACTTGGAGAATGGTGGATGAGACGATGAGGAACACTGGTTAAAGTGAGAGCCTTTTTATAATTGTAGATACACCGCTTAGAAGAGGGGTAATAATCATTGAATGAGTGATCAATAATGTCGTTGGATCAATAAATGTTGTAGCGCATGTGAGGAGATGAATCTATAATGAAGCAAACGAAGAAATGAATCAATATCAAAGCACATGCGACGATACAGACGGACACTCATCTCTCTGATACACTCACTTCTATGGATGGTATAACTAATCAGATTACACAGGACAGGATGAACTCTAGAATTTTACGGCAGCTACGAGTTTAAATATTGATACTATTTTGTGATTATTATGTTAAATGAGGGTGGAGTTAGAAAGTGTTTAAATGAAACTTTATACCATATAACATTTCATAAATATGTTAACTTCGAAATTTGCATTGGAAAATCTAAACCGAAAATTTTGTGATTATTAGTTTAATATTTTTGTTACAATAAATATACAAATGTTAATACAATCATATGAGTACAACGTCTGAATAATAAATATTTATATTATTCAGAAAAAAATAGTTATAAACATTCTTCTTAGTTTCACAGAAAAACATTTCTTAAACATGATCTTAGATATAAGGTTATCTATAAACCTGGAAGGGACGTCGTATTAGAATTGGTTGATCCCCACAAAACATCAATCCACATCTGCGTTTATTTTGAGGTTATAGTGGATTAGCTTGAAAAAAATTGCAGGAGCTGTAGTTTAGAGTATAGCATATTTTGTGTTTCAATTTAGAAAGTTGTAACCAAAAACAAAAGAGTGAATTAGATGCTTAGCATATCAAAAACATGATAAACGAATGAATATAAGCGAACATCAAGTTGGAAAGCATCAATCACCTTGGTGAACCTTGTGCGGAGTGGAATAGGTGGGCGAGTAAACCCAAATCCCCTTTCGATTTACCCTTTGTTTGTTATGGTGAGTTTATACTTTTTTCTCTTGGAACTAAAAATCATAATGTAATATTAGAATATAAACTAAAGATAAGTAAATTCATCTTTTCTTATCATATTTTTCCTAATATATTTTTAGCCAAAATATTTTAAACGTAACAGCTTTTAGAAAACCCAAATTTTGTTTGCTTGATATATAAATGTGTATACATTTTATTTGTAGAACTTTTAAATTTTAATGTTTTGTAAATTAGTTTAAGATTTTAATGCATTCTCTAATAAACATAATTTTGTAAATTTTAATATATGATGTCGTTTTAAGGAAGGAAACTAGCTTATAAATAATTAAAAAAAAAATAATAATGCTATGTGAAATTAACTAATGACGACAATATTATTTTTTGTACTAAAATTCCTAAGTTAATATGCCTATATAATATACTAGCTTTACATATTATACATTTTAATGTAACCGTGAGAAAATAAATGAAAACAATATAACTTGATGAAATTGGAAATCCCCACAATAAGAAGGCTAGGTTCTCTCATGTATCTGCCACATAGGATTTTTAGATTCATATTAGAGTGACATGTCGTTAATTGAAAAAAAATTTGAAGATCCAATCAAATCATTTCGTTTAAACACATCATTGCTCTGCTCTCTTTTTTTTTTGTTTTCTTCTCCGTTTGTGTCGAGAAAGAGAACTGATAGAGAGCTAACCAAATCCTAATCCCAGATTCTTCTTCTTCGCTCTCTCTTCCTTTGATTTGATTTCCTTATGATCTTTATCCTAATCCCAGATTCTTCTTCTTCGCTCTCTCTCTCTCTCTCTCTCTCTCTCTCTCTCTCTCTCTCTCTCTCTCTCTCTCTCTCTCTCTCTCTCTCTCTCTCTTCCTCTGATTTGATTTCCTCATGATCTCTTTAAGTGTTGATTTCTATTGGAAGTTCAAGTCTTTAGTGTGAGTTCTATTGAAAGTTGAAATCTTTAGTGTGTTTTTGTATTGGTGTGACGTTTCTTGGATCTGATTAAAGTTTTCCGCTTTGTGATGTAGAAAAACGATAGTGACATGGATGAAGAAGAAGATAGGTCCTGTTGTGAAGTGTTGACTTCCGGGAACAAAGTCGTCTCGGGTTACTTGAACTCTTTGGTGGGTGTTGAGAACGATCAGCTTGCTGCAGCTTCCAAGATGTTCCACATGGATCCGGAGTCTAAACGTCCTGCTCTTGTCTTAGTTAACAGGGAAGCAGAGAAGATTAGCCATTTTGGTTGGTTCTGGCAAACAGAAAAGCTTATCACCAAGCTGATAGGACAAAATCTGATAGTTTCAACCCTTTTCGGCAAAGTCTGGTGGAGGATGGGTTCGCTAAGAGCATGCACATCGCCGGATCAAGACGGGTTCGTGGGCTCAGTATAATAGAGCCTTTTATTAAAAAGAAATGAAAAATTGTGTTTTAATCGGTGATCCGGTTCTTGCGATAACGCGTGTTGGGGTCAAAAACGGTTCTCTCGAAATCAACGGCTAAAACTATTTATCATGCGCGGACTTTCCATAAAACAAGCGTCGAAAGCAAGACAAGTCGTATAGCTTAAAGAACCTATGTTAAAGTCGATCGTTCTTGATTTACACGATAAACTTTACGAGAAAACCAAATAAGATTTAGTCGTAAAACTTCGATGACACAATCAAGAAGAACCGAGAGACATTAGGTCCGTAGCTAAGATGACACGACCATACGAAAGTATACGGAAGAAACGGGAAGTAATCTAAGTTTGGACAGGCCGAACGACAAAGAATCCGCCTTGAAACTTCAAAGAGCCCGTTCTCTCAAACCGTGAGGACCCAGAAAACGTGTAAGATATCAAATCGAAGCCCTTGCCGAGACGCACGTGATGCCTGTAGGCGCCGGGCGCCTAGCGCCCGTGCTGCCTCTAGGCGCCGGGCGCCTAGCGCCCGTGCTGCCTCTAGGCGCCGGGCGCCTAGCGCCGGGCGCCTAGCGCCGGGCGCCTAGCGCCGGGCGCCTAGCGCCCGTGCTGCCTCTAGGCGCCGGGCGCCTCGCGCCCGTGCTGCCTCTAGGCGCCGGGCCCCTAGCGCCCGTGCTGGTCTAGCCGCCCGTGATGGTCCTAGCCGCCGGGAAACTTCAAAGAGCCCGTTCTCTCAAACCGTGAGGATCCAGAAAACGAGCAAGATATCAAATCGAAGCCCTCGCCGAGACGCACATGATTGCCTCTAGGCGCCGGGCGCCTAGCGCCCGTGCTGCCTCTAGGCGCCGGGCGCCTAGCGCCCGTGCTGGCTCGGGTCTTCGAGCGATAATCTTCCGTGCACAAGTCCCAAGCCCCGGCCGTCAGAAGTCTGTACTTTGAATCTTTCCCGAGTCCTCGCGGAATGAATCATTGAGATTCCGCGTACAAAACTTTCGTTCTTACGCCAAACTAAGATCGTCGGAAACACTTCGGAAACTCGTAAAGTATCAACGGAAAGGAAGATCTTAAATTCTTCGTACGAAACAGTGATGGTTATCCTAAGACACCACTCATCTCAACTCTACGAAGGAATGAAGATCTTCCGAAGAAATCGTAAAAAACAGCGGAAGTCCTAGAGACGGCCCGAAAGGGACCAAACGCGATTGGACAGTCCGTTTACGATTATCTGAGATAGATACGACGATTTACGTTTATCTTTACATAACAAGATAAATGCTAAATTTCCAAAAGGATAAATGTCAAGTTTCCCGAAGATAAATGTCAAGTTTCCCGATAAACATGAAGGCCGACGAAAATGGAAAAAAGCCCGCTTCGCGGCCCAAAAGGAGAATAGACCGTCATAAGAAGGAGTATATAAAGGAGCTTTGGGAGAGAAGGAAAGGCAGAGCAAAAATCCTGGAGAGAAAGCAAATCCGAGATTGGAGACCTAGAGAGCTCCTGTTAGCTTAAGAACTTAGAATTGAGGCGGTAGACTAGCAAGGCAGGACCTAGAACGTCCGGCCGCCTCTCGTTCTATTTTCATCTTGTCCGCAGACCCTTATTTCTCGCGGAAGGATCTACCAATCCTTTTACTTAGAGTTCCGCACATAGGAACCCTACGCATTATTCTCGACATGCCCGTTTCTATGACAAACGCTCATACTAGACGAACTCCGCCAGGCAGTTCGATCTCTTGTTCAAACCCTTCCAACTGAACTACGTCCGACTTGATCCTCGAAAGGGGTACGTAGGCAGCCTTCCTTAAGGTCCAGTCCCAACTCTCTACAAAATCCTTTTTGTACGATTTTCGTCTTTTGTTATCTTTACATATCTTCCGCACTTGTTCGGTCACTTGTCGTTGGCTGTCGCAGAGAATCCGGGCCTTCAGGGAAAGTCGGGTTAACTTGGCTTTCCTCCGTTTTTACTTATCAAAATCGACAGTGCGAATTTCGGTTCCCACAGTTTGGCGCTAGAAGGAGGGGAGGACGGATTACTCTTACTCTTACGGCCGCAAAACGCTTGATCAAAGCAATGTCTGGAAATATGAAAGACAAACTCGCAGCTCACATCGACGCTGGAAAAACAACTTCAGCAGTGACTGCTCCTACGACCAACGCTTATGCAAACGGTTATCTAAGATTATCATCTTACGGACAAACGTCCCGAGAACGGACCATCCCGACCAAGTTCGGGTCCTATCAACCATGCGCCCCCGTCCAAGTTCCTGCAACACGGTCCTCGGGTCCATGGACACAACCCCCCTCGCTCGGAAAAATTCAAAAAATGACTTGGTAGTCGAGACGGATTCCTGCCTGCCGTATACAACAGCTATAGTTAGCTTGAACACCAGTTGCCTTAACTATACGGGGAATCGAAATCCCTTCGGAAAAACCAGCGTCACATCAACGGCTTTTTCTAAAGAAAAATCGTAAAAACGTCTAAGTCCCAAGACGGCCCAAAAGAGGCCCGAATCATGGCTAAACGACCACATACGATTTTAGAGTAGGATCGAGCCCAAGGCTGATATGACGGTATGATTACCGAGCAGAGTTTCGACTGGAAATGTTTCTTAGAATAAATTCTCGAAATATTTCACGAGACAGCTTTTGCACGATTAAACTCGACAACATTTTACAAAACAGTTTCCGTAAAATTACCTCGACAACATTTTGTGAAATAACTCTCATAAAATAAAAGGTCAACAACGTTCTAAGAAACAATTCCTTGCTGGGATCATGATGAAATCGATGTCCAAAAGCCTCGGAAAAACAATTAAAGAAACCTCGAGAGATTAAGTGTCGATCGAGAAACCTTAAAAAAAAAAAAAAAAAAAAAAAAAAAACAAAAAAAAACAAAAAAAAACCGGGAAAAACAGGCAGTTCCCGCAAGGAAGCACAGTCTCGGGCGGCTAGCACGCCCGTGCTGTCCCTAGGCACCAGGCGGCTAGGACGCCCGTGCTGTCCCTAGGCGCCGGGCGGCTAACGCGCCCGCCCTGCGCTGGTCGCTGGACAACAAAACATTCGGCGAACGCGGCAAATCCTCGCGAAACCATCCCGACGATAGTCCAACCAAATACTGTTCACCTTTCGTAAAATAATCCTAGACAATACTTCACGAGACAGCTTCTGCACGATTAAACTCGACAACATTTTACGGAACAGTTTCCGTAAAATTAACTCGACAACATTTTGTTGAATAACTCTCGTTAAATAAAAGCTCGGCAATATTTTACGAAACATCATTCGTGAAGTATAACAAGATCGCAAGCTTCTTGACCTGACCAGTTCGCTCATAGCTTAACGAAACAAGAAGCCCCACTCAAGTGACATCTTGCCGTTCGTTTTCACTTGTCTACCCACCTTAGCCTTCTTCGAGTTTTGCATACTTCTCCTCCCTTTGCTTCAACGATTCTGCAACGATTCTGTACTGTTCCTTCGGATTTCATCAAAAATCGATTTTCGATTCAGTGTCAGACTTCTCGAAGACCTTTGACAATGAAACGTTAGAAGACAAAGAGGAACGGACATGAGGCAATCTCGAGTAATCAATGAGACTAAGGTACGTACGACTTAGAAAATTTTATCAAGGTTTTAATCTTTTCGTAGGATAGGAATGAGAACGTCTTGTAAACTGCCGTAAAATTTAGGGAACTTAGAACCTAGGTGGATAGTCTAGCAAGTTAAGTCTTAGGCATTTTCTTCCAGTTTCATTGTTCCTTGACTGTCTAGGCAGAACACGCAAACCGATCTAATCTCTCGAAAAACCGAGAAACGATCGTCACGCATCCTTGGCATACTCATTCTACTTCATAAAGAAAAAATTCCTTTCAAAAGGCAAACGGCACTCTAAGATTCGTCTGAAACGCTAGCGGCATAACGGCGTGGTCAAACCGTTACAAACATAGTCTTGAAAACTCTACACCGTCTCTTGTTGCAATCTCGCGACAAGAAACTCGTACAACGTCAGACTGATAGCACGACGGTGAGCTACAAAATTAACGGAATAACCTTCGGCAAAACTCCATGAGTAATTCGAAGCAACTTTCGCCAAAAGACGAAATCAAAGCGGAAACATTTCCCGTGTAACCCATAACTCGGAAAACTCCGCTAAGATTTGCATGTCTATCTCAACGAACGCTATTCGGCCATCGGCCGACTACGCCTTTCCATAAAGCCCGAACCTGAATTCGGCATCACCATTAAGGACAATCGTGAACCAATATGACCTTAATGCGAAAGGATCGCAGTCTGATCGTTTACCAACTCCTTGGTTAAACGGCTGAACACAGCCTTCACGCCAAGACAAAACAGCTGAACGATCGCCGCTCCAATCACTTAAGGGCCAAACGATAATCCACGATTTGTCATAAAACTCCAAGTGACCATTTACGTGAGCAACTCTGTCGCATAGCCCAAAAGCGGAAATCATGCGATGAATTTCTCGTAATAAAATCAGTCCTAACAGCCATACGGTTAACGGAAAAATCTGAACTTAACATCGACTGATTAAGCTCTATACGCCCCGTAAACAAAGCATGAAAATAAACACTCGTGACAAAGCTCCAAGAGTTATACGAGTCGTCCTTAAAATCCCGGAAGGCCAACACTTCGCAAAACAAAGCGAAGGTAGACGCTTCTCCCTGGGTCAAATATACACGACCCCTGGTCCTAATTCCTCGATCAAAATTTTATAACTTGCACGTTCAAACTGAAACAACAGTTTCTGACTACGGACGTTCGCAAAAAATCTCCAAGCCCGCGAACATTTGAAGTGCGGCACAAGGGAAAATTAACTCGTACACATTTAAAATGTGTATGCTTGTATAATCCCACGTTTTTTGAAGAAACCGGATTTTCGAAACTCTTTACAAACACAGAAACCGAATTTCCGAAACTCTTCGCAAACAAACTCGCCAATCGCTAAACGGCCTCAACAATGGATCCAGTATCCACCAAATAAATCATAAACTATCGCCCGGAAACATCCCGTGATTTCTAAAAGCCCATAGTCCTTTAGGGCATAAGAAAAACAAACTTCAAAGCACTGCGAGACGTCGCTTCGTGCCTGAATATTCGTTTTTCGATTAAAACCTTCATACGCCTTCTAAACGGCATCATATCGTTGTTGCTGATCACAACAAACGAACTCTAACGTCCTAAACAGACAAGCCACCTAAGGGTAGGCTCTTTTACATCCGACAAGGATCCCATAGCGCGCTATACAAAAAAATCCAAATTTGGTTCAGCACTTCGTAAAGGAAGTAGCTCGATTCGTGCCCAGACAAATCATATAAGCCGATACCACTTCGCGGATTTTAAAACGGTACGAATCAGGTTAAAATCACAAACAGGCAAAACGAAAGCCGATTTGTCATCGCACAGCCTCAGTCTGAGAGTAAACCTAGGTCTTGCCCTAAACCCAGCCTTGCTGGTATCTTAACATCTCATAGGCAAAGCGTCAACGACGCGAGATCCCAAAACTTGTCTCTTCATTCAAGTCTGTACGTTTCCACGAATTTTCGCGTAAATCGTAAACCGCAGGAAAATCTCGCTTTGTACAAACGACGGATACGGTGATCATCAGGGAGGCAGGAATGAGACGACAACTCACACCCTGTCCCTCTAACTTCGATAGACAGAAGTTCTGAAAATGCAACATTAATATTTTATAAAATAAAAATCTCTGAAAGGATTGATAAACCTAGACGCTCCCTGGAGCATCACCTTCATCCTCAAAACTCACCCAAAGTAGGAACGGTCTCACCGTCGCCTCCATTGGTCGCACCACCGCTGCATGTTTCATATGCGCCGGCTTCACGATCCTTGACTGCGTAGTCCTGGTCCTCCGAACCCTCCGAATCCGGGACAAGGGTGCACACGGGTTTCCGACCAGCGAGAATCGAGTCGAAGTCCTCTCCATCAAACTTGCGAGTCCACGTCTCCTCAAGATTCTGAATCTTCTCTTGAAGACGACGGACTTTCGAGGACATATGTTCTTCTCTTTCTTCACATTGAGCAACGAACTCACGGTCTTTCCGACGTCACGTTCAAGATCGCCAATCAAAGGTGATGTGGATGTCCGCAATGAAATATTCTTAGCCACAAATTTCGACTTTCAACTCATAATCTTCCGCCCGCAAGATCGTCTCCGCGTCTTACAGGCTGGGGGGCTAACTGTTGGGGTCAAAAACGGTTCTCTCGAAATCAACGGCTAAAACTATTTATCATGCGCGGACTTTCCATAAAACAAGCATCGAAAGCAAGACAAGTCGTATAGCTTAAAGAACCTATGTTAAAGTCGATCGTTCTTGATTTACACGATAAACTTTACGAGAAAACCAAATAAGATTTAGTCGTAAAACTTCGATGACACAATCTAGAAGAACCGAGAGACATTAGGTCCGTAGCTAAGATGACACGACCATACGAAAGTATACGGAAGAAACGGGAAGTAATCTAAGTTTGGACAGGCCGAACGACAAAGAATCCGCCTTGAAACTTCAAAGAGCCCGTTCTCTCAAACCGTGAGGACCCAGAAAACGTGTAAGAAATCAAATCGAAGCCCTCGCCGAGACGCACGTGATGCCTATAGGCGCCGGGCGCCTAGCGCCCGCGCTGCCTCTAGGCGCCGGGCGCCTAGCGCCCGCGCTGCCTCTAGGCGCCGGGCGCCTAGCGCCCGCGCTGCCTCTAGGCGCCGGGCGCCTAGCGCCCGCGCTGCCTCTAGGCGCCGGGCGCCTAGCGCCCGCGCTGCCTCTAGGCGCCGGGCGCCTAGCGCCCGCGCTGCCTCTAGGCGCCGGGCGCCTAGCGCCCGTGCTGCCTCTAGGCGCCGGGCGCCTAGCGCCCGTGCTGCCTCTAGGCGCCGGGCGCCTAGCGCCCGTGCTGCCTCTAGGCGCCGGGCGCCTAGCGCCCGTGCTGCCTCTAGGCGCCGGGCGCCTAGCGCCCGTGCTGGTCCTAGCCGCCCGTGATGGTCCTAGCCGCCGGGAAACTTCAAAGAGCCCGTTCTCTCAAACCGTGAGGATCCAGAAAACGAGCAAGATATCAAATCGAAGCCCTCGCCGAGACGCACATGATTGCCTCTAGGCGCCGGGTGCCTAGCGCCCGTGCTGCCTCTAGGCGCCGGGCGCCTAGCGCCCGTGCTGGCTCGGGTCTTCGAGCGATAATCTTCCGTGCACAAGTCCCAAGCCCCGGCCGTCAGAAGTCTGTACTTTGAATCTTTCCCGAGTCCTCGCGGAATGAATCATTGAGATTCCGCGTACAAAACTCTCGTTCTTACTCCAAACTAAGATCGTCGGAAACACTTCGGAAACTCGTAAGGTATCAACGGAAAGGAAGATCTTAAATTCTTCGTACGAAACAGTGATGGTTATCCTAAGACACCACTCATCTCAACTCTACGAAGGAATGAAGATCTTCCGAAGAAATCGTAAAAAACAGCGGAAGTCCTAGAGTCGGCCCGAAAGGGACCAAACGCGATTGGACAGTCCATTTACGATTATCTGAGATAGATACGACGATTTACGTTTATCTTTACATAACAAGATAAATGCTAAATTTCCAAAAGGATAAATGTCAAGTTTCCCGAAGATAAATGTCAAGTTTCCCGATAAACATGAAGGCCGACGAAAATGAAAAAAAGCCCGCTTCGCAGTCCAAAAGGAGAATAGACCGTCATAAGAAGGAGTATATAAAGGAGCTTTGGGAGAGAAGGAAAGGCAGAGCAAAAATCCTGGAGAGAAAGCAAATCCGAGATTGGAGACCTAGAGAGCTCCTGTTAGCTTAAAAACTTAGAATTAAGGCGGTAGACTAGCAAGGAAGGACCTAGAACGTCCGGCCGCCTCTCGTTCTATTTTCATCTTGTCCGCAGACCCTTATTTCTCGCGGAAGGATCTACCAATCCTTTTACTTAGATTTCCGCACATAGGAACCCTAGGCATTATTCTCGACATGCCTGTTTCTATGACAAACGCTCATACTAGACGAACTCCGCCAGGCAGTTCGATCTCTTGTTCAAACCCTTCCAACTGAACTACGTCCGACTTGATCCTCGAAAGGGGTACGTAGGCAGTCTTCCTTAAGGTCCAGTCCCAACTCTCTACAAAATCCTTTTTGTACGATTTTCGTCTTTTGTTATCTTTACATATCTTCCGCACTTGTTCGGTCACTTGTCGTTGGCTGTCGCAGAGAATCCGGGCCTTCAGGGAAAGTCGGGTTAACTTGGCTTTCCTCCGTTTTTACTTATCAAAATCGACAGTGCGAATTTCGGTTCCCACAACGCGTGTACGCGGAGAAAATAGGGGTTTCGCGTTAAAGGATTCATTTTCTCTTCTCCTTCCGAAACCTAGGGTTCCTCCACCCCCCGAGGCGATTCCTCTCTCAAAGACGATTCCCGGAGATTTAGCCGTTCAAATCGACGTCGGACTCTCTCCTCGACAAGCTCAGGTGATTCTTTATCACTTTCACTGTTTGGTTGAACGGATTTAAGTCGAAAGGGTTCTCGATCTCAAAATCGAGAAGGGGGTTTCGAGCAATGATTCGAATTCGATAAGGGGGATTCGATTTATGGTTTGAAATAGTGGTAGAGTTCGATTTAGGGTTCGTTTTCTTAGATATGAAATCGTTTTGGGGGTTTTAAGTTAGGGTTCGTAATCGATTTTTTTTGTTGTGATTTAGTGGTTATTGTGTTCTAATAAAAGATTTTTCTGCTACAGATGGATCCCGCAGAAGAGAGAAGAGAGACGAAGAGGAAAAAGGAGAACATCGAATTGGCATCCTATGTGGCTGATTCAGAATATGGGATTCCAACGCGGTGTCCCTGTGTTGGCTCAATCATTCACGAGGTTTGTGGGAAGGACGACTACGACACTCTTCCTGGGAAGCGCTTCTTTACCTGCAAGAACTACGAGGTGATCTGAATCTCTTTTGACATTTATGTATTTTATTTCTTTTCTTATCATAGTAGATTCTAATATGTGTTTTTTTTCCTCCACAAGGCTGATGGATTTCATTATCATCAACCTTGGGTTATTGGTGTGCAGGAGCAAATAGAACGCTCACTAAGCGTGTGGAGGAGGTTGAGCTGGTGATCAACTGGATCCCGGAGGTCAATAGACAGATCGAGAGACTGGAGGTAAAGTGTTTAAAAAAGTTTTATTAAATTATATTTTTTATTTTTTGCTTCAGATTTTATTAATTCACTAACACAATGTCATTGTCGTTTTCATGTCCAGGCAGAGGTGCAAGACCTCAATGGCCAGGTTTATAACCTATCTGTGAAGGTCGCTCACTTGGAGAAGCTCTGCTTCGACTAAAAATAAAAAGGTAACACCTAATCTACAATGCTTAACTACACTGCTAGCTAGGTAGATTTGCAATTGTTAGGCAGAGTTTAGTGACAGTGGTTGTGTTTAATCGGTGTAGGTGTGTTTTAGTTGGTTGCGTAATGAATGTTCTACTTCTTAAAATTGATTTGATGTTTATTGAATGCTATGTGTGTAGTACTTGTAGTGTATTAAACTGTAATCAATGTTTGGTTGTTAGAGTAAGTTTAATATTTTGGTCCTTTAATCACAAAAGTAGTTTAAATACGTAGGCAATCCATGCAATAAACATCTGAATACACAAACCAAATTCACATCTAACCAAACACAACAAAACATTATTCAAAATGGAACCTTTTTCAGTTAACTCCCCCGGTTTTGTTAACCTACTTGCTTCCCAGAGCAGTCAACCAATAGATTTAGGGTCCTTTGAACTTCCTAAACCTGCTGAAAGGCGTAGGTGGACAACCAAAGAAGATGTGGTGCTGATCAGTTCTTGGTTGAACACCAGCAAGGATCCAATCGTGAGTAACGAGCAGAAGGTATGAGCGTTCTGGAAGCGCATAGAGGAGTATGTCAATGCTAGCCCTCTTCTTGTTGGCTCCATTCCTAGGGAGTGGGGTCAATGTAAGCAGAGGTGGGGAAGAGTGAATGAGCAAGTGTACAAGTTCGTGGGAAGCAATGAGGCCGCTATGAAGATGCAATCGAGTGGAGAGAATGAGAATGATGTCATGAAGTCTGCTCATGACATCTTCTTCAATGACTACCATGCGGAGTTCACACTGGAGCATTGTTGGAGAGAGCTTAGATTTGATCAAAAATGGAGATCACTTTCTTTGTCGAGGGAGGGTGCAAAGGAGAAAAGGAAGGAACATGCGGAGGAGGTGGGTGGAGAGGAAGATGTTAGGCCTACTGGGGTTAAGGCTTGCAAAGCATCCAAACACAAGAAGCACGGGAATTCAGCAGCCTTTGATCAGATTGAGAGCATTTTAGCCGTGAAAAATAGCATTTCCAAACGGAAAATTCTTGATAGGTTGCTAACAAAGAATCAAGAGACACTCTCTGAACAAGAAGTGTCTCTAAAAAAATAAACTAATCTCTGAAATACTTTGATTTGGTGAGTCTCGTAATTTTTTGTTTTAGTTGATTTTTTTATTTGGTTATTTTACGTGACGCTTTAAGTATGTAAGATGTATATATGTGTAAGTATATTGATTATGTTTTCCTTTGCAGGTCACGGGTTGCAGCAGGTGGATGCATGTGGAGGTGGATGCGTGTGGAGGAGGATGCTTGTATGATAGTCACGGGTTGTAGTTGTAGGTTTGGTTTACGGAAATTGTAGTATTTTATCTCATTCTACACTTGCGTAATGTTCATTGGATTCTATGGGTGTATGTACCCAATTTTCTCTGTTGTAGTCACGGGTGTATGTACCCTGACCTCTCTTTTCTACTCACTGGTGTATGTACCGAACATGATTCACTCATGTAAAACTCTATATAACTATAAACTGGCTTTCACTTATGCATCAAAGTGAAAAGTCTTTCTTCTTTATGAAAATCGAGTTGCATCAAACTCTTTCTTCTTTATATCTACTGTCTTTCACTTGGTTTTATTCATCTCACCATCGATCACAAGACTTGTTTGATTCATCTCACCCTTGATAACCACACTTGCTTCCATTCATCTCAACCTTGACTTGCTTCAATTCATCTCAAACTCGAGTTGCTTCCAATAATCTCAACCTCTTCTTGCTTACATTCATCTCAACCTCTACTTCTCATCAACTTCTACTTGTCATCATCCATAGAGGTATCATCAAAACTTGCCTTTAAAAGTTATGAAAATAAAGAAAATATTATATAACATTAAGAAAGTATTATATAAGTTTAAAATAGTTATGAAAATAAATATTTTTTTATAAGTTTAAAATACAAAAAGATTATAAAGATGAAATATATAGCATTTAGAGGGGAAAATATTTATGAAAATAAATAAAAAATTAAGATTTTTTTTATAACTTTAAAGTACAAAAAAGATTATAAAGATGAAATATATAGCATTTAGAGGGGAAAATAGTTATGAAAATAAAAAAAATTAAGAATATTTTTTTTATAAGTTTAAAATACAAAAATATTATAAAGATGAAATATATAGCATTTAGAGGGGGAAAATATAGTTATGAAAATAAATATAAAATTAATAAAACAGCATTTTATAAGTTTAAAATACAAAAAAATATTATAAAGATGATATACTAGCATTTAGAGTGAAAAAAATAGTTATGAAAATAAAGAAAAAATGAAGAAAACAATAAATTATAAGTTTAAAACAAATTATGAACAAAAAGATCAATTAATTAGATCAACAATCTCTTCCTCATCAAGTGATGAAGTATATGAAGCTTTTGACGAAATGGTCGACGAAGTTGCTGATAATTTCATCGACACAATAGTTGATGGTCAAACCAACAACTAGAAGAGAAGAGCTTATATCGAAAGAGATCGAGAACGAGGACACAATCAACTATGGCATTTTCGAATGAACAAACCATTGTTCCTTCGCATTGTCGAGCGCCTAAGTAGTCAACATCCATACTTTCAGCAAAGAAGAGATGCTGCCGGAAGGAACAGGCTTTCTCCACTTCAAAAGTTTACGGCAGCAATACGTATGCTTGCATATGGTCAGTCGGGAGATACAAATGACGAATATCTCCGACTTGGTGATAGTACATCACGTTTATGTTTGGAAAATTTCACTGATGCGATAATACGATTGTTTGGAGATGAATATCTAAGGAGACCTACATCAGAAGATCTTCAACGATTACTCGATGTTGGAGAGGTACGCGGGTTTCCAGGGATGATAGGGAGCATCGATTATATGCATTGGGAGTGGAAAAACTGCCTAACGACTTGGAAATGTCAGTACACACGTGGTTCAAGAAAGCCGATAATTGTCTTAGAAGCTGTGGCATCACAAGATCTCTGGATATGGCACGCATTTTTCGGATTGCCAGGTACCCTCAACGATATCAATGTTCTTGATCGGTCACCGGTTTTCGATGACATCTTACAAGGTCGAGCACCAAAGGTCAAGTTCAAGGTCAACAACCACACTTATCGTATGGCCTACTATCTTACTGACGGAATTTATCCAAATTGGTCAACATTTATCCAATCCATCTCACTTTCTCAAGGTCCGATAGCATAGAAATTTGCAAAAAAAAAAATAGAATATGCCAGAAAAGATGTCGAACGGGCTTTTGGAGTATTGCAATCGAGGTTTGTAATTGTTAAAAACCCAGCTCGACTATGGGAGAAGGAAAAGATAGGAAAGATAATGAGAACTTGTGTCATATTGCACAATATGATTGTAGAGGACGAACGACACGGATACACTCAAATTAATACATCTGAGTTTGAGACATAAGAGTCAAGCAGAAGTTCTAGGGTGACAAGGAGAGAAAGTATTCATGTCGGTGATATGTTAGGCATGCGCAGAGAAGTTCGAGATCCAGAGAAGCATGCTCGTTTGAAAGCTGATTTAATGGAAAATATTTGGCAAAAGTTTGGTGATGAAGATGAATAAGCTTTGTATGTTCTTCAATTCCTCAATTTATGTAATCTACTCTTAATGTATTGAATAAAAACTTTTCAAAATTTTTATAATATATTTTAATATTTTATTCATGTATTCTGAATAATTTGAAATTTATTTAAAAATTAATAAATATTATTATTTTATTCATATGAACTCTTTTTTCAGGTTCACCAATACAAAAAACAACAAATACAAGTTCATAACTATTCATAGACCCACCAAAAAATATTAAAAAAAGCTTGTGAACCCTAAAGAGGGGGGATTCACCAATGCTTATGCTCTAAGAGGTAAATGTCTTACTTGTTTTTGTTGTTATCACCTTGTCTGGTTGATGGAAAGGTTAGTAGCTTTAGTGATTAGAAAACTTATGTGAATTTTATTTTGGATGAATTTTGTGTTCTCATTATCATATTTGCTTCAGATACTTGAGTAAGAACCGTCTTTTTTTAGAAAGGAGTAAGAACCGTCTATAACAGAGAATGACAGAAATATCGTTTATAGAAGATCAGTTCTCATATTTTACAATAATAAAGGCAAACGTTTGGATTTTGAGAAGAGGTTCTCTTCAAAGATGCACAACCTTGCACATTTAAAGATAGAAGGGAATCAGGAAGAGGTAAAAGTTCTACGAGCC
Organism: Hirschfeldia incana; assembly: GCA_026261945.1. NCBI lineage: Eukaryota > Viridiplantae > Streptophyta > Magnoliopsida > Brassicales > Brassicaceae > Hirschfeldia > Hirschfeldia incana. The sequence goes on from JABCMI010000033.1 coordinate 2,242,987, forward strand.
CTTCGCATTCTTTGACTTCAAGCTTAATTAGTCCCGGGAGACGTCTGGTGCAGTCTGGAATAGTCTTGATATCACTACAGCGGAGACGTAATGATATAGGAGATGTACGAGACTTCTTGGGTAGACATATTGGCAAAATATCGTGAACTTTGAAGTTTGACGGCAAGCTCTTGAAGCACCGGGGTTTAAAGCATTGCCGCAGCAAAAGCACATGCCAGTGACTATAATAATAACACGTGACTGGTCATGAGAAGCACAACCACACCAGCTCCAAAAAAATTTCATCAGCCAACTGCTTGATAGTCTTTGTTAGCTTCTTTTCATCTGTTCACTGAAGAATTAACGCACAAATTATTTGAAATGAATTTAATATTATTGTTGGGATTCAACATAACTAGAGAAGGATAGTTCCAATCAACTAATAAACTATACATCTATTATACTTCAAAAATAAATTATTTTTCACATTATGGAATAACTTTTTTTTTTAACAAAGAGGTAAAGAGAAAACTAAAAACTTTTCAGCTTCGAAACACATCAAAGTGATACAAACAATAAAAATCAAACAAGATAACAAGAAAATAGTAAACAACTAAAGTGGAATAATATATATTTTTGTTAAATAAGACTAATATTGATAAATTATATGTATGCCCCGGATCAAAATAACTTCTAGATCCGCCACCGGACACATAATCTCAACAAAAATACTGAGTTGTTAGATTTCAAGGAGGATCGGGATGACGATGGTGACACCTTATAGAGGATTTAATTATGGAAGATTTTCAGAGAAACCTTCACTAAAAATGTTTATTTTTCTTAATAATTATATCAAGGGACAAGGTAAGACTGATAACCTATATTATCATGAAGCTCAAGATTTATGATAGACTGGTTGGAACTCATGCCCAACACAAGAAAGCTTTGTTTTTTTCTAGAATCTGCAGAGAAACAAATGCAGCGACACATGTGATTTAATAAGGGTTAAGATGATGATGACATCATCCAAGAGTTCTCTATTTTTTAACACATACTTACTTTCATTCAAACTCAAACTTCTGCAGTACTATAAGAGGGAATTATCTATCATCTTTGGCAATAAACATAACCTACAACAAATCAATAAGTTAAGCATGATAGGTCTTCAAACACAGCGGATTCAAGACGATGCTTGAATGCGTCGAAAGAGCCTTTACAACAGATTTGAATAACAAGAGCATAGTCACAAAAAGTGACGTTGAAGTCCAGATTTCATTCAAGAGTTCTCTTCTGTGTTTGCATATTTTTTATATGCTCTATTGATCGATTTGTTCGGTCATCAAAGTAATACATTTAGTTCTATAGAATGGATATATTAACATATTGTTTCACTTGAATTTAGAATATCTTCTGACTAATACCATAGGACAGCTATATCGTTTGTTACTAGATTATCATGTAAACTGTATATGCCAAACCCAAAATCAGACCAACCAAGTACCAACAACTTTATTCTTAGCTGAAATCAAATCTATGAAAAATGGGTTTACGATGTGCCCCAAGTTACCGTAGCCACTAGACAACCATTTAGTGGTTAATTTAATAACATTTATAAATTTCATATATGTTTAGTGAAGAAAGAGACAATTATGGTTGTAAACACTTCAGCTAAGCTTCACTTCAAGGGTAGGAAGATAGGAGAATGAGTGCTATTAATTCTTCTGTCGACTGTGTGTACATACACTGATGTTAAGATTTTATTGAAGATGTAGTTTATAAAACCAAATTATGTTAAAGTCAAGTAGATGAAGGGAATGAAACCGGACTTTATTATGATCAATATAAGTTTACTAAAGATAGAGAGAAAGTTGTGATTGCTTAAGAAGACGGGGACAAGCAATCTGCTTTGAAAGCCTCATGATTCAGACTGAGTTGTTTTCCATTTTCACATTCGGAAAAAATTAACATTTCTGTTCGAAATAAGCTTCGTTTTAAACATAAAACAATATCATGAACTATATATATATAAAATCATTTGTCTTGTATATATTCTTTTGGACGACAAGTCTTCGTTGCGTTTCTCGTCAAAATGACAATATATTTCCACATAGTACTTACCAGTTTTATATATTTGGTCTAAAAGTGGCTTAGATTGTTCCATCACAGTAATCATACGTGTTTGTTTCATTTTCATATTCTCTAGATTACAATTATAACGTTCTAAAGTTGAGGCAATCACAGCAATCACTTTTTCCTTTTAGTAATCTATGTTAATGTCAGATTATGTGTTGTAATTATGTCAACAACAAAATTCACCATAATATAATATAACATTAAAAGTCAAAATTGAAGCAAAATTTAATATTATGCATAAAACAAAATTATTACAAAAAGTCCGTACACAAAAAAATAACAATTTTAAATCTAATTCATAAGGAATATAAAATAAGAATAACGATTATGAATTAAAAAAATCTCATAGAAACCTGCAAAAAATGTCAAATTTTGTTAGCAATTGTACAATACAACAATTTAATAGATTTCTAAATTTTATTGAGACTAACCATACTATTAAATTTGCATATCGCTATTGAAACAGACTGAAAATGGTTTGTAGTCAACTACAACCGGTCTTTGGTCTGTGTTATTTATCTAGTTAATAGAAAAAACAAATAAATGTAAGAATTTATAAATTTAATTTTTTTATCGAATATAAATAGACTAATAAGTTAGTATTGACATCCCTTAGATGTCTTCTTTATATATACTCTACCTTCATTTTTTTCTTGTGTTATTAGGGACATATTTTCATAATAAATGATGTTTAAAAATATATTTTCATAATACATAATGAAACAGTTCAAAGAAAGATATTAAAGTCATATTATCATTAAATAATTTACAATAAATATGATATAAACAATGGAGAAATTTCACAAATACACTTTTCTTACTACCACTAATCAACTATACCACCAAATAAATTACATTTTCAAAAATACCACATTGGTGAATGTGTAAAAGACTCAGCTACCCTCACATCTACAACAATCCATCTCACACTTTCTCTCTGTTGATACGATCTCCTCCGTTGATACGATCGCCTCCGTCGATATCGATCGCCTCCGTTTCTTCCGTCGTCGATATCCATCGCCTCTGTTGCTTCCGTTTCGAACGATTCTCTCTCTCTCACACCGCCGTCGAATCGTATTTCACTTTCACCCCTCTTCTATACGATATCATCGCCTCCGTCCATCGCCTCCGTATCAATCGTCGACGGATTCTCTCTCTCACGCCACCAGATTCTCTCTCTCTCTCACGTCGCCGGATTCTCTCTCCCACGTCGAGATCTTCGTCGAGCCATTCCTCCAAAATGTCGATCCAGATTCACAATTTGTATGTTTCAAATCTCTATATCTTGTTAAAACTTGTTAATTTTGTTTTCATTCGAATGATTCGGGTTAGATTTTGGGATAGTGAACTTTGCATTTTTACAGAATTATAATCGCTTATAAAATCTGGATTTCATGATATTGTTAAAAGCACACGACTTATCGATTTATAAGTCTTTATAAAGAAGAACGATTTAGCAATTGATAGTAGTGTCTATTACCTGCAGTGTATAAAGAAGTATGATTTATGTCTTTATAAAGAAGAATGATTTAGCGATTGATAGTAGTGTCTATTACCTGCAGTGTATAAAGAAGAACGATTTATAAGTCTTTATAAATTTCTGCATGTTTAGACCACTATTAACTTCATATTTTCATTTCCTTTTGCAGTTTGATTTGCCTTACACGTCTAGTCACTTAAGGCCTTTAGATACCTACTCTTTGCCTCACTAAACTCTAGCCCTTTGAGCTTAGATATCAATATCCCAAAGTGGGAAACCAAGTGAAATGTTTTGTAGCTATTCTTGAGTAAAAAAAGTGAGTAACAGATTCAGGTTTGTTAGAAATTTGATGTGTGAGTTGATGAATCTTTGTGTTCCAGAGTTGTGTTCCCGAGCTTTGGCGAACACTACCTCTCGACAATGCTCTTCCAGTCGATCCGTGAAGAGTGCGACATAATGCAGCCTGAGATTTGAAGTTGGGAACCTCTTTGTTTTTTTTTTGAACAAATGTATATTTGCGTATTACAATGTGCAATGCAATTGGTGTTTGTTAATAAATGCATAAGGCGTCATTGTCCCATTTATAATACTATTGTTTAAAAAAAGACTAGTTATAGTAACATTGTAAAATAAGATTTTGGTCAAATGAAAAGTCTAATTTAAGCACAACTAGATTTTATATAAATAATTTATAAGAATATTTAAATTTATTTATACGGGTTTATAAAATCATTTATAAGGGTTTATAAAATCATTATTTATAAGAATTTATAAAATCTTTTATAAGGGGTAATATAAGAGTTTTATAGGTTTATAAATAAACTATAAGAATCTATAACCATTTAGAAAGCCATTATAAAACAATTTATATATGTAAAATTATTTGTAAGAGTATATAAACCATTTTTAAAGGCATATAAAACAATTTATAAAATCTATAAACCATTTATAAATGTTTATAAGAAAGTTGTGAAAGCTTATAAATAATTTATAAGGGGTATGTATACTATTAGTAAAGGTTTATAAGAACTTTATGAAAGTTTATATTCAATTTATAAAGGTGTATTGTAAGAGTTGTATAGGTTTATAAATCAACTAAAAAAGTCTATAACCATTTAGAAAGCCTTATAAAACAACTTATAATGTTTTGTATAATAATTTATTAGGGTTTATAAGGGTATGTAAAAATGATTTATAAGGGTTTATAAAAATAATTTATAAACTTTATAAACCATTAAAAAGATTATTAAACAATTTATAAAGGTATGTAAAATTTCTGAAGCGGTGGAGCTTTGCTTGCTGTCTGCATGTGCCTCAGAATCTGCTACGTATCATCACCTCTTTTCAAAGCCTGCAGCCTGTACGTGTTCTTTAGTTTTATGAATTTAATTTTGTGTATCAAAGTGTTGGGCTTTAAGCCGAAAGGGTTTAAAGATGTTTATAAAAAATTTATATATAATTTATAAGAGTTTATAAAAGGTTTAAATAAGTTTACAAAAGTTTATATAAAATCTGTAAGGGTTTATAAAAGTTTTTAATAATATGTATACTATTAATAAGAGTTTATAAAAACTTTATGAAAGCTTATATTCAATTTATAAGAGGTATTATAAGAGTTGTATAGGTTTATAAATCAAATAAAAGAGTCTATAACCATTTCGAAAGCCTTATAAAACAATTTATAATGGTTTGTATAATAATATATAAGGGTTTATAAGAGTATGTAAATAATTTATAAGAGTTTATAAAACTAATTTATAAAGTTTATACACCATTATAAAAGATTAAAAACAATTTATAAAGGTATGTAAAATTTCTGAAGCGGTGGAAGTCTTGCTTGTTGTCTTCATGTGCCACAAAATCTGCCACGTATCATCATTTCTTTACAAAGTCTTCAGCCTGCACGTGTTCTTCGGTTTTAAAGGTTTATAAAACTATTTGAAAGGGTTTATAAAACTATTTACAAGAACATATAAGCTATTTATAAGTGTTTATAAATTAATTTACAAGTGTATTAATTAATTTACAAGGTTTATAAATCTATTTATAAAAGTTTACAAATCACCAAATTAATCCACTTTCCACCATTTCAACAGTAACTCCTCTGAGGTTGTCCATGTTCATAGCAAACCATAACTTCATTGCAGTTAACCACAGCCGAAGTAGCAATAATGTTATCAGAAAACACACCGAAATGTTCAAGACTGTTATCAGTGAGCTTAGAAGCCACAACATAGCTTCTCTCCGCGAGCTTCTCCTGTAACTCAGAGTTCTGAAACCACTCAGAAGTGAGACGAACACCAAAACAGTAAAGACTTTTGGGCACTTCCTCAGCAGCAATTTGAGCATACTTAGCACTCTTCTCAGTAACATAATTCATCTGCCCTTCCAAAGAATGAATAGTAGCCTTGAGCTTCATGATCATAGTGGCGCTGTCGTAATGAAACAGCTGAGCTTGGTAAAGCAAGGCAGCCATGTTGTGGATATTGGGTTCAGAGTCAAGAACCGTCAAGGGACGTCTGGAAGCAGCGGCAGTGGAGAAGCAGCTGAGAGTTGCATATCTGAGCGCTTAGGTCCCAAGAAAACTGAAGGTTTTTTCTTTCTTTTGAGATGACAACAAAGGCTTCAACTAAAGCAATCTGGTCGTTAACTTGGCGAGCAAAGGAGGTCGGGCATAATATTTCTTCGGTCATGTTCATGCCTTCTACAAGCTTTTTTCTTCTCGTATCTTACTTTAGTTTCTTCTCCTAAAGCCTGTAAAAATCGAATTCAATCATTATCTACAATTTATTTGAATTTTGAATCTCAAAGCAACTCACTTTAGCAACATATAATTGTGTGAACTTGAGGATTCTTGTGGGGCATGCTAGACAGTATGAGTATAAGGAACTCAAAAATGATTTATAAACGTTTATAAACTGATTTAGAATGACTTATAAGTTAATTTTTCTAAAGTCCCTCAAAAAGGCAATCAACACAAAAAGACTTTGCACAACATATACTTTTGCATCATCAGATGATGAGAAAAAATCTGAAAATTTTAAAGCATTCAAACACAATCTTCTGTAAAACCATAAGTTAAAATAGCTATAATTCTTTTTTTTTGGTCAAGAAAATAGCTATAATTCAAGTATCATTGTTATCTCTTAAAAGATTAAGACGTAAGCACTTTATACTTACTATGCCTTGAGTGCAAGGCAATCTGAGCACCAACCGACTTAAATACCATTTACTAGAAGGAGTTTGAAACCGTGAAAGTGGAGCTTTGATGGAATTCATAAACACAATCGAGAAAACTTGATGGTCATGGTTAGTAAGTACTATGTTCTTCATGGATAAATAATTATAAGATTTTATAAATTTGAGAATGTAAAATATTATCAAAAAAACTTCGTCTCTTCTCTTTTTCCAGAAACATATCAATTTTTAGAAATCAAGCTAAAATTAATGAAATAGAACAAAAATCTCTATCTATTATCTTGTTACTTCGTTAACGTAAGAGTTCTTACGCGTTCGGTTCGTCGGAGCTCGTTAAGTTTTTCTGGTTCGTCGGAGAGCTCATCAGATCCGTGGAAGATCATGTCATATTCGTCGGAAAGCTCATCAGATTCGTCATTCGTCCGGAGAGCTCGGCAGAGAACGTCTTGTTCGTTTGAGCTCATTAGTGTCGTCGGATCTCACGGAGAGTCAGAGATTTTGACGGAGAACTTTTCACTGCCGGGGAATTTGTCAACGTCGCCTGATTCGTCAGATTCGATCACTGGTATCATTTTTTTGTATCTGAGATTTAAAGAGATCGTGGGGAAGAAGAGAATAGTTTTAGGTCTAATTAGTTAGGGGTACAATTGTATTTTGATCATTAAAAATCTGGTGGTATAGTTGGTTAGTGTATAATTGAAAAGTGGTATCATGAAAGTGGCAATTTTCCTATAAACTTGTGCAATTAAATCATATTCAAAATAAGGTAAGTTTTTAAAAGCAAATTTAACAAATTAGAAACAGTAAGGTAAATTGCATTAAAACAATGTAATAAATATGATTATTTGCACAAGTAATTTGTGTTCAAAATAAGGTAGGTTATTAATAAACTAAAAACATTAAAGTAAATTACCTTTAAACTATCATTGATTCATTAATCAACTTGCGCAAGTAATCATATATAAAGGAAGTTATTTTACGCGAATTAACTAATTAGAAACATCAAGGTAAATTACATTTTTAATATCCATATATATATAATGAAGATAATAGTTTTGGGCTTTTCTAAATCTCAAATCATCATTATATTGTGGTTTTCTAAATAAATAATAATTTTGGCTTTTCTAACTCAAATCACCATTATCATATAAATGTGTACAAATAATTTATAGCAAAATAAAGTAAGTTATTAATAAACGAATTAATTAATTAGGAAAATAAAGAACATACACATTTAATGCAATATCACATGTATATAGTTACCAATAAATGATATCATAAAAGAACAAGAAATTTAATTAATAGACATATATTTTCACGAAAATTATACTTTTAAATTTGTCAATGAAATGTATATTAAAAAAATACCTCCTAAAGAGAAAATTTCGTTTAGAATTATATATAATAAAAAATTTAAAATATTTCAAATTTAAAGAATAGTTAAGAATTAATTATCATATTTTATCAAGACATTTTATCATTAAATATGATGGTTTCTGAAATATTTTTTATAAAGACATTTCTTGAGATATATAAAGTCTTATGGTTCTTGTAATATTTTTTTCGCTTTAATAATCCATGAAGCAATTTAAAAAAAAAGATATTAAAAATTGACTGTCATAAATTTGTAATAATTAACATACCATTTAAGACAAGTAATTGATGGTAAAATAACGTAATCATCAAATCAACTTGCGCAAGTAATTGATAACAAAATAAGACAAGCTATTAATAAACAAATTAACTAATTAAAAGCCTTTACCAACAAGGTATATCTTTTCTAATACCATAATATGCCTATAAAATGAAAGAATAATAAATATTTTTGATTTTGATATATTGTAAAAAAAGAATTATCAGTTTTAAAAAACTATAAATAATAAGAAATTGAAATATAATACAAAAGAAAGACCAAATAGTTTGGGTTCTTCAGTCAACTATTCATTTTTATTAAATTGATTCTGTTGAAATATGCAACAAATATTTTTCAGCATAAACAAAATCAATGGTTTCATTTCAATTCAAAATGCCTCGTTTATATAGTATAATGGTAGACTTTACTAAAATAATTAGCTTTCACAATAAGCTATGTAACAGAATGTTCTCAAATCAATTTTTAAAATTTATCTACCTATAAGTTAGGGTTATTTATGGAATATATTGTTAATAAATTACATTTTAAAAATAAAAAGAGAATATATGAGGAGTAGTTTACACTAATGATTTAATTAACAAATCATGCCTTTAAGATTTAAATATTAAAGCATGAGATAAGGAAATAATATATTACGTCAGTAGAGAAAATACCATCTTACTATAGATATTTTAAAAATATAATGTGATTATCCAATTTTGTTGTACAGTAGAGAAAATACCATTATAAGCGCACATCTTTTGCAGGATCGGAATGGTGAATTCTTAGAGGTCTAAAATATGAACAGTTCCTTCAAATCATCTCTGAAAAAATATAAAACAAAATTACAATCAGCAAACCAAAAATAATATATGTGTATATATAAGCTTATAATTCTAAACAATAATATAAATCTACCAATAAAAAAAGAAAAGTATTTACAGCACAAAAAGATGGTATTGAAATGATATAGCTGAGAGATGTTATCAAATTGAGCAAAAACAATTTACCAGATTGAGGAACAAAGATATTAGTGAAATGATATATCAAAGAGGTGTACAATCAAATCATATATAGCTCCAGTGGAGAAATCGTCATAATATGGCATCTGCATATAAACCAAAAGAAAAATCAGCTCTAATGAAATATAAAAGCTTAATGTTTTAAAATAAGAAGAAGAAAAAAGTTTACTACATTATTAACATAAAAAGTTCAGAATACAAAGTTCAATGGTTTCATTTCTTCTACTGTGAATTCTTATTTATAATAAATTGGTGGACGTTTCTCAATGATTTAGCTTGCATGATAAGCTAAGAAGTAGAATATTCTCTAATAAATTCTCAATTAATCTTATATTTATAAGCTAATATTAGTTTTGGAATATCTTGTGAGAGTTTAATGAATTAAACAGAGAAAATATTGCATATTAATGACCTCTTTGAATTTAATGATATTATTGCGCAAGTAATATATAATAAGATAATTATTATCTCCTATCAATTAGAATTTCTCTCAATTAATTTTCTTTCTCTGAAATCTAAAATATTTATTGAGAATTTAATGAATTAAACAGAGAATTGCATATTAATTACCTATTTGAATCAAGAAAACACATAAGGTAAGTATTTAATGTTACTTTCTTGATAGTGGATCTCGATGATTAAAATAAATAAAAAATAAAATTCTAAAAAATTAAGCAATAAGATTAAGAGAATTCTTCTCAGAAGCTTTGTATGAGTGTCATGTGGCAAAGTGACTTCTCTTTTAATATATAGAAGAATTTGCTAAATTAAAATTTATTTCAATCAATACAATTTGGTATTTTCATATCAGAATCATCATTACAAACATACAAAGACTAAATAACTTGTTAAATACCGGTATTAAAAAATCTCCACTATTAATTAGGCAATTGTTTTATAAATAAATAATTATAATCTATTAATTATTTTATTTATTATTTATTTCAATCAATACAATTTTGTACTGTCATATCAAAATCATCATTACAAACATACAAAGCCTAAACTTGTATTGTCATATCAATAACTTGCGCAAGTAATGTATTTTCTAAATAAGGTAAGACATTTAATACGAATTATTAAATTTGATAGATTTAAAAATTAATTCAAATAGATTAAAGAAAGTAACAACTTGTGCAATGTATGTATAATTAAAATAAAGGAAGTCACTAAAAGGAATTAACAAATTTGATAAATTTAATAATCAAATAAATTAGATATATTTACGTGCGGAAGAAATGTATACTCTCAATAAGGAAACTTTCTATTGTCTCCTCTTTCTCTATATTAAATGTTGTTTCTATTTTTTTTTTAAAATCAGATATTGTAATAAGGTAAGATTTTAGCAACGATTGTATTTAAATAATTTTAAATTGCATGCAATTTTTGGTGGGTAAATATTTAATAAACAAATATAATTTATTAATCCTTCAATTTCTTAAATAGTTTGTATGTAGTATTTTTTTAAATTTGTTATATACTTTAGAAAAATATATTTTCAGTGTGCGACCTGCAATAATGTATTTAAATATTTTAAAAATGAATGTGGAATTTCGGTGGCTAATTTATTAGTAAACATATATTATTTAGTAATACATAAATTCTGAAATAGCCTTTATGTAGTATTTAGTGATTTTTTAAACATATTTTAGTATAAAATGTATGTGTGTGTTTTTCTAACAATAATTATATAAAGGATAAAAAATTATTACTAATTTTTTAAATATTTTAGTATAAATGTAGGTGTGTGTTTTTTTTTTACCAAGATAAAAAATCACATACAATTTAGATTTATGAAAATATATTATCGCAGGTTGAAAACCAAAATTATATTTTATACTAATTTAAATATATATATATATATATATATATATATATATATATATATATATATATATATATATATATATATATATATATGTACTAATGTTCTGAAGAGTTAGTATATATAATTTTTTTTGGACGAAAACTACTTGAATTAAAATAGAAGGTTACTCTGTTTCAGGAACAGAGGAGAGCAGACCAAACAAAGCTGTTTTCGCAATGGAATCAGCAACACCATTCGCTAAACGCGGAACAAAACAAAAGGAGATAGAATCAAAAGCGCGAGCTACACAAGAGATATCATGGAGCATGCCTTTCAAGCTAACATCAGGATCTCAGGAGTTCAAGAGCTTGATGAGAGACTTAGAGTCCGAGTAGACACGAATACTACAGACCTGAGAAGAGAGAGCTGCATTAAGAGCAGCTTTTACCGCAAGTGCCTCCGCCACAAGAGCCGAGGGAACGAAGCGTCGGTGAGAAAAACCTTGTTCTGCGCAAACATCCAATGAGTCTCGGAGTTTCCAGCCCAAGCCGCAGTTACCTGAAGAGGAGTCCCAAGCTGCATCTGAATATAATGGCCAATTGTAAGAGTTAGCAGATGGACCAGATAAAACCGGGACCACATAATGTGGTAAGGAAGGCTTTTCGACAAGGGTCTGAGCAGCCTTCCAAGCTCGAGCATCTTGAATGGACTTCAAGACAGCAATTTCCTCTACGAAATTTAGGTCCTCAAAGACCAACTTATTCCTATTTATCCAGAGGGTCCATAGAATCCAAGGGTAGAGGGGAGTTGACCCCAGGCCCGTAGGTGGGAGGGAGACCATCTTTCAACATTGCTGTAATAGTTGAGCCATAGAAGTAATATTCTCTGAGGGTTTATGGAGGCTAGGGAGCAGCTCCCAGACCCTCCTCGCATAGGGACAGTGAAGAAAAACGTGAAGTTCTGATTCGTACTCGCCACATCGACGACAAGAAGCATTATGAGTTAAGCCTCTAGTCGCAAGGCTGGATCCAACGAGGAGAGCCTTGCTGTTAGTCTTCCAAAGGAAGTGTTTAATCTTTGGAGATGTCTCCACCTGCCAAACGCTTTTCCTCCAATCAAAAGCAAGATCAGTCACATTCCCATTATGGAGTTTGGCAATAGCATAACCCGATCTAGTCGAGTAGATTCCTGATGCATTGGGGAGCCACACCATTTCATCCTCAAGTTGATGTGAGCTTGGTATTAACCGACGAATAGTCTCCTCATATTGAGGTAAATTTTCCTTTAGCAACGCCACCTTCCAATCCTTAGTAACAGGGTCAATAAGGTTGCTAACTTCCAGTTATATTTCATCGCTGTAGGAGGGCCGATGGGGGTTAGAGGTTCCGTTGTGGACAACCAAGGTTCTGACCAGATACCAACATTATGTCCCGATCCCAGAACCCAACCCAGCCCTGTATATATAATTTATAATAATGTTCTAAAGAGATAAATATACATATATATATATATATATATATATATATATATATGTGTGTGTGTGTGTGTGTGTGTGGTTGAGAGTGTTTGGAAATCTAAATTTAGTGGTTCTATGTTAACTCTATCGTTGAGAGTGTTTGGAAGCCTAAATTAAGTGGTTTTAGGTTAACTCTTCCCTGCCGATTTAAAAATAAATAAATAAAAATTAGCAAAAAACAACCAATATAATTAAGAGAAATATTTTGAGAATGTTTCTATGAATGCTACGTAACTAAATTAATTTTTCTTTTAATGTATAGGTGATCATTATCAAATTAAACAAATTTAATTTACATTCACCCCGCATCTAGTATATTTTATTTAATATAAAAATTAATGATAATTAAAAATATCATGTGACTAATTCTAGTTATTGTCTATTTTATTAAAAATTACACATGAATTAAAAATCATGACTTCTGTTTTAATATAATAGCTTCACCCCGCATCTAGTTATTTTCTTATATGGGAATCGGGTTATTAATATAGATTTGTTTAACGCGCGGTAATACTGTAATAGTACAACGTAAAGTCATAAACTAAGGCAATACTTTTCCGAATCTAGCTTCGGATGCAAGCCTAAAAAAAAAATACATGACCGTTACACGTAGCCTAATTTAGAGACGCTTGTAGCTAGATCGACGGGAGGTTGGTGAATGATTTAGGGTTTGTGATGAGAGACTTGAGGCGGGTGGGGATCGTTGATCATAATCCAATCGCGCACGCGCTATAACCGGAGAACGTGGTTCCGATCAAACCGTTTGTGATGATTTGAACGATGATGAGCTGAAGAAATTAGGTGAGTTTTTGTATGGTGATTGTGTCAAGTGTGAAGATATGAGAGTTGCCGTTGACGGAGTTTGTTGGAAGGGGTGAATGCCTTTTTGATTAGTTAATTTGATTAATTTTTTTGTATTAGAGGATTTGATTATGAAGACAGTGAACAATAGCTTTGTTTGTTTCGAACTGTCTTGTGTTTGTGTAAACCTCCTCATTGGAAGAAATTCGTTGGTGGTTCCAGTTTTTGATTGATTGAGAATCTTGTAATGTAAGCATGCGATAAGAGTGGTGGTGTGTGTCATCCATCTTGATGCGAATGAGTCGGTTAATTGTGCTGAGGGTCCAAGTACTGGGAGCAGTGTTTGACAGGGAATCTGGGATTGATGGAGCAACATGAAGTTCAGTCATAGAGAAGAGATGCAAGAAATGGAGATAATGATAACAGTAATAAGATTGGAGATGGGGGACGTTTTGGTGGAATGTAAATAACATTTCACAGAGATCAAGCATTTGCAAAATAGAATGTGTTTTTTCTCTGAGAGCATAATTGTCTGCTAGTTCCTTATTTTACTATGTGTTCTATAAGCGCTATTGCTTTTAAGTTTTAGAAAAGAGTAACATAGATGCATATTAGCTAATCAAAGAACCATCTTCACTCCTGGCTCGGGTTCTCCTAGGCAAGTACGCCCGCAATTCGACTTTCATGGAGTGCACCCCTCTCTCTAATGCCTCACATGGCTGGCGAAGCATTCTTGAGGGACGTTCTATACTCAGGAAAGGATTGGGTTGGGCTGTGGGAGATGGTGAACAGATCAGTGTCTGGGGACATCCTTGGCTATCTCATTCCTCCCCGGAAAGACCTATAGGACCTCCAACTGAAGATGCCCTATCTCTAAAGGTCGCCGACCTCCTATGCCCTCTGACTAATCAATGGAATCTCGATCTTATAAGACGGCACATCCCTCAGTATGAGGAAAAAATATGTTGCATCATAACCAGTTCGGCCCAGGTAGCGGACTCCCATGTTTGGTTGCCTAATAAAACAGGGGTGTATTCAACTAAATCTGGTTATGGCCTTGCTGGTGAACCGGAAACGTGGAATCGTCGTCTACCTGAAGGTTTCGACTGGATGAAGCACCTCTGGAACCTCAAACTATCACCAAAACTCAAGGATTTCATGTGGAGAGCTATTAACAATGCCATTCCAGTGAGCTCGAATTTAGAACGACGAGGTGTGGCATCTTTTGTCTGTAAGAGATGTGGGGGAAGAGAAGATGAGCAGCACCTATTCTTCTCTTGCCCATTCGCAGCACAAGTCTGGGAGATAGCTCCTATCTTCGAGATGCCTCGCTTCTCTACCGCCTCTGTCGCAACTCTTCTCATGAATAATGCAAAGACGATCCCACTGCCCCCAGTGGGAATATCCATCTCTCTAGGACCCTGGATTTGCTGGAATTTGTGGAAGGCACGTAATAAACTGTACGGCTCATTTGCGCTCTACGGCTCCCCGAGTCCCGATCACTCCCATTGGTATCACCTGCTTTGTGGACGCAGCTTGGAACCCTATATCAAAGACGTGCGGGATCGGAGGTGTTTTTAAGGGAGCTCCACAACAGATCAACCCTACCATCAAGTTCTCCCGCCGGTTTATTTCCTCAGCTTTAATGGCTGAAGCCATAGCTGTTCGTTCAGCAGTCATGGAGGCTGCAGCGTCCAACATTCGTTCACTCACGGTGCTGTCCGATTCTCAGGTTCTCATCGCCATGTTGAAGACTAAAGACTCAAGACCTGCTCTGTTTGGGATCATGTTCGACATTTTTCATTTTAGTACCTTATTTGACTCTATCTCTTTTGCTTTTGTACCTCGCTTGGATAACATTGAGGCTGATACAGTGGCTAAATCAGCTCTCTGCCTTGCATCCAACTCCTCCGGTAATGGAGTGTAAGACATTATAAATGAATGGAACTAGTAGTTTGCTCAAAAAAAAAGATGCATATTAGCTCTGAACTGATTTTTTTTCCTTTACAACCGTACCAGATATCCTAACTGCTTGACGACAACAAATTTGATGGTAGATAAATTGAAGAGTGGATAAAACTGTATCTAACAACGTCTAGCATTTCAGATGCTGAACAAATTCAGATACAAAACTCATAAGATGAAACTATGGAAGATATATACACCCAGAGTTAGGGAATGACCAGTTTTCTCAATAAAACCAAGGTTAAATTCATATACATTAGAAGATCATAAAAATTTCCATTTTCACAAGATCAAAAGCAGTACGAGGAACTACAGAAGAATCAGATCTTGCGTATTGTCATAGAACATCGTCTAACATTTCAGTCATACCATGATAACAACTTTCTCTGCTCGCATGTCTGTCTGCTCGTATATCTTTCAAACGATTTATCAATGATTTTCACAAATTAGGAAAGAGCGTCTGTATTCTAGCGGTCAGGATTATTGCCTTCCAAGCAATATTCCCGGGTTCGACGTCTGGCGGACGCATTAAGTTCATTCTTTTTTGAAATTGCAAAGTTAAAAATGAAAAAGATAAGATAATCTGAAATGGCGAAACTAGCCCTAGCTTTCCACGAAGCAACTCGCTAAAAGATCCAAAGGCGTTGGAGGGTGTTACAGTAATTAAAACTACACAAAATCTGATAAAGACAGAACAGCACGACACTAGTCTTCTTCTCTTTCTCCGCTTGATATTTTTCAATTGCGCGTTCCTCTCTCTCTCTCTCTGTAGAAGTCGAAAAGATCTAGAGAACAAAATCCTGGCGTAAATCTCGTTAGGGGTTTTCAGCTTTTCAAAAATAAAACATTTTGATCTCTCTCTCTCTCTCTCTCTCTCTCTCTCAATGGCGGGTTACAAAGCAGATGATGAATACGATTACCTTTTCAAGATCGTTCTAATCGGTGACTCTGGTGTTGGAAAATCCAATCTGCTTTCACGATTCACCAAGAACGAGTTTAGCCTCGAGTCCAAATCAACCATCGGAGTCGAGTTCGCGACTAGGAGCTTGAACGTTGATGATAAAGTCATCAAAGCCCAGATTTGGGATACTGCCGGTCAAGAAAGGTCTCTTCTTTTGCTTTATCTCTTCCAAACTAATAGATCTAGATTTGCAGCTAAAGAAACCAAACATTAGTTATGTTACAGAGGTAGGTAATTTAATTTCATAGATCTGGATTTTGCTTTCTCAGTTTCTGTCTTCCCTCTGTGTTTGGTTCTAACGGATTCATATTCATAGGTATCGAGCCATCACTAGCGCATACTATCGAGGAGCAGTTGGAGCGCTTCTCGTCTACGACGTAACCCGACACTCCACGTTCGAAAACGTGGAGACGTGGCTCAAAGAACTTAGGAACCACACCGATCCGAACATTGTAGTGATGCTCGTGGGCAACAAATCTGATCTCCGCCACCTCGTGGCTGTTCAGACTGACGACGCCAAGTCGTTCGCCGAGAAAGAGTCTCTTTACTTCATGGAAACCTCGGCTCTCGACTCCACTAACGTCGAGAACGCTTTCGCTGAAGTCCTCACTCAGATCCACTGCATTGTGAGCAGAAAGGCCATGGAAGCTGCGAGCGAATCCGCTAGTGTTCCGTCGAAAGGAGACAAGATCGATCTTGGCAAAGATGTTTCTGCAGTGAAGAAAGGTGGATGCTGCTCAAACTAAAGAGAGAGTGGATCTTGGTTATAAGTTTAAAAGTGGTTGGAGTATGAGAGATTGCTTTAGGTTAGATTGGTTAAATGCTCTTTTGATGTGTTTCTGCTGATTATATAAATTAATAGATGTTATTGCTTGAGAAAATCATTTTGAATTTTGTTGTTTTATCAACTTCCTAAAACTTTGTTTATCTAAGAAAGAGAGATAAAAAAGATAGTTTTTGATGATTTTGTTCGGTTTCTAAACTCTTGTTCTGTTTTTTTTGTTTTTTTTTACTTTTCACGGTAATTGCTAGCGAAATAAAAATAATGAAATAAAATTTTAAATTAGAGCGTACATGATGAAATCTAATTCAGCCATTAGAGATGACCAATCTTCTTCGTCATCTTGATTAGTTGGAGGTTCTTGGACATGGTGAAAGTTCTGGAAGTTCTGGAGGTTCTTGGACATGGTGAAAGTTCAGGGACAACTAAGTAGAAGAACAAATGCGAGATCCAAGAACACTTTTTTGTATATTAGAAACCACTTAAACGATCTCTTAGATCTGTTTAATCCGAATTTCTCTCAGTCACACATGATTAGAGACGGACAAATTTCTAATCTCTTTATTGCAAAGTTTGAAATTCAACACTCTGAACTCGACTCTTAGATGCTTGACAAGAACAAGAGTCTTGCTCAAGCTTTTCAATCTTTAAAACGCTTCACCTAGATTTATCAATCATAATCAGGTTAAATATTCGGATAAGTCTAAATCTTTCAGAATTATCTTCAGGAACCGATGTCTACTTGTCATGTCATCGTTCCATAACTAACCAGCAGCGGTGTGTAACACACTAAACCCCATGTATAAACGACGTCACTCCGTTTTTTTCACTCAGTATTCTTTTGTGCTTACACATGGAGCTATGACCAAACTGGACATAAGATTTCATTGTCCACATAAGAGTACTGAACTCTAGAAGAAGCGAAAATAAGACTCCAATACTTGCGAATGAACCAAATTTAGTTATTCGTTCCTTTGATTTGATCACAAAGCCTTCTCCAAAGAAAGTCCTTGGGCCATGAGGCATCGAATTGGCAACAAGGATCTCTAGTTGGCTTGAGCATGTCGAACCCGCCCAAGTTCGTCTTTTTCCCAAAGTCAAATCCGATACAATCAAAGGCTGATTCAGGAGTTTATTTTTTAACCACTTCCAATACATAGATAAAAAATTAAAATTAACATTACAGTGCAATTTCATCTTGGGAGTATCAGTTACAAGATGCATGAACTTTTATATATTCAAGTTTCTGATCACACATACAGTCTTAATCTTGTTCATTTATTCTCTCTTTTCTTACTTCTCAGCATAAATTTCTTTTTTTTTTCATGTTTTGAAAAATGTAGGTGAATAATATGGCCACATGGAAATTTTCTACCTTTCACTTCCAACTTTGCAATCATTCCATTGGAAGTAAAATTATGAGGTCACAAGAAATTTTCCTACCACTTTTTTTTTTCCTACCGCTTTACTCCACAGGAAATCATCTAATTTATTTATTTTCTCATTTTTTAAGATGACAAAGGGAAGAGAGAACGGAACCATACTCACATATACATGTTTTTTCAGATCTGAACAAGAAACCCGATCTAGTGTATACCTAACCCCAAGATGAGAGATTGAATTTTACTAATGTTGGATGGTAGTTTTGAATCCTTGAAACACTCTCACAAGCATGGTTGTTATTGGAAAATCAATCCACTTTGGCTTTTCCAAGTTGTACAACCAGGAATCAATAACTCGAATAATAGTGCTAAGTACAGTTAAGTGATTAGTTTTAAGAAAGGCTCATAGTTTCAATTAATTCTATTTTTTACTTAATTAAACGACAAAATTGACACATAAAACAGAACACAATATCACTAAACACATCTCTTAGACTTAAACAACACTTCCCTAGTGCTATATTTCCTGAGGCATCGAGTAGGCGCTTGATCCGTTTCTTGGCTCTCTTTTGCTTCATTAAGGCATGAAAAAACTCTGAGATTCTATCCCAACCAAATAACTCTGTTTGTCTCCAGAACATTTTCTCGGTGTTAAGAACCTCATATAGTTCTTTAAAGCTTTTGTCATCTCCTAAGTTATGGCCTCATCATTCGAGTACAAATTTTCAACTTTCTCCTAAAGTTCTTGCACTTTTGAATTTATGTCATTTTGCTTCCTCCATTGCCTCATAGCTCTGGGACAACTCAATATATGCTGCATAATACTCATATCATTAGGGAGATATGATGAGTTCCATCACTCGAGAATAACTTGCATTATTATTTTTGCTGTCCAACTAACATTTATCAAACTTGAACATATGATGGGCTATTCACTGAGCATATTTGCAAAGCCGAGCTAATATTTCCCCCTTAAGCCTCGAGCCACTACTAAATCTGGATATTGAACCAGTCTTCGTTGTCATGTTGCCAGCATAGCCATGTTAAACTCATGGATCATACAGAATCCATCTCCCCCCCCCCTCCTCTCTTGGTAAGCATATTTTTTTCCTCATTTTGTTCAGTGTATTTCTCTATTTGGTGGATTTGAGCACCACTAGAATTGTGCAATGACATTTGAGAGGTTTTAACATATCTCCAGTGGAAGCAAGAAGCTGACATGACATATGTCGGAAGAGCTAGTAAATAGGTTTGATCCACTAATATCTTCTAGAATTCCTAAGTAGGAACTCCCCCCCCCCCCCCTCCTGTGATTCTCTTACCAAATAGTAAGAAAGATTTATCAAATTAATACATTGGCCTGATATTAGTCCATAATTCCTAACTATCATAACTTCTTCGTATTTACGGGGCTCCATCTAGAAGAAAAGGCTATCAGTTATCATCCTTTCTAATAATTTAAAACTGAAAGAGTATCTCTTATATATTAATTCAGAAACAATACAACATTGTTTTGTAGTCATGTGTCACTATGAAAATGAAACTCGGAATTTTTTAAATAGTAGGTTGGTTCATCTTAACTTATACTATATTTTTTATTAAACTAACTATCAAATTGATAGTGTACAAAAGAATATTATTTTCCTTAAATAAATCTACCAAATTACCTAATATGATTAACGAATATATGACAATTAATCATTATGAATGATAAATTTTTGATAACAATTTTTTTATCTTAGCTTTTTTGTTTAATTTATATTTTTAAAAAGTATTAAAAATTACAGTAACCATGTAATAAAAAAAAGATTTTTTTCTTATATGTTATATTTTGATTTTTTTAATTACAAATTATTAGAAATTTTAAAATCACATTTTGAAAATTTTGTGACCGATGGCTTAACTTGTTTTATTATAACAAGATACAAATGATCATAAAATTGTATTAATATGGTTTTGTATTTAATAAATATTCAAATTAAATTATATATATATATATATATATATATATATATATATATATATATATTCAGCTAACATCTTAAAGCAAGAAAATAGTCTGCATCAATTTAGTCGTTCAGTTGAAACTATTGAAAACTACGAGGAAGACTAAGGTCAAAAAAATTTGATTTTGAAAACAATACTAAGCTGCTAGTTTTAAAACCATCAAAATGATTTTCATTGATGTTGTAAGTAAAATTGAAAAAAAAAATTATATAATATGTTTTTGTAATAAAAATTCACTTGATGATTGTATGTATATTAAAAAAATAAACACATATACTTATTAGTTTATCAATACTAAATATTTTAAATTTTTATTATATAAATTCATCATACGCTATGTACAGCTCTTATCCTAGTATCTTATTAAAAACAAAACATTGAATGCAAAACTCACTGCAATCATAGAAATGGCAACTCAAATTTGGAAGTTTAACATTCACATTATCACATACATATCTTAAAGACATCTGAGACATTGGGTCTTTACCTATTTTGGCCCCTAAAAATTAATTAAACTCACATACGGCGAAATACATGTTTGATGGTTTAAGACTGTACTGTTCTATTTTTTCTTGAAAAAAATTAAGTTCGTTCCAAATAGCTAATAAGGCTCAACATTAAAGCAAAATGTCTTTTATTCATATCAAGATAGGAACATATTTGAGTAAATATCATCAGTTCAGTTAGACTCGAATTAACTCGAAAGCTTTCATGGGCAAAACGTGCCATCAATGACCTTGAACTCGAAGCTAGTGTCCCATACGTATTTGAAAACGAAGTCTCCCTGTATACCTTTGTTGATGAGACACACGTCACCGGTTTTTGTCAACGTATCAACAGGCACGATCGATTCAAAACCGGTGCACGACAACTTTAGGTTAGTGAGTAAGCATATACATGGGTTGTTCAGTGTCACTTTCCACACCGGTTTGTTCTGAACCATTCCAGACTTCGATTGTTTCATGCTTACATCATTAAGTCCACACTTTGGTATAGACCCTTCCAAATTTTCCAACAAAAGTATAATATTAAAATATTGTAAACAAGAAAACACGTAAAAGTCTCTATTATATTTACGTATACAAAATATAAATACCGTGAGCGACGACGGTGATGATTGCGAAGACAACCAGGAGGCAGAGAAGTTTGCAAGTCATATTTGTTTCTAATTTTGGAATTTTTTTCAAACAAAGTTAGAAAATTCGAGTAAGTATGAACGGAGCATGTAGCTGTTGAGATGTGTTACTGAGTATTTATAGTGAGGCAGGTTTGTCCTATATGGTAAAAAACGTTTTGCTATTAAGATGTTGACCAAAATTAAATGCTTTCCTTTGTCAAAAGGTTAAAGCTCATGCATAGGGTCAGAAGGTAAAAGCTCATGCATAGGGTCAGTGCTAATAATTTTTTTTAATCAAAATTACGAAAGAGATTACTCAACAATTTTCTTTCAGGTAACTAATTTCAAATTGGAGTTATTTGTCAAATAACCAAAAAGAAGTAAAATTAGTTTTTGAGCGGAGAGAGATAGAAAAAGAAAAGAAAAAGAAGAGTACTTTCTTCTAGTTACTGAGTGAATTTTTTTTAGTGTTAGTGGATGCAATTTCCCTTTCAAATTAGATTTAATTGGTGTAATAGCCAAATTTTAAGGCAAAATTAAGAATATAACGTTTGATTTGACATCATTAGATTCTATAGCATTTGTTCTTTTTTCTTCCGGTTGTATCCTTCGTCGAAGTAAGTAGCCCGTAAATAAATTATGTTAAGATGTCTAAAAGAATAATAATTATAAAAAATTGCTGTGATAAAAAGTAAATAGAATGGACATGCTAATGGTAATAAACAAAATAGTATAGTATGTGGTCAAATTTTGAAATATCTATGAGTGAAAGGAAATAGGTAATGTTTATCCTAACATCAATACAAATCTTCCATAACTAAACCAAAAACACTAGTCAGTAAAACATAAAAGAAAAGGACAAGACTTGGGTTCACCCCTTGTGGTGAACTCTTAAATTCACCTCAAATCTTAGGACCAATCAAAGTGCCATGTAGGATTAATAAAAAAAATAAAAAAAAGGAAAGTTGAAAAAGACGTCGACTATTTTTTTACTCCATAAACCCTAAACCCTTGGGTAAATCATAAACCCTTGGGTAAACCCTAAGATTTAAAATTCCGTGTTTTGGATTTAGCAATTTGATAAACAAAGTTTTCAGTTTTGTGTGGATGATGAAATAGAAGCCATTGATGGAGTAAAAAAAAATAGTCGACGTCTTTTTCAACTTTCCTTTTTTTATTTTTTTTATTAATCCTACATGGCACTTTGATTGGTCCTAAGACTTGAGGTGAATTTAAGAGTTCACCACAGGGGGTGAACCCAAGTTTTGTTCAAAAGAAAATATATAACTTAACCAAATATCAAAACATGCAAATAGTATGTAATATAAAGTAGGATTTTTAGTAATTTAAACCCTCAACTAAAGATCAATCGTAAAACAAATCCTCAACTAAAAATCTTGTGAAATAAACTCTCATCTTTATGTCTGTCAATATTTCCGTCCCTCCGTTATTTTTATCGTCAACTGGCACGGAGAAACGTTAACTGTTGACGACGAATGTTACAGAGGGACGAAAACTTTAATGGACATGGAGATGAAGGTTTATTTCACAGGATTTTTAGTTCAGGGTTTATTTTACGATCTATCTTTAGTTGAGGGTTTAAATTACTAAAAATCTTCTTTTTTTTTTGAGAAAATCCTATAAGTATTGATTATTTAGTAATTATTTCAAGCTTCATAAATTTCAAAGACCGACTCTAATATTAATACAAAATCACTCTTATTTGTCAATGAGACCTCGCACTTCTTTGGTAAATTGAGCTCATAGCTATTCTTGTTTCCTTGCTCGCTCTCTTACAAAAGAAATTGTTTTTAAGATTAGTGTTTGGTTTGGGTTTGCATTAGTCAATTCATTCAAAGGAACAACATAAGATTAGAGTTCAAACTTCAGATATCCAATCTTCATTCGGTGAGAAACCACATTAGCTCAGACAACATACCAAATGGACCAATCTCCATCAGCTCGTTCTTTCTTTTTTCTAACAAACCATCTCAGTCTCTCAATGCTATGGTAAAACCTTCCTCAGCGCGTTCATCTTTCAGTAGTCGTCTTATAACGAAAGTGCCTTTAATACCATTTTCAGTGGCTACATCACTCAAACCAATCACTATGTATTTACATCCGACACACCAACCAATTTTAGAAAGAAGAAAGGTTAGAAGACACTTACTGAGTTATAGATATGTTAGAAGACACTAACTGAGCCAGCATTCCACACATTAAGTGTGGTCTTAATATGTATGTGTTTATGTTAAAATTAGTAGGTTCTCCATTGATTTGGGAAGCTCGGGCAACTTAAGAGAGCTAGGTAGTCTACGTTCTACTTAGCTTTACTTTACAAGATGAGGTTTGACTTGTTCAGAAATTTTATGAAAATAGTTCACTTTATAATTGGTTTAACTATGAGTTTATTCACTTTTTTATTTGTCATTGCATGTTTAATTTTTTTAGTAATTAAAACTCTCAACTAAAGATAGATCGTAAAACAAACCCTGAACTAAAAATCATGTGAAATGAATCCTCATCTTTATGTCCATTAATGTTTTCGCCCCTCTGTAACCTTTATCGTCAATAGTTAACGTTTCACCGACGAGAAATGCGACGGAGGGGAGAAAATATTAACGGAAATATAGATGAGATTTATTTCACAAGATTTTTAGTTGAGGGTATAAATTACTAATAATCTTATAAAGTAATATTAAAATAGAATAGTAACAAACGAAATAGTATATTACATATTATTCTGATTCTGAAATGTCCTTACCTCAAAGTTAATCCAAACCTTTCAAAACTAAATACAAAATACTAATCACTAAACCCTAAAGAGAAACTATAAACCTAATCCAAATATCAAAATATGCAAAATAGTACATAATAAGCAAAATAATATAGTATTTCTTCAAATTTTGAAAGTAAATGTCTATGATTGCAGAGAAAGAAGTAATACTTACTGTAACATCAACACAAACCAGAAACACTGGTCACTAAACCTTAAAATGAAATATATACCATAACCAAAAATCAAAATATGCAGATAATATATAATACAAAATATTATTAAAATAGCATAGTAACAAACAAAATAGTATAATACATATTTTTATGATTTTGAAATGTTCTTATCCCAACATCAACTCAAACCTTTCAAAACCAAACCTAAAACATTAATCACTAAACCCTACACTAATCCAAATATCAAACTATGCACATAGTATATAATATTAAGTATTATCAAAATAGAATAGTAACAAACGAGCATATAGTACATATTATACAAAATTTGAATAGAATAGTATGCTGCATAAGCATCACTGTTCATCTTCTTCAAATCTTACTCTCATCTTCACTATTACGTGTTTGAATTATCATATAATTAATCAATAAGCATACCCACATGATTCACTCAACCTTTACCTCTAACGGTTTGATCGTTATCATCTATTAAAACCATTATAAATTTCTGTTGGCAACAAACGATTAAGAGATGGTTGGTAAAGAGAGATAGTTGGTGAAAAAGTGTGGTTGATTCAGATGAAACGATAGTGATAATGAAAGAATTAGTGATGGTGACTGATGATGTAAAAATTGTTTGTTTCTGTCAACCGGTTACTGAAGGGTAATATAGTATATATTTTATAAATATTAGAGTTGTGCTTTTAGTTTGTTAGATTCTTAATTACGTGTTATTTTGTTACCTGACCTAATTTCCCTTCAAATTACTGGGTCAAAGTTAATTTATTTGTATTTTCTCTTTCAGACTTCAAAAAATTTGTGTATGCAAATTAATTAAGAGAAAATCACTTAAACCCCATCAAAGTGAGACTTGTTAACACTTTAAACCTTCAGATTTTTATTTAAATTTTTAATCATCAAAATGACATTTATATCACAAAAAAACTTCATTCTAGCTGATTTGTTCATCACGTAAAAAGTCAGACCGGCATGATGTTTCATTTTTCATAAATGAATAGTATAATTAGTAAATAAATAGACTGAAAAAAAAACTAGGAAATTATATATTCCAAATAGTTTTAGGAAAAATAATTAAATAAATGAGTAAACTGACATGTTATAGAATTTTAAAAAAAATCGACATATTTACTATCATTGTCAACCAGAATATATCGAAAATTGTCATTAGAGATATGTCAAAAACTGTTATTGGTGGTTATATGCCAGAAAAAAATCATGGCCAATAACAATATACTAGAGTTTCACCCCCCCCCCCTTTCGAAGGGCGGACAAAATGTTTTTTTCATCATTCTATGTATTATGTTCATCGTTTGTTAAATGTGTGATATTAGTTTAGTTAACAAATTTATTAATCTGTCTTTTTGTTAACTAATATGTTTAAATATAATGTTTAGTTTTTTATTTCGGTTTTGGTTTTAGGTTGATTTTTACGATTTCGGTTTCAGTTTGATTATGATTTTTTCCTTTTTTGGTTCAAAAGATACATAAACCATTCAGTTATTTATGAAATAATTAATATATTTATACTTGTGTTTACCCGATCCGGATCTATGTGATTAGTTTTTTTCAAGAGATATACAAACCTGCGCTTGATGTGATATAAATTTGTATTTTTATCGTGTATCTATATTTATATATTAACACATGAAATGTTATATTGAATGTTATGAAACCTGACCCGGACCCACGGTTAAACTGACAAAGCCGGTGATTTTATATGTAATCGTATTTTATTTGGAAAAAAAAATATCATTATTTAAAAATTCTATAAAATCTACAAAATACCACTATAGCTTGAGACCCGACTACCGGTTAAACCGATGAGTGATTCATTATGCAATGCAATTAGTTAATACATAAATATTTAGATGAATGGTGGATATTTTGTGAATGTGAAGTTCCAATTTTACAAAAATAGGCATACAAATATTTAGTTAAACTAATTTATCATCTTGTTTTACGCGTATTGGATCAGTATTTAAGAGATTATATACTAAAATCAAAATATATTGACCATCGACTATTCATATACGGTTATTACAATTTAGTCATTTAAGTTTGAAATAAATATAATTTTTTATTTTCTTATTAAATTTACTTTTACTGTTCACATGTTAATATAATTTTTTGATGTCTTGTTTTTAGTTTATTTTAAATTTTAAATTAAACTTCATTGTTCATATTAAAAACATTTATTAATTTTATTTCTGTTATACATTTGTATTATATATCTATAATAATTTCTAGTATTATATATTGAAGAAAGAAACTTTTAATTTACAGTGCAGACATACATTTTGTATATTTTAAGGTTAAGTTGTACATATAAATAACAAATATTTTCGTATATGGTTCATTGCTTATTAGTCTACAAAGTCAAGTGATATATATATAACAATAGTAGCCAAATAATTACATGTTTACATATTCAAATAAATTGTATAACAAATGTTTAAAATATGAGCTATGTTATGGACATAAGTTTACAATAATATCAATTACAAAAAAAGAACTGTGTTATTTGTTCCCTGACATAAAGGTTCAAAGTTTAACAACGAAGGAGTAAGTGTTTGTTTTAAATATTTAATTGTTGGCAATAAAATATATCCCATCAAATAGGAGAATATAGTTTTTTAGATATTATTTAACTATGCGAGATTGTTGCGATCTTTTAGCATATTACTGTAAGATAATAATGAGTAATATTAATTTTAACTGGACCAATACAACTTAAGTGATAGTCCAAAAATCAGTCGATAAAAAATCTTCTGTTTTAATAGTATTGACTAGATTTTGATCCGCGGTTTCAAACCGCGGGATAATTTTTCGAAACATTCCAAATTTATTTGATATTAATTTGTATTTATTGTATCTACATTTGTTATAAATGAAACGTTATATTGAGTATTTTAAAATTCGTCCCGACCCGCTGCTAAATCGGAAAATTATGTGGTCTCATATGTAATTCAGTTTTAGTTTTTGATAAAATATTATTTAAAAATTCTATAAAACTCTTAATTACAGCTAGTACCCGAGATCCTGGCTATCGGTTGAACTGATAAGCGATCCAATATGCAATTCGGCTTGACTTAAATTATTATAGTTAAAGTATTCTTATATATATATTCATGAATGTTTATATGAAGTGGATATATAATGAAAGCGGTGTTCCAATTTTAATACAATTCTTTTGTCAAACTAAATTTTCATCTTATTGTAAGTGTAATGAATCAATATTTGAGAGGATGCATACTAAAAATAAAATATACAATATTTCAGGATCAACAATTTATATATGTCTATTATAATTTAATTATTTATGTTTGTAAATATAATTTTCATTTATTTAGTAAGCTTACTTTTGTTATTCACATGTTATTATATTTTTTGATGTTTTGTTTATGACTTATTTTAGAATTTAAAGTTAATTTGATTAATTGCATTAGAAATGTAAATATTTATTAATTTTAATTTTAATTTTGATTTATATTTTTATAATATATATATATATATATATAATTATATTTTACAACTAATTAAACTATTGATTCATACTCTCTTGCATCAATTTATGTTTTAACGAAGTGTTTTATGATATAATTGTGTTAATATATTTGTTGAATTAGTTAATATTTGATAAATATATTATATGTGTTTGAATAACCTGTAAAACTATGTTCATAAAAATATCAATAGTAACATGTTTCGTCGTATACTAAATATTAATAGTATCGAACTATTACTATTTTTATCATATATTTATATATTTGTATATCTAATTTTAATACTCTAACTATAAGAATTATATTTTATTATATGTTTAGTGATGGTTTTGAAGAAATTGTTTTTTTTTTTTGCATTTGGATTAATATATAGCTGTATATATACAAATTAATAGATATATCATTATTTATTACATTAATAGCTAAAATATAATTAATTTATTATTAAATTTCGTATTAATATTATTTAAATTCATTAGTTTAAGAAAATAGTAGATTAGTTAGTTAGCTCCTTAATTTTAGGCATGATTTATATTTAATATTATTAAGTTAAATGTAATTAGAAATAATAGAGAAGCTAAATATAAGGAAATAAAAAAATAAATGACATGGAACAACCTAGACTATTTGTAAGTAGATAAAAATTGCTCCTGTTTTAATAGTATTGATTAGTAAAGTTATTATCATCAACGGTGATATATCAAATCACCGTCAATGGTGATATGTCAGAATCATCATTGTCATCAAAGATGTGTGTTGAAACCGTTACGGCCAACATTAATATTTTTGAAATTGTCACTCTCAGCGATGATATGTCAGTTATTTAAAAAGTCTTATATCATTAGAAACCGTTACAGTCAATATCAGTCATTCTCGGTGACAATACATCTACGATCAAGCTGTCCAAAAACCCGATGTTCCATGGAGGATGTAAGCGCATTGGTGTTAGATTTCACTTTCTATGAGACCTAGTTAGTGATGGAGAAGTTAGCTTGGAGCATTGTGGTTTGGAGGAACAAGTTACAGACATCTTTACCAAACCACTAAAGAGAAAAGTATTCTAGAGGATGAGGAGTGCGCTTGGGATTTACTCAGCTGGAGATAAGCTAAAACTTGTAAACAACGTTCTGTGATGGTTTGTTGGAGCAAATCAGCAAGAGAAGATTTGAGCTGGCGGAGCTACAAGTTTGAATTAGTCTTTCATGTTTTAGTCTGATCAAATAATGATCGAGTTCCTCGGTCTAAGTTGTTTAAGTTAGTTGCATGTATTAGGAGTTTTTTTGTTTGTTTTGGTTGTAAGGATATTTTGAGAGCCATGGCTTTCATTGAATAAGAACAGAGTTTCGTAAAGCAAAGAACAGTTAGCAATCACAGTTGTTACTTGTCTTCTTCTTTCTCTCAGTTTTCATTTCTTTGTTTCAATTGGTATATCTATTATCTATCCCGTGAATTGATGTTGATATACATTTGAATTTCTTAATTAGTTATGGTGGTATGCAACAGACGATCTTCTTGCTTTGATAATTGTAAAAAAAAAGGCTCATTTGGGTGAATAACCAAAACGAGATTCTAAATTAGCGAAGTGGACATTATTTTTAATAATTGGAGAACCGGGAGGAATGACTACAGCAAAGTTCGATATTACCCTTAACGCAAGGCGGCATATTTGACCTGCTACCGGCAACTTGTCGCGCTCGTGTAGTTTTTTGGTTTTGTCACACGTGATTAAATGAAGACGGCTTTTGAACATACTGAATGGTCAAGTTGTCCAAATATCGCAGCAGAAACATTTGTTTTATAGAAATACGAAAACGTTGAATTTGTACTACAGAGCTATTTCTAAGTTAGGAAAATTGTAATGGTTAGCTACATGAATCTGCAACCCGGTTACTAATATAGGATATCCAAACTACAGGATATGCATCAGTTAGGTTTCATTAAACGTCGCAGAAATTTTTTTGGACGAAAGGTCAGGAGTCGCTCTGCTTTGGATGACGTGACCAGCTGTTGCCCCATTTAAAGACTAATTTCCCGCTCATTAAAATATCTCTTATGTTTCACTGAATAATACAACCACAGAAATTTAAAGGACGCAAAGGTTACACGATGCTGAAGTAAACAACACATAAAGATAAGAGGAAACAGTAACGCTGAGAAACATCTCTATAAATAGCGGTGTGGAAGAGAAACATTGGTTCACATCAACTCCCACACTTCACATCAACTCCCACACTTACTAGAAATTTCCAAACCATTTTCTTCATTGGCGACACCTAAGATAATCAAGGTATAAATTCTAGTTTCTGTTGAGTTATACAATCATTTTTTCGTCTAACATCCTCCAGCCACTAAACACCTAGCGTTTACAAAGGACCTGATAAAGAATTAGTTATTGACTCAGTCACTGAAAATTACCTATTTCACTTAACCAAAATAACTAACTATCTACTTCCTTAACAGATGGGTCAAATTGTCCATATTCAATGTGGACGCTGGAACACCACAGAACAAGGCAATTGGAAATTCGAACGACAGCCTTCACCAGACGATCGAACACTATATAGTTGCACGGACGACCGAAGGAATCGAATCATTTAAAACACGTGTGCGTGAGGAATTTCCGTATTGCAGCTACTGTTCCTCTCATGCTCACATATCAGCTACCTGGATGTATGGTCGAGGATGGTCAATCTACTGAACCACCTATAACTTTAAACACTTCTGAAGACATGGAAATAATGATGAGCGTGAAAGAGTGGAAGAACGAGGTTAACACCTGTGTTACATACGGTCCACTCGACATAGCGAAGTTTCAGTTTCTCTGCCGAACTCCATTCACTATCGGTGATACTACGTACCTTGAGGAGGGGGTCACCGAGGAGGAACATTGTTCCCTGATTAATTGTAAGTCTTCAACCGGTTGCAAATTAAAGTCTCACTCGTAGTCGATAAAAACTTCAAACTATTTATTAAACCATATGTTTTGATGTTTACTGTAGCTATGTTAGATGAGGACGAGTTCGCATGTTCTGGAAGGGTACTAAGAGAACTATTCAGCGAAGAAAAGTTGATTCTTGTGTATCGATTTTCTTATGAAATTGAGAAAGTGAAAAATTACGATGATACGGATCACACTCATTCTTCGGGAACTCTATCTGGCGCAAGGAAAAGAAAGCAGCTAACAACACTCTCTGAACAACGTACGAAATTTCTATGAAGTCCTACTTGTGTAGTTTGTTTATCGGTTTTCAATTTATTGGAAAAAAAAATTGTTGTGGTTGGGAGTATGATCTCCATATTACAGTAGAGCTATATATAGATAGTAAATTCGGATATATAAATAATTTCAGACTTATAAGGTGAACTAATGTGGATATGGTGTTTATACTTACATTTAAATTTCAAGCCGCAGAGGAGGAACCTATTATACAAGATTATTCGGGACCGGAGTATCCCGAAGGGTCAATCATTCGGCTTGACGCCGAACAAGAACCAGATTGCTTAACCTCACTATGGGAAGAGATGGAAATAGACGAAAGAATAAGTGATAGTGATGGGGATCGCGAGTTGCATGTGACTGCCGGCTCGCCATCGTTTCATAATGAAAGGAGTAATTATGATGAAAGAAGGATTCTAGGCTGCAACGTAAATGTTGTAGAGGTTGATATATCGTCCTCAGGTTCGACTGCCGATGTTAACGTAACCGCTGTAGGAAACATGCCCTGTAATCCAATAAATATTACCATAACCGACACTGGTGACAAAGGTAAGAGGCTACAGACTAACCTATGGGGTACTTCAGAGCATAATGAATATATAACAAAAATGTTTGAAATTTTTTTGTAGAAAGACGTTCAAAGCCAGTATCAAATTATCGGAATGGTGCAACGGCAGGACCAACCAAAGATTCTTTCCCAGCTGACTATGTCAATGTGTCTGATGATTCTGAGATCCCCCATTTCCCGCAGCGACTCACCAATACTAGAGGAGAATACTGTGGAGCAGATGACTCTTTCTCGGAAATTGTGGGAAACAATGGTGAGCAAAGCGAACACCATAGTAGCAAAACATTAAATGTCTAATATGTTTTTATCGTCACGAGCCTTAACTAAAGGATACAAATGTAATATGCACTGAAGCAAGTACGCTTTTATGCATGGCTTTTGGCTCTATGTCGTTCACCCAAATATCGGCCCTCACCTAATTCAGAATCTAATTTTGCGTATTCAACCAAATGGGCCTTTATGTAGTAAAGTTCAATTACATCGGACTTTATATACTACCTTAATAAGCTCCCGTTTAACATATGTCATACGAATAACTAATACAAAACAATTGATTACTAATCAGCAGGGGTTAGGGTCAAACCGAGTGCGATGTGTACGTAGGGATGATCTTCACGTCTCGGGAAGAGTTCAAGCAGCATATGGCTACGTATGCTATTAAAAAAAATTCCGGTTCCGAAACAGTAGATCATCCCCCGGGGGAATGGTTCTCCGATGCTTTAGCAACACATGTAACTGGCGAGTCTACGCCGTCTTACTTAAAAATACCCAGTTATATGAAATTTGAAAGGTCCAGCTACAACATACTTGTTCAGTAAACGACTGAACGGGGTACCAATTTCAAGCCACACATACCGTAATTGGAGGACTAATGAAGGGAAAATTTGCTGGAAGAGGGGGTGGTCCACGGCCTAATGACGACCGAGTCCCAGTGGCAGAGTCTTGAGGCACGAATCCAACGGCAATAGAAGAGCTATTGATAATAATGATCCGCATAACAGAGCGCCATAGCCTAATATCATCATACTTACGTGCATCATTAACCACAAGCCATGCAAGGAGACCACGACATCCACATTTCTTACTGGAAAGCGTGGAGGTCAAGGGAGGTTGCATTAGACTATGCCAAAGGATCCTGTGGAGCATCATACAATCTCCTTCCGACTTACTTGAAGAAGCTAATGAGTGCTAATCCCAGAAGTATTACTGAGATCCACACTGAATATACAGAGGGCATTGGTCATAGGTTCAAATATATGTTTCTGGCTTTGGCTGCTAGCATCGACGGGTACAGATTCATGCGGAAGGTTGTTATAGTTGATGGCACACATTTGCGCGGCAAGTATGCAGGATGTTTGTTAACCGCTTCAGCCCAAGACGGAAATTATCAAGTGTTTCCTCTAGCCGTAGCAGTTGTCGATGGAGAAAATGACAAGTCTTGGGAATGGTTTTTTACAAAGTTATCACAATTCATCCCAAACAATGTCGTCTTTGTTTCTGACAGACATCCATCAATATACTACGGAATTGCAAAGGTATATATCTATATGGAAGATAATTGTACTATATGTAAGACATCCATCAGTAATCGTAGTAGGTTTCAGCAGACATGATTAAGTTATGTGTAAGTAAATATATTAAAGCTACCAACGTATTCTTGTTTTGAAAACATAATAACTATTAAGATGGCTTAATTTTTACTAATACAAAATACTTTGTACAGGTTTACTCTAGGGGCCGTCATTGCGCATGCATTTTACACCTAAAAAGAAATATCAGGACGTACTTCAAAGACAAACATTTGGGATTCCTCGTTGGTAAAGCTGCACGGGCGTTTAGGTTGTCAGAGTTTTATTTAACTTTCAATGAAATTAAACGGGTTAATCCATCATGTGCGGAGTACCTACTTGGTATTGGATTAGAACACTGGGCACGGTCACATTTCCATGGCAACCATTACAACATTATGACCAGTAATGTCGCGGAGACTTGGAATTCAGTATTAAGAGATGCAAGGGAATATCCTGTACTCTCTCTCATCGAATACATCAGGGCAAAGCTCATGACGTGGTTTGCCACGCGACGTCAACTTTGGTGGGGAGAAGGAAAAATTCTAACTCCTCGTGTCGAAGAGATTGTAGCTGCTAATTTTGAACTCAGTGGATCACTTTGGGTTAACATGATAAGAGATGGCGAATATGAAGCTCGTGGCCAGGAAGGGGGCACTTTCCATGTCAATCTCCCTCAAAAAACCTGTACATGCTATGAGTTTCAATCACTTTTGATTCCTTCAGTTCATGCAATCGCTGCGGCACCAAGATACAAAATAAGAATAGACTCCCTGGTTGATGACTGTTACAGCAGCAGCACCTACATGGCCGCGTACTCAAAGAGTATCAATCCGGTGGTTGAATACGAGAGCATAGAGATGCAATCAAGTGAGAGTGCTTATTCCGAGGTGGAAATAAATCCACCTGCCAGTCGAAGGCCACCGGGCAGACCAAGAAAAAACCGGATTTTGTCGAGGGGTGAATTTCAGGTTAGGTCCTGCGAAGTTATGTCTATAATTTTTTGCAAATTTAATTTGTTGTCATGTTATCAATTGCAGATGAGAGGCCCCAAGAAGAGGACAGTGTGCAGTCGGTGCAAGTCTTCGGGGCATAACCGAGCCACTTGCAAAGTGGCGATATGAATAATATATAATGCAATTTAGGGAAAGGTGGTCACTCGGATGATGAAGGTGTATGTAAGACTTCGAGTGGTTAAACTGGATATGGAGAATAATAGTTCTCACTGTAAAATTATCTCCAGTTTGTGGGCAGGGGACGGCTTATCTATAATTCCCGAGTTTGTTTAATAAATAATAACATCTTTCCCAGTGCAGAAGATCATATTTGCTAGACTGCAGTTGTTTATGTATCAGAAACTGTATGTTTAATAAAGTATTTGAGAATGCTTTAAATATAATGTTTAGAACCAGTAAAGTAATCTGGAAACACGATTTCTAATAACAACTACGTCGCCGAGAGGATAAGTAAAATCTAAGACGAATTCGCTCTACAGAAAACCAATCTATAGGTAACATATTGGTCATCGATATGTGCTACCACGAACATAACAAAGTACCATATATTTAAATTGTAAGCGGTTTATTAACCACGGAACGAAACACAGAGCAATGTAGGCGTTGAATAATTCAAACCCTGTAAATAAGCGAACCCAAAATTCCATCCTTTATAATAAAACTCTGACTAAGAAGCTGAGGATTTCAACACTTACGAAGTCGTGGGAGCGGAGTAAAGGCCGTTGCTAGTACGTCTAACCTGAGGGCATTTCTTTGGTAGCTGTAAGACGATAGAACTACGGCGTGGAGAGAAAATGGCAACATTTTTGTGCTAAATTAAGGAAAACCTGGTGGTGTAAAGTACTATCCGAACAATAACACATCGGCGCGTGAAATACTGTTCACACATACTGCAACACAAAAGAGAAGAGACAAAACCATGGATATATCATCAACTTCCTAACATCCGAATAAGGCCTTTCAACGGAAATTCACATATGTTACTTGGAATTGAAATTTTCGAGCACCTTAAGAATCTCTGAAATATCTTTCTTCAGATCTACAATCTCCTCCTTAATTTCGACAATCGCTTCCTCCAGTGAGGTTTGGTTCCCCCTAATAACCTCAAGCTCCTCAACAATAGCTTTGTCCGCCCACTTGAAAATATGGTTCTCGCCGAAAACAAGCGGACATCGATAAAATTTGCGTCCAGGATTTTCCCTTGTTTTCGATGTTAAAACAACGGTCATTGCTCCACACTGACACCTTCGTGGAATCCCTGGACCCAATTCCATCGCCATATCTCTGGGAATTAATCACGACAAAGAAGAGAAGAAATGGACGAACAGAGTATGAAGCAAATTGAGCTTCTATATGGGGCTAATTACCTCACTTAAGTGTGTTCTCCGGAGGAATTAAGAGATTGTGGCCGTCAACAGAGAACCCTATTTTCAACTCCAAAGAGACAGAGCGAAGCAAAAAAAGTTAAATCGATTTAAACACGAAAATAAGTAACTGTAACTTTCAACAGCTGCGTTGCTTCTTAGCTGATGTATACCGATGGATAAGCAAATTTGAACCGGCTGTGTATTTTAATCTACATTTGGGCCTAGTATGAAGGAAAGACAGCGTAATGGGCCACATGTTTCTGAAACCTTACTATTAAAGATACTTCTAAACTTAGCTTAATCTAGAAGACATAATGGTGATAGTATTTGAAGAAAATGACATTACTAATAAAAAACAACGACTTGTTTCGTCGTGTCAGAATAAAAGCGACATGATGGTCTAGTATCCCTAGGTAGGCTGCCGCATTAAATGGTTAGATATGGAGAAGATTTTCTGATGTAACCTACAACTCCAGGTGAAACCGGTTTCTTAACGCTGCTCATGCTTTATATACCTACTCCCTCTATCAAAAATTACAACACAGCCTAATCCAAAAAACACCGGATATCATCTGAGGTATCGGAGAAGAAGTTGTGTTGACTGGTTCTGAGATTCTATTGCAGGATCGAAAAGGTCAGTCCTTTATACTTGATAACTTTTGCGATTTCCTTTTATTATTCTCTACTGGGACCACAACATGTATCTGATTCTAGGGTAGGATCCTGTAAGAAACATTTATTTACATTTATACTAGTTTGGTTGTTACCCTAAATGAGCTTTTA
This sequence comes from Hirschfeldia incana, assembly GCA_026261945.1. Taxonomy (NCBI): domain Eukaryota; kingdom Viridiplantae; phylum Streptophyta; class Magnoliopsida; order Brassicales; family Brassicaceae; genus Hirschfeldia; species Hirschfeldia incana. The sequence goes on from JABCMI010000033.1 coordinate 2,279,764, forward strand.
TAACATACGAGGTATCTATGCTCCTAATCAAACTGTTTGTAAATTTCCACAGATGGGCCGTCGTCTTCTTGTATGTAAGGGACAATGGTTGAAAACACGACAAGGAGTTTGGAAGTTCGAGCAGGATCAGAATATCGTACCCCTTTATCTTCTCATTGGCAACACTGACCAGGTTGAAACAGTTAAGGAAAACTTGAGGAGGGTTTTGACTCTTCGGCGAGATACGCCGATGGTTGTCACCTTTCAGCTCCCACAATGGATGCTAGAACCTGATGGGGAAACATGGCCACCGCATACAATCAACACCAATGCAGACATAGACATGATGATGAGCGTCCATGAATGGAATGTTACACCAAAACTATGTGTCATTGTAGGTGCTGCAGATGTGGCCACATATCACTTCCGGTGCAGAGCACCATTTACTGTCGAAGCGCACACTTTCCTAGCCGACGGGGTGATAGATGAGCAGCACATGGGTTGCGTGTTAGGTTTAGTACTACAAACCTTCTTTTACTTTCCAACGGAAACAATATTATACTTTACAAACAAGTAATATATTTTCATTTCAGATATGATTAGGGGAAATGAGACATTATGCAGTTTTCCTGTACTCAACGATTTAGTGGACGAGGAAAAATTGGTTTTACTGTATCGTTTCTCCCTGGAGATGCAGAAAGCGAAAAACAGTCTCGACCTGAAGGAGAACCAGACGACCACATCGTCCCTACTTTAGGCAATCGACACATGCAGAGACAAGGTCAAGCAGAACATGGCTTTGTGAATACCGATGTTCCCGTCGACGGTGGAATGGGTCATCTGCCATATAATACTCCACAATTTGGTATGATCCTTTACCCTTTTAATGGCATTTAAATACGAGAGAACACCATCGAAGTGATATGTACATAACTTATGTATATGCTCGAATGTACGACTTATTATAATTGTAATAGCGTCTCATTGATAACTGTTTTACATGGTCAATCCGTAGGATATCATCCGTTCCCTGAAATTGGATCTGCGAGGAACAATATTCCAACCAACATACATGAACAACCATATCAGGGTCCACCTTGGGGGACCATGGACAGTAGGGGAAGGTATTGGGACTACTTGATGTCGTCGAGGTATGCGGTTGAGCTTGAGAGAATATATGGAGTTCCAGGATCTGAGTTCGTTGGATACCACCCAAACGACCTCACTATTGGCAACCCTCATGGTCCACCTTTCGCTGGATCCCCTACTGGTCCACTTATCGGCCGCTCCGGTCTCCCAATCGATGTCTCCTCAACCGCTTCATCCACCGAACTGCAGCAGAGTGATGGTGGAAGAGGCAACCTGAGAGTCTCTCAACACCCTAATTTTGGAGGTCAATTACTTATTGAGAGAGGTTAGAATCGCAAATTTCCAATTTCATTGCCTGTTATAGTACGTAGAAGACAACACTTCTTCTGTACCAATTACAGAAACCGTTATCTTGCTTTATTCTCTTAAAAAGGTGAACCATCAAACCGTGGTGTCGATGCAACTCCTCCGGACTGTGTGATCAAGCTGGAAGTTGCGGCTCCACAGCTGACCGTGGATGCTGATGCAAAATCTGGAGAGGTTGGCGACCCATAATGAACGAAGAATGAACTTGTTAAATAAATAAGTGGTAGCTTCACGTACGCTTATAAGAATCCTTTTGGTAATGTAAAATATCGGAGTAATCTTGTTATATACGGTTAAGGGTCCGAGCTTTAACGTATTTTGATGTATTAATGTGACCCCAATCCGAAAATGGTTGGTCTCTAAGAAGACAATGTATGAAATGAAAAAAATATTATGTTGCCTTTCTTCTAAGATACGTAACTAATAACCACGTACTAACTTAACGAGCAAATTCATAAAAGGTTACATCAAATGTACACCAACCCGAACTTGAACATAAAATACGGATGAGTTGATCAAAAGTTGACATATCAAACCACCGACTAAACTGGGAGACTGTTCATAAGTTATGAACCGAAGCTGCACTTTTTTAAAGAGATATTGGGCACATGTATAAACGGCGACTGCTAAATGCAAAAATCGTCTACTCCTTAACCTGCCACCTAGCGATAAACCTCAAGATGACAACTTTTCAATTGCAGACAAGACCGGGCATTTAAAGAACGTATTATGTGGAGAAGGAGTTCCAGTGAAAAGACCACGTCGCTATTGTAGACACCAAGGACAACATTAAGTTTAAAATAAATAAAATAAATATGGAAATTTGAAATTTAGAAGGATAGAATACAAATCGATGTAGAAGGTTTTGGACATGGGAAGCGGCATCAGCTATTAACAGAGACAATTTTCCAACATGTTATGTTGACTTACTACAATGGCAAATATAACACATTATCTCCCATATGATACAAGTACGAAACCTAAATTAATACAATAACGTCACCGACATTATACCAAGCGTATTCTTGTCCCAACGTAAAACAGTCCTTGAAAAGGAAAGGTGCATATGAAACCACGTTGTGCGAAGTAGTTACATATCGAGGCTACTATTGAGAACAGAGAGGAGTGGAGAAATAAACCACATGGGGAAGACATAATTTAGATAGCATTGCAAGACAATGACATTAATAATTAAAAATTACCGAGTTGTGTTGTCATGTCAGAGAAATTAGACATGTAATAGAGACATTTACAGACTTCCAATTTAAATATCAATATAAGAGGATGATTCTCTGTGTTTACCTCCACGAGAACGTAATATCTGGTTGTAAACCAGCCTTCTCCTTTATATAAGTGGTACCCATTTCTTCTTTTCCCACACAGCAAGTCTACTAAAAGTGGATAGACTCTCCTTATACTTGTAGTACCGCGAGGTTATTGGACCCATTTCGACGTCGTAAGCATATAAAAGGTAAAAACAATATCTCTGACGATGTATAGTACTTATATATATGGTAACAAAGATCTCCTTACAATAAATTTTACTCCCACTCTCCCGTCTCCCACTGATGGTTTCTATAAATTTCTCTAGATGCCTGCTCTTGTTCGCCTATTTAAAGGCCAGTGGCTGAAAACGGATGCAGGAGTGTGGACGGTCCAGCCGGATCCAGCGGTGGAAGACCGTGATATAGTTGTTGCAAACACGGAGAACTTTGACTCGCTTAACGATCTTGTCAGGACTGCTTTTGGTCTCCGAGAAAAGACACCGATGCTGCTCACCTACCAACTTCCGCAATGGATAGTTGAGGCCCAAGGCCAGACTTGGCCTCCCCACAACCTCAGCAACACCGCTGACGTTGCTATGATGCTGACAATGCAAGAGTGGGAGGATGAACCAAGAGTCTACGTGATAATTGGTGCAGAGGCCGTCGCTACTTACCAGTTTAGATGCAGAGCACCGTTTACCATCGAAGTCGCAGATTCCTAACCGAAGGTGTCACGGAAGAGCAACACATGGCAACGATTTTAGGTAACCTCAGCAGACATGATTAAGTTAACGTATCATATATAATCTAAGAATAACGGCATATATATTTTTTGCAGATATGATAAGTGGAAATGAGCTTGTGTGCAGTGAACGAAATATTTGAAGAGGATGAATTGGTCGCCATTTACCGCTTCTCATTTGAGGTGGAGAAAGCCAAAAACACGGTACACATCAATTTAGCAACCGACAATGAAACTGGAAACCACATTCTCAGTAATGGTGCTACTGAAGTTGTGGAGAGGGATGCGGAAGCGAGAGCACCCGACACCAATCATGTGTTTGCCAGCTACAACGGAACGACTCCTCAGACAGATATCAGTGCGCCGGTTTTCGGAGATGCACCGAACGTACGTGCCGATGGAGGAAGTACTTGAGAGGATGGTGAAGTGCGAAGAATCATAAGTCCACTATGTAGTAACTCGGTCATATCTTAGGTCGCTTATGTTTAAATATGTATTATGTGTCAAGCATGTGTGTTTCTAAAATAATTGCCTCCCTAGCGTTGGATTATGGTTGTAAGGGAGGCCAATCAGTCTTCGTATGTGTAATATCAAATATTAGTAAGGTGACGGCTTTAAAGTCAACGGGGGGTATCCCCTATTTTCACTGATTCAGAACGAAAGATATCATTACTGGCCGGTTAAAAGTATATAATCTGGGTGTGATACTAAATATTCGGATAACATAAATGTTTCAGACTTTCTTTCTTCTACAACTGCAGACAGTACAAAATTCTACAACATCTGAAATTACATAATGATAATGAAAACAAAAGATTATGGGCACCAATAATATATGAGATATATCCCCAAAATTCTACAACATCAGACATTATTAAATGATAATGAAAACAAAAGATTGTGGGCACCAATAATATAGAAGATATATCCCCAACATCGACTAAAACCGTTTTTTCATACGGAAGTAGAACTAAAATTGTAAGGTTTAGCTACAACAAACTGCAACAACATGTAACATCCAAACATTGTAACTAGCCCGAACGAGAGTAAGTGGTTTGCCAACAAACATAATCAAAAGATAATGCGGATGATTTCATAACGAAGGCACAATCATGTTTTCATCAACTGTAGAACAGCTTACACCGTCTTATGAAACTCGTACACCATAAGCGCAGCCTTACGTGCTTCAGTTGGTATGGAAGTTGGAGTGATAGACGTACATGCAGCACCACCAAACAGCGCATGTGTTTGAACCAACAGGCATGCCGTCACAGCAGAATCTGCGGGGTTTGTGTTTTGTGGAACATCGTTCACTCTTTCAACTTCGAAATGGTTCACATCTGCCTGTAGATAATGGCTGACATGTTTCAACAGAAATGGAAACATGTGAGATATAGGAGCAATTTCTTTTAACAAAACATCATCTGAGAGGAGGGAAGTGTTGCAGTCAAGAACATAAATCTTTGACGACAGAATATCGACGCAAAGTCCTATCCAGTGTTTGTGCCAAACGTTGAACGGAATGTAGAACCTCTCCACAGCAGCATTTTCGCTGATACTCTTTTTAACGCAAGAGACCATGGCATGTGTGAATACATACGCTTCTCTGCGCCTTGATTTCTTGAACTTCGGATAGTTCCTTGATAACAAAAGCTGAACCCGACTATGAAGAAACACAGTTTTCATAGCGGCTTCGCCTACAACTTGAATCTTAAAGTTGGTAGAAACAATCCGCATTAGTATGTCTACGACCTGTACATAGAAAGTTTAACCACCACAAAGCTATTTCGATGTGTAGTACATAGTTGTGAACAGAAATTCACGTACTCTGCCTGGAAGGAATCGCCTTCTTTCCCCGATATCAACCATGTCCTTCCCAGTAGCAGCCACCCCATCGACATTGATAACACTGGAACAAGGTAAAAAACAAGAATATAGTAAGAAGGGACAGTAACTGTTATGTTATATAACAAATATTTTCCAATATACAGAGCATTCGTATGACACGGTCATCAACGTCTTATCACTCTTTTCTAACTAACATCTTCAGCCGCAAATACTTTTCGTGAATTCCAGAGAGATCATTGGTACCGATCTCACAAACATGTCCTTCGGGAGCTCGATTAACAATGAAATGCTCACAGTTGTAGTCATTGATTTGGTGGGGAGAAACGTGCCTCATGTGTTTTCTTTTCCCGCAATTGAGTGTGTCCTTCGTTTCCCTCACCTCGTCTTCAAAGACTTCTGCGAGAGCTTTGGTTCGCCGGTCATCACTATCTCCGGCTTCCAGCTGCAGGACCGGTTAAAGTTCTTGCGTAAGGCCAAGCGAAACGTGCCTCATGCGCTTTCTTTTCCCGCAATTGAGTGTGTCCTTGTTTTCCCCCACCTCGTCTTCAAAGACTTCTGCGAGAGCTTGGGTTCGCCGGTCATCACTATCTCCGGCTTCCAGCTGCAGGACCGGTTCAAGTTCTTGCGTAAGGCCAAGCAAAAATGAAGGACTTCTTTCCTAATCACGTTCAACAACATTGCAACTGTTGTAAAATATTCACGGTTTATAAAGACTGTAATGACGGGTTTAGGAATGGTCATACGTTTCCAGCCGTCGAATCGTGGGTCTTGCTTTGAGTTGAAATTGAATGAGCTAATCCTTTCTCACCTGCGACGTCCCCAGCAAAACCAATATTGGGATGCAGCAGGGGGGAGTTGGATGCAGACCCCTGCAAAGATAACAATTTTAATTAGTGCGAAGCGTGGTAAACATATACAAACGTGCATCTCTAATACAATGATGGTTCCACATAGAGATTACGATACCCAGATGGAATATAGTTTATGAATACTGAGGATTTAATATCCCCATCACCTTTTAATTTTATTGTAAGCATCTTATTAGTGATATAATGTTGTTAAACTTTCTTTCTTATATGTGGCGTTGTAATAATTACACAGTCGACGACGTTACCTGGGAGACAGCAGATGATTGGGGAATTGTCGAGATCCCCGTCTTTGAATCACCAGTACGTATTTCCTTATGACGGTCGTTTTCTTCTGCATCACAACCGGGCAACAACTGGGACTGTTGCCTATGCGCCTGCGACTCCAAACACTTAGATGCAAACAGAGAAAACCTAGAAGATGTAAATAAGTATAGAGATGCAGATAAACCCATCCTCGTTTTGGTTACAACTCATATATATATATATATATATATATATAAATATATAGATATCGGTACTTTTACTCTACAACTTGCGCATTTAGAAATTTTAATTGGTTATCACCTCTATTAATTCGAGTGACAGCCGTCTTGAAGACGTCGGCTTTCTCGATTGCACACAACGTATATCAGTTTGGTGACATTCTTCCTCATGTTGTTTTTCTCTTCCCGATTGCGCCTCCAACACCTTACATAGAAACATTCAAATATTGAATTGGTCAGTATAGCAATGTAAGAATAAGTAAAACAACATGGGCAACACGTCGGTCTTACTAGCTATCTAATGACGAAGGACATGTTTAATATATTAACTACAGACATATTGGGACTTACCCCATCCCGCTTGCCTGAACCGGGTGGTGTAGAGTAATGACTAAGATTTTGTAACACATTTTCCACTATTTGCGAATTTAGATCTTCCATAACTGAAGTCTTTCTGGCAGTTGCGTCTCTTCTTTCGTCAACAAATGTGACTGGTGTTACCTGTGCTGCTGCGTCTGGTGTCTGACATTTACCCTGCTACAAATATGAAAGGATTTCGGTTTTAAAATTCCTAAGCATTCCTTCAACAGTTGCAACAACAGATTTCCGGTAATCTAGTGCATTAGAAGTTGCATCCTTGACGGATGCAACAGCAGCAGCAACATTCTCATCGAGTCGTTGAATCTCTGGTGTTAGAATGGACTTTACAACAGTTTGAATTTGCGCTTCCTCGCTGAAATGTATATGTGGCCCCCTATGTTTCTCTTTTTCAGTTTTCCTTTTTCCTCCTTTAATCCTCTCACGCATACTCTCTACATCGACTTGACTAACTCCACCTCATATCATATCTTTACGGATGTTATGCTTGTTGGAAATAAGACGCACCAAATTATCAACTCTCACGTCAACTACATTGTCTGCCCAACAAACCAAGAAGTCAGCCACAGGCCTAGCAGGATCTACTTCGATAATGCTCATAACGAATGCCTAAAAATTTACATAAAGAAACAAGTTAATAAATATGTTATTGGACTAACACGTAGAGTTAATGTATCATCACACAGCTACAACATACCTCGGCTTTCCTATCAACTTCCCTAGCATGACGGATCGGATATCCGGGGTATTTTAAGGTATCCGGATCCGGATTTGTATCCGACGGATCCATATTTTTGTTATCCTTATCCGGATTCGGGGTTCTCGGATATCCGGGCTTCGGATATCCTTCTAAAAATTGTAATATCCGGCGGATATCCGGATCCGGATTTGGATCCTTAAAATAAATAAAAATAACATTAGAACATAAGTTATTAACAATAATTGAAAAAAATAAAAATATGTACAGTATTTTTAATTATATCTATGTATACTATAACAAAATTAGTATAAATTTGTATATATATATTAGTATAGAAAAAAAATATAGTAAATAAAATTTGTTTATATATATATATATTCCTATTTTTGAAATAATTATCAACAAAAATTACGGATCCGGATATCCGGAGTTAAAAATCAAGATATCCGGATCCGGATTCGATTTGCACGGATCCAACATTTTACTATCCGGATTCGGATCCGGCCCCTCCGGATATCCGGATTTTCGGAGCGGATCCGGATCGAATCTCGGATCGAATCCGAATCCCGGATAATAATTCCAGGCCTAATGGGCAATAAGTAAATTCTTTTCTTTTGGTTTTTTGTATAACAAATCAAAGTACAGATTTCTACAGTAACACGTCTTTTTCAACTTTATTACAAACCGTGTTCTACCGCCTTACCGGCTGTCAAAGAGATATGAGAGTGTTCGTTCTTTGCCCCTATATTCCCGATTTCCTTAATTTATAGAGATACTCTCGCCATTTAGAAAAAAAACTACAGTGCAATGCCCAACTAGCTAATTTAGATAAGTTTTATGTATATCCACTGCAAAAACCCAAAAAAAAAAGCAAATTCGAGAAAACACAAAAACAATATAACACATAACTTGGAAATTTGAATTTCTACCACAGTGACGTCAAAAAGAGGTTTTACTAGAACAAGCGATTCTTCAATATCCCGAAATAGTAAAGATAACAGCTTAAAACAAAGAAGAAAAAAGCTAGAATCAACAAAACCTATGAAGATTCAAGTTTGGTTTAGCCAGTGATGTTCTGAGACTTGTTGAGGATAACTCCTTCATACTTAACTTGGAACCATTTCATTGCATCATCCTTAGTCACTCTGTGCTGGATACCCACACGAGCCTTGCACCTACGGCGACGAGCCACACGGTATCCTGGACGTTCAAGAACTACATAGAAGTCCATTCCGTAGATACCCGTAGAAGGATCATACCTAAATGCAGTAGAACGAAGATACATGAAAATCAAAAATACAAATTACTATTCAAACAATTCGCAATATATCTTTACAGAAAGGTCCATCATTATATGCAAACCATAAGAACCAATCATCAATGAAGTTGAAGTTAAACACACAAGACTTACTTGATACCAAGATCAATGTGCTCTTGGATACCGAATCCAAAGCAACCAGTGTCACTAAAGTTCCTCCTGAGAAGCTCATACTCCTTAACTTTCAAACCACTCTCAAGAAGCTGCATCGCCTTGTCACCTCTCACAGTAACATAGCACGCAATCTTTTCGTTACGCCTGATACCAAAAGACCTCACAGTATACCTTGCTGTTATTACAAAAAATCAATTAATTACAAAATTTTAAAATGAAAACTAAAAATCTAACATTCACATACCCTTTGAGAAAACAGGGGTTTGTCCACTGAGCTGCTCCAAAACCTAATTAACAACCAAACAAAACGATTAAGACACATATACTGTCCTAACATTTCATGTCGGAGAATCGTAAAGTAACGACTTTTATAAATGAAAAACAAAAGGGACCTTGGAGGCACGAGTGAGACGATCACCACTCTCACCAACGGAGATGTTGAGAACAAGTTTTTGGACCTTAATGTCCCTCATGGGGTTCGACAGCTTCTTCTCCGACGCCTACAATTATTAAAGATAAAAGACAAACAAACACTGAATTAGTTGATCAGAACACATAACAACTGACTCGAGCTTCAAGAGAGGGAAGTACCATTTGAAGGAGATCAACAATCGAGCTAACAGAGAGGAAGCAATGAGTTGCGGAAACGAAGCTGCGTTGAGTTGGAAGAGAAATGAGTTATATGGGACAAAACTAGGGTTCCTGAAACTCTAATGGGCCAAAGTTGCAAAACCCATGGGCTATCGCATAAACAACGATTTATTTTTGTTGATATACTAGATTCGTACGACCGGACGAATATTAATTTAAGTTTTTTTTTTATTAAATGATGTTTTTGTACAAAATTTATAGTATTATATTAAGCTTTTGTATGTGTTAACAATTTATTGTATCATATAAACAAATTCAGCATGTATACATAACGAAGTTTATGTATACGAGATATATAGATTATAATATTTTGAATTAAAGATATATATTAGATCTTGATAAGTAAGAGTTAGTATAGTATAGTATGGTAAAAATAACTAATATAGACTTTTTTTTAACTCTCTCTTTTATCCTCTCCTCCTACTTCTCTCTCGACCACAAAAGCTTGCAGTTGTTTGTCTCCGGCGAGTCCGACGCGTCTGCGCGCGTGCGGCCGTCGCAGGACCTCTTCCTCCCCTTACTCCTCGTGGTCCTGCCGTCAGGTTACTATCCGGAGTGAAGGCGCGCGCGAGTTCTTCTTCTCCGGAGACGTCTCTTGTTCTGGTGGCTCTACGGCGAGGTTCCGAGACGGATTTCGCAGCGGGTGGTCGGATTTTAGGGCCATGTGAGGAAGATCAGTTTTCCTTTTTAGATCTCCTCCGGAAGACTCGTCGTTGTTGTTGGTTATGGTCGGAGCGTTTTAAGTGGTTTCGTTCGGTTATGGTGGTTAGCTCCTTGGATCTCTCCGGTGTCGGCGTTGTTCAACCCTCTCTTCCCATAGTCAAGTGAACTCCAGTGCTTCCTCAAATTGGAGGCGGGCCTTAGGGCAGATGTACGCAGTAGGAGATGGTGCTCTGTCTCAGATCCGGCCCGTGTGATGATTTTGTTGTCTGTATCAAGTCAGTCGTCTATGGCTGTTTGTGGACAGCTTGCTCAGTCCTTCACTGCAGATACCTTCTTCACGGTTCACACTCTAGCTTTGCTAGGCTTTGGTGAATGCCTTAGCTTGGTCTTGTCTCGTGCTTCATCGCTAGGCCTCTCTCCACTAACACCGGAGATGGATCCTCGCGATTTGGTTATTTCTCTTTGGTTCTCAAAGAAATCAGAAGGCGAGGTGGTGCTCGTGATGTCATTCCCGCCTCGGTGTCTCCTTTTGGTCATGTTCACTTCCCAGGACCACTTTAGCTCTTCGAGCTCTTGTGGTGGTGCACTAGACTTTCCAATTGGGTGTTGAGGCAGGCTAGATTGAGAATGGGCGTTGCTTCCGGTCCGTTTTTTGCAGGTTACTACGCGGCAGTAGCGAGCGCTTGCTCGAGTTGGGATGCGTTCGGACGTCGTGTGGCGTTACATACTCACTGGCTTCGGTGGCAATCACGAAGCTTCTTGTAAGTATTCGAATTCTTTCCCTATGGTCGTCTTGCGCTTCATAGACAGAGAAGTTATAAGCTTTGTGGAGTTCATCGGGAACTAGCTACTCCAGAGACGTCGAAGGAACTCTCGGCATCCAAGGTGACAAGGAGAACCTCACTTTCCTGAGATTTACGTCGATGGTTGAGAACGGCAACCGATATCAAAGAAAATCTAAAAACAAACTAGCGGATTGTGCCAGGTTTAGTGAGTGGGCGAAGCTAGGATTGTAATAGGTTGTATTTGGTACTTTTGTTCAAAACGAGCTTGTAACTGTATCTGATTCCCGAATTTTCGGAATGATTAATATATTATATTAAAAGAAAAAGAGTTAGTATGGTATAAAAATGATAAATTAGTTATAACAATTCTAAGAAAAAGATTATTATTCAAATTCAATAAAATTTGTAATATATAAAACATTTGAATTAAAATTTGGATGATAATAAAATGAATGTATCAATTAAATTCAAAAAATTACAAATTACTTATGAGTTTAATTTTGACAGAAAAAAACTGAAAGATTTGTTTTTTGACATGCACATTCGCGCAGGTGTTTGTTTTTAATTTTTATAAATGATAATATATATTTTAAATTTATCTGTTTAAATAAATTTTTAAAAAAAGACATTTTAAACACAATAATTTTATAATTTATAGTTTAAAAAGACATTTTAACACACAATAATGTTTTTGTTGACTGTATCAATATTACTAAAACATTGATGATTCATATATTTTTCCCTTTTCTGAAAAACTCAGTTATTATACTATTGAAATATATGGATAATCATAAAAAAAAATACATGGATAGACGGGTAGATGGTTTTCAAAAGGAGAAAATGAAGTTTTAATTGAATCTATCTTGCAACAACTTTCGACATATGTTATGTCTACCTTCTCACTTCCACTTAAGCTATGTGAAAACCTTGCAAGTATCATTACACAATTTTGGTAGATTTCAAATCGACCAAGACATGATATAATTGAGTAAAATGGAAAAACTTTGTTTACAAGAGAGTAGGGTGAGATTGGTTTCTGTATGATCCATGAATTCAACTTGAATCTACTAGCAAAACAACTGCGGATATTAGTTCAATACCATGACTCGTTAGCAGCAAGAGTTTTGAGTGAAGATACTACATAATGAGTTTGCCATTATGGACAATCTAAGTAAACAATACATCTTATGTGTGGACCAGCATTTCAGCTGCACGAAAATTACTCATATTGAGACTCAGACAGAAGATACATTATGGATATGGGATCAAGGTAAGGGAGGACCCTTGGATCCCTACTACACCAATAGACCGCCTAACCCTTTTACTCAAGTATTACACCTGGATATGAGAATCATCGACCATATTAATCAGGAGTCAAAGGAATGGAATGTTCGACTAATGGAGGATTATATTACCCCAAGTGATATACCTTTCATAAAGAAGTTTGACCATAAGATCAATTCATCGCCGTGATACATTATGTTAGAACTACACTAAGAATAAGTAGTACACGGTTAAATCTGGATACTGGATAGCTCAGAATTTATTGAAGAAGCTTCATACTTTTGCTTGGGCGATAAAAGCATCTCAAAAGATATGTCTATCTTAAATGGCAATTGATAACTGGTCATTTGCCAGTAACGAGGAATTTGATACGATAACTATTGTGCACGATGTGGAAAACCAGAGGAGTCTGTTACTCAAGCTATCTTTGAATGACTACCGGCTCTATAAGCTTGGTCCTTATCAGCGAGTCCAACAAGTCTAAACATCTTCTTGGTTTCGAGTATTTTATCCTAATTTGGATTACCTTTTCTGGAGAAAGAACAACATTTCTGAACCAGAGTTAGATAGGAATTCTTATTCCTGGATAATTTAATATATTTGGAAGACTTGAAATGACAAACTCTTTAGGGAAGATACAAGGATCCATTGGAGTTAGTTCGTTATGAAGAGAGAGTGTGTTTAAGTCTTGCTCAATGCAAACGAGCTAGTACCACCTATTCCACAAGAGCATAGTATATATGGAGCAACCCCAAGTCTTAAGCTTGGATAATATATGCATGATAGATGTGTCTTGTACATCCACAGCATAGTTCAGCGATTGTGGATGGGTTTGGATGAAAAGCTTGGGGAAGGTTCAACTTATGGGTACATGAGATTACGGACGACGGGAGTCTGTATTGCATTAAGAAGGGGAAGCACTACGATGGGCAATGATGGGTATGTTGTAGCATTCGACATGTCAAATCTTTGGGACGGATTGTAAGGATTTGATCGCCATGATTAATGAGCCTCATGCCTTAGCCAAGCTTTGCAATAAAATTGGAGAGGATGGAGACTATGCTGATATGCTTCTCAGTTTTCAAAATCATTCATATTCCACGCGCGCAAAATCAGATTTTAGATTTTTCTAGCTAAAACTACAAGTTCTTTCCATAAATAACTTTGTTTTATTGGATGTTCTATTTTGGTCTGGTTATTTAATTCACCTCAAGTCTGAGTAATAAAATAGCCGTTGGTTGTCAAAAAAAGTTATCATACATATTTCTTTTTTACTTTGATGAAAAATCATTCAATCTACATTATTAAAACATGCCCATTCATATTTGTTTCTTTTAATGGAAAACTTAATCATTCATATTATTTAAACATTATAATCCATACTATTTTTTATTTTACTTAAAAACCGATCAAGACAACATCAATCAGTACAATTAAAATAAAAACACAAATTTGGACACAAATTGCTTCTAGATAGAATATTAAAAATAAAATAAAATATAACTAATAGAACTATGGTTTTAATATTGATAGCAACTTGCTATCTAGGTCATGTTTGTTTCTCCATTTAAATGAATCCATTCGGCTAGTCCATTTGTGTGATCCATCTAAATGATCCATTCAAATTTTTGACCATGTTTGTTTTCCCATTTGGATGAACCATTTGAATGAACCATTTGAATGAATTTTATATTTGTTTCTACATTTAGATGAATCATACAAATGAGTTTAATAACCAAATTACATATATACCCATGTTTTGGTTTAATCATATATTTGATATAAATTTTAACTATACAAAATTTTATTATTCATTCTAAAATATATTTACAATGAAATTATTTTACAATGACGGGAAAATAAAAAATTTCGATTTTGGCGGCAAAATTCAGTTTGAATGGATCATTCGAATGGAGAAATGGATCATTTGAATGGAGAAACAAACAAACAAACAAAATTCAGTGTCTAAACAAACAAAAAGCTCATCTTCATTCGAATGGATCATTTGAATGGAGAAACGAACAGGCCCCTAATCTAACTACTAGAGAGATAATGATGTGAAATGATCAAAATCACATGTATTTTTTTGTTTAGTTTAATTTTCAATTTTAATTGTATTTTAATTATTTTTTTGTCAACTTTAATTATTTTATTTTAATAAACTTCCTTAGTATTTTTGAATATTTTTATTTTATTTATTTTTTAAATAAAGTTTGGGTTTGTTGGTTCTAGTGGGTCATAGAGAGTTCAATATAATATGTCAAATTTTGTGTAGTCGAGCTTAGTCACGTGGTCCATATTGATTCGATAAAAATGTTGTGCAGATTCTTTTATACTTTGATCTCCACCTAATAATTCATTTTTATTTATTATATAAAAAAAATTTAAAAGTAAAATCATATTAAAATTCATAATCTTTTATTTCTATAAATAGAGACTACTTTCATTTTATTTGAATATAGAAAAAACGTTAATAAAATATTTTAGTATTTGAACTTTCTTTTTGATAAATGAATCTCAATAATGATTTTTAACACTCAAAATTCTTCTAACTAAAAGTTTTATTATTTTATTTATTAAATTAATTACAATCAAAAATATTATTAATATATAACTATTATAAGTATTAAATTATAAAATATAAAAATATATATTAAAATGGTGGAATAGGGTGTTGATTTTTTTTAAACAAATCATTGTAAATGTTAAAAATAAAATGAGTGTTGAACATATGAACATATTAGGTGGATGAAAGAGATAATGATGTGAAATGGTAAAAAAAAATAGAGTGTTGACAATAAAATAGGTGTTGAAACTGTTGTAAAATCATAGATCATCTCCAACACACCTCTATTTATATCTCTATATATAAGATGAAAATGGCAAATCTCTATATTTTGCCCAGTAAATAGAGAAACTCTATTATATATACATACATTGGAGCAAATCTACCTCTATATAGAGATGTCAAATATGGCTTGGACCGCGGGATAGGCCTGTTTAGACCTGTGGCGAGACGGGCTTGGGCCGGGGTTTTGGTATCCCGCAATGTCGCGGGCCTCGCGGTAAAAGACCTGTGCGGGATGGGCATTTTGCGAGACGGGCCGAAGAGTACCGCGGGTTAACCTGGAGTCTCGCATCTTCTCTCCTCATTTCACAGCCACCTGAAAATAAATGAGAGAGAACGAGAGTGAAAGAGGAGATGCCACCAGAAGAAATGGAGCTTCGGCCATGGTTTCTTCACCGATGATGCTTCATGTCTAGCCGTCACCATGTATCTCCTCTGGTGAAGCTTCTTGGAGAGTAACAAGAAGTTTGCAAAGTTACTCTCCATCGACAAAAAAGACCCAGCTCCGGCCATGGTTTCTTCATCGACGGTGGTCATGGGCTCTCCTGCGGTCCACGCATGTAACATGTAAGGAAAGATTCTTTTTTTTTGTCGATCTATATTCTCGGCACTAACTAATTATTTCAAAAAAAATTTGCAGGTTACTCTCTTCCAGAGTCTCTCTGCTTCGATCCTCCATCGGAGCTCCTATTTTTCTAATAGATTCACGGCCGGAGATTGTAATCTTTCAAGATCCACTAACGGAGCTTCGAGCTTCTCCTTCGCTGCATGCATGTGCGTCTTCTTCGCCAATTATCATCTTATGTTTTTTTTTGTGTTATGTCTCTGTCTTGGTTAGGTTAGTTAATTATTTTATAAATTGTGGATGTGTGTTGTCTCTGCTTGTCTTAACTTGATGTATATTAATTCGATCATATTTATGTTGTTTGAGCTTGTCGTTTGTTGTTGGTAACTGATAAGTATAATGATCTGTCTATGAAGTGTGAAGTTTTATTAATTGTCTTAACGTGGTTATTAGGTTGATGCTTAGTTAGTTTACAAGTCAGTGATGTTAGTTCCTTAAGAAACCCGATGAGATGTTGATGGTGAACAAGGGAAATTACCATCATTTGACTCCATTGTCAATGGAGAAGATGAAGATGATGATCAAGTTTGATGTTGTTGTTTTGTTTTAGTTGGATTTATGTTTTTCTTTTGTTGGATCGGGTGTTTTGCTTTATTAAACTTACACATTTCTTGTTTAAGATGCTTGAATACTAACATTTGGAGGTTTTTAAAAAAAATTAATTTGTTTCAGACTTTATCATCTAATCTTACATACAAAGTTTACTTCAAGAACATAGTAGATGTTTCAAATTTCAATGTACATAAGTTAAATAGCTACACTTATTTCCCTGTTTTCGTTCACAATGAATCCACTTAGTAAGAATGAGTTTATATGTGTATATGCTACACTTGGTTCTATGTTTAATATGTGTATATGCTTCATATTTTTTGAATCTTGTGATCTTAGGTGTGTAGTGGAGCAGCTTGAGGCGTCCTGGAGCAGCATGCAGCATCAAAAAGTGTTCTGGAAAGACATGCAGTGCGAAGAAGCATCAGACTGCTTGTATTGGTGTATGTCCCGCGGGACAGACCGCAAAGGACTGTGCAGAATGCGGTACGGAAATGGGACGAGGTTTTGCAGACCGCAGCCCGCGCGGACCTGATCCGTCATGACCTGCAAATGAAAAAGCCCGCTGCAAGACGGGACGGGACGGGAGAACCTATTTGACATTTCTACCTTTATAATAGAGTTCTTTTATTTTAGAAAAAAATATAAAGATGTACATTGGAAATATTCTCAGAGAATAGACACCATTTTTTAAAAAAAAAAAACTAACGGACAGCAATCTTATATAACAATAAACGATATAGCCACACAAAAAGAAAAAAAAAATTACTTTTCTATTACTTTCTTATGTTTTCAAACTGTGTAAATATATATTCTAGATAGTTGATGACAATTGCAACGAACCCATTACATAAATCTCAGAGATGTTACATCCAAAATTTAAAAAGAAGGTAACAAATTAAAGAAAAACAAATAGAAAAAAAGAACACAGTTTATCACATTAGACAATATTCTCGTTCGTAGTGTTGTTGTTTCCTTGCCATTTCCAAACAATATCTTTCAAGGAAGGCTTAAGCTCACGATCACAAAACTGTTTATACTCCATTGTATCACCTTTACTCTTCTTAAACTCTACCATATGAAAACTCTTTGCCACTTCAAATATCTCAACATCAATTGCGAGTTGTCCTTTTCTCCCTTCTCTTCTATCTTCCATCTTCACTCCTACATTGCTCTTCTTCAAATCAAATCTCTCGCTACTCGTAGCTATCTCTTCGAATTTTGACACTATCTCTCCCGCTTCCTTCTTTGTCGTAAACATCGATTCCGATCTCTCTTCTTTCTCAAACAATCCCGAGAGATCAAATCCTTGAGACAACGAAGAGATTAGATCAAATGCATTGTAACACATCGGCTGTACCGCAAATGCTGCGTGCACGTCGCTGATAAGCGATTCGATCTGATTACTATCAGGCGATTTAGGTGTTTCGATCTTCTTGAAACCCTTTTGAAACCAAGAATTCTCCATGATTTTGTCAATCCTGATTCTTGAATTTGGGTTAGGATCAAGAATTCGAGATAAAAGCTTCTTGACCTCAGGTGGAAACCAGTTTGGACATTTGAATTCGCCGTTCTTGATCTTCCGATACATCTCGACAAGATTCTGTTGATGAAACGGAAGAAAACCAGCCAACAACACATACAACACAACTCCACAAGACCAAACATCAGCTTTGTCTCCATCATAACCTTTCTTGCAGATCACTTCAGGCGCCACGTAAGCAGGTGTTCCACATGTCGTGTGAAGCAAGCCATCTTGTTTCCTCGACTCTCTCAACGCGCTGAGCCCGAAATCAGATATCTTCAAATCGCCATTTTCGTCTAGAAGCAGATTCTCTGGCTTGAGATCACGGTGGTAAACTCCGCGGCTATGGCAATAATCGATTGCTCCAATCAGTTGTTGGAAATATTTTCTAGCAATGTCTTCTTTAAGCTTTCCTTTAGAGACTTTGTTGAAAAGCTCACCGCCTTTAGCGTACTCCATCACAAAATAGATCTTTGTTTTGCTCGCCATGACTTCGTGGAGGAACACAACGTTTGGGTGACGAACGAGACGCATCACCGAGATTTCTCGTTTGATTTGATCGATTAATCCGACTTTTGTGACTTTCTCCTTATCAATTACCTTGATCGCTACGCTTTCTCCTGTTTTTAGATTACGTGCGTGGTACACTTTCGCGAAAGTTCCCTTACCTAGAAGACGGCCTAATTCGTACCTTTTCATCAGCACGATGCCGTTTTTATCCATTTGTTCGAGTTTTGTTTCTTGCAGAACAATCTAACTCGATGAAAAACAGAGGAAGAGCTGCTGAATAACTTTGTTTGGTTATGCTTCTTC
Organism: Hirschfeldia incana; assembly: GCA_026261945.1. Taxonomy (NCBI): domain Eukaryota; kingdom Viridiplantae; phylum Streptophyta; class Magnoliopsida; order Brassicales; family Brassicaceae; genus Hirschfeldia; species Hirschfeldia incana. Next base: position 2,298,657 of record JABCMI010000033.1, read on the forward strand.
CATTAGAAGAGAGAGAGAAGTCAGATTCTGGAAATGTTCATGAGAGGAGAAGAACACACTAAGTTTCTATTGTTCTTTTCCTTGTGTCTCAAAATCTTCATATATAAAAATAGTATTTCTAAAAAAATCAAGAGCAAAAATCTAGATTTGTGTGGCTCTGGTGATTGCTTGAAGTAGGTGCTCCTAAAAACATACGCGATCGTTATGGCTCCTAATTATAGTGGAGGAGAAGTTGATAAATATTCCATATATATTAAAAAAGATTCGAAAAGTTAGTTTTCGGGCTATGTTCTAGATTCATGAGATTGATAAATATGAAATATTCCAAAATATAACTTTTTGTAATCTCTAATACTCTCCTTTTTTTTGCTTAACAAAATATATATAATTTTATTTAGGGCTGGGCAAATAAACCGAACCCGAAAATCCGAACCGAATCCGATCCGATAAAAATGAATCCGAACCGATCCGAACCCGATATAAATACCGAATGGATCTTGATTTTTGGTATATTGGGTTATGGGTATTATCCGAACCGAACCCGAACTTAAATGGATATCCGATAGAATCCGAAATATTTAAAATCACAAAAAAAAACTTCTATTAAATATGATCTTAATCCTAATATGTATTCAAAATACTTCAAGATATTATTGAACTTCTAAAATAATTATCCATTATATGAACTGTTTTTAGAGTTTTGGTTTTTGTTTTCATTAAATAACTTTTATCACTTCATGAGAACTTAGTTTTTGTTTTATGTTTTCATTAATTTGAATTTTTTTCTATAAATAACTATATTTATCTTTTATTTGATTTTGAATGATCACATTAATGTTTTTTTCTTATTTTTAAATCGAGTTTACTTATGTTTTTGGCTACTAAAATACATACAAATCATGTATTTCAAATCCGAAGAACCGGTTTCATTTATGTTTTGGTTACAAAAAAAATACAAATCATGTATTTTTAAACCGAAGAACCGATTGGGATCTGAACCCGAAAGTATAACGGGTTATACCGGTTCTTTGAAGATTTACTAATCCCGACCCGAACCCGATAGAATCCGAACCGATCCCGAACCGAACTTTCCTATAATCCGAATGGGGCTGATTTTGATAAACCCGAAAAATCAAAACCCGATTGGATAAAACCGAAACCCGATTGGGATCCCGAATGCCCATGCCTAATTTTATTATTTATTTAAAACTAGACATCATGATATTTATAATTATTTATTTTATATTAAGAAATAAAAAAATTACTAGTTAAATTATATTAAAATTTTGACATGAAAAGACAAAAACTTATGTTCAATTGAACCGATTAGAAAAAGTAATTAATATCTACTGCGGATGGTGGTAACGAGTTATAATGGCTTCAATCGTTGATGATTCTTCATTTCTGATGGTGATGCAGTTCTTGCTGCAAACTATAATTACTCGGAAAAAATAACATGAAATTATATAGAATGATAATCTCTTTGACTATGCTATTATAATTAGAGTAATATAAAGAACTGTTTTGTTTTGGTGGCTCCTACTAGAATATTAAAAAGAGTAGCAATCACTTTCAATTCAGTCTGAAGTATGGTGTGTTTGAATGAAAACAAAGAGATTCAACTATTCTATAAGCAAATACAACGTTTTTATATGAAAAATTGTTAGCTTTCATACACAAAATAGATGTGTTTTAGTTTACTTTGAATCTCTAGTGGTATATCTTTTTCTACATTTGTTTTGGTAGTTTTTATTATTTAGAATTCTTGGCCTTGAAACCTTAATAATACATTCCAACAAAAAAAAATTGTTTTCCCCATTTGCTTTAGTTTGTAGTCAAAATTGGTTTTCCAAGAACTGACGAAATGTGACCACTATAAGAAACGATAGCATCTATTTGGGATATTTTGAAGTTAATGTTCAAATATCTTGGCTTAGGAGACTTGTAACAGGAAACCAAAGTGCTACAAACAAGCATGTCATATACCCTATCAAGAAAAAAAACTTCACGTACAAATGAAAATTATCACAGAAGGGCAGAGTTCAGAAACCCGAAGTTAATACTTAATAGTTACAACAACATTTCACCATAAAATACGTAATAGGTATATGTATGGTAGAATACAATTATACAGACACATCGTTGTATTATCCGGATCCATATACACTATCAAAACCAACCAAGAAACAAATTCAATATGAAGTAATAAAAAAAAAAGAAAAGAAAACAACTTTTACATACGACGATGTTTACTGTAAGCAGAGGGAAAAGACAGAGAAAGAGCGTGTGAACCTGAACCTCTTGACACGTGACAACTCGAAGAGAGAGAGAGAGAGGAGAAGGAAGAGGCGAAAGAATGGTTTTTCTGGTTAAGTAGCTTCAGAGGATAAGATCTCAAGCTCTGCCCACCAAAGAGGAGAGAGTCTTGGTGTAGCTTGTTCCGGAGAAATGTTGATTGCTTCTCTCAGTTGCTCAATCACATCTTTCATTGTTGGTCGTAGACTCTGGTCAGTTCTCAGACAATGCCGTGCCACGTCACATATAACTTCAAGATCCTCTTCTTTAAACGTTGTTAATGTAGGATCTATCATATCTTTCAACTTATCACTCTCCAGATACTTTGATGCCTGTTCAAAAAAAATCATGGAAGTGTTACACTAGCCATGTTAATTTCAAATGGAGAAAAATGAGATCTGATTTTTGATTTTAAGTACCCATTTTGTAATTGATCCTTCCTCATCTGCATCTGAGGGTTTTCCAGAGATTATCTCAAGCATTAATAGTCCAAAGTTATAGACATTAGTCTCTGGTTCAGCTGGTAACGGCAATAAAGATTTGTCTAAATCACCACTTGTCGGTTTTCTCAATTTAAGTCCAGTTTGTGAACCGAAAGGAATCTCTCCGACCTGAAAAACAGAATAAATAATATATTGGTTTATTAAAACGCAAGCAATCAAGAACCATTGAAACAGTTTTCTTGTTGAGCAAGAAAGCAGGAACCTTTGCTGCATAATCATCGGTTAAGTAGATTGCTGATGAAGAAAGTTTAGAGAGTGCCATTGGCGGATTAAGCTCGTGCATATGTTGCAGACAGTAAGCGGTTCCCATAATAATCCTCATCCTCGCGCTCCAATCAAGATGCTCCATCTCCTTATCTGAACGAGAAATAATTAACATGGTTTGATAATATTTATAATAACTATAATAAGCAACCAAGATCACAAGATGAAGGCCTTTTTAGATGTTTACCATGTAAGTGTTCGAAAAGAGTTCCATTTGGGGCATATTCGAAAACCATCATCCTATTAAATGGTTCATCTTCTTCACAGTAACCAATTAGGTTTATAAAGTTCTTATGATTGATTCTTGACATTGTATCAATCTGCACATTTGAGCTCTCCCAATATCAATCAAGATTCTTCGAAAAAGGCGAAAGATATGATTCCTAGAGTGTTACCTTTCTGCGGTAAGTCATTTCCATGGCTCTTGACCATTCTCTCCTTTGCAAAATCGCGGTTGAAGCAACCCCAATCTCAACACCACTTGATAAAGTTCCTTTGTAGACAGTGTAACCATCATATGTTTCAATGATGTTACTGAAATCTTCACAAGCGGTTTCTAATTCAGACCGGTTTAGCTTCGGTACACCTGATAAAGATTTCTCACATTATGTCAAACTTAAAACAGAACCAAAATAAATAAATAAAAAGTTTTAAGACCATTTTTCTTACCAGTTACAAAAGCTTTCTGCAACTGTCCACTTAAACCAGTCTTCCATGGACCTATACTCTTCACTGCTTTTTTCCGGAAGAATAATATAACAGCTATTACTATCAACACCGCTACAATAGCAGCAACGCCGATAACAACATATAACCAAACATCCTTAGACCCTTCTGTGAATTCATCTTCAAATTGTCTCGGGGGATCAGAGCTTATGTTGTTGTTGTTGTTCTCATCTGTTGGAGGAAGAGAAGGAGGGATCAATGGAGGTATTCTCTTCTTTGCAGTAGATAATGCAGGAAAAGACCCGCTGCTTCGAGGAAACACGTTGGTTATGATCTGAGGAGAAGGACTAGGGGCATCAGGCGCAGGCATAGCTGCTAAATTACTTGTTCCCTCTAGTAACTCACGCCTTTTGAAGATACTAGTTCCGTTCTCTATAGAACCTGCCAACAAGGGAAAGAAAATTAAAGCATGAGTTACATTTAGTGTATGTGTTTCAAAAGCAGAAATCTCAGTTGTTGTTTTTTGCTTACTTGGGTGATAAGTCACGACTTTATTCTTCCCGTGAGGCTCCCTTACCAGCCTGAACAGACACACACATAGACATAGAAAATCAGTAAAAAATTAATAATACAAAAATCAAACTAAAATGATTGAGATATTGAATTTGTATTTTGAAAAAGGAAAATGCTTTCATGTACTGTCTTGTAGTTGCTTTAATCCGCAATACAAAAGCTTTTGCTTTGTTTAGTCTTAACAATCTTCTCCTTGAAACACTGTCAAATGATAAAGTTTTTTAAACATTGTGTAAAGATTTCTCCATCTCAACATCTATAATACAGAAAGTTCATTTACCAGTATCCAAGTTTTCTATTTACACAGTCGAAGACAGCATTGGAAGCAGAAGACAGCTCTCGATGCTTGTTCAAGTGGACTTTATATAGCGATTGAAGTCTAAGGAACTTTATCTTCATATAACCAGCAAATTTGTTACCAGAAAGCAACCTGAATCCACCAAAAAAAATTAACGTTAATCTCCTGTCCATACGTTGATTTGGTTTAATCCAGAAAAAGAAGCATCACAAGCCTTTTGACTCACAAGTTCTCTGGTGACAACATCTTTTTTAGCTCAGGTGGAACTGCTCCGTTTAACTTATTATCTCGTAAATCCAACAACTTCAGTCTCGGGAACGTGCCAAATTCATTTGGAATATCACCAAAGAGATTGTTCTTGTTTAGTATCCTACACAGAAAAGAAAATACAAGAATTGGTTTTGAGTTCTTGTTCTTTCAAGAAATAGAGCAAGATAGGTTTAAAACAACCCTTACAGAGATGTTAGTTCACTCAATTGACTTAGCTCAGGAGCTAAAGTTCCTCCCAAAGAACATCCACTAAGATTCCTATAGAACAAAACCAATAATATTCATCATAAATTGCGACAAAAATCACAAATACATAATATATAAAAATACAGGAACTTACAGCATCTGGACTTTATTGTCCACACACGTTACACCAAACCAAGAACAGAGATGATCATCAGAAATATTCCAATTCGCAAGAGTTCCATGAGGATCAGAATCAACTCTTTCCCGGAATTTCAACAACACAAATCCTACAACATTCAAGAACAATTCAATTAAAAACATTCCAAAGAAGACAAGATTAAGAAAAGGCTGTTGATATGTTTACCTTCTGAACTGAGGGATAATGAGGGGCAAGATTGAAGGGTAATGACCAAGAACATAAAGCAATAGTATTGAAATCCAGTAGGATTCCATCGACAACCCATTTCAGGTAATGCTATACAAAATCTCCAGATTTTTTTTCTAATAAACAAATACAGAAATAAAATAAAATAAAAAATTTCAAACTTTACAGAATCCTCAGCAAGAAGAGAAGGACGAGGTTGATGATTGAATAATAATAAGGGTCTCTCATTGTTTGCAAAATTTATTGCACAACACCCTAATCATCAAAAATGAATTTTCAAGAGTCAACAACTCGTGAAATTCTCTTCTCCTTGTTAATATTGTTAATACCTAAAAGCCAACATGAAACAAACAAAAAAGAAATATCAAAATTTGAACAATTAGTATTAAAACAATAAAAAGGGAATAAGAATAACCCCTTGAAGAAGCAACGTGGAGAAAATATGAACCCACACAAAAATCCAAAAAGAAAAAAAAAAATCTCCCTCATAAATGAAGAACATTTGGGAAACAATGTATAAAAGAATCAAACATATAATCAGCAGAAAACAAATTTACCTTAAAGAAGAAACTTCTTAACAAACAAATCAGGAACCGTTTACAAAATAAAAAGGGAATCAACTGCTAAAATATATCTCAGGAAGCGAAAATAACTTTATGAAGAGAATTTCAATGAATATTTTCTGATTTCTTGTTGAACTTGCCCTTGTTTTTGCAGGATGTTGATGATGATGATCTCAGAGTTTTTTCTCTTCGACCATCTTTGGTCTCTCCAGGGCCAAAGGGTGGTGGGTTCTCTCTCCTTCCTCTCCTTTTTCTTTCTCTACTTCTCTCTTTCTGCGAATCTTTTTTCCTATTTTTTAATTCTTTCTAACAATTTTCCCCCACAAAACTCTCTCTATTTTTTTTTATTCTCTCAAAACTCCCAATTCAATGAGTAAGTCTCTATTAACTTGCTTTAAGTTTTCCATAATTATAGAAATGTGTATATGCATACATGTAACTATTAAAGAAATCTACATTTTTACTATAAATTCATAATTTTCATTAAATTAAAACTAAACAATAAATAATTCATTTTGCGTTAATTCCTTCCAATGTCCTCGGACGTATATATATGGCGGGAAAGATTATCAGAAATGTAATTTGCAAAAAAAAAAAAGATTATCAGAAATGTAAGTCCAATATTTTAGTATTTTTATGGTTTAAAACGCCACCATTTTGCCGAGAACTTGTCCGCTTAAACATTGATCATAGATTCATAAGATTATTTTGGTGCCCCTTTGTGTCTTCGCCCAATGTCTGGGTGCTTTCCGACTCAGAAAGGCTCATTAGAGATGCCAACTCGGAAATATATCCAATGTAGTTTTTTGAGGTTCTCATGAATAACAAATTTATATTTTCTAGTTTCGATTTTGCTTTATTTTCTTTCATCCCTAGAGTTCAAAACCTTCAGCTGATTTCTTGGACAATCAGCCTTTTGTTGTGGCTATTCTACTACCATGTGCTGAACTATTCTCCATTAGTCTAAGTTTGTCGTTCAAAAAAAACTCATAAGATCGTTATGGTGAACAAATTGTTTCGGTGTGTCCATGCTATAAAACGTATTTTCCCTGCAGTAGTTGAAGAAAAAAGGACATCGGCATTTTAATTGAGCTGGCCCATTTTTTTTTTTAAACTTGTAAATTAGAGTTTTATGTTCTAAATTATAATTTGTCATAAATCTGCCATACGTAGATAAAATCACAAAATAACTTGTAATACGGTAAACTCATGAAAATGAAAAATGTCGCCATAAAAAGCTAGTAAAACCGCAACAAAAAAGTTGAAGACAAAGATATATCGCATTTATTAAACTAAAACAAAATACTGACAAAGTGCTCTGTGTTGAACTTGTGAGCTATGCACACATACTATTAGACTATATATACTATCAACATGTACCAAAAACTCCCCTATCAATCCTGTATAGGGGCTATATCTCTATACTAGATAAAAGCGGATCCTTGGACCAACCATTGCCAGACAGACTTAGCAGATGAAACGAGTCGATTGGGTGAGAAATTAATATCCAACACAGAGGAGTGATGGTCGATTGATAGTGCATACGATATGGATGGATGACGGACCCATGATACTTTCTGATTTGTCGAGCCCTGCTTTGGTCTCTGGTTTGATGGTTGCACGTGCTAAAAGACCGGTACATTCCGTTTTGTTTCCCATCCCAGTCTTTCGCAACACTTCAGGTTTACTTCTTTTGTTAGGTCTCGACTTCTTCGCTATGATCTTCCCAGTAGTTTATATAGGAGCTGTAGCTGTTTCATTCCTTTTCGTTGTTATGATGTTCCATATTCAAATAGCAAAGATTCACGAAGAAGTATTGCGCTATTTACCAGTGAGTGGGATTATTGTACTGATCTTTTGGTGGGAAATGTTTTTCATTTTAGATAATGAAAGCATTCCATTACTACCAACTCAAAGAAATACGACCTCTCTTAGATATACGGTTTATGCCGGAAAGGTACAAAGAAGTTGGACTAATTTGGAAACATTGGGAAATTTACTTTATACCTACTATTATGTCTGGTTTTTGGTTCCTAGTCTTATTTTATTAGTAGCTATGATTGAGGCTATAGTACTGACTATGCATAGGACTACTAAGGTGAAAAGACATGATGTATTCCGACGAAATGCTATTGATTTTAGGATGACGACTGACCCACTCACGATCTACTAAAGGGCAAGTAGCTTGATTGGTTCGAATCCAATTTGCGAGCAGATGAGAAATTGTTGCACCGTGGACTCTGATTCAGTAGCGGCAGCAAATCCTTTTCTATTCTACGATCTGATCTTGTTCAACTTCCAAAACTTCCCCAAACCCCTAGGAAGCAAGCCAAGCCGATGATATATAGTTGTTAATGTGGTGATGGTTATGAGTCTAGTGACGTAGCATACATAGTGAGTGCAGTTGCATGACTGATGTATACACGTAGGGGCGCACCCAAAGCAAGAGGAGGTGTGGCATGTGCCCCACCCTAATTTGTCATTTTTCATTAATAGTTTGTGTTAAAATTCACTTGAACATCTTTAAATCATACACTAGTTATACACAAATGTTTATATGCCCCATGTTCAAAACAAGTCTAGTTCCGCCCCTGTATACACGACATCCACTACTTTCTTTTTAAATATGTTTTTAACTAAGAAAATAATTGTTTGAGTCAACCTTAATTTTTTTTGTAAGTCAACACTAAGTTTTTATTTGCTGTTTTATTACAAAATTAACATTGGGGTTATTAGTTGGAATCGTCAAGTCTCAAGTGATTTTGAAACTCCTTCTATATGCTTAGTTTCTTTTTTATTACTATAAAAGTTCTGGGCATTAATTAACCACATAATCTCCCACATGCCCGAAATTAATCACTGAAATTAAAACATTTCATACTTATTTACATTCTTAGAAAAAAAACATTTCATACTAAGAGTAGTTTAGATTCAGTCTACAAGAGAATGAACCTCCTTGCGTTACCATTAAACCATCCATACTTTGGTATTAGTTTTCTTCCTCTTGATAAAAATTGTTGGGCTTAATTTTATTTTGTATTCTTAGCTGAACCTAAAGATAGGTCCAAATCATTCATAATTTCTATTCAGTGAGCCCACCCGTTTACCATTGGCAATACGCATGCTCTATGCTAGTTAAACATCTGAAATGATTTGAGTATTGAATTAACACAAGATGTTAATGATTTTGGGTGTAGTCAGAAAATTCATTTGTAGGTCTCATTGATTTTTATTTTTAAAATACCAGTTAAACCTAGGGTCATTTAATATATATTTCAGTTTGGTTGATTTAGTATTTTTTTTTTTGTAAAACGGTTGTCAAACTAAAAATGCTATCTTGTTCATAAAGTTGACATAGTTTCGGGTTTAGATCAGGTTTAGGAGTAGTCACATATATCCTTTAAAAAAAGTTGGTATGTAATATGTTTTAAAGTATATCTTAAGCTTGGTTTAGAATTATCGGACATAAAACTTAATTCAGTTTCGGCCCTAACCATATCAAATGATAAGTAAGACCATAATTTTGAATCTTTTGTATTAGTAAAACATTTTGGACTAAACTTATAATAGCAGATTATACCTAAAAAATCCAATAACAAAAGATTTTTGGTGCTTTTGTATCATTTATTGAGTACAATAACTAGGATGTTAGAAAAGACATTTGTAAATAATATAATTAGACATTCGTCCAGATGAATATTCATAACTAAGACCATGAATATCGGATTTTTTTCTGACATTTGTAAAAAAATAGAATCAGTATTAGATTTAAACTTTTATAATGATATTTTAATGAAAATGAAAATTTTCCTTTAGATAAAATTCATTCCAATTGTTGGAATCAACACACACAAACACATCTTTAGATACTTGTAGTGATAATAATAATGTTCATATATGGCTATATATTTCCGACCAAGCTCAATCCGGTCCAACACGGCGACACGGAGTTTGGATTGATCCGACATTACTATCAATTGTACAGATTTTTTTTTCTTCTTTAACACACCATACCACAATCGTAATAATGACATTAATTTTACTGTACCGGAAAAGAAGATTTCGGTTTATGGTTTGTGGTGGCGAGATGGATGAACAACAGTGAGCTCCTGCACATAATCCGAAAAAAATCACACTAAAAATCAAAATAAAATACATAGAAAAATATAGAATCATGAGAATATCATTCATACCTCTGAGTGGCGTACATTGGCATGGTGTTTATACGATGTTTTTACAATCGTCTCCCATTTTATAGTCTTTTGATCTATCTTCCTCAGACCGGTGTTTTGACCGGATAGAAGGACGGATAATTGACCTGGGACGACGGTGCTGACTATCGAACTTCTTGGAAGTGTCCGGCAAAGCCAGGACTCTGAAGGAGTTTTAGGCAACGGAGGTTGAGAAACAGAGATATTTTCTGACCTGTTTTTGTTTCGGTTCCCCATTCTCTTTACCCCCTCAGCAAGAAACCTCGTATCCGGTCTCTTAATCTGAGTACTCGATGTCCTTTGCAACCTCGAAGTTGTTGAAAGTTTTTCTGACAATCTTGGTATTGGATAGATTTCCTGAGACTTAATCATAACCTTGTTTGATCTCAAGATTCTTGGTGATGATTCTGACTTGGTTTTATGAACAGAAACTTGAGATTTAGGGTTTGTGATTTTGCTAGGTTTTACCGCAATATTCTGACAAGTCTTGATCCGAGAAAGAACCGGATTAAGAACATCCAGTGAGTTCTTGGAACATAACTGTGGCAAGAACCCAAACATAGCTTTCTTGGGATCACTTGAGTTAACTGCTTCATCAACATGATTATGATCATAATCATCGTTGTTTAAATCTTGATTTATGGCCATGGAGACTCTCTGTAGGGCAATGATCCGTTTCTTTTTCTTTTTCTTCATCATCTTCTCTTCTTGGTCGCTAGAAGATCCTTTCTTCTGTTTCAAAGCAATCGCTGTAGCTGCTGATAAAAATCTCGCCATGATGAGGTCATGATCTTCAAGAATGACGTCATCTTTTGATACACTGCTTAGCCTGCCTCCATTGTGCTCGAACTCATCACTTTCTCCGTTTGTACTACAGTTAACAGAGAAGCTTGCGGTTGAAGAAACCATCTCCAAAGCTTTGATTAGGTCTGATTCTTGGAGTAGTGAATGATGATCCTTTGGCTTTCCAGGTGTTTCTTCCCACAGAAATGGAACTAAAGACGGTTCAACTACATGATCGAAGCTCTTGTCATCTTGTAATAACCGAACCATAGTTCCATGCGCAGTTTCTTGACATGAATCTTTGACTTTTCTTCTCCTGGTAGTCGTCCTCTTCTTGGTGTTCTCTGAGTCGCTTGGATTCTCTAGTTTCGTTGGGATTCGTCTCACGGATAAAAACGGAGCATCTAAATTCAGTTTCTTCTCCTCCATTGTTTCTTCAGACAAGAAAAAAGTCTTTACAGAACTCTGAAGCATCGAGAATGTGCTATATAAAAGAAAAAGAAGCAAGAGATTTATTGATGTCTTCTGCTCTACTATATATTGTCATTTATATGAACTTGGAGCTACAAGGGCCTACAAAAGGCGATAATGAAGGCTGTAGTTCCGGGGATGAGGGGACTCAAGAGTTGTCAAAATCATAAATCATTAGTGACTACTAGATGGTGACACTTTATGTAGAGGTAAAAAAATATCTGTATAATTCTATGCAACAAGAAATAGTAGCAAAGGATGATACTACATTTAATCATAATTTTGGCTGAGGAAATAATAAAAAGGCAAACAAAAGTTTAGCTACATATAATTTAATGAATGTTTGGAAACAAAAACACAAAATAATGGATTATACTCCCTTTGTTTTTTTTTAAAGATTGATGTTTTAGATTTTTCACATATATTAAGAAAACCCATTAAATTCTGATTGTAAATGCATTGTTTTTTGTGAATAATCATTTTTTTTAAATTACAATTTTTCATTAAATCATACATTGTAAAGATAAAAAAATCAAATTTTTTGAAACAAATTTTTTTTTCTAAAACATCAATCATTAAAAACGGAGGGAGTATGTAGCTCAAGGGAGCCCCTCATGGTTACGAAGTTTACTTGCAGAGGAAGCCTCGAGCTCTTGAGTAGGACAATGGCTGTCTTCGGTGGTGGTTTTGTTTGGTTTCTTTTGAGAAAGGGTTTATGTTTTAGGCTTAATCTCTAGTCGTTTTTGGTTTTGGTGTTTCGATTATTGGTATTTTTTGTTACTCTTTCGATTACTTTCCTCAGAAAAAAAAACAAAAACAAAAAACAAATGGAGGGGGTATATCCTTTTAATTTATTTACTATTTTAAGATGATGATGGTATACAAACAAATCAAGCGAAACAAACAATGGCGGACAAATTTTATTTTCCTGATTTCATTAAATTTATTACCTGGATCGATAGTGATATTTTGTATCGTCAAACTCTATCATATTGGGTCCGATTGGTAATTTAAGTCGTACATATTTTATACTTCCTCTGTCCCATTATAAGTGGTTTTTAAAAATTTTGCACATGGATTAAGAAAATACTAACTTCTATACAATTTACCTTGGTTACATAAAATATCAATAAATGAAATTTGATCAACCAATAAAAAAATAGATAGTATTTTGTAATTGGTCATAAAATTCAAATGTTATTAAATTTTATCTAGATTAGTGAGAACATCAAGTATTTTGGGACAAAAAAATATTCTTTAAACTCCACATAAAATGAGACGGAATAAGTACAAAACTGATTATTATAAAACCCATAGAGTGATTACAGTTCTCACATTAAATTTAATTCTTAGCTTAGCCTGACAGATTTTTATATTCAAAAATAAAAACTGTACTTCTTTGGAAAGAGTAGTGACCTTCTTCGATAAGATGAATTCAACTTTTGTTGTTGGGTTATTATGTGGCTACGATTTTCTTGAACAGCTCCATTGACGAATATTAATGTTATCTTTACCTAATACTTAGAATAAGACACGACTGTGTTAGTGCTAGTTAACTTATTATTAATCGAAATTCGAAACCATTGGAAATGAAGTCTCGTTTTATATAAAAACGACACCATATTCCAGAACAAATCGTCTTGTCATTTATGTCCGTAACGTTATAATATGTTTGACCGTGAGTGTAAGTTGTGATTTGCTTAACATCCATTAGGAAAAACAAAGGTTTTAGTTTGGATATTGCATGCCTTACCTGCATAGTTATTGGCAGGTTCGACCTAAAGGCATCTAATCAAAAGAGGCACTTTTTAATTAGCTTATTTTTGTTAATAGTTATAGATAATAAAATTGATATTTTTTTTAAGTTTAGAATAATATTTTTAGCAATTTCGAGAGCATTATGATTGAATCTGAAAAAAGAATGGTATGCCTTAAAGATACTCTCTCCATACCTGAAATTAGGATTTTTTAGATTTTATTTTTGTTCCAAAAAAATAGATTTTATATTTTTAAAATACTTTTGTATATTTTTGGGAAACATTAATTGAGAATATTTAAACTGATTAAATTTTATCGGTAGATAGTTATTGAAAAATATATATAAATATAAATAGTAAACTAAATTGCAAATATTTATTATATTTTTAATAAACGTGAAAACGTTAAAAACAATTATTTTCAGGAACAGAAATAATAATTGTTTTGTCTGGTCATTAAGACATAATTGGTTAGTAATAAAAGCAAATTATCGATATTGTTGACTGCTGTAGCTAAGAGAAATTTTTCAAAGTTAAAACTGTTAAAAAGACAGTTAAATATTTTAGTGTCTCATTCGAGTTGACATTATAGATGATAGATGAGAAACGGATCAGAAACGAAGAGGAATGCCAAATGGTAATAAAAATAACTCAAACTCAAACACATCTACTTTAATCGGTTGAAGAGGACTGTATTAACTTTGTCGGACTCAAAACTACAGTACCATAATGTAATGTTTGGGTTACGACTGACTGAAGATGCTAATAAGTGGTATTTCATCTTCTATCCCCACCCTTTATGTACATACAACATAACAGCTATTGGACTTGACTGGGAACAATGTTGATTGTAAAATAACCAAACAACATTGTGTTTGATTTAGAGAATTAAGAAATATATATGCGATTTTTTTCAATCACTTTAAATTTTAAAATAATGTGAATATTGTATGCTAAACCATCTTATGTCATCTATATGCTTCAATGTACGTGGACATCTGACTGTAGTTTCAAATTTGTTATATATATATGTGTAAATATATTTGGACATTATTGATTTTGCTGCAGTTTTTAATAGGCTAAAAGCCTGACATTAAAGGTAAGAAAAAGAAAAAATTATATTCATGAATTATCTTGTCCACACTTTGTAAAAATATTCGTCCAGAGTTCATGTCTTTCTCAAAAAGTGTGGACAAGATACGCATCGAAAAAGGTGAAGAAATTGATAACAAATATTAATATTCTCCATTATTAGAATTTAATAACTACCAAACTCTTTGAAAATGTGTAAATGATCATTGAATTCACCAGCGGTGTTTTTGTTTCTTGTGACGAAAAGGACGAACATTTTAATAGCTTTATTTATCGGAAGATGAAACTGATATTATGATCAAAACAAAATTAATGCTCGCTTTCTTCTTTCATGTTTTTGGTGTTTTCACACATATTAAAAAAATATATTAATCATACATCATTTTTATAAATTATCAAATTCTTATATATTTTAACCAATAATCTTTCAATAAATTTAATTAATTTTATTAAAATTTGTTATTTTTGTATAGAAAATATAAATATATATATATATATATATATATATTTCTGAAACAGTTTATTTTTATAAAACATTTATCTCTAAAGAATGGAAGAAGTAGCTTTTTCCCAACTACACATTCAATTTGTCAAACAAAAATATTAAAAAACGAACAAAAAACTGAACTCTAAACAAATGCTACTCATTTCAATGACTTATTCGTCAAATAACCAAAAAAAGAACAATCAGAATTTTAATAAGTGATTAGAGAGAAATAAGAAAAAAATAATGTTTTTGATTACATAGTTAATTTGAGATTTTTATATGACAAATTTCTTTAATTTCAACTAAAAATTTAAAATACAGATTGGTGTTTGGAGATATGCAAGGTTGGTATAAGTGTTGCATTCGGTAGAATATGCATTTCAGAGTTTTCCAAACAGTCTTCATTTGGCTTAACTTAATTGTAGAAGTCATAACTTTTCATTTATGTGTGATATTTAAAAAAAAATGAACCGTAATTAAAATTTACAACTTATTTATTTATTACTTAAGAAATATTACCATAATATATTTCTTATACTCCTCCAAATTCGCCCATGGTTAGCATAACCCATTTTTAATCCTTAATTCGTTTAAATGTTAAACCAACTCCTACAAATCAGTTAGGTTATTTATTTGGGCTTACATTTTTTATATATTTGCTTAAAGATAATTTATAATGCATGGTTTCTTTGGACTACATATACTATTTTGATTTATATATTCTCACATTAAATGGTAAAATCTATTAATACGAAATAATATATACTATATTTAAAATATCTATTATTTAACTTTTTCCGAATACAGTTTATTTTAATCTTTAGATTAAATATATACGTTTAAAATATGTTTAGTAGTATACATTGTATGTCAATGTTATTTGTTTGATATTAGATAGTTCACTTTTAAAAATAACAAAAATACTAATTGTTTAATCATTTAATTTTAATTATAATCAAAGAAGATATAAGTTTAATTTTTGTTAACTTTATAATTTTGAACTCAGTTACCATGTTTTTAGTAATGAAAATTATTTTCTATTTTACCAAAATAAATATTTTAAATATTTATAAAAATAAAACACATATTCAACAGTATAGAAACAAAGGTACAGAAACATGTTATCTATTTCTATAATTGATTTGATGGAAAAGGTATGTTGAAAACCATAATATATACTATTATTTAAGTAAAAACAATATATTTATGTAAATAAAAAAAGAAAATTACGGTTGTGCGAGTTCTAATCTAGTTCAATTAAAAAAAAGAAATTAAAAAGCGAACAAAAAACTGAACTCCAAACAAGTGCTACTAATTTAAATGAATTATTCGTCAAATAACCAAAAAAAAGAACAATCATATTTTTAATAAGAAGAGGAATAAGGAGAAAGAGTGTTTTTGGTTACATAGTGAATTTGAGATTTTTATGTATATAAGGACAAATTTCTTTTATTTCAACTACAAAAGATTAAAATACAGATTGGTGTTGTAGATATGCACAGTAGGTATAAGTGTTGCGTTTGGTAGAGTAGGCATTTTAGAGTTTTCCAAACAGTCTCCATTTAGCCTAAGTCAATGGTAGAGTCGGCGGCTCGTGGTGGTGGTGGATCTAATCTTGCCTCAGGTATGGTTTGAAGTCTGGTTGACCGGTATGCAGCGGAAAGGCGACGTTTGTGGTTGGTTAACCATACTTCGATGCCTTAGTGAGTCGTGGCCGTCTTTTCTCCGTTAAGGTCTCTTCGGAGGTTCCATTAAACTTGAATGTGGGTTGGGTTTCAATAGCGACAGTGTGTGTCGTTTCCCTCGGTAATGACACGTGGAATCTTGCAGTGTCGTGGTGTCGTCTATAGCATTTCTCCAAGGCAACGCGGTGAATTTTTCACCTCTTTGTTCTTCATCTTTCCATCACTTGTTTCATGTATCACCATTTAATCTTTTTCGAGAAGATTCTACGGAGATAAACTAATCTTGTAGTTTTGTGTTGACTGTCCCATTGTCACCAGATTAAGTCCTTGGTGGTGGTCTTAAGCTAACAGTCTTTCGGTTTTGGAAAGTAGCAATTGGTGGTGATCGTGGAGGCTTCAAATTCTTTGAGTTTCTCTTGGTCATCAGTGACTCCTGCGACCACTGCAAGAGATCTTTGTGTACATAGCAGTGTTGAATAATGTTTTTTTGACACCGTCTTCTTATAGATGTACACTTATGTCGGGTGGAATAAAAGATTTATTTTCAGAAATGGAACCACTTTATAAGGTCATGTATCCTTTTCACTCTTTTGTAGCAACCAACCGCATTTTCGAGGACAGCAAGGTGTGAGGTCTTGTGGCAACCAACCGCATTTTCGAAGATAAATGATTTTAAATTTTCGAGGACAGCAAGGTGTGAGGTCTTGTACTTGTACATTCTCTCCTAAACTAGTTCCTGCTCAGTTGTGTGACCTGATAGTTTGTCCAACAATGAGTGTCCACTAGTAAAAATCTACCGCATAGCCACTACAACTTTGTGGCTATAAAGAAGAAATTTGTGGCTATGAAAAAAAGAACCACAGTTTTGAAAAGGAAATTCACCGTGATTATAGCCTCGTGACTGGAAAAAAATCTTGGCTAAACGTGGCTAACAACCACAGTTTTAACATGATATTTTTCTGGCTATAATAACCATTGTTTCGCCACTATTATATGTTAGTGGCAATTTTAGATTAACAAAACAAAAAAAAAGAATTATAAACTTAATTTTTATTAAAATTACAAAATAAAATACATCAATACATTATATATATACAGAAATATATATTTTAAAATCTAAACCAAGAACCACTGTCTGGTCGAACCTCCATGAGTCGCCGTCGTTGTCCTCTCCACGCTGTCGTTGTCCTCTCCATGACGTCGTCAGCGTCGTGCTCGCCGTCATCCTTGTTAGTGCAAAGTTGACACAACAATAAGATAATGCAAAAGATAAATCAAGAGACAATAAAATACAAGCAAACACCTTTTACTTTATTAGAAATCACATAAACAATTTATTACAAGACTTGCTTATCAGCATATAAAAACATTTGAGGTTGCATTAAGGCCTAGAAGCAATGTTTAAAGCTCGAAATAGACTAGTTATATAATCTAACATATCAATCACTTGGTTGGCCAAGTATGCAACATGCATGATGAAGGACGAGGTGTACGATTTTGACAAAGTTAACATATTAAAGATTCCATCAACATTGTAAAAAAAAAACAAAGAAACACATACAAAGATATCTGCAATCAACAGATGTATACTAAAATTTTCAAAACTATAAAACACAAGGTTTAAAACCCAGGTCCTTAAGTAAAACAATTTATATAACTAGCATACCAAACACATGGTTGATGTATGATGCAAGATGGAAGATGATGTATGATGCAAGATGATACATGCATGATGACATAATTGCTCGGAATCACACTGAAATTTAACCTGAGAAAAAACCACCTCTGATCACCTGCAAACCTCAGAAGCTTTCAAAAAAAATTAGACACTACTTCAAGTAAACATCTCTAACTAAACTCAGGTCCTTAAGTAAACCAATTTATATAACTAATATAGCAAAATTTTGGTTGATGTATGATGCAAGATGCATGATGATGCATGATGTAAGATGATACATGCATGATGACAGAGTTGCACGGAACCACCGTGAAGTTTAACCTGGGGAAAAACCTCCTCTGAGCACCTGCAAACCTGAGAAGCTTTCAAACAAAATTAGTCTTTTACTTCAAGTAAACATCAATAACTTAAACAAATATTCAATGAAGTCAATTACGGAAAGAAATTTAGGAAACCACATACCTGAGTGTAACAGAGATCTGTTACAGTTGAACTTAGATCATTGTCTTTGTCCATCGTAAATTATCTGTTTCTGAATCTTATCCTCTGTTTAAAAAACTTAAGTTAAAGCCGAAGGTTCTGTTTTTCTTCCAACTAACAGAAAGCAGATCATTGACTTTGTCAAAAGTACCTCACTTAAGCCGTGGGTAAAGGTTTGTTTAAGCCATGTTGCGTAAAGGATCCGTTCATAAATCTTAGCTCTTTGTTCTAAAGACATATTATGATTTACTTCCAACAAATCATGGCCTTTTTCCAAAGACCTGGCTCTGTTGAAGCCGTGTATTATAACAAATTGTGGTATCTTTGGTCTATCTGAAGACACTTAGCCTATGTCTAGAGACTATTTTAAGCCACATGTCTTGTTCTGCTTCAAAAGATCATGGCATTTGTCCAAAGACCTGACTTTCTTTAAGCCGTGGGTTATAGAAACTGGTACCTTAGCCTCTATTTGAAGTGGATTAAGCCGTGGGTGGTATAACAAATTGGTTTTTGTATCGCATTCTTTGTCTAAGACTTCATGTAAGCCGTGGGTACACAGTTTACTTACTCATTGTCCAAACACCTCACTTAAGCTGTGTGTAAAAAAGAACATTTCTTAATCTTAGCCTTTGTCTAAAGACTAACTTTTAAGCGAAGGTTCAGTTTTAATTCCAAACAGATCATTGACCTTTGTCCAAAGATATCATTTAAGAAAGATATCATTTAAGCCGTTGGTTATACAAAGCCTCTATTTAAAGACCAAGTCTTAAGCTGCATATTCTGTTTTTTTCTTTCAACCAGCCAAAATCAATCCATAGCCGTTGGTTATACAAAGCCTCTATTTAAAGACCAAGTCTTATACTATGTTACAGCTGCATGTTCTGTTTTAAGCCACATGTTGAATCCAGTCTTGTCCAAAGACTTTTCATCTAAGTTGCAGGTCGTAAAGGATCTCTTTCAAGAAATCAAATTCCAACAGAGTCTTTGTCTTAAGACTTCATTCAAGTCGTCGGTACAATTTATGTTTTAGTGAATCAAAATCCTGACAATCTAGTCTTTGTATTAAGACCTCACTCAAGCCGTGGGTACACAGTTGACTTATTGTCTAAAGAGTTCATCACTAAGAGCCGTGGGTACAACTTATGTCTCAAAGAATCAAAATACAACACATTGTCATTGTCTTAAGACTTCACTCAAGCCGTGGGTACATAATTGAATCAAACTACGACAGTCTTGTCTTTGTCTTAAGACCTTACTCAAGCCGTAGGTACACAATTGATTTATTGTATTTTGTCTAAAGAGTTCATCGCTAAGAGCCCGTGGGTACAACATAGGTTTCAGTGAATCAAAATCCAACAGTCTAGTCTTTGTCTTAAGACTTCACTAAAGCAGTGGGTAGACGAGTGACTTACTCATTGTCTTATGTCTAAAGACTTCTCTAAGAGCCGTGAGTACAACTTATTTCTCAGTGAATCATCCAACACAATGTCTTTCTCTTAAGACTTCACTCAAAGTCGTGGGTAAAATTTGTGTTTCAATGAAATAAAAAGCGACAGTCTTTGTCTTCAGACTTCACTCAAGTCGTGGGACACTTGAATTGCCCATGGTCTTATCTCTAAAGACTTCCATTTAAGTTGTGGGTACAAGGTTCCTTCCAACCAACCAACCAGAACCATATCCATCGTCCTTGTCTCTTTCTAAATCGGACAAGTCTTTGTCTAAAGACATATCAAGTCATGGGTACAATTATCCTTCAAACTAACCAGCAAAAAAAAAAAAAAACAGATCAAGTCTCTGTCTAAAGACTTTCACTAAAGCCATGGGATCCAGTTTATAGGTTCTTAAACTCAAAGCCGTGGGTACAGAATCTTTGTCTAGTCTTTGCCTAGAGACTAAACATAAGCCGTGGGTTTTATATTTCATCACCCCCTAGCATTACAATCATAGCCAACACCGATCCATACAATTCTTAAACCTAATCAGCATCCTGTCAAATATTTGATAAAAACGAATCAAGAACAGAGACTGTTGGGAAAGATAAAAATAAAGCCGATCGAGAAGAAGAACGAACTTACTGCATAGAAACGTAAGGCGATCATGCGGCGGAATCATCTAAAGCTTCCAAGCCGTTTGAGACAAACCCTAAAAAGAAAACAAAACCGATACACAAATTATGAATGTATTTGTGAAAAATCAAAAAGGAAAACTCTACAAAATTCAAGTTGCAGGATTACAAATCTACGGAGGAGAGGAGGATCATCGATGTAGATCCAGAGAGAAAAGTTATGGAGAAACAAATAAAAGGATTCTACCTTGCTAGCTGTATATTTATTGTGCTAATCACGCGATTTCTTCTAACGGCTCGATTTTGAAGTAATGGGCCACTTATTTATTCTAGGCCCAATACTGAAAATCGTTATTTTCTTTTAGCTAGTTGGAGAGTTATACGAATAATATGGTTTTAACATGTTAACAATCAAGACGGCCTATTAGCTCAGTTGGTTAGAGCATGATGGTTCTCTTTAGAAAATTTTACTATCAGAGATACACATTTCATGTTTCCAATTGCCCAATAAGGCACATTGGGTTCTGGAGAAATTTACGCTGGCAGATACATTTTGAGTTTGCAATTTCACTAAGAGACACATTGTGTATATGACACACTTTCTCAGATCAAATTTACTAAGACAACCTTCAACTAAAAGAGATGTATGTCTCGTTAGACTAGCTAACTAGTAAAACCAATCTTTAGCTTTAACATTTTCAAAAGAAATAAAACATTTCTAATATCTCTTCCCATATCTATTAAACAAAAGTCAATAAAAAAAAGAAAAGAAGGCTCACATCCCTCGACATCTCTTAGATTCATAATTAATCCTAATATATTTCTCTCCGGCAATTTCCAGATCCAGAAATTAGTCTCCAAAATTGAACCATAATCTCCTTTCTAACCTTCGTCATATTCTTGATTTCACCCAATCGTCTCTAATCTCGACATCTGTTTCTCAAAATCAGAATCTCGCCATCTGTTTCGCTATATCGGAAATCATATCAAAAATTTTTGATTGATATCTCTGTTCCTTCTTGACTCCGGTTGATTCACAAACAAACTTCACATGAAAGGTAAGATATTTCATCTTTATGGGTGGGGAATACGGTGGTGGAGGCTGTTGTGGTGGTGGATAGCAAAGTTGAGATTGTGATGGTTATGTATACGGAGATGATGGTGGATGGCGTGGTGGAGGTGGAAGTAGATACCAAAGTGGAAGTTGTGGTGGATACCAAGATTGTGGAAACGGAAAAATTTACAGTGGAGGTTGAAGATTTTAGGGTGAGGAATACAATAGTGGAAATTGTGATGATTATGGATACAAAGATGGTGGTTGATGGCGTGGTAGAGGTGGCAGTAGACATCAAAATTGAAGTTGTGGTAGTTATGGATACGGAAGTGGTGGACACAAAGATGGTAGATACAGAGTTTGTGGATACGGAAATGGATACTGTCGAGGTATCGGTGGATAGCAAAGTAGAGATTGTGATGGTTATGGATACCGAAAACTTGTCCACGTGGTTATTATCAATTTACGTAATGTTTTAACATTTTTATTGTGTCCAGCTTAACTAACCGTAAAATTATTCAAAGATGGAGACAATAGTGATTTTGATTGGAGCTATACTAAATGTTTTAAATAGAATATTCTCTTAAAAATCATTATTTCTCAATATGTGGGAGAGAAGATGAAGATTGAACATGTATTCATGATCTGTCCACAATCATCCGTCCACAAAAACTTGTCCACTTTTCATAGTATTCATGATCCGTCCACAAGATCTTAAGAAAATCTGAAAACTCATACTTGAACAAGTCTTCATAAGTAAATTTTTAAATCTATATTTTTAAATTCATGTTTCTCTATCCACGTCTTCTTCATCCATGTTTTTCATTTACGTCTTTTTGTTTATATATTTTAAAAATTATATATAGACAAAAATGGATGTTAAATTGTAGAAAAAAAATTATAAGTTATGGTATTATATAATGTTGATTTATATATCTTAACTTTTGAAAATAAACAAATACAAATGAAGGTGGACGACGAATAACAATTATAGAAAAAATCTTATCTCTCTCTCCCTTCAACCAAAAGCACTGTTCCATCAAAATTTTAATTAGCTTACGATTGCTTCTTTACAACCAATATCCTTAGTTACACAAAGTAAAGTTATTTTTGTTTAAAAAAAAGACAGGTGTCCATACAAAGTGTGTCAAATACACAATGTGTCTCTAGAGAAAAAGAAAAGACACAATGTGTCTTTTTGGTTTTGAGGACACTTTCACCTATTGAATTGACATACATACCCTTAAACTAGTTTTATCTTGTGTTTACGTTTTCTAACCAGACAAAATTAATTGATGGTTAAAAAACCAATAATCCATTGATTATGTCGAAAACCATTTTTTTACCAAAAAAAAACCTAATCCCTAAATCGACTGAGACTCTTCATGAATCCCAATCAGTTTTTCCTTTTCACTGTTCCAGAACAGAATCTGGGAAAATCTTTCCCCTCCTACAAGCGTCCATTATTCGATATTTTGCGGAATCAAAGTTACTGGAATCGGTCGGCGCTATGGTTCACTCCAAATCTCCAAAATGGAAGGTCTGTTTCTCTGTTCTGTTCTCCAACATGAAATTTTCTAGTTTAATTTTGTCTGAGTTCTCGATATAAATCTTAACTCTATGTTCTTGTGTTTCAATCTGCAGAAAAGTTTTATTCTTGATTCCTCAGCTTCGTCATTCACTCGGCACCTATCCTTGATTTCTCACCACTTCATAGCTTGTCTGACCACTGCTTGTTGCACAACTACACAACCCTGTCCACACATCGCCCGAACACAAACTTCGCAACCACTCCACTCCTGAACACACATCACCCGTCCACATTACCTCTGGCCATAAATCTGCTACACATGTGGCGCCTAACCATCTCTTACCTGACCACAACTCATCCAAAACAGCCTTAGCAACCCGTCTCCTGCAGCCACACATGATACACCTAGTGGGCACCTTTTGTTTTTGCTCTTAATGTGCAAAAGAGAACAACACTATCTGTGTAAGTCTCTGTGTTAAGTCTGTTAGGTCTCTCTATCTGTGTAAGTTTCTCGTCTCCTTGTTCTTATATTTGAAGAGAAGGGAGAAGAACACTCTATTCCTCGTCACCTGTTCACCATAACCACTAGCACTGCATTCATGCATCTCCATCCATAAGTACTTGTTCAGTGTCTATAACGCGGCATTTGTCGGTTTTTTGTTTGTCTTATATTCATATCTTCCATGAGTCTAGGAACAAATCCTTTTTATTTTATCTGGTTTGCTGACACAGTAGTTTCGTAACTTGCTTTTTGGAATTGATATCATGACATTTTTGATAATTCTTGAATGTGGTTTTAGTGTATCTGGTTTTTTTTGGAGGTGTGTTGGATTTTTGTGGATTAATCACAACAATCTATCCATTGAGTTTTAGGGTGTGTTCTATGTCAAGAATTGTGTTACAACAACTGGTGG
Source organism: Hirschfeldia incana (assembly GCA_026261945.1). NCBI lineage: Eukaryota > Viridiplantae > Streptophyta > Magnoliopsida > Brassicales > Brassicaceae > Hirschfeldia > Hirschfeldia incana. The sequence continues at coordinate 2,322,868 of JABCMI010000033.1, forward strand.
TGGGTCGTCTTTGTCGTATATGTTTGATTAAAATATATGTTGAACGATTTATGGAAAATTAAATATTGTCCATCCATGGAAATTTAGCAGACGTATCCACAAAACACCTATCCACTAACAACACAATACTGTCTATAAAAATGTATCCTTAAAAATTGCCCTTAATATATAAATTCAATTTCTATATATAAAAAATATTTAAAAACATATGTATTTATGGATATCAAAGTAGAAAGAAAAAAATATATTTTGTTTTATATATTTATATACCTATTTATACATTTGAATATAAAATAATGACAGCTAAAATATGACAGGGAAATAAAAAGTTGATTACAATACAAAATTATTATTTTTGTTGGAAACAGAAATAGAGTTTAAAGGACAATAGTTCTGGCTCAAACATTCTCAAACTTAGTTGGTTTACAGTAAGGCTATTGTTGTCTGAAAAGGTACAGTTGTCTACATAATGAGTGTCAAACGCATAATCTGTCTTCGGATGAAAAGCAAAAACTAAAAGTTTCTTTTTGTGAAAGCTATTTGAAGTATATTATTTTATTAGTACTTACTAGTAAATTTTAGAAAAACTAGATCATTTGTCCGCGCGTAGTGCAATACATTTTTTTCTTTTTGATATTTTGAGTTACTTATAGTTATATTGCATAGCGTTGGGCAAAAACACCGGATCCGAAGAACCGAACTAAATTCAATCCGAAAAAAATAGTATCGAATCTGAACCGAAATTAATTAAATATCCGAATGGATTCAAAAATTTTGGTATTTTGAGAACTAAAACCGAACCCGACCCGAACCGAAGTATTTTGGATATCCGATTACATCCAAAATATATTTACATACCTAGATATATTAATTATTTTTATATTTAGTATATATCAAAAACATCAAAATATATAAGATAATTTTAAATTTCCCAAAATACTTGAAAATATATATAAGTAGTCAAGAATACATGTCTAAAATAACTAACGTATACTAAAAACACCAGCAATACTTGAAATATCTATTGATTTTCAATAAAAATATTCAAATCAATCCAATTTATATGTTAATTTTAGGTATCTTTACATATGCTATTCAAATTGATATGTAATATATTAATTTTTATAGATTTTGTGAAATTTCAAGTTTATTATGAATTTTAAAATATTAAAAATAATTTAAATGAGTTATCCGAATTCGAACCGAACCCAGAAATATCCGAACCGAACCTGAACCGAAATTTAGAAATACTCGAATGGGGGCTGAAATCTTTAAATCTAAAAGCCCGAAACCCGAATAGATCCGAACCAAACCCGAATGGGTACCCGAACGCCCACTTCTAATATAACACTTAATAATAAAACAGATAATGGTAACTTGAAATTTTGAATTTTTTTTAGATATTAGTTTAATTTGTTACTGATGGTTTCTGTATAGCAAAAGATGAATAATTATATTTAATGATTAGCAATTGATAATATATTTTTAATAAATTATCTGTTTTTGTAATATACATATTTTTGTAAAATTTATTTTTATGTTTATGTTGTGCCCACTATTTTCCTTTTAAATGTTCAAGATTTATCATTAAGCTTGATCTCACATGCTTTAACAAAATAATATGATTTTTATCCCAATTAATATGCACAATGTATCATTAGCTCAGATCTCAGTGTTTAGAAGAATTAAGAAACCATAGAATTAAACCTTACATGATGCACCTTCTACTTAAAGATGAATGCGTTCGTAAAAGCTTTAAAATCAAAAAATCAGAAACGGAGAAATCTGAGACTATAGTCACAATCATGTGGAGAGAAAATAAAACTCGGAGATTTTGATTCCTGAGTAATAATATGTTATATGACATACATAATTTATGATTTCAGTAGTCCTAAATCCTAACAAAACTTCATGTTTCCTTTTCTCTTGCATTCTCGTCTGAAACAACTAATAGATGAATCAGAAATGACCAACCACATTACAAATATGTCATTCTGAAACAACAGATGAATCAGAAATGACCAACCACATTACAAATATCTCTTCTCCTCTCTACCTGTGAATAAGTTTTTATTCCATCTCATTGAAACTGATCACAAATTAGAGAACTAATCGCTGGTCCTGTCTAAAATGTGATCCTTCTTTATATATACTGCCAAAACGACTGATTTCAGCCCGTTCCAAGCATCACTTGTAACTGAGCTCGAGCTTCATGAGAAACACAGAACCTTAACCATCCTCTGCCGTTGGGGTGCTGGGAACTGAAGAGTCCTTTCACTGGCTCCTCTTTACCTCTGATCTCAGACCCAAAGACTCAGAAAAATATTCTAACAAAGTACGATGACTTCTTTATTTTGGCATGTGATGGTATATGGGACGTATTGTCAAGCTGGAATGCAGTAAGTAACATTTCTCAGAGATTGAGGCACGGGGATCCAAAGAAAAGTACCTTTACTATTACCGACCGGATGGAACTTGGGAAAGAAGCAGTGTGGCTTAATTCATCAAAGACTCTGATGGTTGTGCTCATATCTGCTTCTCCTCGGTTCCGACAGACCTCAAGGACTCCGTTGAGGTAACCATCCTCAAAGTACTCACGTAGATTCTTTATCCACCTCTGTTCTGGTTCATATGTTGATCTGAGATTGAAGGACATGTCAACAACCACTCCTCTCTGAGACTCTGACTCATGTCCTGTTAACATGAATGTACATTGTTAATGTTACAGATTTAGTTCACAAAAAAACAGAAAAATCTCACAACTAAATCAATAGAACAGATCACTATCAACAATTCAAAGGGAAATCAAGTCGTCTTTGTAACAATATAACAGTGAGAAACAAAATTATCTAACAAATAAAAATACAAACTTAAACAAAACAACTTATATAATAATTCAATAAACTAAAATTAGAAGTTTTTCAATCCTCAAACAAATTAATAACATACTTGATAACAAAAACATTGAAAACTTTTACTCTGTTTGCTTGTATTTCCTAACAACAATAATAAACGAAATTTCTTACAAAGCTTGTAACACTCCAATTCTACTTGTGGTATCAGTTGGATTAGAAATGATAAGAGCTTCAGAGCAAAGAGGTACATACAATTTCCCGGGACCAAGCTCCAAGGTGAAGCCTAGGTTGATTGGATTTTCTCTACACGAACGGCCACTCTGTGATAGAGAGTTGTTGACTTGTTCCCATGTCTAACCTTCTTCCCTGCATTAACATCCCTAATTCCATCACTGAGTACGGAAGTGACAGCCGCCATCACCGTACTCTGAAACCAAATTTTTCAATATGACGACTTATGTCATTGAATAACACTTCATGTATATTGCAGAACCAAATCATCTAGAAAGGACATGTAAAGAGATTCAATTAAACGCCTCTAGTTAGCTTTTATTTTCTGTTTCAGGAACTTTAAAAAAAAGCTTTGGAACCCTAGGGGAATTGATGCTGAACTTAATGCAAACAATGAAACTAACATGTGAACCACATATCATACCTGGGTCAAAAAAGCTGTGTGGTTTATCAACAGGTCAAGTACCACGTGACTCCTTTGAATGAAGACCAACTGCGGCAGGGGCAAACACCATTTACTGCATTTTAATGGAACAAAAAAAATCAAGAAATCAAAACCGGCCAAGCCAGATAATGAAGCATCTTCGTGTAGACTGAGATATACCTTATTCTCCAACAGAATTTACAACCAATCCCTTTGTCAGAAAATCTTCTCTTCATATGAACAGTCTGCTTCCTTGCGGTACAGAGTTTTAGAAACCATCTAGACAGATATCCACAAGCAAAGTAAGAAGTGCACAGAAGCTAAATAGGATGCATCATAGAGAGGCACAGTAAAAACTGATAAATCAAACGGAGAAGAAGAAGGGGAAGTCGTAAGGCGAGGAGACGGAGCCGCAGCGGTAAAGAAGAATAAAATTAAAAAATATATATATGGGCTCAGTTGGGCTCACTTTACACTTTCCTGATTGAATTTCTATGGGCTGGATGGATTGAATTTTTAAAACAATAAAACAAAAGCCCAATTAGACAACTCAGCAATGACATGGTAATTTGAAGCATCCTGATTGGATGATTTTTCAGTCCTATGTGGACACTCTAAAATGGCTCAAATAGGAATTATTAATAGAGTAAGATATTCTAGGATAGTACTCAAAACGTTTTTGCTACAAATATAGACTTCAAGGATCAAAATAACCAAAGTGTTTCATTCAAGAGATAAATATACATTTATACCCCTAAGATTAACTAATCAAAACCTTAGGATTTAGAGTTAAGGGATGGAAATTTGTGATTAAGGTTTAAAGTTTTATAAATAACAAATAAATATTAAAAATCTAGAAAAATAGTTTCAAAAGGTATTTTTGAATTACAAAAAGAAAACGAACTAAATAAAAAAAATCAAAAAAATATTAAAAATATATATATATAATTTCGAATTTGAAACATATAATCTGAAACTATAAAAAATTATTTATTTATTCGTATTTATATATCTAGGATATTAGAGTCTTTTTACATGTTAAATGAAATAATTTGATCATTTTCATTCTTAGAGTCTATTATTGTAACAAAAACTTGAAAATGATCTATTTAGAACAATTTTCCTAAAATTTAATAATGGTTTTTATTTTAAAACTTACAAATTTACAAGATAATAATTTTATTTTAACTAAATCTTTCGTTTATAAATTTACTTTTAATAGAATTTTTGATGATTATATAAATTTAAAATTATAGTAGTGGTTATATATATTTAATATATTAGATATATACAAAACCAAAAGGTTTAAGGACCAATTCTAAATAAGAAAAGTTCTCCCTATTTTCTGATGTTTTCCTTAAAAAAGTAAAAAAAATAATTAACGTTACCAAAACCAGTGACCAAATTCAATACCGGAAACTCGGTATTTCCATTTTGAACTAAAATTAATATTTTTATTTAAAAAATATTTCTTAAATATTACATATTATTTTTAATATTCAATTGTAAACCGCAAAATATGTTTCCAACAATCAAACATTATTTCACATTGTCTATATTTATTTAAGACCCTTAGATTTAAATATTTTTATTGTATAAATATTATTTATATTATTTTACTATATAATATATTCAGTATTGAATATTATTTTATTAATTAAATAATTATTCAATAACATATATTAATGGTAACGGTGTATTCGTATCGTTTTTATTACCAAAGTCACCGTTACCATTCAAACCCGAAAATGAATGCTAACGATCGAAGTTAGTTCCAGAAGTTCATTTCTTTCGACGATAGTCATTTCTTTCGACGATAGTTCTTACTTTCTTTCTTTTTTTTAACGACACCTTCTCTCTAAGTCAAAACATATTTCATATAAGTGACATATGAGATCATCAATTATTTGGGTTTCTCCTTATCAACAATTTATATCTTAGGTTATCCCCTTTGTTTTGCTTTTTCTTCCTTATTGTGTGTGTATATAACTAACTATACATACGATATGTATCAAATATCTTGTTTTGACATGTATGATATACACGCGTCTATGTATAAGGATACAAGACTACAATGTTGTAAACATAGATATAATACCAATACATTTAGAAGCACCTTAGAAATGTTCTCAAACTTTTTTTGAAAAAATAAATGTTCTCAAACTTACAAATATATAACCGGGCATGTTTAGTTTCATGGCTCAAATACTGTGTCCAAAAATGGTAGGCTGTTGTCTGAGATCAAGTCCATCGTTTCCATTTTTAGTCATTCTTTTTATTCTGCCTGCAAGAGAAAATTAGTAAACAATGACCAGAGAATTTCACATTGAGTTACGAAGTTAACAAAATATGTTTTACACAAAGATGACCATCCAAACTCTTGGACTTTGGTGATGGAACAGAATCCTTATATTCGGATTCATTATATAAAGATTACGTTTTTCTTTACAATATGACAACCTGAATCTATCTTTCATCAAGAGAAGCTCCCTTTTGTTCTCTTTTAAATGACGCTTTGAACATTTCAGTCAGATTTAGGCTATTTATACAATACCTATTTTAACTTTTATACAAAATTTTGATCCGCATTTCAAAAATTCTTATTTTGTTAAGAATGATAAAATAGTATATCCATCTTATTTAAATCCATTTCATTTTTGGCGAACATGTTTACGTCTCGACCGTTTATTTACTTTCAAGTTATCAATAATTTTATCTATTTAAATTCATGTAATTGTATTGGTCAACTATTTAGATCGGTTTAAGATTATTTTGAGTGTACAAAAATCATTTATCTTCTTATAAAAAATGAAAACACACTGTTTAGATTTAATATTTGGAACAAAATAGAAAATTAAATAAATGCAATTCATTTAAAAAAATTAATGTCTACGGTTATCATGATTAGTGTGTTCAAATAGTGTAAATTTGGTTAAGCCCCATAAAAATTAATAAACAAATTGATACACATGAAAATTTACGTTGTAAAAGTAAACCGCCCTCTACATAGATCAAATAAAATCAAATAATTATACAAAATAATTTTAACCTAGATTTGAGAATAATCAATAAATTTAAAATTAGATATGATTGTGTATGTATATATATGCTATCTATAAAATAAGTTTTGTTAAATATTAAATAATCGAAATATTGCAATCTTTTAAATTATATAATATTACGTAAATTTAATGTAATACCTATGCTTTATAAGGAAACTCATATTTATCATGTTTTTCGTAAATTAATTTATTAAAATTAATTATGTATATGAGTGAAAAATAACATTAGATCTAATTGAAAGGTTGTTTCAAGTTTTAATTCATATTGGTACTTCGTGACAAAAAAATATATTCATATTGATACTTCAAATTTAATAATATAGATAGATAACATGTTTAGCTATTTTAGTATTTTTAGGAGATACCTTAGAATATTCTGAATTGTATAAGGATTTTCAAAATTAAAATATACTTAATATTTTCAATACTGTAGTTTTTTTAATGATGAGACAAATTTGTTGACCATAATTTGAAAATTCGTTTTAAATATATTTATATTTGGCAAAATTGCTTTAAATGATAATGATTGCTTTCAAAACTAATAATTCTATGATTAACTAAAATATTAAAAAAATAACGAACATGCCATATATATAATTTTCATATTTTGTACTTTTATATAACAAGTCGTTTATTTTTTTATATTAAATAATATTGATTGGTAGCCAAATTTAATAATAAAAAATGGTATTGCCATTTAAATATTATAAAAATCCAAAAGTAGAATCCTAAATTTTTAAAGTATGATCATATTTTAATATATAGATTTAATGAATTTACTCTAGCCACTATTATGACAGATCATGGTAGTAGATTAAAATAAGTCTTTTTTTATCTTTTGGCTAAATTTTTGAAAACGTCTACATTGAAACAAAATTAAGAAAAAAAATACAAAAACGTCACCGAGAAAATAATGGAGGTAGTAATATTTAATCATAGGTTGATGAAAATTAACCGAGAAAAAAAAACAAAATGTGATAATCCATGCAAAGTATATTGCTTATATATATATGATAGTCTATATATGCACACACATATATACCAGAAACTCTTCATCTAGATCAAGCAATCTTAGATACGTTAAGAGAATTAATGTTTAAGCGTAATTATGAATTCATGTTATCTAAGTTAGCAAAGAAGATTAACACCTTCATTTCAATATATAGCTTAAATTTCAGTCAGTAATATCATAAAAAGTATTATGAAAATCGTACTATAACCATTGACCGTATATAAAGTTAAACCAATACGCATAGTAGACAATAGTATACATGGCCTAATTAAGAAACATGCGGATAGTTATGCTTTCTATCTAAGTAAGTAAAAATTAAGTTCTATATACACACATCATGAAGGAACTAACTTTATTTAATTGCATGGGCTGCGATTAAGCTTAAATTTATAGTCACAGTTTATCACACTATAAAACAAGTAAACCTCCGGATTGATATTGGGTTAATATAAAAATCTAAGAAAAAAAGTGAAAAATTATCATAAATTCTTAACTAATCCTAGTAATTGGTAACCTTACCAACATCAAGGAAGCATTGTGGAAACATATAGAAGAGCAACACAATTTCTCATATTAGTTTTTTTCCCAAGAATTCACCAGTTACAGCATCCACATTGAATGTGCTCTGTTCTTAGATTGAAAATAAAGAAATGAAATACAAATTAAGAGAAAAGAAGAAAGATTGTTAATGAAGATTACGTTTTTCTTTGTTTGACATGTGTTATTATATCATTTTGTGTTATTATATCATTGATCTAAGTTTAATTGTAATGTTAATTCATATGATGATTTTATCCATAAAAGACTCTAATATCAAGTCTCAACTATGCTGATACTCTTAGGGCTTTACTAACGAGTCGAAGTAGGGATTTAAGTCTAATTATTAAGTAAAGGAGACTTTATTTTTATTACCTTATATAAATAGTGATGAGTGATCAAGTGGAAGAGATTGAAAAATCTTTCTTGATCACACGGCATCGTTTGCGGTTTTCTTCCTTTTCTTTTTCTTCCTGTATGGGATTCCACGAGCCTTAGCTTGAGACTCTCTCACTTCCCTTAAATGAATCCGAATTGACCCGTTCCCAAACGGGTTACTATCGGATGATCCACCACCATGTTCGTCGTAAGCAGCTCTCAACCGTCCGATCAAAGCATCTAAGCTTCCCCAAGCTTGCTTGAGAGGACAAGTGCAAGGAGATGGTGGATCGGGTTGTCCGAAGAAAGGACAAGCTTGATGATGTACTTTGGTTTTACCGAATTGGTCTAAGTAGTCGAGGAAACATAGGACGTGCGTGTGGTCGAATTGGGACATTTTTATGGGTGGATTTAGGGTTTTAAGGTATTGTAGAAAAGTGTTCCAGTCGCGGCGTTTCTGCGATTCGTAGCGGCTAAGTTGTTGTTGAATCGGCGGTGGCTTGTGATGGCCGGAGTTGGAAGAGGAAGAAGGCTGATCCGGTGTATTGTAGGAGGACATGGTTAAGCTGGGGAAAGAAAGAGGGATTGTTTTTCGAGTTAAAAGTTGAAATGAAATAAGAGAAAGAGAGAGAGGGAGATCTTGAATATGTAGAAACGAATATATGAGTACATGTTAGCAAAAAAAAGAGAGAAGAGATTGAGTAGATAAGTTTATACTATATATTAAAGAAAGGAGAAAATACTTTATATACTGAATCATATCATGCGAATATATCAACATATATCTATTTTGTTCTGAGTGCTTAACTTCAACACCCAACATAATTACCTAAGTGGACCATTATCCATATATCTATATCTATGTTATACATATTTGATTACTTTGTATATGAACTTATCTATGAATCGTCTTATAGCCGGAGATTATAATTAACTGTAAGCAGCGGTATAACCGTTTAGTGTTCATTGTTTTTAATATTTGTGTATTTGATACGACGTTTAAATGTATTCGTTTACTGCGAATGCAAATAACCATGAGTAAACTGGTTGAGTTGAATTTTGATTTGAACTAAGCAAGGTTTACTAACACGAAATCGAAGTGACTAAAGATAAGAAAACAAATTGAAATGTAACTAGTTTATATATTGATGGTTTCGGAAGTAAAATATAACTATAGATGAATTTCATATAGAAGATTTTACATATCTGGAATCAAGTAGTGACAACTAAAAATAGTATTTAGTCGACTTAAACTGACATGAGATAAATTCCCTATCTAAACACTCAATAAGTGTTTAGGTAGGGAACTAATGAGGAGTTTGTTGATGTGTACAAAGATAAATTCTCTACCTAAACACTTAAGTTGTAAGCATAATGACATCGTTATAACATTTAAGGTGTCAAACCGACCTATGTAGTTTAAGACAAAAAAATATACAAGTCCATGATCGATACCGCATCTCCAAATAATGGGGTTTGGATGGATACCAAAAACTCGTCATTTGCAGATTCATACTAAAATTCTTCTTTGTACTCTCTTATTGTGATTAAAAAAGAAGCTACATACTATAGATAAATTTTGACGTAACCAAAGTGTAAACAAGCAAAATGAATTCAATTCTAATCAACAACTAAGCAAAGAAATAGGATTTAATTAAGGTTTAAAAGTACACTCATTGGGTGTGGCAATTGATTAGATGATCTAATGATAATCTAGGATACTAATCAAACATTCAAAAAATTAATCCTAACGTTTAGAAACACACAATTAGATCAATTCATTTCCATGATCTTAATCCTTTTACTAATCATGCAATTAACATCAATTTTTATTGGATAATAACATTCAAGTATGCATAATCAGAAATCCACATAACCATAAATCACATTATGCATTACTTCCCATTGGCCAAACATTTTTAACCAGAAATCGCAACGCTCTGTCGTTTTGATACTTAGTTCAGAAAAACTGTCTACACTTATTCTTCACCATTTTGATTCTAAAGTGCTCCAATCACCTTCAAAGCCACCAAGAATAATCTGCAGAACCTAATACGGATAATTGCAATATGCTCTAAATGCAATCTTAAATGGTGCTAAAGGTCCCTATAATGATCGTTAACAACATGCAAAACACAATACATCATTTGCCTAGTAGGTAAAACTCTTATACTATCTAGAGAGGTGTAAGAGGTCATGTATTCATTTCTCGTTGGGAGAGATAAAAGTTAAATTAAAATGGTGTTGACCTCACCCTTAATAATCTACGGTGCCTATGCGTTGGAAACTCCTAATTATTCAAAAAAAAATATATATTATCCATTTTATATGTTTACTTATCTGTTAACAATTTGTAGCTCAAAAGTCTGTTTGAATGTACAAAAATTAATACTTCACGAGGTTATAAGTTACCATCAAAACTTATAATAACAAAATCACAATATTTTTAAACAAAAAAGAATTAACATTATAATTATTTTGAAATCATTTTGAAATCCAAGTTTTTTTAAAAACTTTTAAGAATGAACTACACCTTAGACTGTGTAACATGACAAATATACAAAACCACGAAATTTAAACTTTTTTAATGTGGAAATATGTCAGACCTAGACCCAAACTAATATTCAAGAAAATATGCATATATCATTTCTCTAGATATCCAAATGAGGCATGATGTCAGTATAGTCACATAGATGTAATTAATCTGAAACGTAAATTTCGAATCTGGGTTGGTTAACTTTTCAAAACACGCTTCACCACACGACAACATTCACATATTGAAAACTAATTGAAACAAAGGGAACTAGATACTTAACTTAGCAACTTTCATTCTTTTCGTAGGAACTTCATTTTAAAACAGCTTTTTCCCATCCGTCGTTGGCAAAAAGACGTCTGCATTTAAACCTTTTTCCTTCAAGTTATGTTTTATCGTAGTATCATGTCAAGAAAAAATTGTTCGACTATCGGTGTAATATCCTAATTTCTGATATATGTAGAAAAAAATTAAGAAGTTTTTTAAGTATTTATATTATCAAAGTCGACTTATTTTTTCGATCAAGCATCCATTTAGAAAGGGTAGTTAGATCAGTAGTACAAGGGTGAATGGTTTTGTAGGAAAGTGATTTGCGATATCATACAAATAAGACCAAAACACAGAGAAATGTTATCTGGTAATTGCAAAGTTAGTAAACAATAATTTCGAATTTTTTGAAAAACTAATGCACCGTTTGTTAGATGGGATGTGGTCAACGGGCTGAGTGAGTGGACGTGGAAGACACATTAGGCGTGGATGGTTGGGATGTTACAAATGGTATCAGAACTGGTTAGTCGTCTCAGATTTGACCTGAAAAATGTTTTGAAACATGTTGTGGTGTGCACCAGGTCATTGCGCTCTGTGAGTGGGGATGAATTGTAACATTCTGATTTCTGGTATATGTAGAAATGTTTAAAAGAATTGATTTGACTATCTAAATCACGAAAATCAACTTACCTAGAATTTTAGAATTAATCGTGCTGAAAATTGAGTAATGGAAATATGAATGATTTATCGAAAAGTGATTCGTGATATCGTACATGTAAGGGCAATGCACAGAGTAAAATCATGTAGTAATTACCAGTAAACAATGGTTTCGAATTAAAAAATTAACGCACCATCACTGAACGAGCGGGTGTGAAAAACCATTAGTCGTGGACAATCGGAATGGTACGATTGGTATTGAAGAATTTACCCAAATCAAACAAAAAAAAAACACTTAAGAGAATATATTCTATCAGGTGGGTGGACGACTGAGGCGACCTGTCATTACTGGATCCGCGAGAAGGTTCTTCTTTTTTCTATTTCTGTATATTTCTACATATCTTTAACAGTTTTGTTAGTTTGACGTTAATTGTTTATATCTATGTCATTGATGTACCTATTTACGCACTATAATGCAACATTCGTTATTTTAAGATATAAAATGTTATTATTTTAAGCTCTATATATCGTACGATTTAGCAACCCAAATCTGATTCATATCAAATATGCAAGTATTTTAAGTTATTACGTGTTATAGTGACTTGTTAATTAATTCATCAACTTGCTTCTCTTAGTGGCTATTGTCCAATTCATAATATAGTCTACTATGTAACTTTATAAACCTACTATTTAAATCACCTTTACGATATAACTACAATAATGATGGATGTCCTCTGCAGCAAGAAAAATAAGCCGATGAATTTATTACCTTGATGTAGCATTATCTGGTTATCACGCACGTAACACTACGCTACTTAAGAAATAAGCATGAACATATGCAGTCGCAGACAAATTGATTTGGTTCCCTACGGAAAAGTAATCAATAAGAAACATATATACATTTTCTGATGAATCATTTGTCTTAAAGTAGTGGACGGCGTACAAATTCATGATGCCTACTGTTTTACCTACGAGTTTATGTTTGTCTCAACAAAGAAATAGGAAAAGAAAGGAATCGAGATCTAAGGATATGATATGCGGTGCCATGATTAACTTACTGATTCACAGGCTAATTAATTAAATTCAACAAAAAGTTTTATTCTTTGGACGACAAACGTTATAGAATGTAAATGTATAGAACTTCGTAATCCGACTATATTTAGAAAACAGAAAAAAACAAGGACATTAGTTAGACAAGAACATAATAATCATTAAAGACAAAATATATTCGGACCACGTAAATTATGTATGCTGAAATTTTCACTTTTGTCAGGAAAGACAAAATATATTCGGACCACGTAAACCATTCACAATACCCCAAAAAGATCTAAAGATATAAATAGTCCACTCACGTGGGACATGGGTCAATATGTTTCACCTGGGATTATATACTTCATTTTGTTTTGTTTTTGTAATATGTGGTGAAGACCCTAAAGTTAGAACCTATATAAGTTCAACAACCAATAGGATTTTACTATTTTATATTTAATATTTTTTAAATAATGAAATAAAATCTTATCAAATTATATTATGTTTTTATAATAAAAAATAAAATAAAAATAATAGTAGTTACAAAAAAATACTTTTCAAAAATATTTTTAATATCATCAGCAAAACACTAAACATAAACCCTAAATCCAAAAATTTGAAACCCTAAACCCTTAGATAATTCTAAACCTTTGGATAAATTCTATGTTTTTGAATTTTCTTTAAAATATTTTAAATACTGTCAACAAAACACTAAACCATAAATCCTAAACTTTAAACCATAAACCCTTGGATCAATCATGAACCTTTGGATAAATCATAACCTTTAGGGTTGATGATTTACCCAAGAGTTTAGGGTTTAAGATTTATGGTCTATCTAAAGGTTCAAGATTTACTCAAAGGTTTAGGGTTTATGATTTAATGTTTATGGTTTAGTGTTTTGTTGACAGTATTAAAAATATTTTAATTTTTTTTCAAGAATTTAGGATTTATCAAAAGGTTTAGAGTTTACCTAAGAGTTTAGGGTTTCAGATTTAGAATTTAGGTTTAACGTTTTGCTGATGGTATTGAAAATATGTTTTTAAAAATAATTATTTTTGCAACTACTATTATTTTTTTGTTTATTTTTAATCTTTTTATTGTAAAAACATAAAATAGTTTGTAATATTTTATTTCCTCCGCGAGTTATTCTTGGATTCACCCCCTAGGATGAACCTCTAAGTTCACCAACCAATATGATTCTACTATTTCATATTTAATATCTTTTAAATAAAGAAACAAAATATTACCAAATTATATTATGTTTTTACAATAAAACATAAATTAAAAATAATAGTAGTTGTAAAAAAAATATTTTTAAAAAATATTTTTAAAAAATATATTTTTAATATCATCGGCAAAACACTAAACATAAACCCTAAATTTGAAAATCTGAAATCCTAAACCCTTAGATAAATTCTAACCCTTTGGATAAATTCTATGTTTTTGATTTTTTAAAAAAAATATTTTAAATACTGTCAACAAAACACTAAACTCTAAATCCTAAACCCTAAACCATTTGGTCAATCATGAACTCTTGGATAAATCATAACCTTTAGGGTTGATTATTTACCCAAAGGTTCATGATTTACCCAAAGATTTAGGGTTTAAGATTTATGATTTATCCAAGGGTTCAAGATTTATCCAAGAGTTTATGGTTTATAATTTAAGGTTTAGGGTTTAGTGTTTTTTTGACAGTATTAAAAATATTTTAAAGAAAATTTCAAGAATTTATCAAAAGTTTTAGAGTATACCTAAGAGTTTAGGGTTTCAGATTTAAGATTTAGGTTTAGTGTTTTGCTGATGGTACTGAAAATATATTTTAACAAAATATTTTGTTTTGCAACTACTATTATATTTTATTTATTTTTACTTTTTTTATTGCAAAAACATAATATAATTTGAAAATATTTTATTTCCTTATTAAAAAGATACTAAAAATAAAATAATAAAATCATATTGGTTGGTGAACCTCTATTGGTTTGTGAACCTAAAGGTTCACCCTATCAAGAATAACTCTACGTGGAGTATCGTTTTTGTTTTTTGCCATTATGCCGTCTTTGATCTAGTGGCTTTAAAATTTTAATTTTGTAAAAAGATAAATCGTTATATATATATAGTTACATATTTTTTTTTTGGTAATAAATAGTTACATATCTGTTATATTAAAAGAAAAGTCATAACTTCTCATTCATATGTAATTTTTTATAAAATGGACTATCTATTTGAGTTGGTCACATTACATTTCAATCATCATTAATCTTCATATTAAATGGAATACATTACATTATTCAATCATTAATAACCTTAATATTATATAAAATATAATAACTTACAAATATTTTAGGGATTTCATATATAAAAATAACAATATATTGAATCCAACTTATATTTAAATCATATAACAAAATTTTGAAGACAATCTGCTTAAAATGATTTTAACAGAACTTAATTTTCAAATAATATATGTAAATAATTTAACTAATTTAGTGATTAGTTTTGAAAATACACTAATATATCCAGTTATCATTTAGAAAATGAAAAATAATATTCTATCATATTTTACCAATTATATAATCAAAATCAATCATATTAAAGAAAATTATTATGTTGATCTAAATATTTTAACAATATATATTTATTTTCAAAAAATGTATGTAAATATTTCAATAATTTTGTAATTAGAAATGAAATATTATTATGCAATAAAATATATACATTCAGTTTTTATAAAATTTAAAATAAAATTATTTCATACATTTATCTATTTTATAATCCTAATTAGTCATGTTAAAATAAAATTATTATATTAAACTACATAATAATTTATGTTGAAATAAATATTTGAAAAATAGAATCATAAAGTTATATTAAATTGATAGATTATAAATTTTATTTTCATACATATAAAAATTTTATGTTAAAATTATAATATGATGATATACTACAATACATGTATAAAAATCAACATATATATCTTAGATTTTCTTATTTACAATAATATATTATGTTAAATTTATAATATGATGATATACTACAATACATGTATAAAAATCAACATATATATCTTAGATTTTCTTATTTACAATAATATATTATGTAAAATAAAGAAATGTAAAAATATTATTAAAATGAAATCCAGATTTAAAGGGCGGGTAACATAAATGAAATATAAAATAATTATCAAATATATTTTTTCATGCATATATTATTGTTTTTAATAAATAAATATAAATACAATAATATAAATGTTACTTACTATACTCAGTAATATAGTGTTGTACGTAAGTAGCAAACCAAAAGCCTGAAAGGGAGGACAGCGGATGAAATCGTAATTATCAATCTAGCAACTGTAAGACCAGGATAGGCCCATGCACATGTTTAGGCTGAGAAGTTATTTGGACAGAGGAACACCAGTTACCCAAAAGAAAAACATCAAGAGGTTTTTTTATCTAAAGGAGTACTCCCTTCTTTGCTTAATAGCGGTTGATATGTTTTTGACACAAGCGATATAAGTTTGACCATGATGTATGTAGTCATCATGAGTGATAGTGTCAGAGACCTGTAGATTATTTTTACCGGTCAAATATAAGAAGTTATTTTAAATAAAGTATTCATATGTTAATCGTATATGTATCACACAAAGATTTAAGCAAAATAAGACCTGTCAACAAATATGTTTTTTTTATCAAAAAAGAAGACACTACTTAGAGCATCCACATCAATAAATCTCCTCTTGGGATTCATATTTTTAATTTTTTTATTAAATTTTTTTCTTTTTCTTTTTGATTTAAAAAAAAACAAGACCAATCGCAAGCCGCCACGACACGTGGAACCCGCACTACAGTAATGAATTTTAGGGGAAAGGGGTTCATAGAGAAGAGCTTTTGTGACACAAGTTCATAACACATAGCTTTTTATATCATTTTTTTATTGAAAACTGTGAAAACCCCTCTTTTGATCCTCCAATGCAGATATTCTTAAACCCAAAAAAACGGCATGGACCTCTTTTTCAAAGGAACCATTTGGCTTGTTTCTTTAGTACTTTTTTACTCATTCTGTTTCAAAATAATACATATTTTAAGATTTTCACCCATGTCTAAAAACTTTTACATCCAGATCTGGAGTTCGACTCCAAGACTATGCAATTTATTGCAGATTATCTCAAATCCAGGTTTCAAGTCCCGAAGAGACCGCGATTTATTAGGCAACTATGCAGATTATAGAAGAAATGATTACAAGAGATCTTCAACATGGTGCAAGTGAATCTGGTCAGACGTTGATCTTCATAGAACGGCTCAAATGATGCAGTTAAACGTAGATCTTCATAAGACAAATAATATTGTCGATTGTCGAATCGTCTATGTAATATTCTTAATAATTGTAATATCATAATAAATCAGCGTTAAATAAAAACAATGTACATTCTACTTATAGTGACCAGACTAACATCAAATAGCTGGATTTGTTTCAACCGTAGTAAAATCATTTTAATTTATGAAAGATAACAAAGAAAAGAAACTAGTAAAAGTTATCCTTTCCTAATTGTATATCAATTCAGATCTTCTTTCTTTTTTTGCTAAGAATGTAATTCAAATATTTTTTTATGTATTTCAAATCTTAATGAGGTTTCAGACAACCATTACACCGACGCATGCTGGTAAAGTGCAGTTTTTGTAGCGATAAATGATAATATCCTCATCATTATAAAATTAACTCAAGTATTGCTCACAATTCAAATTAAACAAAACCAAAAGCGAGAAATTAACCTCAATAAATGACGAATATATTAATAAATCACTGATACACCGAGAAATTTTACAAATACACTTAACGGAAAATCCTTTAAGATCAAGCAAGTAGAAATTAATATCTCTCACGTAATATATTTTCTTTCTTCGCTTAAAAAGTGACGTCAGGGACGATACCGAGCTCCTTGAAAGCAGCGGGACAATCGGCTAATGGCGTCTTAACCATGAAACCGAGAGGGTTAACGATACGTGTCTCGTGAGAGACGATTCCGTCATTTGCTGTTAAACTGATCTTAGCGGCGTTACGTAAGTAGGCCTCTTTGCTGACATCACTGCACCCACTGTCTGGTGATTGGACCAACACGAGCTCGCAAACTTCTTCTTCGTGGTCACCGGTTACCTCCATCTTGTAGCTTCCTGTTTTGTCGGTAACGGCTTCTTTAGTCAACGTTAGGGTTCCGTTTGTTCTGCTCCTGCACTCCAACTTCACTTTCGCACCTTCACAAACACGAAAGCATGTTAAAACAAAACAAAACAAAACAAAACAAACCAAAAAGAGGCATAAATTAGTCCAAAGTCAAAGTATGAGAAATTATGTGAATTTTAATACTATGCATGTATGTCCTGTTATGTTTCACTTGTCTATGCACTTGATTTACCATGGATGGTTTGTAATTGTTAATGTTATAATGGTTTCATGTCTTATTAATACTCCCTCCATTTCAAATTACTTATCGTTCTAGGAAAAAAATTTCGTTTCAAAATAAGTGTCGTTTTCGGTTTTCAATGCAAAATTTATTGGCAATATTCTAATCTATTTTTCTATTGGCTGAAATATTGTTAGGTGTATTAATAATAGTGTTTTTATTTTGAAAATATGTAAAGTTAAATGTTTTCTTAATCTGTGAACATAAACCTAGAATGACAAATAATTTGAAACTAATGGAGTATTAAACAACATAAAAGAGATACTTGTTCAAAAGCTTCAAACTGAAACAGTGCATGACTATATGGTGAAGCATAATTTTTTTTTTTTTTGACAAAAGCGAAGCAGAATGTTGCCAAAAGTGAACCACCTGTTTTCACTTGGAGCGGAAGAGAAAAGAATGTTTATTGTGGTGTCTTTAGGGTGGGGTTCTTATATTAATATTAGAATCATCTCTTAATTTTTAAATAAAAAAAAATAAAAACTGGTTCTTAAATATGAACTGATTCTTACTTTTTTTAGTTAAAAATTAAGAGATGGTTCTTATACTACCTCTGTTCCTGAAAGTAAGATTTTCTAGAAAAAATTCTTGTTTCACAAAGATAGATTTTCTATATTGTTAAGGTATTTTTGTATGCTTTTGAGAAACATTAATTGAAAATATTTGAGTTATTAAAGTTTTATTGGTGGATAGATATTGAAAAGCGTATAAAAGTAAAAAAGAAAAGATAAATTGTAAACATTAATTATATTCTTAATAAACGTGAATACTCTAGAAAATCTTATTTTCGGGAACGGAGATAGTATTACGTTAATAACTTCATCATAAGGGCAACCTCAACGATAGTATTGACTATTGAGACAGATTGTAATGATAAAAAAAGTGTTAGATAAAGTGAAGTCAGAGAAACAATCGATCCCTTGCTACCATCCCCAACAAAAAAAATGTAACATACCCCTTTTACACATGTTTCCTTTCAGTGGTTTACAATAACTTTTATGATTTCAAAGTTAACTTTTAATTAAATAATATAAAAGTTATTAAATTAGCAAAAAAAACAATTAAAAGAGTAGTGGGTCCCACTTAATTTTAAAAACCAGCCCGTCCATCTTAAGACGCGAAATCGACAAAGCTTTTGACTGTTCGCGGACTTCACTAGCACGTAGCGCTCCGCGTTGGTTAGTTTTTAATTTTTAAAAAAAATTCAACAAAAATTAAAAATAATAATTAAAAAATAAGATCTCTTTAGGGATAAAGATGCTCTTATGAAAAATTGGGAAGATACTCCTAGTTGATGATGCTATAATAACCCCCTAATAAACATAGCCTTTGAACGGTTTTAACACAAATTCTTAAATAAAATAAAATACGAAATAGTATGTTGAAATAACAACAATTAAATACTACTACTTTTATATACTTACACACACATATATATATAGGTTGAGATTCCCAGTTTTGAAGCTCTTCACTGGGAATGCTCTAGAAATACGTATAACCTTTTTGATTTAAGTAAACTTCGAATGGTTTGGAAACCGATATACAAGATATTTGGAACAGGTAACTTAAAAACGAATATAGTTGTGGTTCGATTCTGAATCGATTTTGTGCATGAGTACAGCTGAGCGAATCACTATGACTAAAGTCTATAACTTAAATAAAAATTAACTACTTTTCGTTTTGGTGTAAAGATTAACTACTTGTTTTTTTTTTTTAAACAAAAGAATATTATTAGCTACTTGTTTGAACATAATATAATATTGATCTGGTAACTGTGGTCTGATTACTCCAGTTATATTTGGTGAATCGCATGAACTCCTTCGGATTAATTAAGAAACGGATATAGTTATTGTAAGACGTTGCATGCATTCTTATAACGTACAAGATAGAGAGCGCACACAAATCTTTGTCTCAAACCATTTCGTTTATCAAATGTTTATTTGATGTTTATTTTATTAGAGGTTTAACATATTTATAATTTTATTTGTATAATACTTAATTTAAAATTTAATTTACCTTCGAGGAATTTGCTGAGACGGGTAACGAATTGGACACGGCAGGTGTCACAGTAAACAGATCCCTGAATCTGGAAAAGATCAAAATCGTCAGCATCAGCGGCGGCAAAACCGGCGAGAGTTGACAAACAAGCGGCGGAGACGACTAAGAAAGAAAAGAAGATGGCTTTGGACGCCATTTTTTTTGTTTGGTGGTCTCTTCTTTTTTGGTTTCAAACGAGAAGTTGAGATATATTTGAGAAGAAGACAACTATTTTCGTGGAGTACCGAGTTTGTTTTATATTAGAAACCCATTGTTATTTTTAGACTAGAAGTATAAGGTAAATCGTTGGTTTGTTAATTTAAAATTAGATTCACAGGTTTTAAATATAAGAATGTTTACTTTATGAAAACTTACTTTAATTATAGCATTGGTTTCTAAATTTGCTTCTTACCACCCTTTTCCTCTTCGCTAGAAAGAAGCCGGCCGGAGCTATTAATATAAGATCAAATCACTTCAAGAAAAGAAGACATAAGAAAAAAAAATCGCAGAATAATTAGCAATGACGATAAACATATATATAAATAAGGAAAATTGATAGTAAGATGCAAGACAAAGCTTCACTAAGAAACCACATTCTATGGTAATATTGTGAAGATTTGCTTTAATGCCTTTCTACCAAAGTATTCAAAGGACTATGATTGAGTGGGTGACCTTTTACCTCTACTCGAATATAAATCAAGTAATCAAGGAGATAATTTCTTACATCTTTGGTTTCGTTACTTTCACCGGTAATGGGTTTAATGGTTCGGCTTCACATTTGCTTGGCTTTTTATAGCCTTCTCTGTACATTCATCTTTTCAGGTTTATTTTGTTAAAGATGCCTCTTTTGGGGAGAACGAAAGAATGAAGAGAAACCTGGAAAAATATGAAACTGATCTCACCTTCGGTTTGTTCCAAGACGTTTAGAGGATTATTCAGGCAATCTATTTAATACTAGTGTGAGATAACAATCTAAGTCCCACATAAGATATTAGACAAAAGAATGTCTAATATATAAAGAGAAGTCCAACTCTAATAATATGAAACTTTTTGGAAAAGAAACCAAAGTAAATCTATGCGGGTTTTGCCAATTAGACCCAAAGTGAACAATATCGTACTAATAAGATAAGATAGAGTTGGATATGAGATTTCACAATTCCAACAACCAGTACACCTTTTAATTAACCAAACTAGATTTAACCCATGTGTCCGCACAGTATTTTTTTGGTAATAGATAAAATTTACGATTTATTTGTAGTTTTTATAAATTTTTGAATATTTTTTGATTGTTCATATTGTGGTTAGCTAAAAAAATTTGGTTTCCTGTTCGAACCGGTTCAATAATCGGTTAGTTCAGTTTTCTAAAAAACAATAACCAAACAGTACTTATCTTAACAACGAATTACGAATTTAGCTAGTGTGCATCATCTAAGATGACTATGACAGAACCATTAGCAGCGACATAGTCATCAACATCGGTCCATCGGCAAATTTGACTTTTAAATTCTTCTAAGCAGTTAGATTAAGTTAATTTATAAAAACAATTGTAAGTTTTTGGTGGTATGTTTCAAACGTTTCCGTTTAACTAACACAAAGTTTGATATATCTCATGACATCAACAATTAAGCTTAGCCCATTAATTTCTATTTGTTATACAACAATTTTAAGGTGTCGTTTAAAAAAAATATTTTACAAGACTTTCAATATGTTGACAAAAAACTATCAATATTGGTGATGATGGCAATCTAGTGGAGAGGAACTATAGAAGTATATAATATAATATCACTAGGGTAGGCCCGTCTTACAGACATAAAGTTTTAAAAAACAATATTTATTTTATTTTTAATTTTTTTGCAATTATTTTAAAATATTTCTTATACTTTATTTGTGATTTAGATTATTATTTTTTATATGATTTTGTGGTTGGTGTTTTAGGTTTGAATTTGCAAGAGATGTGTATGATAATGATTTTTGTATTTTAAAAACTTTTAGGTAAAGCGGCACTATATGTAATAAAATATGTTTTGATTATTTACGATAGTTGTTTGTTCAAAAAAATAGTTATTTATATATTAAAGAGATATGGGATTGAAATGCTGCGAGGACTTCTAATGGTCCTAATTTTGTTTCATTTTATAAAAAAAGTGTTTACTATTTATAAAACATAATGCTTAATATTTGTTTTGTTTGAAATTATTAGTATTTTTGGTTAAAAATACAATCTTAAAAAATATTTTTATATCTGTAGCATTTAATTAAATAGTAAAAGTGACCAATGATAAATCCTATTTCTAACTTTATTTTTTAAAATAAATATTTTTAATTAATTTAAGTTTTATATTGGATTCTGAAAATAACTTACACTGAAACAAAACAAAAAACCTTCAAAACTTTTTATATTAAATCAGAGAGAGTATTTGTTATAAAATCTAAAATGTTTATAAACTCCAAAGCATGAAATCTGTTAAGGAAATGACAATGGTTATATCTGATTGTGTTAAAAAAAAAGTTTATGTCTGATTTCACATTATTCATTTGTTTTGCTATATATTAATTGTTTTTCTTAAAACCTAGCAAGTGTTACTTAACACGATCGTTTTTTTCATTCTCATTAGTCAATCCCATAGTTTATTTGGTTGTGTGTTGGTTATCAGAATATGAGAAATATATTATGTTTGTATGCAAACCAGTAATTAAGTTGTACATCAAATTCAAAATCATATAATACAATACATACGAAGGTGAGATAATTCAATATTTCAACAGAAGTGTTAGTTACTGGTTTGCATACATTACGTTTTGTTTTTATAGCTTTTTTTGAACATATGATGGAATTATATTAAAATAAGCAGAAGTTTCTTTTTCTCACCAAAACAACACGTCATATCAAAGGACAACCCAATAATGAAAATTAAAAAAAAAACTCACATCCTTAGTCAACTTTTGTTTGTGTCCAAAGAAGTTGAATCTTGAAGCCAAAAACTAGGTTTTAACTCTTTTCCTTTAGTGTTCGAATGATAAAAGTAGTTTAAACGGTGTAGATCGAGCAGATCAAGCAGATCGAGTGCAAATCAAATGGCGCAAGCGGGAGAGATGCAAATCAAGCGGATCAAATAATTTATTATATGTATAAATGACAAAAGCAGTTTAAAAGTGCAAATCATATATTTAAATAATTAAAATTACACCATAATATCAAAATACTAATGTATATACAATATATAACAGAGATAAATAATTTAATAAAAATTATTTTGATTTTCCACCGCATATATGCAATTTTATCTCTAATCATCGTTGTATGATCTCCATCAATAAATATTTCTTCCTCGTTATGAGCCCATTAAAAATTGTCTTCCCATTAGTTGTAAATTATGGATAATATGAAAAAAAATCTTTATATATATGAATAATGTGAAAATAATATACATATATGTATTTATAAGAATAATTATTATTTATAAGGTAAAATCTAAAGCTATAAGAAATAACTTTTTATAATTTTAGATCAATATTTATGTTTACAAATTAATTTTTGTACATGTATATAATTGTTTACATTAAAATTAATTTTGAAAATATCTCCGTAAATAATTTCTGAGTTTAATATCTATGAATTAAAATATGACGTATTTTCTATTTATAAGAATAATTATTATTTATAAGGTAAAATCTAAAGCTATAAGAAATAATTTCATTATTTTAGATCAATATTTATGTTTACAAATTAATTGTTGTACATGTATATAATTGTTTACAGTAAAATTAATTTTTAAAATATCACAGTAAATAATTTCTGAGTTGAATATCTATGAATTAAAATATGACGTATTTTCTACTTTCAATTAATGTATAGAATATACTATTTACTTACATGCATATATTTTGTGTGCTTAAATTTTATATGCATAAATTTTAAGTAAAATTCATAAATATAATAGATATAAATGTTTTTAATTAAGTAAATTTTATTTTATAATTAATATATTATATAGATGAAATAATAATTTGAACAAAAAATAAAAACACATTCGTTGGAGTGAAAAGAAAAGAAAGAAAAATTCACCATAGCCTTTAAGCAAAATAGAAGTATTTGAAATTAATTTATTATACAGAAGAATATTTATTGGTTAAATAGGGCAGAACAACACGTACAGCTCCAAAAAAGAGATGGTTAAAAATGCAAGCAATGATCTGCATTTTTGCAGAAAATGACAAAAAAAGACAGTTTTCCTGCTTTTAACTTTTTAAACAAAACAAAACGTAAATGACAATAAAATTTACAAAATCTCAAATGCAGGACTTCTGTCTCTCTCCTGTGTCTTTCTCCTGCTTTCCATTCACACCATTAAATTCGATACCTTGGCTTAGCGTCGTACCTTCTCTGAAACCGGTCTTGAACCTGCAAGGCACATTGTGAAGATACCTCATCCTTCCAGTTTCTGTAGTCTTTCTACGAATTGCCTTCACTGTGGAAGCTGCTGCCACATCTGACTCTTGTTCCACAGCTGTTCCCTTCATCATTGAAGCGGACGCGCGTTAGCAAAACTTTAACAAAAATATAAATTATAATATCCTGCAATCTAAATCAGAGGTGTCAGCAAAATCTAACACTCTTTGAGCAAATTTATAAAAGAAAAATAATATACAATGGAGGGTGGTGTCAGTAAACCGGTAGGAATGGCAACGGTGACATAAACAAAACCGATCTCTTCTGACCAACTATCATCTGTTGTGAGTCCTGTCAAAAAAAAATATCCCAAAAATTTAGTCTTTTTTTTTGTCTTCCAACAAAGAGAGTTATGAGTAATGGCTCTAATAGCAACCTGTGGAACATCTGGAGTATAATAAGTTTGTTTGGGCCAAGCTGTGTATGTTTTCCAGCGAATACGGCCCTCATCTACCAATTTCATTTTTCCTGAATCATAAACATGAAAACAGACACTTAAGCTTGATTTAAGGAGATTGAGGCCGTGAAGCTATTGGAGATGGTTTGTAACTCTTTGCGTTGAGGTTTAGCTTCAATTCCTCAATCAGAGCTTAAGCCCATTAAGAATAAAATCAGACCTTTTCATTAGATCATAATAATTTAGGCACAGCAAACAAAACCTTAGGCTGAGAGTGGACTTTTCTGAAGAATAAAAAGAATTAAGAACCAATAAAAGAGACGACTTGATGCTTGAGAAGTTGCATAGTTGAATTTTAGGACGGTGTTTGAAGCCATAAGCTCGCCACCTTGTGATTAAGCCTAACAAATCTGAAAAAGGGAAGCTATTGTTTTTCCATATCAACGGAGCTACCTTAGCTTTAAGAAGAAGCAACGACTTTGACGGTGGTGCTACAGCGACCGCTTTCAAGTCAGCTATGGAGATCAGACTTACGTTAACAAAGACCGGAGAGAGCTGCGACTTGTGTCTCTTCTCCGCCGTATTAGGTATGGATAGCAAACCTTCCATTTTTTTCTCAGCAAACACAAAACCGTATGGGGCCGAGAGAACACAATTTCGCCAAAGCCCAAAGTAGAAGAAAGAGGTAAGCCCACGATCTTCGGCGAGTAATGAAACGCGGCTTTTTGGACGCGTGTCGCGCTGTCGTAAGCCGAGTTTCCACGCTGGATCTGACGCGTCTTCACACGAGGGATTAAAACATGTAAAGATATATGTAAAGATGTGTATTGAGAAGTTTGATATATATTTTACTCATAACTAATTAATTTATGTCAGAAAAAAAAATATACCACTAATCACGATATATATATTCCGAATTAAAATTTAAATGTTGTTCTCACTTCAGCCGGATATGATTTAGAATAAGTCCAAATTAGATTTTGTTTGGTACTTTCAAAACACATAAAATAGTAATTTCATTATCAACTAATATTTTAAGTTTTATATAATTTATTTATTTTAATTAAATTTTGAACTTTGAAGTTAAGTTTTGATTTTTTTTGAGAAAAAATCTAGTCACTATTCTATATATATTTTCTTAATTTATAAAGAATATTAGATGAAAACATGGACGAGAAGTATCATTTTTAGTTTTATTACATGTATATCAATTTATATTTCACTCTTAAATTTGTGGAGAGAATACGTTAATTTAAGATGTTAATATACTTGTATTTTATGTTTATGAAGAATAACGTTTAACAAAAACTGCAAAAAACAATTCTATTCAATTAAATTCTTGTAATAAAACCAATATCATAATTAAAAAAAATTACTTTAATAGAATAATCCTTTTAAATTAATCTATATATTACATTGATTTATAATATCTTGTTTTACGGAATAACATTTGTTCATACAAAATTATATTTGAACTATTAATACCATATAGTCATATAAAACTTTATATAAATAAAACTATAACTATATAGTAATCAAAGATTCAAAATAAAATAATATGTTTATTTTGTGTCTCTCACATTTGTTTTAGTTTTTTTTACATTTGTTTTAGTTTTTTTTTTGAGAAATTACAATTTAAACAAATTAATACATTTTCACATGTTTCACACTGGTCAAAAAATTTAGTAAAAATGTGTTTATTAATGCCGTCTCGTATTTGATTCATATGTAATATAACTGATGAAATAATCCATAAACATCTATAATAGTTAAAATATCAATATTAACATGTTCAATTGTACTTTTAAGTAATATTAATATTAGTTAATTATAATAATATATATTTATCAAATAATTTTTATTTATCTAATTTTAAATATGTTTTATAAAATAAATTAAAGTATGTATACACAGAAGTTATTTAGTTATTGATATATTTAGTGTTACAAAAGAAAGTTATTGAGATATTTATGAAGTTATTGGCCAATTTTTTCGTGCTCATGCACATATATAAATATTTATAACATAAATATATATTATAATAATTGACTGTTATTTAGTTTTAATTTTAAATTATTTTATAATTGTTAGGCATAAGTTATATTAATAATATTATATTACTTTAATTAGACATATAATTTTAGATATGTTATATCTAATCGGCTTTGTTATTTTAGTCGATTTATTTATCATTTAGGTATATTGGATTGCATATATTTCTCTGAATTCAACTATAATATATAAATATATTTTAGGTATATTGGTTGATTATTATTTGCATTTAAGTTGGTAGTTGTCTTAAATATGTAAATATATTTTAGGAGTATTATGTATAACTTAAGATACATTGTGCTTAAAATGAAATAAAAATAAACTAAAGTGTTTGATTCTAAATTACCTAAATTAATATAACGCTAATATTTTGAAGTCTCATGCATATATCTAAATTTTACAAAATAACTAAACTGTAAAAGTGGGTTAATGTTTTATTTTTATTTGTTAATGTGTTTTGAGTTATCATGTAATTTTTATTTATAATATAAATTTTTACTTTTATATAAATTATATTTGTTATTGTAGTTAAATCTATGATTTTAGATATAAGTTGGATAATTTTAATCACTCATGTTGTAAGTATATTAAGTTACACATATTCTTTCAAATTCAAACTCAAGTATAGTTATTACAATTAAGTCAAGTCAAATTCATTTTATTTCTCATTTAAATGTGCATGTATTTTCATAATATATATATCAAATTAAATGTTGATTTCTTTTTAAAAATATATTATAAAAAAAATGATAATCTATAGGAAGCTACATACATAAGTAATTGATATGTTTTTGGAAGCTATATGAAGTTACATCATGAATACATATCAATGTTTACAATAATTAGAATATTTTTATAAATTCTAATTAATTTTATTACTCTTGATAAATGATTATATTAACTTCCACAAACATAAACACATAAAATTTAAAAGAAAATTTAATATTAAGAAATCATATAATTTTAATAATGATAAAATATAAGATATCTACCTCGTTAAAGTATATAGTGTATGTTATTTTAAAATATTATGTAATAATCTGATCAAAAATATTTAGTGTTAAAATGTATTTTTTTTTGTTTTTAATATCTCTTTAAAATAAGCAGTAAAGCATTTGTTTTGTTTTATTTGAGAGATCCATTATATAAGTAAAATATATTTGTAGATATTTTTTAGCAGTAATCAAAATATCTTATATATATAGTCAACTAAATATATGAAAACAAATAACATTTCAATAATATTAATATTTTTAGTCAATTAAACCTATATCAGTGTATGTAACTTTATTATTTTATGTAATCATCTAAAAATGGATAGATATATTAAAATAGTTTTATTACTTTGAAAATATATATTATTGTACTTTTAAAAATTATGTTTTAAAAGAAGTAATATTTTTCTAATATCAACATTATCTGTGAAAATATAAATATAAAGTAAGTATTTATTAGTATATTTTATGGTATTTAAATTTCTTTTTGAAATGGAATATTTATATTTTGTGGAATTTCCTTGTTAATGAAATCATTTTGTTTATACATATAGTTTTGTTTTAAAATTCTCCTTTTAAAATTTAGAAATTTTTCCTTTTTATTATATATGTTATTTGGAAAATTATAAAAACTAAACTAAAAAAGTTAATAACATTATTTAAATGTAACATTTATTGTTCATTAAGGATATCAATGTAATCAACTATCGTGAGAGTTAACGTGAACACGACACATAAGAAATTGACTTCTTAAATAATATTATAGAGATATTATTCTTCGAAAACAGTATATTGTTTCAAAAATATATAGTAAGATTTTAATATATTGTAATCTTACAAAATTTGTAAGATTATCTTTTAATTATATTATTTTAGAAATATTTGATAATATTACCCGGTGGACAGAAGTTTGGTCCAATTTCTGTACCTATCCACCCAGTGATTATTCATGTTTCTTATAACATCACTATCTTTAACGTATAACTAGATCTTGATTCGCCCTTTGAAAGGACGGGTATGTTTCCTTTAAATAAATTATTTTGTAAAAAATGTATTTCAAAATAAAATGTATATAAAGTGTACTGATTTTTGTTTGAAGTTGTTTTTTAGGTTTATGTTCGTTTTCATCTATACAAAATGTTAGTATTGTGAAATAACTATTTTTTTATTGGAAACTACATTAAGAAATTAAACTTAATATTATTTTCAGGAAAATTAATTTGTACATTTACTTGTAAAATTATACAAAAGTCTAAATGAATTGTAATATTATTTAAATTAATAATGGATATTGATATGATCCACTACATTTGTAATCATGCTTTTAAATGGATACTGGAAAATATAATATATTCAAAATTTCTAGTATCCATTGTGCGAACTTATGCAAATCTAGATTTTGATCCGCGCTTAAAAATGGCGGGAATCTTTTTTGTTGGAAAAGTTATTTTACATAATATAATTATGATTTTTGATATATTATATATTTTAACTGTTTATGAAACTTATCTTAAATTTACTTATATGACTTATTTTTGTTATTTTAAATATGATTAAATTTTTGAAGACTCTAATTAATTCTAACCCGTAATATGATTTTATTCATTTAACCCGAAGTTAAACTTATTTTACACTGATATATTTTTCTAACTTAAATAAAATATTTTATATCTTTTAACATTCTCTGTATTGAAAAATTCATTTGTGCGTTTCAAAAAAAAATTCTATTGTTTTATTAAATTTGCTTTCTGTGATTTAGTTTTTATTTTAAATGAAACTGTTTTTTAGGGAGCTGAGATAATTTAGACTCGTATTATGATTTTGTTGATTTAATCATTTGTTATTTCAACTTGATTTTATTTTGAGGTTTCATTTAATAAATACTTTCAAATAATTAATAATGTGAGAATAATTTTGGAAAGATATGGTGAAAATATTTAGGAAACTAAATTTTCAAAAAGGCTAAGAACTGAATTATATTAAATACTGTTGGCAAAATGATTCAGACAATTTTTGTAATTAATTTGAAAAGTCAGGGGCATATTATGCTTTAATAGTATAGAAACGAAAAATTTCAAAAATTTCAAAAATTTGAAATATCGTGTCGATAATATATTTTAAAGGAGTTACTAAACAGAATCAAAAAATTTAAGCCCATTAATTTGAAAATTTCAAACTCATTTCGTTTTAATAATACACTGAACAAAAAATAATTTGGCTTTCAGTTTATTTTAAGATTCTGTTGGGCTTTTAATGGCCAAATTACTCTTTTAATTATATAGTTTTATTTAGAAAAGGTAAGAAAATGGGATGTTTTATAATTTCTTTAAAAAATTTGTGACAGATTATAAGCAGTCATCTGAGTATAGATTAATTGTATTGTATTTTATAGACAAAATAGAAAACTTCAGAGAAATTCAAATAGATGAAATTGGTGGGAAACATAATTGAAAAGGAAAGCAAATCATTTAGATTTATCTACAAAGGATACTTAGCGTAATGAAGTTCACTTGTTCTGAGTGATTATGATTCGATGATTTGATCCAGTTAGTTAATTTTGTCGAATCATTTTCTTCTTCTTTATTTAAGCTTTTAACTTGCACGAATGGTTCTCTTGTGAATGAACGGAATCTTTGAATTCAAATTAATTAATTAATAAGAAGACAAAATAAGATTCCATGTTTTGATAAGATTAATGATTTTGATGCAGTAACGGCATATTTTAAACAAATTCGTTAATCAGCAAAACTGAGTTGAGCTACAAAATTTCCAGTTTCTAGTTGAAAAAAAATAGTGATCATAGAGAACATATAAAACCTCAGAAACAAACTATGAAGTACAAATTGGTTAACTGTATTTAGCAAACAAAAAAGGGTTAACTTTTACAATAACCCATTGTTTTAATTTCTAAATTATGCAAGCTTACAATCTTAGCCTTTTAAATAAAAGAGACGCTATGATCCTAATAAAAACTGGGTAAACATAGTTACAAAATGATATAAGTTGAGTAGCTGAAAATTGCTAGTTTCAAACAAATATGTTTTCTGATGATATTTTTTATTTTTTTTGTAACAAATATATTTTTTTATGAGATGTGAAATTTATTGATCATGTAAAAAGAATAGACATTTACAAATGACTAAGAAAACTAAAGATAAAATTTACAGGGCTGAAAGAAAGATTTGATCTCCTAAGTATTAGGTTGTAACTTCAAACCAATATCGCCTCAGTCCTGCCTGCTTATGATCCGCCTTGTAATGAAACAAATATCATTTTAATACTTCTTTTTTATGAAAAAAGGCTTTCAATCATGATCATTTTAATAACTTCAAACCAATGGTTCTTTCGTATCAATATGCAAGTTCGAGTATGGTTAAGCCTTGGGAGATTAAAGTCTAATAGGTTCGAACCATGATCAGTTCTAGTTATCTACATAGATATATAAGATGATCATTACTTGTAAACTAAAAATACTTTGTCATAATCACTTCATAGAAACATTGCCAATAAGATCACACTTTTTTCACTATAAAACCCCACTTCAAAAACCCTTTTGGAGTAATCAAACTAGTAACTAAATCCTTCAACTTTTCTAAAACAATGGCTTTAGAATACCTCAAAATCTTTCTCATAGTCTCTCTAGTTTCATCATTTTGTTTCTCGATCACGCTTTCTCGCCCTCTCGATGATGAACTCATCATGCAAAAGAGGCACGACGAGTGGATGGCTGAGCACGGCCGTGTTTACGCAGATATGGATGAGAAAAACAATCGCTACGTTGTGTTCAAACGCAACGTGGAACGCATTGAACGCTTAAACAACGTTCCCGCCGGAAGAACATTTAAACTCGCGGTGAACCAGTTTGCTGATCTAACCAACGACGAGTTTCGTTCTATGTACACTGGTTACAAAGGAGACTCGGTCTTGTCTCAAACAAAATCCACGTCGTTTAGGTACCAAAACGTTTCGTCTGGTGCTTTGCCGATTGCTGTCGATTGGAGGAAGAAAGGAGCTGTGACTCCTATCAAGAATCAAGGCAGTTGTGGTAAATATAATTCGTAATTTTTATTCATGTATATAAACTAACGTACTAAAACTAAGCTAAAATTTTGAACCCTTTTTTTTTAAACTCAAAATGGTTTCCTTGTCCCAAACGATTTGATCACTTAATTTTGTACCGAATATAAACATACTACAACCAAGATAAACCGATCGAATAACTACTTATTTTCTAGTTATATATATAGTTTCTGTATACCAAAGTAAGTGAAAAATTTCTTTTTTTTTTTAAATATATTTTAAGTGGCTTCTATTCCAAAACCAGCGATAATACGATCGAGGATTTTAAACCAAACTTTAAAATTCCGGTTATGAATGCTCAAAACCCAAAAACCCAAAAATATGTAACCCAACCTGATCGAGTCACCATCCCGAAGATAATTTTGCATGGATGGTGAAACTAATTAATGAGGGAGTGTATATGTAGGATGTTGTTGGGCGTTTTCAGCGGTTGCAGCTATAGAAGGAGCAACACAAATAAAGAAAGGGAAACTTATTTCTTTGTCTGAACAACAGCTTGTCGACTGCGACACAAACGATTTTGGCTGCAGCGGCGGTCTGATGGATACTGCATTTGAGCACATAATGGCCACTGGCGGCTTAACCACTGAATCAAATTATCCTTATATAGGCGAAGACGCCACTTGCAAGATCAAGAGCACTAAACCGTCAGCAGCTTCTATCACAGGTTTCACTGTTATTCTCTGATTAGTCATAAAAAATATATCACTCCTGATTTTTTGGGAGTTACGGTACGAATTCTAATAATTTTTAAATAATTGATTTATGTATATTAATTTTTTAAAATTTTGAAATGTCTTTTTTTGTGCAACGAAATTATATTAAGGCATAAAGGATATGGTCCGAAAACGAGGCCCAATATCGAGGTCAAACATTTACTGAAATAGAAGAAAGTAAAGCCCGTTTAGCTAACAAATTAGCATTTTCTGTCAATGTTTCACTTATCTATATGTCCATGTTTGGTCTTGACCAGAATCAACCAATATATTTCTATTAGATCATACTTTTCAAGCAAACCAAACCAAACGAGCAAATGTTCATCCTTATGCTTTGCTTTTTTTTTAAAGATTACTAGTCAAGCTTTGCTTTTTTTTTTTGAAAAGAGGAAGATACTAGTACTCATGCTTTGAATATTAATCTCTTGTCCACGCATCATAGGCTATGAGGATGTCCCGGTTAACGACGAGAATGCTCTTATGAAGGCAGTGGCACACCAACCGGTTAGCGTTGGAATTGAAGGAGGTGGTTTTGATTTCCAGTTCTACTCGTCTGGTGTGTTCACCGGCGAGTGCACAACGTATCTTGATCACGCGGTGACTGCGGTTGGATACAGCCAATCTTCCAACGCATCAAAATATTGGATAATCAAAAACTCATGGGGAACTAAATGGGGAGAAAGTGGATACATGAGGATTAAAAAAGATATCAAGGATAAAGAAGGACTATGTGGTCTTGCCATGAAGGCTTCTTACCCAACTATATGAAAAACCGGTTCAATACCAGTCAAGGTTAAAATGTATATATGTGGGTTTTATGTCTAAAATGGTGATATGGACTAGTTTGTATGGATGTGCTAAAAAATAGAATAGTTTGTATGGTTATAATTTAAGACTGTCGTATGTAATATGTGAAAAAGGTAAGGATGCAAAAGATGTGACAAGTACAGATTGTTTATTTCAAATTTAGTCACGTAAGTTTGATGTAATTCTTCAAACAAAAGAAGTTCGATATCAATATATCTTGACGATGATAGCTAGGTGTAATATCAAACACGTACGCAAACAAATATGAAAACCGCGCTATGATTTTCTTTTGATAAAGGGCTTAATATGAAAACGGATGATAAGTAAAGATTTTATTTAATGTCTAAAGCAATAGAATGTGAAAATGGATGGTAGTGGATTAGTCTGTGCCTAGTGATAATCGCATCTTGTTCATCGTTCACACTTCACAAATCGCAACACTTGTTGGTTCCTCATAACCAAGACCGACTCAGGGTTTGGGTATGGATGTAGTATAGTTTTTCACATCCAATTTTTTTTTCTTAAACACCAAATCTCTTTCAATGATACTTATAGAGAATTTTAGAAACTACATATTTTTGTCACTGTTTTGGCTTTAGAGAACTAAACACTTTTTTAGAGAATTAAATACTTAAAGATTTAATATCATAATTTTGAAATATTTATGACTAGATCAATCAAAATTCAACCTACATATAAAATCATATCTACAATCACAATAAAACAATTTACATCCTTAATTCCAAAACAAAACTTCAGCTTCTTCTAATATGGTACTTATTAGCACCACCAATTATTGGACCTTGTTTAATAATTATAAACTAGGTATTTTGTCTGCACTTGCGTGCACACTATTTTAACAAATATTAATAAATAGATACGTTATCAATTTACAAATCATTTCATTTCTCATATGTCTGAAATATTTAATGACAAATTAATTGAACATCATGACAATGTTTTTAGTCATAGTAGAAATACTTTTATTGCGTACAAAATTTAGAAACATTCATGAATTTAAATTATTTTATAATAAATCAAATTTTAAAAATTTTATACCGTAAAATAATTTTTAAAACATTCACACACACATGCGCACGCGCGCGCACACACACACACACACACACACACATATATATATATATATATATATATATATATATAGACAAATATAACATTTGTTATGTACATTCTATACCACGGGTGGGGTGAATATAAATTTACCCAAACGCAAACATAAGTTTTTCAGATTATTAATTTTAAAAGGTATATATTAAAGTTTATTTTATATAGATATATGCGATTTAGTTTTTCTGTAATGTGAATGTATAGAAAGTTAAGTTCAGTAAGATGATAATTTGAATCTATTATTCATAAGATGTATTTATCAAAAGAGTGAATTGATGTTTCATGTTATCAAAATATATAAAAAATATATATTCAGAGATTTATTTTTCTGTCAATTTTAAATATTTAATTATGGTGTAACATATTTTCTTTAATGTTTTTTAACATTGAATATTATCTTTTGTTTTTTTTGTAACTGATGTTGTCTTTTGTTTATGATTAATTATAACATCATCTATAGAATCAGCTTCATTATAGATAGGAAAAACTTAACTACCATAGTTGTTTGGAAATACCTAGACAAAGCAAGTACCCTCCAAATTGCTATGCATATCATGATTCACAGAAACCAATCGGCCAGGACTGTTTTGGAGTTAACTTTACCATTTGATCAAAGTATTTTATTAGTAACAATCTCTCAATTATTTTATTAGTAACAATCTCTCGATTATTTAAGCCAAATCACTATAAAAAATTAATTATACCTACATGAATATTCTTATTCCTGCAGTAAATTACTTAGTAGCTAAATTTATAAATAGTGAAATTAAATAAATGATAAAGAGCTAATGTAGAACTTGTGTATGTTTGGTAGAATATTTCTAAAACAAAGTAAACAAAAAAACATAGATAATATTACGTAAATAATAGTATACTAGACTTGGACCCACGCTTTGGAAGCGCGAGATTGTTTTTTGATAAATTTATTAATCTGTTGGTTTGTTCACTAATATGTTTAGCCATGAGCGTTTAGTTTTTGATTCGGTTTTAGTTTGTTTTTTTTTATTTTGTTTCGGTTCAGTTGTGGTTTTCAGTTTTTCGGTTCAAAAAATATAAGACCTATTCATTTGATTATCAATCCAAATTTGGTTATTTTGGTTTCTGATTGTTGCAAATAGTACAATTTTATAAACCTAATAAAATCTTGAGTTTGATTCAGTTTTGATTTAATTTCTGTTTTTTGAATAATTTCAAATAATTTGGGCAAATGACAGTTGGATTTTTTAGATAAAATATCGGATAATTCAGATAATTTAAATATTTCAGATAAAAATATTTGAGTAAGAATTACAAACATGGCTAATTAATCATTGGTCGACATCTTATTGTTTTGCAGCGATTATATTCAGGAAAGGAAAAGAACTTAAGTTAGTCATGATGGTTGTTCTTAGTTTTATTGATTTTGATCAAAATGGTCAGAAAATATTAAAGTGAATTCTCTTATAGGATTGTTAAACACTAAAACCGAAATCTAAACGATCATATTTTACAAAACAAAGAAAGGTGTCAGCGTGAAGTATGTAATATATTCTTAAAGCATTTTGGTCGCAACACTTGTTGGTTCCTCATAACCAAGACCGACTTAGGGTTTGGGTATGGATGTAGTAGAGTTTTTCACATCCAAATATATTTTTTTCTAAAACACCAAATATCTTTAAATGATACTTATAGAGAATTTTAGAAACTACATATTTTTGTCCTTATTCTGGCTTTAGAGAACTAACCACTTTTTTTAGAGAATTAAATACTTAAAGATTTAATATCGTAAT
Organism: Hirschfeldia incana; assembly: GCA_026261945.1. NCBI lineage: Eukaryota > Viridiplantae > Streptophyta > Magnoliopsida > Brassicales > Brassicaceae > Hirschfeldia > Hirschfeldia incana. The sequence continues at coordinate 2,359,739 of JABCMI010000033.1, forward strand.
TTTGAAATATTTATGAGTAGATCTTTCAAAAATTCAACCTACATATAAAATCATATCACATTAAAAATCTAGAATCACAATAAAATCATATCACATTATCGTCTATTCCTTTTTATTTATATAAACGAAATTAGTTTTTATTAAATTACATATTTTAAATATAAAACTTATAGATATTTATATTTAATTTAAGATATTACCTTTTCTATCAAATTCTTTTTGATTTGTATTAATTAAAATTCATTTATATTAAATTTATGAAAAGATATATGTTAGTATGAAAGGTATTGCCTTTTCAGAATAAGGTGATTATGAAACAAATATTAACAAAGAAAAAGTTAAATAAAAATGTTAATAATATCATTATAATAATTAACTAGGTAGTGACCTGCGCCTTGCGCAGAGTGAAGTTATTAATTTCGTTATTTTTAATAGAAAAATACATTAGTTCTGTTTAATTTAGATATCGGTTTGCTTTTATGTTTACTTGTTTTGTTCGGTTAGAATAAGTGATTTTCTTGGTTTTTTGGATGATAAACCCAAAACTATTATTGTTTATTTAATCTTATGTTATATGCATTTTAGACTGTTTCAGTGTCAAAGAAATGGTTTTATTTTACCATTGCTTAACGAATGCAAAATTAAATCAAATCTAAATAATAGTTAAAAAAGAAGGACATCTAATATTATTTGTTTTGATTGTATAAACAATATTGGTGACATTTAAATGTATTTTATATAAGATAATCTAGTATTATTGTGTTGTTTGAAATATCATATATGTTAAATATAATATAATAAGTTGTATATTATAATCATATAAATTTGTTTGTAATGAGTTTAATAATATAAATTTATTAATAGTAGTTTTCATATAATTTACATTTAATACTTATTTTTAGTTTATTTATTTTTATTCCCTAAATATATTATAATTTATAAAGTAAAACAATTTGACTTTTAATGGATATTGAGATTTATATCTTTTTATTTATATGTTATTGTTTAAAAAAAATGGAGATAAAAAGAAATACACAAAATAATTTTAATATAAATGGGCTGTTGTATGTTTTAAACCAAGCATAAAATAATAAAAATGGACCGTGTATTAATGTGTTTTGTTTGATATGAGATCCATTACAAAAAATCCGTTTGCTCATACCGATTAAAAAACAAACTTTACCTTCTATCCTACTCTTATAGTCTGCGGGAGGATATCAGCAAATTAGCGGCTTGTTAGGACAAACATCTCGCCTCCTCTCCTGATCACATCAGCATCTTCCTAATCGATGAAGGTTTGTGCCTACAACAGAACTTCCTTCCACACAGACTTGAAAGGTTTCAAATCAGCCACAACAGTTATCACAACCATATTATAGGATAATGAGCTAATTTTCAAGGGATTCGGGTTGAGGTTAGGAAAAAAAAAAGAATGGGAGAAGTGAGTCTTATATAAGTCTAATAAACCTTATTAATTAAAGTCACCGTGTATCTCTGATAAATATGAATTAAATGCCAAATATTTTTACCTTGCTCATCACACGTCGAGATATATATTGCCATAAACCAAAGAAGTTAATATATGCAAATCTCCTATCATTAATCGCCCTTGCCAATCACTCAATGTAGCAAAATATTGTCCAAACACACACACATCAGTTCCTTTCGGTATTACAAAAACCGATTTTGTATTTCGGTTTAATAGTCTTAACCATAATTATATAAATTTCATCTATGACAAAATTTTGCGTGCATGAATAAACAACCTCACATAACAAACTCCAAAATAAATAAAATCAACAAAATGTTGTCCATAAAATCATGAGCTATGACACAAACAAAAAAGTTGTGCCCTCTGTCGAGAACTTGATTTCTTAGCTGACATATAAGCTAAGTTTTTTGTAACAAAAAAAATATTGCACGTAGGATCATGAGCTATAAAATAAACGAAATATTGCACTGACATAGGTTTCGAAAACTTTTAGATGCTTTTAGTTTCAAGCTCCACACAGCAAGCTTTATTTGCGCTTGATGCAAAGGGGAGATGCTGAAGCCTATATGGAAGGAAAATCAATAGAACAAAATGGGGGGCAGCAGGTAAACTCTTGTCTGTCATGGCTAGTAGGATGGCAAAAACATGTCACTCTTTTGTTAAATTCGTAGTCGCTCACCTTGGATAAACACTAATGTGAAATGTGGAGTAGCATGGCTAGTACGCGATCACATGGAACAACCTGTTGTTCATGGCCGTCAAGATTTCTCAATGGTATCGTACACTTTAGAGACAGACCTAAGTTTTTTCCTGGGTATGGGTTCTTGGCAACACTCCATATCTAGAAAGTAGTCTTTGAATCGCCTGGACAGAAATACATGTGAAGCGATTCTGCATCCAGAAGCTTTTCCTCAATTTGAAGCTCTACTATCTTCCATTTGAAGACAACTTCAAAGCTTCAGACTCTGGAGCATTGTTATACGTATATACCATAAAAGGTTTACGTAGCCAATATTTTTTAGTAATTTTTAGTAAAATCTGAGAAGTTAGACATATGTTACACAAAAAATATAGTTTTTTTTAAACATCTAGAAAGTGGCTGATTAGTGGGAATAATTAACTCTACTTTCATTCATAGTCCATGATACTTTTTATGCAGGAATGACCTTTAGAGTTAGCATTTCTTTCTTTTTTGGAGATAACTCAAACTTCCCATACGATCTTTCTTTGTATCTTCGACTTCTCGTCATATGACCGTATGACCGTAGAGTTTCTAACATGTCACTTCCTTTTGCTCTGTCAAAACGACTCGTGTATATAGGAAGCAATGTAGTATATAGCTTGCTTTGGTAGTTTGAATTCGACGGCGCGAAGACGACGAACCAAGTGAAGACACGTCTCCTTCTGAATGTTGTAATCTGCAAGCGCGCGACCATACTCGAGCTGTTTCTCAGCGAAGATGAACCTCTACTGCTCTGGAAGGATCCTTTCCTTGTCCTCGAGCTGTTTCTCAGCGATCATCCTGCTGCGCAAAGCTTCTGTGAGCTGATAGCACCAAATTGATAGTCTTTCAACTTCTATCAACAACACGTCGTGGAACATAGGTCATGAGTTGAGCTTTTATTTGCTTCCACAAAGTTGTGAAAAAAAATTTAACGTGAAAATTTTATGTAATAGAAGCAATAAAGGAAATAAATTATGACAATAAATGTGGCGTTTTTATTAAAAAGGCTCACAAACTGACACGTGGAATAGAGCCTTCTCATGCATTCTGGTTAAAATCATTTATAGTCAATTAAGGAAAGCCTTAAAAATGCTTCTCCTTTAATATATAGGGGATTTAATTCATTAAGCTTATCATTGTAATTGATCATTCTAAAAATCAACATGAGAGTGACACATATGAAGTTGACATCTTAAATAATATTATAAATATTTAATCATCTAAAAATAGATAGATATATAAAAAATATTTCTCATACTTTGAAAAATATTAAGAATGTATTTTATTAGTATATATTTTATGTTATTTAAAAATATTTTTAAAATGGTATATTACTATTTTGTGAACTTTTCGTGAAAGGAATGTTGAATTTCAAAAAAACCAATGAAATCATATTATTTTTACATATATTTCCGTTTTTAAATTAGCTTTATAAACTTTATAAATATTTCCGTTTTTAAATTAGCTTTATAAAATTTATAAATATTTCATTTTTCTTATATATGTTATTTGGAAATTTTTACAAAAGAAATTTAAACAAAAAAAGAGATATTATTTAAATATAATATTTTTAATTCATTAAAAGTAACGTGAGCGTGATACATAAGAAACTGACTTATCAAATATAATTATAATATTATAGAGATTGATAATTCTGATTTTCCTTCGCTCTTTGAGTCCAACAAAATAAAATATATATTTCCTAAGATGCTAAAATGGAAATCTGCAGAACAACTTATTAAGATCATTGACAAGATAATGAGAAACAGAATCAGTTCATTGAAATATACTGGCCAGCATCGACATTCAGGGTTGATGCAAAGATGGTTTGAGATAATGGCTTAAGAATTGTAAATTATTGGACTCTTAATTCTTTTTACCTTAGCATTAGTTTTTATTTGTAAAAGTCATTTACTCTCTCGATGATTAATAAATTTAAAATTTCATCAAAAAAAATATATATTTCCTAAGATGCTAAAATTTGCGGGATGTGTATTTTACCATTTTTATTACACCAATGGATTTATACGAGCTCACGATTCTCACCATAGAGAAATAAACCGGTTTTTTGTTTTTTTTTTTCTAAAAAAGTAAACCGGTTTTGGGTTTGCTTGGATTAAAAGCGGACCATGATTGACTCTGTTCCTTGCACGACTCCTCTTTCTCTCTCCTTCTTCTTTCCTACAAGCCATTGACCCTCTCTCCTCGACACAACACACAAAATTGCAAAAGAGATTCGGCAACATGGACGATAATAGAGAATCTCCTTCATCGAGGACGACGATACTTCAATTCGCTCCATTGAACAGCTCCGTCGACGAAGGTTTCTGGCACAGCTTCTCCTCTTTGAAACTCGATAAGCTCGGAATCGACGATTCTCCCATCCCCATCACCGGTAAAGACTCAATTACCAAAATACCCTCAACATCGATTCCAATTCAGAACTCTATAATTCGATTTAGGTTTAGAGAACAACAAATAAAAAAAGTTGACAACTTTGGAATAAAGTTTACAACTTTATATATAGGTTTTGTCAAAAAACTTTATATATAGGTTGATGAAACTAGTTATAGATTCATCTTGATGAATATATTAATGTGCTGAGGTGTTTTTGTTATATTTGGATTTGGGGGAACTTGCAGGTTTCTATGCACCGTGTTCACATCCACAAGTCTCAAACCATCTGACTCTTCTTTCAGAGTCATTGCCTTGTTCAGATGAGAGTACTAGTCATGGAAATAGGAACAGGTGTCCTGTTCCTGGGACTCTGTACAACACCAACACCGTCGAAAGCTTTAGTAAACTCGACAAACAAAGCTTGTTAAAAGCTGAAGCAAACAAGGTATGTGTATGCTTTTGAATCCTTCTTTTTTTTTCTCGACAGAGAGATATAACTAAACTTGTTTCAGACTTGGGAAGATATTCAATCGGGAAAAGCTCTCGAGGACTGTTCTTTGTTAGCTAGGTTTCTTGTTATCTCGTTCGCTGACCTAAAGAAGTGGAGTTTTCGTTATTGGTTTGCGTTCCCTGCACTTGTGCTTGACCCTCCCGCGAGTTTGGTTGAGTTAAAGCCAGCTTCGGAGCATTTTACTTCAGAAGAAGCTGAATCAGTATCTGCTGCGTGTAATGAGTGGCGTGACTCAAGTTTAACTACAGGTACTCAATAATATTCTCCTTCAGTTATTATTATTATTATTATGCAAATTTAAAGAGTGGTAGCTGAATACTTGTAACTTCTTGCTATTAGATGTTCCGTTCTTTTTGGTTTCGGTCTCTTCTGATTCAAAAGCTACCATTAGACATCTTAAAGACTGGGAAGCATGCCAAGGTGATGATCATCATAAGGTATGTGGGAACTAATCTCTTTCAAATGCATTAGAAACTTATTGTTATACACTTTCTACCTCTCTTCCTGCAGTTGCTTTTCGGTTTCTATGACCCGTGTCACCTTTCTAGTAACCCTGGATGGCCACTTCGGAATTATCTAGCACTTATTCGCTCAAAATGGAACTTCGAGTCTGTTTGGTTCTTCTGCTACAGAGAGAGCCGCGGTTTCGCTGACATGAGCCTTTCCCTTGTTGGTCAAGCCTCACTTACACTTCCATCAGATTCATCAGATGAGACTGTACCTAACTCAGTGGGATGGGAGCTTAACAAAGGAAAACGAGCTCCCCGATCCATTAGCCTTGCTAACTCCATGGATCCAACAAGGTTGGCTGTTTCTGCTTGTGATTTAAACCTGAAGTTAATGAGATGGCGTGCGTTACCGTCTCTTGACTTAAACGTTCTCTCCTCTGTGAAATGCCTTCTTCTTGGAGCTGGTACATTGGGTTGCCAAGTTGCTCGTACTCTTATGGTAATGCATCAATGAGAATGAAAGATTAAACAATCATACAAAACTCACTTACTAACTCAAGAACCTCTCTATCCTTTTTCCTTTTAGGGTTGGGGAATCCGCAACATAACCTTTGTAGACTATGGCAAAGTAGCTATGTCTAATCCAGTCAGGCAATCTCTCTACACGTTTGAAGACTGTGTAGGCCGCGGCGAGTTCAAAGCTGTTGCTGCTGTTAAAAGCCTTAAACAGATCTTTCCAGCGATGGAATCTAGTGGAGTTGTTATGGCTATACCGATGCCTGGACATCCCATCTCTAGCCAAGAAGAAGAGTCTGTTCTTGGTGATTGTCAACGCCTTCGTGAGTTGATTGAATCTCATGATGCAGTGTTCTTGTTGACAGATACAAGAGAAAGCAGGTGGCTACCTTCTCTTCTTTGCGCTAATGCTAATAAGGTAACAACATTTAACTCTGTTTCTTTATTTCTTTTTTGGTTTCTTGTAACACAAGTAAACAACCTGTTTGATTTTGAAATTTCAGATCGCTATAAACGCGGCTTTAGGTTTCGATAGCTACATGGTAATGCGACATGGCGCAGGCCCCACCTCGTTAACCGATGAAATGCAGAATCTTGACTTGAACAAGACAGGAAGACAGAGACTTGGCTGTTACTTCTGCAACGACGTTGTTGCACCTCAAGATGTAATAGAACTTGGTTGAGACTTTGATTTATGCAACCTCAAGCTTTTACTTGTGTTGAACTTATTTTGTTGTTTTACATTTTGCAGTCAATGACTGATCGAACTCTGGACCAACAATGCACTGTTACACGCCCGGGGCTAGCTCCTATTGCAGGAGCTCTAGCCGTTGAACTCTTAGTAGGAGTCCTACAACACCCACTAGGGTAAGTCTTTTTCACATCTGACTAAGTCCACAGGCTTGTCTTCTTACATATGTTTTTCTTTACAGTATCTATGCAAAAGGAGACAACTCGAGCTCGAGTAATGGAGGAAACACCGATGAATCACCTCTGGGGATCTTACCTCATCAGATTCGAGGCTCAGTTTCGCAGTTCTCACAGATCACGCTGCTAGGGCAAGCTTCCAACAGCTGTACAGCTTGTTCTGAAACAGTAAGTTTCTACCTGAGATCTTTCTTAACAAAACGTGCCTTGCACGGTTTCTGATAGGTGTTTAAAACCTTGTATTTCAGGTGGTGTCGGAGTATAGAGAAAAAGGAAACAGTTTCATACTTGAAGCTATTAACCATCCTACATACCTGGAAGATCTTACGGGTTTAACCGAGCTTAAGAAAGCTGCTAATTCGTTTAGCCTTGATTGGGAAGACGATGGTGATGACGATGAAGCTGTAGATATGTAATAAGTCATTTTCATTACAGGTTTTATGAATCATAAGATGGCTCGTATGTGGTGGCATGTTGTCTTCTTGATAATTCACAAGTGACTGGACCATCATTTTCGAAGTTAATTTATTCGCTAATAAACATTCAGTTATCATTCATAGGAGTGTTGATTCAAGTCTTATATTATCAAATAAAAAGAATTTATTCTTTTATCATGTAGAGTTCTGACGAATTAAACAGTTTCTAAAAATTTCAATGAAGCAGTCACTTCCTGCTACATCATCCAACCATGTGGAGATCATCGCCATACATGAGGCGAGTCGAGAGGTGGTGTGGTTACAGTCCATGACCAACCACATCCGAGTGGACAGTGGCATATCCAAAGGTCAAGATATCCCGATCATCATCTATGAGGACAATGCAGCATGCATAGCTCAGTTCAAAGATGAATACATCAAAGGTGACCGGACGAAGCACATCTTGCCTAAGTTCTTCTCCACACACGATCTGTAGAAAGCTGGACAGGTTCAGGTGATCCAAATCCGTTCCAGAGACAATTCAGCAGACCTGTTCACCAAGTCACTTTCAACTGCAGTATTCAAGAAGCTTGTGCGTCATATTGGGATGCGTAGGCTTAAGGATCTATACTGAGGTCCAGATCAGGGGGAGTAGTGTGTGTTGTACTCTTTTTCCTGTCCTTGGCTTTTTCTTTTACCACATTGGGTTTTGGGTTTTCCAAGAGAGGTTTTAATGAGGCAACATTAAGCACACTACGAGCTCTAGACGGTTATGGCATCCAAGAGAGAATGTTATGAAATATTTTATCGTGGATGTTCCAGCAACCCTAGATTGTACTAGGATTTACTTACTAGGCTTTGACCCATTAGTGGTCCATTTTGTAATTGGCCTATTAGGGTTTCAGACATTGTAACTCCCTATATAAAGAATTTATATTCGATATTAATAAAATACACATTCACAACAAATCAGATGTTCAATTATAAAAGATCACATGTTGAAAAATTAAACCAAGATACACACAATGTATAACATAACATTGAACACAAAGACATTTGAACTGGCTACGAATCTCAAATAACATTAATAGTTGGATGTTCATTTATAATATGTTAGAAAATCAGACCAAGAAACACACTACATATAGCACTGCATGTATTAAAATGTCCAACGTTAGTTTTTATTTGTATAGTTAAAAAAAAGGGGATGTATTCAAATTAATATTTGAGGTGATTTGATTTTTAGTGGAGTTTTAGATTATTTCATTAAGTTGCAGAGATTTAGGTGATTTTTGTTAAACCACTCTAGAATATCACCTAAAATTATGAGATTTGTATTTTTTTTTTTTTTTAAAACTCCGCCCAAACATCCTAAAATCACTTAATAACTTTAAAGCTCCACAACTTATAATATTTTCAATAATGATATATTTCAGAGTACTTCACGAAATGTCAAGTTCAATAACAGTAGATTTTAAATGAGTTTTTAAAATTCATGTTTCAATGACAGTAGATTTGTCATTTTAATACAAATCACTTAAAATTTTCGGTTGAATACACCTTCCTAATTGTTGGATGTTCGTTTATAAAGTAATAATATGTTAGAAAATCAGATCAAGAAACACACTACATATAGCACTGCATGTATTAAAATGTCCAACGTTAGTTTTTATTTGTATAGTTAAAAAAAAAACTTTTTGCCCGTATCAATTGCTAGATAATGCAATGTAATCATTCTGGTAAAAATATGGGATCACCAAAAGGTGTTTCTTCACCCTACCAACTGCTAGAGTAAAAATACTTAACTGAATCTTGTTAACGTGAACTTTCACATGTGGTGTGATGGTCACCACCCATTCTGTTTAATCAACCCGACAGGACCACATGACGTGATCCTCCATACTTTAACATAGGGATCTGTACGAAAATCTACTTTTTGATGATGTCTTGTTCCTAGTAACAATACTCCGCTGCCACAACCCGTTAAATCAGTTTATCATATCTATTTATATAAAAGACAGTATACTCTCTTCTGGAGTGTGACAACTCAGCATCCACGTCATTAAGTCGGTGATTCTCAGTGGGACATCTGTCCGATTAAATGAAACGCATAGTTTCATAATCGTATTCCTCTGGGCCTCGCTTTGTAATGCTGATGTTAAGGCCCAACGACCACTGAATCTGATAGGAAGCTAATCCGGGTTGGAGAGCACCTTCGTGTTCTTCGCTCCTCTCATCGGCGGTGATGACGATTTGGATTCCTGTAACGTTATGCGTTGTGATTTTCTCCCATAAATCTCTTAATTCACAAGCCCACTACGATGACCTTTCGATTGTGTCGTGCGTCGGCAAAATCGTGTATAAATATCTTTCTTATGCTAAACGCGATTTCCAAATCTCTCTTCTTCATTACTCATATTCATATCTCTGTGCTCATCTCTGTTAATGGCTAACTCGACTGCTCTTTTACGATCTGAAGTTATGGGCGGTGCACATCCTTTGTGGAGGCCAGACTGCTTTGATTCTGGGAGACTAGGAATGTTAAGCGTGGTGGAGAGCTTATGTGGATGGATCTGCTCATGTGGATGTTAACGTGAGTGATTTTCCACTCTCTTCTTTGTATCAAGCGTTTGGGTTAATATTAACAGTCGTACCGTTCTTATTTATCTGTGAGCTCTAGGCTGTTTATGTGTTTGATATTGTTACCGGTGAACCTGATCGTGTCTGACTTTTAAAAATTTCCTCAATTTTTTTATATGCTGATTTACATTGTCTTTAATTTTTGTAAGTACATGCGTAGATGGATAGGTCGTTTGTAAATAGAGCTATCAACTCTGCAATCAAGTTCACCCACTAATTCTTCTTCAATGGAGCTTTAATCCTACCTTCAGGAGCTTAGTTGCGTATATAAACACACCTGGCATGGTGAGAGCGTAAGAGAAATCCTTTTCTTAGCAAGAAATAAGAGCTTTTGTTATTTGCTTAAGTACCTCTAACTCTTTAATTATAGATGAACAGATTAATGATTTGTTGTACGTTGATCCATCGTATCAATTTCCAGGCTATGCTTATTTAAGGGTCAATCAACGTGTACCATCTTAACACCTACAATGAAGGCTCAGTTAATGAGTAAGCGATTTTGATGTCGCTGGAAGCAATCCGAACTTCAATTTTGGTGATGCGCATGTCTCTATTATGTTCACGGAACATACCATCTTCGTTGAGCTTGCGGAAACCAGAGAGCCGATCCCATGGAAAGATTTAGGCTCTGCAATTACGACCGCCTCATGTCACTTGCCAACACAAACACTGTTTTTCCAGGTTTCAATTGTTTACCATACTATACAACGGCTCCATATACTGATTATAAATTTCACTGCCAAGTAGCGTTAATAGTCTCTTTGGTTAGCAGACTTGATTGCGAAGTCAGGGGCATTAAAACGATTTACAACGAAGAGACCCATAGTACTTAACGTCTCATGACAAGGCTTGATAGGTACATGACAACTCTGGTGTTTTTCTTAATTCCCCCGTTACACACATTTGTGACTTGCACGTTTGTTCAAGGATAAAAAACATGGTGTTTGGCCTCCGGCCCTCTTCAGGCACTCGACTGTCTGCTTGAGTGTATTTGGGGGGCTTGCTGCGCAGAAGGACAAAAAAAAGGCGCTACTCTGATGTATAGTATAACCAAAGTTTGTTGTTGGAACAAATATACCCAAAGTTAGTTGGAGGTAAGAACGAACTCTATTTTAAGATTTGTACACTAAGGTCTTGGGGTTAAGTTGTGGTCGTGTTCAATACATAGTGAACAATTTTGTTTCTTTTTTTAAATGTCTACCCTAAGTTTGAGGAGCTCCTGTTTCACGCTAAGTTGCTATATATTGACGCCTAACCACGTTTAATGTTGACAAAATCATCAGACACATAACCTCTTGATTGCAGGCAGGCTGTATCATCAACGCTTTGTCTGGTACTCATTCAGGTCCATAGAACATTCCGATCAGAGATAAGGACATAGAGACACCATTGGGTGGCCGAGTATCATGAGAGGAAAAAAGAGAGGCTCAGGAGTTACCAGAGATTCTTTTGCGTCTTGCAGGGAGATTGGCAAGGTAGTTGAACAAGACATGACTGTTCTTAATTTTGGTTTACTAATTTCAGGAACTTATGATCCTGATTACTGGAACTAGATGGTTTCTTTTGTTTTCTTCCAAACCGATATTGTAAATATATTCTAGATAAACACAGCGTTACATGCTCATTAGAATATATCCAAACCATGTGTGATACGAACGGGCTGACGAGAAGAAATTGGTTCGAATGAGTCTTCACCAAAACTTGAGATTAAAATTCAAGTGGGTGGTGGGCTTTAAGAGGAAACAGAGTAACGAGACACCAAATATAACACTCAAATGATTTCTTTGGACACAAGTAACTGATCTATTGGGAAGTTTTTGTGGCGTTTAATCCTTCAATGTAAAAACAAAAAAAAAAGAATTTATGGTTTGGTTGATCGATCTTCACTCATTCTCAAGTCGCAAATGTGAAAATGGAATTAGTTTAATATACAGTATTTGGATGCACATAATTTCACAACTGTTATAGTGGTACAAAAATAAATTTCTTAAGTAAATTACTAACATTAATCACTTTCTCATAATTATTTATGTATATACAGTATTTGTGGTTTAAATGTTGTTTAACCCCACTAGGAAGAGAGTAAGAAGGTATAAACAAACTGTTTAATCTTATAAATATATGATTCTAAAACCAAAACGAATCTTAAAGCAATTGTAAACTTAACAATTATTTTGCATAAGAACTTAAATAACCAGCACAAAAAAATAAGAAGAGTATTTAGATCATAATTAAGATTTAATTTGACTTTTGATCATCTTGCTCATAATTCTATATCGAATTTTCAGTTATAAACACAATAAATTATAAGTTTTAATCCTTTAAAATTTGTTAAAAACCGTGAATAAATTAAAAAAATATATAATATATCTATCAATTTATAATTAAAATTGTTTAAAAAAAACATATATATTCAAACAAAAGAAGTTACACAAAAACGACGTAACAAAATACATGTCAAGATTATTATACTTTCTTAAGAAATTATTATAGTTAGGTAAATACATAATTCTAAAAATGAATAGTAAAACAAATATAGTTAAGATTATTGTAAAAGATTGTGAAAGTTTATGTTATTTTTAGTGTTGAAAAAAAGTTAATACTATTTTTTTACTTAAAAATAAACTTAAAATTTGGAATAAATTAATATTATTAGTTTATTCATTTGTTCGCCCGCCCGTAGGGCGGGTTTACCCTAGTCATATTATATAATGTATCTAAGATGCAAAGAAAATAGCACGTTGTGTATGTTCATTTTAAAAACTCTCTATCAAAGCCTCTAAAAAAGATGCATGTAACTGAGTTCGAAGACCCAATGAGAGCAGGACTTGAAGAAGTCCTAGTGACCGGAGAAAGATGCGACTGAGCTTGAAGCACCCGTTGTCAATTCAGGGACATTTTCTTCTACATTCAAGTACGTAATCACCATTCTCATCGACAGCGAGACACTGGTCTTTTATGGCAACAAAGCAATCCAACCATAAGAGCTGAGCCTTCCCTCTTCACTGTCGTAACATGATTCGAGTCTCCGTCAACTGCAAGGAGAATCTCCCCGCTTGTGTTTAATTCCATGATCCAAACTGGTAAGGTGAAATTTATGTAATCGGTAGTTTTTCTCTCCGAGAAAATCTCTAACAGCAAAACGCCAAATGCGTAAACTTTCGAAGCGGTCTGGTTCCGACAATTCTTAAGATGGCTAAAACTGAAGCATCATTGTTGTCCGAACCAGGCTGCCTCCGACGTTTACATGTTTGGCGCTTTGCTGTTAGAGACTCGGGGAGAAAACCTACGGATGACGTAATTAAGTTTCATCTTACCCAGATGGGTTATGGAACAGAACGCAAGCAGTGAGATTCTCCATGCGGTTGACCAGTGACTCCGATCTTTTTACGACAGTGAAGAGACTAGGCTACCTCTCACAGTGGGATCATAGCTTTGCCGCCATCAAAGACACGTCTCTTGAACAGAAAAGAAAATGTCCCTGACAATTGGTTCGTCAATAGGTGATTTACGATCAGATAGGCCTTCAGTCGCATCTTCCCCGGCACGAGGACTTCTTCCAGTTCTGCTCTCACTGGATAATACTGCTATATTCGCACATCATCATCTACCACACTGAGTTCATATCTGTTGGAACTTGTAAGCAATAATATTATACGAGTACTTTATCGTTTGCTATAGATCGTTTTATGCGGCATGAATGATCCATCATGATGGATCTTGTTTATGCGTTCTTTTGTTGTACCAAATACTACGAATGCTCAATAGTGATTATTTTTCTGCTTTCGTGATTTAGTCAGAAATTATCCATCTTGGAGTGAAAATTGAGACAGAAAGTCGAGGTAAAAACACTGGTAAGAACATAGAATACTGAAAATGAAAGAGCTTTATAACTTTTTTGTGTATATTGAAAATGAAAAATCGATGTTTTTGAGAATAAGAACACCAGCAAACCAGTATGATGAACCCCAATTGTCGCCAATGTCATCAATCTCAATGTAGAACATATCATTATAAAAGAGATCAAATTTGAGGAGAACAAATTCAAGGCATACGAGATTAATCTTAAAGTGAACTTTTAAAGACCAAACATCACCATTTTACTATTATTAATTTGTTATAACCAGGTATCGATGTCTGGTTTAGTTTCTGTTCCATTTTTCAGTTTTCCTTTTTTGTTGTAGAAAGACATAAGATATTTTCAGTTATTTACGAAGTTTAGTTCGGATAACCTTAAATATTTCAGATAAAAATATTTGGATAATTCAATTATCTTCAGTAATTAAGATAAATTTTAAAATTTCAAATACAAAATATTTGGGTTTGGGTTTTCAGGTATTTTTGTGAATAAATAATATTTTAAAATATTTGGTAACTTTAAAAGTAAACATAACTAGAGTTTGATCTGCACGCCTGTGGGGATGTTCTTTTCAAATTTATACAAATCAAAATTTAGTTTACCAAGTTTCAACTAAAACGGGAATCTAACGTGCATATCGAAGCACCCAGGTTAAAAAGCTTTTAACGAATTGACATATATGGTTTGCGTACCTGATTTGACACTCAGCTAACGGTTATATAAGGAATAATCGTTGTCTTGTGTGATAGATTCAACAATTGGCACATATAGTGGCAACTCCCAGTGATTCAAATTATTTAAAAAGAAAGATTTGAAAATTAATTTAGGTTTGGCTTCTCACATTTCATAGAACACTGAGAAAAACATGAACAAATCTAGAGAAGCGTTAGAACAACATAAATGGATGATAACAATAAATAAGCACACACTTGGACTTAAAAAGTCCTTCAATCTTTTTATTACTAATGCCATCTCTTTTCTATTATTTTGTACTCGTACATACATGCCAAGACACATCCCTTTCATTCATTCATTCAACAATCAGGTTGTGTCTGGTTTTACCTCTTTCATTGGCAATGACTCTTAAGCAGTTTTAATTGTCTTTGGCTTCTAACAGAAAGCGGCTTGATCTGCAGTTGCTGCCATTTTATGTTATTCTTAACCCATTCCCCCAACTCTTATGTATTTCATCGCCTGGGTACAAAAGTCAAGCTCCACCATCTTTATTTATATAAACCGGGAATCTGACGCACCTCAAAGGATACGTAAAGTTTTGTTTATGCCAAACACTTAGAAGACTAATTTAGATATATCACTGTGACCCAAACATCTAGGAAATACTTTCAGAAGATAAAGCATTGATGCTGTTTAGGAATGAAAGTTCATATATTTATCAGCAAAGGTTCTGTTTATACCACTAATAGTGATTTCAAAGCAATTTCGACTCCATTAGAAACTAATTATCCTCACAGAAGATGAAGTAACCGCCTTTGTCAGTGAGCTCATGAGAT
Source organism: Hirschfeldia incana (assembly GCA_026261945.1). Classification (NCBI taxonomy): domain Eukaryota; kingdom Viridiplantae; phylum Streptophyta; class Magnoliopsida; order Brassicales; family Brassicaceae; genus Hirschfeldia; species Hirschfeldia incana. Next base: position 2,375,181 of record JABCMI010000033.1, read on the forward strand.
ACTTCGTCGCTGGATTAAAAGTTCTGGTGGAATGGAACGAATTAACATGTAGCCTCCACCATTCATTCTCAGATCAACTTGCAGAAGACAAAGTGAAACAAAGCTGACGAAAAAATCTGCTTCTCCAACAACTTAAGAACTTCTAGAAACCAGTGTGTCAAACTGTCAATCAGTATGCTTCGTAATTTGGTGTCACAAGTAAACTCATAATTCTAATTATACACAGAGAAGATCCCAAATTCGTAAGCTTGCCTTGTTGGAGAAGGAGCATGGCCTGGATTTCACAGCAATTGTGAAAGAGGACCTCTGCGAACAGGTCCATCAGCTCTTCTTCCAGTTCTGGCTAAACCTTTTGCTCCACAGCGGGAAACTCCTCTTAACCATATCATCCAGAGACATACTCAAAAAGTCTGCAATCTTCAGCTCAATTAAATCTGGAAAATACAATCAAAATTAACAAATCAAGAACTAAAGTCTAAATTTATCCCACATATATATAAAATTCAAGCCTATATACAAATCAAAGATCAGACGGAAATTGACGGAAACTCATCTCAACGGGCAAGAACTATATATTTTAGTAATCTAAACCCAAACAGACAGATTCTCAATCGAAAAGTGAAAACGAATTGAATTCAATCAGAGGAATCAACGGATATGACGTTTTACCGGATGAAATATCAGAAAACAAAGGGAAGAAGATGAATAAATCAGCTTGTACAAACCAATTAGGGAATTAGAGATTTATGATCTTTGAGAATTTGGGAGGAAAAATAATTAATAGATATGTAATGTGTTAAACGACGTGTTTTAGTCCAGTGGCATGAATATGTAATTATTTAGGAAAATTTAGGGATGTTTTTTATTTGTACTCTTGTTTTTTTTTTTTCTTTGTCAACTTTATATTTTATTGCCCAATATAACAAGAGTACAACCATCAATCAGTACATGCGTTACAACTTTACAAACTACAACTACACGTGTACAATCACAAACATAAGACAGAACACGTGTTAAGGAAAAGACTAGCAATCTCAAAAAGCTAGCTTTGGTGGCGCTCCGCCATCTTCACCGGCAAGATTGCCCGATCACTACTCATCTTCATTCTTCTTTTCCTTAACATTAACCATTGTTATTTTGCATTATTGATTATCACTTCCGCCATCAACCATGTTCTTGAGTCAAAGTTCTCCGAAAACTCCAGTTGTTAATTCTTGAAAGACTCGATTGATTTTGAGTAGATCCTATATCGGACCATCTTCAGGATAAAGATGCCAATTTTACTGAATCCCTCTGAATTCAACCAAGATAAATCCAAAAGCTCGATCCTCCTTGATGTCTGAGAAACTATCTCCAATAACATATAAAAGGAAAAAGATTTATACTCATAAGTAAAGGGATTGAGGATAACCAAAGAGAAGAAGAAACTTCGATACAATCACACGGGATAGAGAATTAAGATGCGGAAGGGGCTTAGATCCGCTAATCGGAAACATAGATCCGCTTCGGAAACATAGATCTGCTAATCGGAATTTATAGATCCGCTAATCGAAATATATAGAGTCGATCTAGAGATCGGAGATATCTTACAACAAAAACAAAAAAAAAATTAGTGACCGGGGGCAAGATAGCCACCGGCCACTGGAAGCGAAGTTCTTAGATGTGAAAACTTTAGAGAGAGGTCGGAGGAAAATCAAGAGAGAGAGTCAAATAATTAGGAACGCAACAAACTCCCAAAGCTTTTTGTACTCTTGTTTTAATAGTTTAGATTATTACTTCAAATATATAAAGTGTATTCTAGATACCGTTTTGATTTCGGTTTTTTTGTTTCAAAAATATAAAAAATATTGAAACCAGTCAGATATTTATGAACATCAAAATATTTTGTGGTGGGGGGGGGTTGATTTTGTTTTCTTCTGCCAAAAATATAGGAACCAGTTAGATATTTGAATATTAATTCAGTTTTTTTTCGGTTTAGTTTTGGCTTTATATGCTCAGTCCTAATTATAATTTTAGTGTAATTTTTAATAGTTTTAAATTTTTTGATATTTTTTAATTGTATGTGTCAACTTTGAGTTGTTTAGTTAAACATTATACTCTCTTTATTCTGCTAAGATAAGTATTTAAAACTATATTTTACATAGATAGATTTTTTAAGTTTCTTATGAAGAAATTTTAAATTTTAAAAGTTACTTAAATTTATTAAAAATTGTTGTATAAAATTAGTGGAAATAATAATTACAAAATGATATATATATTTAACAGTTTTATAATAGTAAGTTAATATATATATATATATATATATATATATATTCTTAATAAGTGTGATATCAATATTTAAAGAACGGGGTTAAGTATTTAACATAAAAACAAGTTTTTGTCTCTTTTTTTTTTAAATAACAAAAAAAAAACGTTTTTGTCTCTTTTAATTGTATTTTCGATCTCTACGGAAAACTCTACACTAAGTATCCATCTATCTCCTTATCCAAAACAGAAACGAATGCTCGAAGAGAAAGTAACGAAACCAGAGAGCTTAAGAGCTCACACTAATAACAATGGTCTCTCTTCTCGGAACATCTCCTTCCTCAATATTGTCTTGCCCTTGTCTTTCTTCAACTCCTTCAACGTCCCCTCTCTGCTTCCGACCAGGTTCCAATCTTCCCTAAAAATCTCTGATACCCCCCCTCCCCCATTGTTACATCTACACTTGTTCAAGTCCATCAATTTCCAACACTGAAGCTTTTAATAGTGCGTGTTCTTCGCTTCGCAGGTAACGCTTCTGTAAGAAAGTTACATAGAAGAATACAATTAGAGCCAAAGAAAAACATATTTCGTCACCATGTCCTTGTTACAAATGTCGCCACTGGGATCAACTCTGTAGAACAAGTATGAATTTCTCATTATCATATGTTTTCAACTGAATTTTTAAGTTTCAATTTTCCAATGATTTGTGACAGACATAAGAATCATCAAATTGCGTACAATGTTGTGCTAAAGATCTTAGCTTTTTTTTGCTTCATTAGAATAATTAAAAAGGCATCAATCTTGGAATGTTTTTGTGACCTATAATGGTCAAATGCTTACAATGTTGCGCTAAAAACATTTACTTTTGTGTTCATTAGGCAAAGAAGATAGACTCAAAGGAAAGTGCAAGGCCAGTGTACCCCTTCGCTGCTATAGTTGGACAAGACGAGATGAAGCTATGCCTTCTCTTAAACGTCATCGACCCCAAGATAGGTGGCGTGATGATCATGGGAGACAGAGGAACCGGCAAATCAACAACCGTCAGATCATTAGTCGATCTCCTCCCCGAGATCACGGTCGTTGCAGGTGACCCCTACAACTCAGACCCTAGAGATCCCGAGTTCATGGGAAAAGTAGTGAGAGAGAGAGTTCAAAGAGGCGAAAAGCTTGACGTGACAGAGACAAAGATCAACATGGTTGATCTTCCTCTAGGTGCTACTGAGGATAGAGTCTGCGGAACGATCGATATCGAAAAGGCTTTAACTGAAGGTGTCAAGGCCTTTGAGCCAGGGCTGCTAGCTAAAGCTAATAGAGGGATTCTTTATGTGGATGAGGTTAACCTCTTGGATGATCATTTGGTTGATGTGCTGCTTGATTCAGCTGCTTCTGGTTGGAACACTGTTGAGAGAGAAGGGATCTCCATCTCTCATCCGGCGAGGTTTATCCTCATTGGGTCAGGGAATCCGGAAGAAGGAGAGCTTAGACCGCAGCTTCTTGATCGGTTCGGTATGCATGCTCAAGTAGGGACGGTTAGAGACGCTGAGCTGAGGGTTAAGATCGTGGAAGAGAGAGCTAGGTTTGATAGTAACCCAAAGGAGTTTAGAGAGACGTATCTAGAGGAGCAGATGAAGCTTCAGGAGCAGATTACAAGCGCGAGAAGCAATCTCTCTGGAGTTGAGATTGATCAGGATTTGAAAGTGAAGATCTCGAGGGTCTGCGCTGAGCTAGATGTTGATGGATTGAGAGGTGATATTGTAACGAATAGAGCTGCGAGAGCGCTTGCTGCGCTTAAAGGAAGAGATCATGTGACAGCAGAGGATGTTGGTATCGTTATACCTAATTGTTTAAGACACCGTCTTAGGAAAGATCCTCTTGAGTCTATGGATTCAGGAATTGTTGTTACAGAGAAGTTCTATGAGGTGTTCAGCTAAATGAGTAAAGACAACAAGATCTTTTAAATGGCATGCTTTAATTGTTTTCGCTTATTACAACAATACATTTCAAGAAACATCAGTTACTAGGTTGTTTCCAGAAGCTTGGCTTGAGTTCTTGAAACTCGGGAGATCTCTGATAAACAATGGAGGCAACTCTGATTAGAATACCAGCAGTTAGTGCCCATATAACAAAGTTTTTCTCTTTATCTTCTGAATAGTAGTCAAAGTAGTGAAGAAGATATCTTTCTCCTTCATGCTCTCGTTCCTCTGCTCTCCTGTTCTTGTCCTGAACAGAGAGAGGGATTTATTAAAGATAACGAAAACTTGGTGATGGAGTTTTATCAGAAAACATGGTTACATTATTACCTTGAGAAACATTTCTAACGGAACATCAAAGATGTCTTCTACTTCAGCTGGATTTGGTAACTGTTTAAAGGCTTTCTTGTCTTGTAAAAAAACCGATGACTGGTACAACTGACATTCCCTTCTGCAAACACCCCCGAGGAGAGACTGATAGTTTAATAGCCAAAGTAACTTGAATTTAGATGTTTTGATTCAGTTTTTTTTTTTTACCTTGTTAACAAATGGTTGGAGAACAGAGATGATTGTCACAAGGGAAGGATCTAAACCGATTTCTTCACGAGCTTCTCTCAATGCGGTAGCTATATCATCTGCATCTTCTTGGTCTCTTTTCCCTCCAGGCAATGCTACTTCTCCTGTAGCCGTTTTCACACGTTATGATTCAAGAAGATGAGATCTTGTTTTAATGAGCGAGAGAAAGAGATTTTGATCTTTACCAGGATGAGAGGAGAGAGTAGAGGAGCGCTTGGTTAAGATTACACGTAGCTCGTTTCCATCTTCTCCTTGTTCTTGGTAGATACAAACTAAGACAGCTGAAGATTTTGCAGGAAAATGTAGAGGAAGATGATGAGATTTGTAGTTTTGAAACCGTTGGATTAGAAATTGCAAATCTGTTGGTGTTGAGGACATGTTGGAACAGAGAGCTAACCACTTGAGAACTATGTTTCTTGTTCTCTTGTGTTCTTCAGATCTGAATTAAGGGACTTTGTTCTGATACAAGAATCAGATTTATGAATGGCTGGACAACAAATATTTGGTAACATCCATGGTTCTTTGATTTAGGAGGTTCTGTCCAATCCGATTAGCAAGAATTTTTTAATCCCAAAAAATAAAAGAAGTGGTTTTAAAGCATGTCATAGGTTAATTTGCGTATTGAAGTTTCATATTGTATGTTAGATAACCTGATTTAATCCAAACCAAACTGAGACAGAACTTAAAATCTATTAAAATTGTATACTTGATCAAGCCACAACCATTTAACTTTTTTTTTTTTCCTCAAGAGTTTTTAATATATTGAAATAGGCCCAAGCCCAGCAAAATACATAACCGGATCCAGTCCGGTAACATTACAACAATTCTAATGGGCCACCAGCCCAATAAACGAAACCCTAGCAACTAAGCAAGGTAACGAGGGAAGCCGCCGCACAGCTCTGAAGATGAAAGGACAAAGACACGCGTCAACATCTCGACACACGAGGGACACGCATCGCGCACGGACCATTACGCCACCGCTTCTCGCTATTCCCGGCGAACCCAACCTCTGGTCACCGAACTACCCCGGAGCTCATCGCTCCACAAACCTTCACCGCGAACGCCAACGATAAGGCTACGCAAGCACCAACCTCTCCATCTGAGAGCATCACCGTCCTCCGACGAGATCCCGACCAACACCCGAAACCGAAAAACAAAATAAAACTAAGAACAGACGAAACCCTAATAGACTAGGGAGCTAGAGCCGACGGAGCAAGACTGTGGTAGCCTTCACTCCCCGGACACTTGAGCCGACGACGGCGGAACTGTATGAGCTTCCTCGTCTCGGAGACAAAAGCCGGCGCCGACGGAGCTGTGGTAGCCTCCGTCTCCCGGAAGCAGATCCCTAACTGAAAATTACACTGTCGCTTCTCACCGCCGTCATGTTTCCTCACCGCGCCTCCAGAGAAAGCTGAGTTGCCGTCGCTCGAAACTTCCGCAGGAGAAAGCTTCCGAAGGCAAAACCCTAGCCCAGAGTCACATGCATGTTGGAGCGGACCACAGATCCAAGCTCACAGTAGAATGGTTTGACTGGACAAGAAAGGAAAGGAACCTCCGACGCCGGCACGCGCTCGGACGCGCGGCCGTACGTCGGAGAAACCTATCACGCGAAAGCTCTCTTCTCTCTCTTCTCTCTCTTCTCTCTCTGACTTGCCCTGTCTTTCTCTCTCTTCTCTCTCTAACGCGCGGGCCACAACCATTTAACTTTTAAAGCTGTTTTATTTTAAGAAAAAATTAGAAATATAGGACAGTTTGAACTAGGATTTGTCACAATAGGATTTCTACTAGGTTATTTTGGAAACTAGGATTTATAAAATTTTAAATACCATAATACCCTTAATCTATGAATTAATAGAAATTAGAAATATACATAATTGTTTTCCAAAATAATAAAAAGAAAATCTTTTAAAGTAATTTTTATATAATAATAGTAAAAAGAATATAATAATAAAAATAGGGTAAAATTATCGGGTAAATCAATAACCTCTTTTACCTTCTTCTCCGCCGTTCTCTCTATTCTCGATTTCTTCATCTTCCTCTTTGTTTCTCACACACTAATCAACGAAATCGAGTTGTTCTTCCCCAAGTAGTTTGAGGAATAACTCAACTCCGCATTAATAACATTAGGGTCCACCCTATAATCCTCACACACGATCCTCTTGAGCTCCTCTAATGGTGTAGTAGTTTCTAATGTTACCATTCGACCACGCCTTGCTTTGTCTACCACGAAACTCCACTCTTTACTGCAACTAGACACTCATTCACTAGAATTAACATAGATTAGTACCATGATGTATTGATAGAGAGAAGGGTTGATTTTGTCGATGAAGAAGAGAGCAACACAAAAATTAAGAGAAAAAGATAATGGAAGGAGGAGAAGAACGTGAATTTTAGAGAAAATATTTTTTTAATGATTTATGGTAGATTTACCTTAGATTTAGGAAAGTTCTGTAACCGAATATGGAAGTTTCCAAATTTTCACGATTTGGATAGAATATGTATACTACCCTAACGCACAACAACATATAAGTGGTGAGAAACATATTCTTCCTTTACGCATCATATAAGGTTAGAGACAGAACAACTGATGTAGCCAAGCTCTCTCACTGAGTTGTGGCTATATATCGTTTTCAAGCTCTTAGTACACCGAAGACATATTTCTTGATTATAATGTCACTGAATACATCTCTACTATAGTATAGATGGAAAATTAGTTTACGTGATATGTCTTTGTTATATATGTGTTTGAGATTTAGAATCGGTACTATAAGCAACTTAGATCAACAGAATGCGTATTCTAACTATAGCTAGAAGATTAAATAAATTATGATTAGAATTTTTTTTAAATTAAACATATATTGTCATACATAAGTTTTCTACAGTTTTCATATTTTTTTACATTTTTCAAATTCAGTTTGCTATTTTTCCCATTAGCGAATTGTTAAAAACGTCTACAATATGTCAAAAGTATGAAAAATCATATTTTGACAAATAAAATTTTAAAGTGTCTCATTTTGCCAATTCTTCCTTTTTTTTAAAAAAAAAATCAGCAACCCGACTATTCAAAACGAATGAAAAACGTTGTGTTTCATTCTTTTTAAATTATAGGTTTCTTCAGTAATTTTGAGAAATGATAGAACAATTTTGTAATATTGTTAACCAAACATTATATATTAGAATCAAAATAGTCATAAGATAAGTCACATATTACAAGATGAAGCAGGAGATAGTACATATTAAAATATATGAAACATGTTCTGCAAAATCTTTGGTGGTAAGTAAATCTGCTGGTTTTTTGATTGTCTTGATCGATGATGCTTCCTCAAACTCACTAATCCAATACCAAACTTCGCAAACATAATTTAATAGACTAAAATAGATGGATTGCTTGTTTACCCTTTTTTTTTGAAATTTCTACTCCTTTGCTTTCGAACAACGATTGCTTGTTTACCATACTCAGTAATTGTTTGTAGTCCCCTTCAAAATGATTCATTTGACACATTTGCTCCAACAACATTGAATAGCAACTATCAACATTTGAAACCCACTTTCTAAAGCATTCATTGTTCCCCTAATCTATTCCTGTCCTGCACTTATATATATTGTCCCTGACTCATTGCAGATAATCAATCCAGCTTCTGTATCTGTACGACCATTAACAAAAAAAACCATCAAAGTTACAAATTTGTAATTTGTATAGATCTATATTTGGAATTATTCATAGACGCATACCGAACCCCCATCTACATTTAGAAATGGAGTCATATCCTTCCTTTATGTTATTAAGAGTGTCAGTTTACAATTGTATTTTTTTTTACAAAACGTTTTTTAAAACTTTTTTCCAGTGTGATTTTTGAATAAAAAGTTTTAACCTATTTTTAGTATGTTGTATTTACTTGGAAAGAGGAATTTATTTAGTATATTAATAAGATGTAAAACATATTTTTATAATTTAAAAAAAACTTCAGACAATACCTTTTGTGAAATACAATGAGTGTATGATTAAAAGTCCACTATTCTATTAATCTACAATGATTAAAAATAAACAATATTTCTGCATGTTTCATAGATTTGTTAATAGAGAAATTGCATTACATAACCATAAAAATATATAATTTACCATATAATTAACCATATCAAAAGAATAGCTATAAATGATACATACATTATGTAACATTAGTATATTTACCCTTAATCAATCACAACCATTCGTTTTTTTCATTTTTTTTGTTTATACCTCTCATTTCATTTCATCTATATTTTTTACCAGTATAATTCAGCCAAATAATACTACATATAAAAACATACATATTTTTGTACATATGTTGTATTTTAAAATTTTTGCAACAGATGAAATTTTCTTTTAAAATTTATCAGAATTTACAAATTGTTATTAACAAATATATTTCATTCTATTCTATATTATTTGTATAGAATAGCACATACTTATTTAGACCTTTAATCCATTTATTTTCACTTTTTATTTTTTTTTTCACTTTATTTTTTATTTATTTATATTATATATATTTCATAATTTCAAATTTTCATTTGAGAATTTAATTGCATTCCTCTACATGTTTCACTATTTAAAATTTATAAAGAGTATCTTTTAAAGTGAATTCATTATTCAGATTTCAATTAATGTAGTCGACTTAATGTATCTTTAAAATTGTATTCATTATTCAGATTTTTTTTTCTAACAACATTCATTAATCTAATAAAAATAGTAAAATTTTAGAATGTTTATTAATATTTGCTTGAGTATTTGTTTGTGTGTATTTATATACCTTTTATGACTTTTCTATTTTTATTTTGATAATGTACGTAGTGCTATTCTATATGTATTTAGGAAAGGCCAAATTGATTTCATAAAGTAGAAGAACAATTTCGACAAAAATTTTCTTATACAGTATCCATATGGTTACTTATCACATTGACCAAGTCATATGGTTATATGTTTCTTTTTTTTATTATGGTTGTCAGCCAAATTAACCTTTTTTATCAAAGAAATTGTTTTCAAAAAGAAAAAGATATTTCCTATGTACAATAATTCATGGCCATACGGTAATGTCCCCAACTTACAAAAGTGGGTGACGTGTTCAATAAGTATAGGCCACACAACTACCTACTATTCTTTACGTATCATTCTACTCTCTTTATTGAGATCTATACAGCAGTTAATGTCACCTACACTCTTAACATATAATTAGGGGTGGGCAAAATGTCCGTAAATTTTGATTCGATTCGTTATTCGTTTCGATCCGATTCGAAAAATTCGGATATCCGTATTTTTACAAATCGAAGCAAATACTAAAATTCAATATCCGTCAAAGACAAAGCAAATCACAAATATTAAAATTTTGGGGAGCGGATATCCGATCCGATCCGGCAATATATAAGTACATGTATATCTTGATTATATTTAAAGTTCTAAATGTATAAAATTATATAATTATTATTCTGACATATAATTTGACAAATTTTATTCACGTTTTTACTTATATAAAAGTAAATATAAAAGGAAGAAATACATTTTATGATAATTATAATTTTTTTCTTTAAGTTTTGTGTTATTATAATTGTTAACTAAGTTTAAAGTTTTATAAAATATGTAGATTCACTGATTCATCTTTTAATTTTTTATCTTATATATCATGTAAAAATATATTATACAAAAGAAATCTGCATCGAATTTTTAATATTATTTGTATTAATCAAAACAGATGAGATATCCGTAAGTATTCGCAAATATCCACAAATATCTTTTTATTTTCCGGATATCTGTTTTTCCGAATATCCGTATTTCTCCGAAGCAAAGCAAATACAAAAATTAGATATTCGTTGCATACGAAACAAATCACAAATACCTTCAAAAACCTGAATATCTGATCTGTGCCCAGGCCTACATATAATGATATCCTTATCTTGTTATTCTTTTTAATACGAGTCCAAAAACTTATTTATTCATTGATTATTCGTTTGTAGAATTTTCTAAGGAGGAATGAGATTACTCTATCGTAATTAATACTGGGGCTTTCATGTGTTGTTGTTAAGATGATGTTTTTAAAAGAAAGTAGTAGTATTTGAGCAACAAAAAAAAGAGAAGTATAAAATTTCAGTTCTATCACGGAATTGCATTAAATATATCGATCGACCTTCTGTGTGTATTCCGATTGTATATGTTTTTGTATAGCAGTATAGGTATATAGAAAATAGAAAACATATCTATATTTGTGCAATATATTATCTGTATATGATATATTTGTGTATTATACACATGGGCAATGAAAATTAGTTGGCAAGAAAACGAGGACAGTGATAATTAATACTACGGCAAAGCCTGCCATTCTCCAACTGTTATGTTCCACACAATTAGGTAACCTAAAACTATTTGGAAACTTTCATGTCACTAACAAAGTCAATAAATATCAACGTCCTTTTTATCAATTTTGTTCTTTTCGGTTAGTTATTATTCTACTCTATCCTTTTCAAATTAGACATCGTTTTAAAGCAAAATTTTAGTTTTAAATAATTGTCGTTTTATGACTTCAATGCAAAATTTATTGACTTTTTATTCTATTCAATTTTTCTATTAGTTGAAATATGGTTAGGTGTATTTGTAATGATTTTCTTATCTAGTAAATATACAAAATTAAATTTTTATTAATCTGCGTGTCGAAGTCTAGAACGACAAGTAAAATAAAACGGAGGGAGTATTTTGTAGGGGTGGGTGTTCGGATATCAACTCGGTTCAGCTCTGATATATTAATGTTTAGGGTTTTTGTGCTTACAAATTTCAGTCCGGTTTAGGTGGTATTTATAAATTTTGGATTCAGTTTGGATCTTTACAAATTCGAGCGGGTTCGGATTACCCGTTTAAATTATTTTTTAAACATTTATTATACTCTCTCCGTTTCTGAAAGTATGATTTTATGGATATTATTTTTTTTCCACAAAGATATAATTTCTATATTTTAAGATACTTTTGTATCCTTTTGAGGAACATTAATTGTGAATATTTGAATTGGTTAAATTTTATTGGGTAAATGGTTATCGGAAAACGTATAAAAAGATAAATAGTAAATTTGATTGCAAATATTTATTATATTCTTAATAAACGTGAAAACTCTAGAAAATTCTACCTTTGAACAAAGGGAATATACTTTAATTTTTTTAAAACCTTAAAACAAAATAATATATTAAATATAGATTTGAATAACATATGCTAAAATACCTAACTTTAACATATAAATTACTTTACCTTAAATAATTGGATAGAAAATCAATATTTCAATTATTTTTGGTGTGTTGAATATTATTTCACTATTCTCGACATTTAATTTGACTATCATTATATATTTTCAAGTACTTTGGACAATTTTAAAATATCATATGCTAAAATAACATATGCTAAAATACCTAAATTTAACATATAAATTAGTTTACCTTAAATAATTGGATAGAAAATCAATATTTTAAGTATTTTTGGTGTGTTGAATATTATTTCACTATTCTCGATATTTAATTTGACTATTTGTATATATTTTCAAGTACTTTGGACAATTTTAAAGTATCTTACATATTTTTTGTATTAAATCTAAATATAGTTAATAGATTTAGATATATAAATATATTTTGGATACATTTATTTTTTATATTTTTGTATACAGGCTAAGAAAAAAATTATTTTTGTATATTTTTAAAATAAAATATCATTACCTATACATCTAACTATATCTGAACCTATAAAAAAAAAAACCGGAGAATATTATTAGTAAATTTTGTATCAAAATTCTAAGACGACATTTATTCTGCAATGAGAATTTTATTTTATAATGAAAATTTAACAGAAACAGAAGGAATACACCATAAGCTTACCTCTCAAGATGCTCGGAAGACAATTTTCAGCAAATTGGGACCAGATTATCGTCTTAATCTAAGACACAGCCTTCCTGGACCGAACAACAACATTCATCGTAAGGTATCTGTAAAACTAGGTAAAATGTCCGTAAATTTTGATTCAATCCATTATTTGTTTCAATTTGAACCGGAAAAATTGAATATCCGTAATTCTACGAAGTAAAACAAATGCAAATATTTAATATCCGTAAGAAGCAAAGAAAATCATAAATACTAATATATTTAGGAATGAATATCTGATCGAATTCATTATATGCATTGATATACATATATTTAAGAAATTATATATGTATGTTATATAAAATTTTTATAGTTTTTTTATTTACTAGTTTGATTAAAAAAATAGTATTAGAATTTTAAAAAGTAAAAATATTTTTGTAATAAAATATTATTATTTTATCTTATTTTAGAATTTTTTTTCTATTTTATTTATTTTACGTATCCAATCGGATACCCGGTAAAAAACTTAAAATTTTCTTTATATTCGGAATGCTGAATATCCAGGTGGCTACAGATCGGATAATTGATTATTTGGACGAAACATATCGAATCACGGATACATTTAAAAACTTGGATATCTGATTAGTGTCCAAGAATGCGAGGAACCGGTTCCTTTCATGTTGAAAGGTCATAAGCTAGACGAATGACTAAGCGTATGGTTTGCCTTTCAGATTCAGCCTTAATCGGAATCATTGAAACACAAGTGAAAATATTCAGTTATATTGTTCTCTATAACAAGTTAACTAAATGTTTCTAAGCAAATGTCATAGAAATTATAAATTTGTATTTAAATAAAATTTTATACATTAAAATATTTTTATTTAGACCAACTATCAAAGTAAAAAAATTTAAAAATGAAGGAATTTTCTTGATATTTTAATAATATTAAAATTTATGTAATGATATAAATATGATGTTAGGAGTTTTCAAGGCTCCTAAGACAAATGATGTAGTCAACAAAAAAAAAAGAAGACAAATGATGTAGTATAAAAGATTGTCGAACAAATTCTACAGGATTTCAAGCAATGAAATACAAGTATTCACTCAATCTAAGTGCAACCAGTGATTTGAATGATTTCTAAACTAATGATTAATGCTACTGCAGAATAATAAAAGCGAAAACTGAATGAACTTTCTTAACTAAGGAAAAGAGAACTCATGAGTAAAGGGATTAGACCTTGGGTGATCAAGTTTAGAACTAAGGATGGCGAGCAAACAATCAGACTATCAACCTTAAGCCTAGACATAATTCTAAACAATATCTATGTCTAGATGAATGCTCATTTACTAACACATCTCAAACATCAAATTCCTTTGGTTGAATAACATTAAAGTAATCATTAAGAACAAGTCTAATAGCTATCTTAGCATCTTTAACAACAAATTCTTTTGGCAAAGTACACTAAAAGCTTAGAGAGTTGTCTCAGGCATTTCATTAAACACCTTTAGAGTGGGAAATGTCTAATGATCAACTTTTAAGTGGCCAACTCAGAAGATGCATTATGAATACTCTATTGCAAGGACTAAGAATGATCTACACTAAAACATCCTAGAACTAACCTAATCACCTTTAACTTCCTTAACCCCGTGAATTCAAAAGGTGATTACTCACTAATCTCCGTGATTTCTCTGAAACTCATATTAGATTTCAGATTAATCATGTAGAGAAATAGATAAGAAATCAACAGAAACACAAGAACATAACAATCAAAGATCCAAAAGAGATGAACTTTTTAAAGAGTTTTTGTGTTTTCTCCAAGAAAAAATATAATCTGCCAAAATGTGGCTTACAACATACTTAAACTTAGGTTTTTTGTGTAAAATGTACATAACAAAATGACCAAGAGGCCTTTAATTATTCAGAAGTTCGAGCAAAGAAGTGACGCGCAGCGACCTTGGCTAGTCGCTCCGAGGAGTCGCTCTGAGAGTTGGGAGCGATCTCGGGTGGTCGCTCTGAGAGGTCGCTCCAGCCTCTATTTTCGTGTCTCCAAGCAGTCCGAACGCGAGCGGCTTAGAGGTGTCACTCTGAGAATAGGTCTGGAGGTCGCTCCGGCTGGAGCGATGTCACCTGGTCGCTCCGAGGGGTCGCTCCACGCATTGCTCGTCCAAAGATCACCTTTAACTCCTCTTTTGAGCTCCAAATGCACTCAAATGGCTCCAAGAACTCCATGTGGTACTCCAATACCTAATAGAGACATATGCATGCAAAATGCAACCTATACATGACTAAATCTAAACCTATATGATGAAAATACATATGAATGAATGGTTAAAACAATGCAAATATGCAAGATATCAACTACATTACCCATCTTATCTATTAAAAATAACTACACTTTGGCCTAACTTGATTTTATGTGTTATGTTATATTTTTCACATTAAACTAACATATTAGAGATATATATGTCAAATTAATTTTGCTACAATATATAAACATTTAAATACTAAATATATATATACTTTTAAAATTTCCCTAAATATCTTGAAAAAATGTAGATAGCATATTTTGAAATAATATTCTTTATGTAAATAAATGTTATTTATTTAAACTAATTACATTGTAAAATATTAATTAAACCAATAGTCTTATTTTTTATTCTCACTAATAACATTAGTAGATTCACAATCTACTCGTATTGTTATTCTGATTATGGATTGTTATCCATCAAACATTGGCAACAACAACACCTTATACATTGTGCTTTTGAGAGTTCTTCTGAATTTTCAGTGTTAAGAAATTTGGAAGAAGCTGAAATTAAGTTTACAAGCTCAATCAGCTTGACAAGAGGTGGAAGGAAATCAAAACCTCCAATCAAGTATCAGAGCATGGAATGGAAAACAGTGCCAGGGAGAGGGAAACAAGAACATCATGGCTGTGGTTCATCTCATTAGCTACTGTCTTTATCACCTTTTAATAGTTTTACTAGTTTCTACCTTTGTTGCATTGCCTAAACGCTGTATGAAAATTGTTTCGTGCAAATTTTACCCTACTATAAGACCTGAAGTTTTATCCTTGAATATTTATGTTTTAATGTGAAAATCTTTTTTTCAGAAAAAAACTTAATATAATTGTAAAATAATAAAAACACAAATATTTTATATATGTTAACATAATAAAAACACAAATATTTTCACTCAATGCAATATATAATATTTACAATGAATATTTTTCAATAACATATTATGATTTTGCATTTAAGTACGTGTTACACACTAATAGAATTACAAGTAAATTTTTGTAGTTTGTGCTGGAGTTTACCATTTACAAACTCAATCACTGAATATATTAGACATTCCGACAATGTTTAAGATTTTATTCAAATATTTAAGATGAACATACTAAACATTTTCTGGTATCAATACTATTAAAATATGAGAACTTTTTATCTACTTACAAGTAGTCTAAGTTGGACCATTATATTTAATAATCTTCTCTATTATCCATATATCTAATTTAATTGCAATTAAATATACATGATGCCTAAAATTAAGGAATCAACTAACTAATCTAAGAATAAATTTCGTTTTAATATTTATTTTTAAATAATAAATTCGTAATTAATATTAAATAAAACTATTAACGAATATTATTTCTTTCACTATAGAATAAGAAATAATATTCCTATAATATTTAATTCATAAGTAAATTAATACATCAACTAATAAATATAAAGTAACTTAATTCATTTATTAAATATTTTATATATCATAAATTAAAAAATAACATATATTCATGAATTTACTACATATTTCAACGTATTAAAATAAAATAGTAAAGTAAGATATATAAAATGATAAATAATTAAATTATAATATTAAAGATAATTCAATATAGTATGATACAGGTTGAATTAAATATAGTTAATTTATATAATAATGAAATAAATTTTGACCAATCTAAAAATTAAAAGTAAATTTTTACTATAATTTACAGTTTTAAAATATAAGTAAAATTAATAAGAACGGGTTATATAAATGAATTGTTTTGTTTTCATAAAATTATATTTATTAATTTTAATTTAATTATCTATGAAAACTATTTTTAATAAAAATACAAGTATGAAATTTTTAATTTTCTGTAAATACATTTTTGGTAACGAAACTCATCCCGTAGATTCGGGTCAGGTAAACATATGTATAAATATATTAAGTTATTTCATAAATAACTAAATGTATTATATATCTCTTGAACCAAAAAAAAGAAAAATAATAATTGAACTGAAACTGAAATCTAAAAAGAAAAACAACGTAAAACCAAAACCAAAAACGAATATCATATTTAAATATGTTGATGAACAAAAAAACGGTTTAATAAATTTGTTAACAAAACAATCACGCGCTTTGAAAGCGCGGATCAAACTCTAGTAATAAAATTAAAGTTACACCACTGATGTTTTATTTCTCATCAAAAATTTAATGTTTAAAGAAACCTGCATGGTGCATATCAGAATTCTTCTCCCGGTCCATATATTTACTTCACCTAAAACATAGTTTAAATAAGTGATGTACATGTATAAAACTCTAAAATCCATAAATTATATTCAAAATTATAACTTAGTTTAAATTTTGTATTTTGTGAATGATAAATAATACACGTTTCTGAATAGCAGATTAAAATTTAGGATTTATTAAATTACTTTCCAGCTATTAAATAACTTATATCTATTATATTAAAACAGAAGTCATGACTCTTTTAATGTGTGATATTTTAAAATGGACCATTTCTTAGACAATTACTAATCTTATATTTGCATAATAATATCATAACAATATTTTTTCCCTAAAAAATTAATTTAAAGTGTTGTTAATGAAATCTTTTCCTGATTTCTTTCCTAAACATATGCTTCCTTTTTGTTTTAACATGTGATATTTAATTTTGTTGATTTAATTGTACCTTAAAGATAACCATGATTTTATTTTTAAAAAGAGCATTATAAAACGTATCTTTTCATCTAGAGTTCAAGAGCACTATGATACATATTCATATGGCTTTTTGGATCATATGATACAATATAAGACAATAATGTAGATTAAATAAGGGGCAGGTATGCAGTAACATATACACGTAAATAATCTATGTTCTTTTTTTTTGTAAGTAAATAATCTATGTTACTTTATACTTTGTTCTATAATTTATAACTACAACTTCACTCGCCTCCGTAAGAATGTTTGCTTTAACGTTTGTTCAACGTAAATTCATAAATGGTTGAATTTATGAAAACAATCTCATGTATATTTTTTATGTTTTGTAGTTTACATATAAAGTAGGGCTGGACGGAAAAAGCGGATCCGAAAAACCAAACCTGATCCGATCCGAAAAAATAGTATTGAATCTAAACCAAAATTGATTAAATATCCAAACAGATTCGAAATTTTAGTATTTAAAAACCAAAAACCGAGCCCGATCCGACACGAACCGAAGTATTTGGATACCCGAATATATCCGAAATAGATTTACATACCTATATATATTATTATTTTTCAAAATATTTAAAAATATATACAAATAGTCAAAAATACATGTCTAAAATAGCTAAAACATACTTAAAATACTAAAAGTACTCAACATATATATTGATTCTCAATCCAAATATTCAAACCAAACCAATTTATATGTTATTTGTAGGTATTTTGACATATTCAATTCACATTTATATTTCATATATTTTTTATAGATTTTGAGAAATTTAAAATATATATTATTGTTAATATTTTTTAAAAAAAATAGGTTGTCTGAATCCGAACTGAACCCGTAAAAATCCGACCCGAACCCAAATCAAAATTATAAATACCCGAATATGGCTAAATTTTTGAACCCGAAACTCGAATAGACCCGAACCAAACTTCGGATGGGTATTGAACATCCAACCCTAATATAGAATAGAATATATTATTTTATAATATATATGTTTCATAATAAAAAAATTATTTGTACGTAATATTATAGTAAGCAATTTATAACTTGATGAAATTTGATGTAAAAAAAAATGACTAATAATAGGAAAATTCATATTAATTTGTTTGGTTTAGAAACATTGAAAAAAAATTCCCACAAAAAAACAGCCACTTCTTATTTGGGTTAATATAATTGAATATATTAGTAATAAATATTGGATCACAACATTCTTTTATGTGTGTATTTTTTTAAATATAATTTCCCTAGAAAGTTATCTTTCATTTTATTTCAGATTAACATTCTTTTGTGTGATTTTTACAAAAATAAAATGGCTTTACATTATTATAAACCTATAAATTACAATTACATATAAATTTGTGTTTTACTAATAAACCTTCATATGTATTTTATTTAAATATATGTGAATGCTATTTTTAAAAGATTTGAATGCTTATTTTTCAAAATAACAAAAGTTAATACTAAACATTTAACTAATTACTTGATTGTTATTCTAAGAAACTAAAAGTTTAATTTTTTGATAAAGTATATTCAACAGTCCAAATATTGTGAAGTGTTACAATCTCTTTAGACATAACAATAATTTTATATTTTACCAAACTTACAAGAGCAAATTAAGTTTAACAATTAAACACAAATCCAACAAACAAAATATTGTAAAGAAGATAAAAGTTAATTGTAATAGTTGGAAAAAAAGTTTGATTAAAAACAAGTAAACTATACCATTTTTTCTGAGTTTGAAAAGGCTATTACACATTCCAAATTATGAAACTATTATAATATATACCATTTTTGGAATAAACACAAACTTTCAATATAATTATAATGAAAACAAATACCCGCACGGTTGTGCGGGTCGAGACCTAGTTAACTGTAATTGTAAACGCTGTCAGTAGTCTTATATTTTGTTGAAAAATTAGGAAAATAGTCTGAATGTTTTGTCCCACTTTACATTTACATTAATTTGTTAGTTTTGAACCTAATTGCCCTCATAATAATATAAAAGTTATTAGAAATTTTATGGAGTTCAGAAAATATGAAAAAATCAATACAATCACTAAAATATTTTATATATTTTGATATTAAAAAGAAATAATTCTAAAAAAAAATTTAAATGTGTTAATTTAGATTTGTTAGATTACACATATATATATTAATGGGAAATCGGCAAAAAAACACTTAATTTTTCAGGAATTGCCAAAAAAACCTCGACATATGGGTTAGCAAAACAAAACACAAACTTTTCATTGACTTTAGAATTAATTAACAATGTTTTCGTTGACTTGCCAATTTAGCACGCCGTCAGCAAATTTAACAGAAAAAATGACATTGACGTTGTTTTGAAATGAGATGAAACGACGTTGTTTTACATGATTTGAAAATAAAATCAAGTTGACAACTGTGATCGAACCCAGGTTGTTTGGATCAAATGACAAGGTACTTTACTACTGGGTTAGTGGTTCAATCAATGAAGTTACTAACACATTTAATTATATTTGGTATTGATTGAATATAAAAAAATATCTAAAACCTTAAAAAGATCTTTAAAATTTCTAAAAACTAAAAAAAATTAATTCCAAAAAAAGAAAATTAAATTTTCATTTTTTGGATTATAAAAAAATTGAAAAAAAAATCCAAAAAGTTATAAATATTTTGAATCTGAAAACATATAATCAGAAACGATAAAAAAAATTTATTATTATTATTATTATTTATTTATTTTATAGTTTCTTATTATATGCTTTCAGATTTGAAATTTTTATCACTTTTTTTTTTATTTTTTTTCGAATTATTTTATTTTTTCAATTTTTCTTTTAATAATTAGGAAAATGAAAATTTTCTTTTTTGGCATTTTTTATAAAAAATAATAAAATAAAAAAATATTTTTTATAGATTCTGATTATTTTCAGATTCGAATATTTTTTTCTAACTTTTTTGTTATTTTCGATTTTTTTTTTTATTTTCAAAATTTTTAATCCTAAAATGAAAATTTTATTTTTTTGGAATTTGTTTTGAAAAATGAAAACTTTGGAAGATTTTTGATTTTTTAAAGGAAAAATAAAATTTTATTTTTAATTTCAGTTTCAAAATTAATTTTATAAAAAATTTCTTTATTTTGCAAATTTTTGAAATTTTAAAGAACTTTTAAATTTATAGAGAATTTTTTTATATTCAAAATCAATACCAAATAAAAGTAAATGTGTTTGTTCCTACATTGAATGTGCCACTAGCTTAGTGGTAAAATACTTTGCCATTTGATCCAGACAAGTGAATGTGTCTACCTATTTTTTTTCAAATCGTTTAAAACGAAACGACGTCGTTTCACTTAACGTTGGGTTAACGATATCTTAATTCTCGTTTAACGGTGTGCTAATTTGGTCAGTCAATCGTAAGTTTTTTAATAATCTAAATAAGTCAACAAAAGTTCAGGATTTTATTGGCCAGACAAGTGTAAAGGTTTCTTTTGCAATTTTTGAAAAGTTCAATGTTTTTTTTTGCCGATTTCCCATATATTAATCCTTTTTACAAGGATAAAATAGACGTTCTAACTTGTCTTGAACGTTTTACTAAAGTTAGTATTTGTATTGTAATCCTTCTCTATGATATATATATATATATATATATATATATATATATATATATATATATATATATATATATATAATGTTAGTATCAGTTCTAACCAAGACGCTTTGTTATTTATATTCCATACAATATACACTGTAAAATTTTTACTTCATTGTAAACAAATCTAGAAAATGTTGACCTTGTTTTCTATTCTTTACTCTATCATGTATCGTAGATAAAAAAAAAAGTATGTATTTGCCTAGATGTCTGCTGCAGCGAATGCTAGAATCTATATCGTAACCTTGTGTCTGTGTTCTATCTTATTTAAATACATATTCTAGATTTTTAATTATTTATATTTTTAATCAGAAAAAAATTAAGAATTAATCTTAAACTAATGCTATTCAAATTGATCTTGTTGTTGACACAAATTAACACTGAATGGGTTGAGTCCATCACTTTTTTGATTCAACGATCTCTGTACTTTCTTCTTCTTCACCAGAAGGCAGTAAGACAATGGAGAAAACACCTGAAAGAATGACAGAGAGCACCGGAGCCCGTTAAAAAACACCGAAAAGAGGCCTAAAAGTGCCAGAGAAGTGTTTTTGTTTTCTCTTTTGTCTTGGGAAAATGACATAGAAAACAAAGAAACCTTTAGTTAGTAGGAGCTTTTTAAATAAAATTAATAAACATAAATATAATTAAATTTAAGTTTAAAAAAAATTGGTTATTTATTTAGTTAAAGGGTTAATTTTGTAATTATCAAAGCAACTGTATATTGAAACAAAAACAATATGTTCAAAATTATAATTGGACAAATCAGTTATGAATATGTTCAAAGGTCTATTTTGTTTGTGTAGTGAGGTCAGCTGAATCAAGAAAATAAGGCAAAACAGCTAATACTGTTATGTATGAAACGCAGCGAATTTGATTGTCAGTCGAAATATTGAATACGAATAACAACTGTTCGTTTATTACGGAAAATGACGACAACAAATTCTCACAGTAAGAGACCATGATCATTTTTTTTTATTTTTGTCATCAGACCATGATCATTTATGAAGAACTGATTATGGGAAATTTTTCAATGCAAAATACACAACAATGAATGTTATTTCTCTCCTAATATGGTGATCTACCTAAACAATTAATACAGAAGAGCCCATCCTTGACAAATTAGCATAAATTGTGTTACATCGAAAACTTTATCGTTATTTGTTCGTTGGTTGGTTTAGAGTGATAAGCATTCGCGTTTTATCATGACCAAAAGGGAATGCATTAATTGCTCCACCACATATATAGAAGGTGACCCTTAAGTTTCAAATATAGTTTGTGGCTACTTGCTTTATAGAAGGGATGGGCCGTGCGAGTAGCAATAGACCACTCAGTCGTTCCGGGTTTCAAGAAGATTTGCTTGCAAGTCTGACTCACATTAAGTGATTAGAGCTAAATCCTTAGATACAAGCTCTTCTGAGTTTCCATCTCTTTTACTTCTATCTTTTGCATCCATCTGTTTTCAGTTTATCCCAAAGAGGGTAGAAAATTTAGCTAAGAAATATATTGTACGATTTCCACCCGTTTACGGTTTACTAGTATAATGCAGAGATGTTACTTGCCACATTAATATAATGGGATGAATATATATATATATATATATTCATAATCCTAATTAGCATAAATTATAATGAGATTATTTAAATAATTGACTTTTAATATATATGATAGTTAGGTTCAATAATTATTTTGGATTCAGTTATGAAAAGAAGTACCGGAATTAAAGCCAATAACGTACTTAAACGAATATAGGTAATATGTGATGGAGCCTATATGTAAAAAAATACCAAAAATAGGTGTGAGAGACATGAAAGTCATAAATACTTTATACTACTATATCACAACCAAACTAACTCAAGAACCAAAATTGAATTTCTCCGTTAGCTACATTACATTATATGTCTCAACCAACAGCTGAACGCCAAGCTGTCAAAAATACCTCTATATATATGACGATTCTCTACTCAGACCACATGACATATTCACCTTCTCTCCAAAGGAATATTCTAACCAAAAGAAAAGTCTTTCAGTCTCCTGTCTATTAATATGTTGCTTGCTATGTTTATGTCTCTTTTTGCTGCGATGGCTTTGCAGCTGCCATTAGTCGTGGCCTTGGACGTCCACCTCCTCCGCCAGCTAGCTGCAAAGCACAATGTAACAACAATAGTTGTGTTTGGAGATTCTAGTGTTGATCCAGGAAACAATAATTTTCTTAACACCGATTTGAAAGGAAATTTTCCACCTTATGGTGGCAATTTCGTGAACCATAAATCCACCGGAAGATTATGTGATGGATTGCTCGCACCTGATTTTATAGGTAAGTTTGACAATTATAGTTTTTATTAGTCTTAAATTTTCTATAAGTTAATTAAATGATATTGTTTTAAATTATGAATAATGTTCACATCGAACTTATGTATTTGGTAGCTTTACTTAGTCCCTGGATATTAATCTTAAGACTTATTTATGCTATATAAACTCTATAGTTTATTATGAAACTAGTTTCACGCCAAACTTACATTTTTATTTCGCACTTTCTTCAGCTGAGGCCATGGGTCACCCACCTATACCAGCTTTTCTTGATCCAGCCCTTACCCAAGCTGATCTACCCCGCGGTGCAAGTTTTGCCTCGGCTGGTTCCGGTTATGACGATCTTACAGCTAATATATCCGTAAGCCTGAACACGTTTCTTTTTTTTTAATTACTTTTAATAAAAACATAGAGTTAAAATATTCCTCTTAGTATAAAGTCAAACTGAAATCGATTTGCTTTTCTCGGGGGGAACAGAACGTGTGGAGTTTCTCGACGCAAGTAACTTACTTTTTGCATTACAAAATTCACCTCAATAAACTGGTCGGACCATTAGAGAGCGCAAAAATGATAAACAATGCGATATTTCTTATGAGTATGGGATCAAATGACTTTCTTCAAAATTACTTAGTCGATTTTACTCGACAAAAGCAATTCACTGTTGAACAATACATCGACTTTCTCTCCTCCCGTATGCTTGACGACGCCAAGGTACGCATACGTCTCCACTAAACCTCTTAGATTTATATATGCATTATTAATGATATATGAGAAAGATATTTGACGACATGATTCATCTATAAATAGATACTCCCTCTGTTTCTAAATTATGCTTGTTTACATATATACATTAATACATGTCGGCAATATCTATTTATAGTTTTATACGTGACGTTAACTCTTGTGCTTCTTGTAACAACTACTACTATATAACACTATGGCTTGAACTATCGACTGTAAATAAAATATAAAGCGTCTCTGTGTAGCTGCTATAAATATATGCGTATAGAATTGTTGACAAAAAAAAGCGTACAGAATTAGAATTGAAATTTATTAAATGGACAAATATCTTGTATGTGTCATGTGTGTGGGTCCTGATTATGAATTACGTGAAAGGTCATACTAAATTACAACAAAGATGGAGGGAGAAAAAGTCAGGGAGTATACGTAAATAATACCCCTAAGAATCATATCTGGTTGTTGATAACATTTAATTTCCATAAATAATTTCTACCCTACAACGACATGAATTTCCGATTTTAATGTCAGGATTTTGAACCTGTCCAAGGGTACACAACTCATATCCACAAGTGTATAAAATTGTTTTCTTGGTTAGTTGTAAATTTACTTTTGCATTTATTTTGTTGAACCACTAAGCTAGTAAACTTTGATTCCTATTTATTGGGAAAAATATATAACCATATTTATATGGTCACTAATAAGTGTCCAGTTTTTGTTTCACTATCGGCAGAATGTTATACTGAATAAGATTTATGACAGCAACGGCTAACTTTAGGTTTAGTCCACACTCAATATATTATTAAAAGCACAAACTCTTAACTTGATTATTTTAATCCAATTCTGTTTAATTAAGATAATCCGAGCTGATTAGAAAACTCTAATAGGTACATGTGCATATTAAACAAAGCCATCATTATATATATATATATATATATATATATATATATATATATATATATTATATTTATCATATAAATGATGTTCTAATCAGCTTTTGAGATTGCTTTTGTTTTTTCATAGATGTTGCATAGACTTGGAGCTAGAAGGTTGGTCGTGGTAGGAGTTCCGCCCATGGGATGCATGCCCCTAATAAAATACCTAAAAGGGCAGAAGACTTGCGTTGATCAATTAAACCAAATTGCCTTCTCCTTCAACTCAAAAATCATCAAGAATCTCGAGCTTCTGCAATCTAAATTTGGTTTGAAAACTGTATACGTCGATGCTTATTCCACCATCCAAGAAGCCATTAAAACCCCAAGAAAATTTGGTAAGGATATTGATCTGATTGCTTCATACGTTACTTCAAAATATAAATTAGTAATCAAAGGAAGCATAAAGTAGAGATCTTATAAGTATTGTTTTTGATAAACATTCAACTTGTAGGTTTCCTTGAAGCTTCAAAAGGATGTTGTGGAACTGGTACCTATGAATATGGAGAGACATGTAAAGATATGAGCGTATGCAAAGATCCTACCAAATATGTTTTTTGGGATGCAGTCCATCCAACACAAAGAATGTATCAAATCATTGTTAAAAAGGCAATTGCATCTATTAGTGAAGAGTTTCTTGTTTAGAATATGTTGTGTGTTCGCATTTCTATCATCGTGTACGAATAATTTAATGTTATATCCCATAATGTTATAGAGAAAGATTGAAATATATGTTATATCTAATGTTTCAAACTAGAAAATAATTATTTGAAAATATTGTTCTTGAGAAAAGTATCATTCTCTTACAAATTTAGAACTATTTTATAAGTTTAAAGAAGCTGTAGTTATGAAGAACTTGTATTTGGTGAATCTGGAATCAGAGTACTTGATAAGAGCACGATTTTGATTGACGGGTTTAAGAGAAGTTTAAGTATTGAGATCAGAACCCGGAGAATCTAAATCTAAACTATACTAAAAGGAGAATATGCAGAGCAGCTAGCCTGTCCACGTCAGCTAAAATATTCAACAATCACTTTATTTCGTTAATACACGTCAGATGGACTTAAATCTGCTAATTTGTGTTTGGGCTTCATCTTTTTTACACTGGGCTTCGTCTTCTTTATGCTTGGGCTTCGTCTTATTTACCATTTAATCTAAACTAGCAAAATTAAAGGAATTCTAGACGGAATTCACGATGATTACGCCTCTGCCTCTTCGTCTTCACCGTTTGAAACTACAACGATTCAAATTCTATGAATCGATCCACTTCTCCACAATCAATACTCCACTACATCTCTATCCATCAATTTCTTTTTTTATGATTTCGTTTCAGTTGACTCTTTTCCTCCTACTTTATATACTCATTACAGCAGTATTTATATAATCAAACGCCATATGAGATGCTTAGGATGAAGAAACCGAACGTTGCACATATGAGAGTATACGGCTGCATATGTTATGCTAGACCAGAAACACCTGGGAGGAAGAAACTTGATGATAGAGCAAGGGCTCTGGTGCACTTGGGGATTGAACCTGGTTCAAAGGCATATCGCTTGCTCGATCCAGACTCTAAACAAATCGTTGTAAGCCGAGATGTGGTCTTCCTTGAGGATAAGGAATGAAATTGGAATAAAACAGAGAAAACAGAGCAACCCGGAGAACTTGTTATCAACTGGGATCAGTTAGGCATTAGCACTGAACAACAAGAGAATAAGGAAGAGGATGACGAAGGAGATAGTGAAACCACAGATGAAGAACACGTCGAGGTTGATGATGATGATGATGACGATGAAACTGATGGCCAAGAACCTCTTAGACGAAGTTCTCGGGTGAGTACTAAGCCCGCTTATTTAAATGATTACGTATTGCTTGCTAAGGTTGAGAGTGAACGGTTGCTGATGATCATAAACGATGAACCATGGGATTATAACGAGGCCAAAAGGCTAAAGGTATGGATTGACGCTTGCAAGGAAGAGATCTTCTCCATAGAGAAGAACAATACGTGGGAACTTGTAGAGTTGCCTATTGGAGTAAAACCAATTGGCCTTAAGTGGGTTTTCAAGATAAAGCGCAACGCAGATGGAAGTATTAGTAAGTTTAAAGCAAGGCTGGTGGCTAAAGGATACGTCCAAAAGCATGGAGTTGACTACGACGAGGTTTTCGCACCTGTGGCTCGAATTGAGACTATAAGGTTGGTCATTGCACTAGCTGCGTCTTATGGATGGGAGATCCATCATCTCGACGTGAAAACCGTGTTTCTCAACGAAGAACTAAAGGAGGAAGTATATGTTCTGCAGCCAGAAGGATTCATTGTTAAAGGACATGAAGAGAAGGTTTATAAACTTCGAAAAGCTTTATACGGACTACGTCAGGCTCCAAGAGCATGGAATGCAAAGTTAAATCAATTCTTGAAAAGCTTAAACTTTGTAAGATGCACGAAGGAGGCCTCTCTGTATCATAAGGAAGAAAACAAAAAGCTTCTCGTTGTAGTTGTGTACGTAGATGATCTCCTGGTCACTGGCTCGTCACTGCAACTAATTCAAAACTTTAAACAAAAGATGGCTGCAAAGTTTGAGATGAGCGATCTCGGACAACTCACTTACTATTTGGGAATCGAGGTGCATCAAGGAGAGAATGGTATTGTCTTGAAACAAGACAGGTATGCTAAAAGGATTCTCGAAGAAACAGGGATGAGCTCGTGTAACTCTACACAAGTACCAATGGAGATGAATGCTAAATTCTCTGTTTCACCTAAAGAGAAGAAGATTGATGAACGAGAGTATCGACGATCAATTGGTTGCCTTCGTTACTTATTACACACACGTCCTGATATTTCATTTAGCGTTGGTGTGCTTAGTAGGTATATGCAGTCTCCAAAGGAATCACATGGGGCAGCACTGAAGCAAGTGCTAAGGTATTTACGTGGATCATGCTCGCTCGGTCTCCGTTATGAACGTGGTACAAACATAAAACTTGAGGGATACAGTGATAGCTCTCATAATGTTGACATTGACGATGGAAAAAGCACCACGGGTCACATATTCTATCTTGGAAACAGTCCTATAACTTGGTGCTCGATGAAACAAGAGATAGTGGCTTTGTCAAGCTGTGAAGCGGAGTTCATGGCTGCTACTGAAGCAGCGAAACAAGCCATCTGGCTTCAAGAACTGTTGAGTGAAGTTATCAGTGAAGCATGCAAGCGTGTGGTTGTTCGAGTTGATAATAAATCGGCCATTGCATTAACAAGAAACCCTGTGTTACATGGTAGAAGCAAACACATACACAGGAGGTTCCATTTTATCCGAAAGTGTGTCGAGAACAAGTTAATAGAAGTTGAGCATGTGCCTGGATGTGAGCAAAGATCTGATATATTGACTAAGTCTCTTGGTCGGATTAAGTTCTTGGAGATGAGACGACTGATAGGTGTTGTGGATGTGAATGAAGATGATCTCAAGCTTAAGGGGGAGAATGTTGTAGTAAGCTTGAAGAAAGACTTAAGGAACAAGTAATCTATTCCTAGTATGTTTAGGATAATGATGAGATATGGATAATGATGAGTTTGTGTTCTAGGAATAGGAAATATGATAACCTATATAAAGCATTTTCGTATGTTGACAATAGCTATGAGTTTTGTTTTGATATCTTGTGATTGAGAGCTTTGTGTTTGAGCTTTGATTAAGTGAAATAAGAGAGAGACTTCTTATTATCTTGGTTGTGATCACTTTACCAACAGAAATGCTTACACACATGTAAAGGCGGAGAAGGTGTGTTGCAGACTTGCAGTTTTTTGGTACACTTGGAGCAAGCAACATAATACCAGCCTTTGGCCATCTAGAAAACTGGTCACTTAGACCGAGCAGCTCGCTTTGATTACGGAACCGGAAATATTCTTCATTAGTTTCTTTTCTTCTTCTAACCTGACATCACTCTCTTATTTAACTTGTTTGAACATGAGGAGATTGTGTATCACTGAAATAATAATACAAAAACGAATATCAGAAGAAAAAGAAGTACCTAGTTTTTCTTTGGTGATGTTGTATGACTAAACTCTGGGAATGTGTTTGCAAGTGCTTTCGTTTGAGAAAGTAAAATTTTCATCTGTCCATAGAGATTGTGAAAATATCTGCCAAGCTTTTGAATTACTTGTTTTGGTAGATCCAAGCATCTTGTGTAGCAACCCTGAAACGTCATTAGAATAACCACATCATAACCACAACAAAAAAAAGATCTAGAGAGAGAGATTACAATCGCAGCTGATCCGACCAAAGAACTTATAATCTTACCTGTCACGGGTGTCCCATGCCCACTCTGAATCGGAGCATGACATGTTGATGGAAAACAGAAGTGATAGAGATGAGGATCAGAGGCAGTAGGAAGATGAAGAAAAGGGACAGAAAGTAGAAACACCGTCTTGCAAAGTGATGACTAAACGATGTGATGAATCTGAACACCGAGCATTTTGGTAAAATAGTTGACTAAACGAGGCGAACGAAGAACAGCAGAGAGATTACTAACATCTATTTTAATCAATCACTATCTTGGAACTCCATTGAAGGTGTCTGAGAACACAAAAGTTTTTTGTTTTGGTGTCAGACATTGAAGAAGAGAGTAAATCTTAATTCAGTGTTTGAGTACTAAAGGGCCTCTTGTTATTAGCCAATGTGAGAGTTAACGTGAGCGTGATACATAGGAAACTGACTTCTAAAATAATATTATAGAGATATATTTACTTATTGTTTAAACTTTTTCTTATTTTTTATATTTACTTATTCTCAATTTCTTGCATTTATATCAAATGATGATATTAATATATATATATATATATAATGTCGCATTTTTATTTCTCTTTTAGTATTTTTGCTCATTTTTTACTTGTTTATATATTTTTTATTTACTTATTGTTAAATTTCTAATTTTTTATATTTCTATTTCTTATATCGTAATTTACTTATTATTTATTTCTTGCTCTTATATCAAATGATGATATTAAGATATATATATATATATATATATATATATATATATATATATATATATATAATGTTATATTTTTATTTCTCATATAGTATTTTTTCTTATTATTTACATGTTCTTATATTGTATATTTACTTATTTTAATATTTCTATTTCTTATATCATATATTTTTATTTATATTTTCCTATATTGTGTATTTACTGATAAAAATATTCAAAATAATAAGAATGTAAGACTTTACATTTTTCAGATAGATTAATGTAGTTTTTTTCATTTCTTATATTATATGTTTATTTCTTATTATTTATATTTTCTTATATTGTATATTTACATTTTATTTTATAATTATTTTTTGATAATAATGCCACATGTCATTTTTCGGAAAAAGTTTTTTCGCTGATGTATACACTTCATGGAGTCTCAAAATATTTATTTTTTGTTAGATTTTATACTCGTGTTAGGCGTGAATCTGTATTAATCAGACATTAAAGGTATCTATCAAGATGCTTGATTAATCTAGATAAAATGTATGATTAAAAATTGTCAATACACAGTTGAATTCATATTGTGTATGATAATATGTATGATAAAAGTTACATCTAATAATTATACATTTTACCTATCTTTTTTTATTTGATAAATTTATTAGCATCTTTATATATTATATTATAATACTGATACATATTGACCATTCTTCAAATTATTTTTAAACTATCTTTCATACTCTAATAAATTATTGGTATTCTATATAAATTTAATCTCAAATTAATCTAACTTATTAGTGTGCATCTTTAGACATTTTCTTATTAAATTATTTATTATAATATTCTATAAATATATTTATCCAACCAAAATCATATGAGATCATTTTAGTATAATGGATTATATAAAGTCCACAATTTTTATCCGTGAATTGGGTTATAGATCTATAAGAAGTTATCATTTGGTTGCATCATCTTAACGACCTTAAAATTGAAAAAGATCTTGTAAAATATTGTTTCATATGTTTGTTAACAATATTTGATATCTATTTATTTTTTATTTTCAAAATACTTTTTTGGAAATCTTGAGATTTTTTTAAATTCCGTGGAAGATTTTTAATATTTTGTAGCTTCAAAGTTTGAACTAAATGTGTTTAAATTTTATATCTTTGATTATTAAATTTTTTATTTTATTAAAAAATATTTATATGTTAAATTTCAAAATTAGTATATATACTAAGTTGATTCTTCTAATGAGTTCTTAGATCTTCGAATGAGTTCTTAGATACTCTATTTTTTATGGAATTCTATTATTTTGAAGTAACTATTTTCGATTTTTTTTTTGGTTTAGAAAATCATTATTTTTTGTAATGAGTTGTCATATTTTGACCGGTATTTTTAAATATGTGGACAATTATATGTACTTTTAGTATTATATAGCTTTAAATTTTAATATATATATATATATATATCTCTCTGTTTTGAATACTTATATCTTTGATTTTAATTTTTATTATTGTGAAAACATATTTATTTTATGTTAAATTTTCAAATTAGTATATATATATATATATATCCTATAATTTTCTTTTAAATAAATTTTCTTATATTTGTTTACCTAAATTATATTGAATTCTATTTCATTTTGAAAGCATAGTTTCTAGAAATTTTGAAATCTTAGAAAATATTAAAACTTTTGTAGGCATTTTATATTTGTAAATTCTGACATTTTAGAAAATAGTAAACCTGTAATGATTTTATATTTGTAAATTCTGACATTTTAGAAATTAGAAAGAATTTGTATCTTATTCTAATATAATATTTCATTTTTCTATTACTTTGGAAATATTAACATTTAAAAAATAAATAATTAATAATAATGAATATATTTTGATTGATTGTTTTAAATGTTATGTGAAGACTATCAATGACTTATAGCCTCACCATTTATAAATAAAATCTAGAATTGAAAATTGTGACTTTTTAAAAACGTAAATTTTTTTCTAACAATTCCACATGTTCCTATTGATGATTTTAAATTTGATGTTGACAATCTAAATGGCAAATAACATCATAAGTACTTTATATGTTTTAGATGTTTTTGTTAATAAATGATATTAGATTTTTAATACATTGCAAATGTTTTAGATGTTTTTGTTACTTTAACTATTTTTACATTGATATACTATTTTACTTTGGCCTAAAATGTAATTTGGATTTATTAAACAAAATAGCAAACAAAATATTTTTTGTTAATATTACTATTTGGCTTTTGATTTTCTATTTTACTATAAAGGTTAACATTTTAATGTAACTTGTCAAATGTTAATACTTATTTTATTTTAATTATATATAATACTATTTTCGTTTTATTATTAGTTTTTTTTGGAACTATTAACATTTTGAAAAATGATAAATTATAATGATGAATTATCATATTACTTATTATATTCATTATTATTCAAGTTAAATTCCGAAATTATTATATATATTAAGTTATTATATGTATAATATTTTACTTTTGTTAGTTTATTAGAAACTAGATATGGACCCTTGCGTTGCACGGGTTTCGATTGAAGTTTTAATTTCATTGTATGATTTTTTATATATTATGTGAAAATTATTCAAGATATAATAATTATATTTTTCGTATAAGTTTTGGTTAATACTCCTATTTTAACAATCATAGATGGTGCATAAGTGAAGTGAGTTATTAGCAATCTATACATAAGGTTAGAGAAAAGAGCGCTATTCCCGAAAATTCAAAATCAAACTCAACGTAAAGAAATACAAAATAAAGAAAAATACAAAGACTATAAATATAGAAGCAAGTCAATTAAGTTGATGACAATGTTATACACTTTCTTAAGTTCTTAATGTAATGCATGTTTATATTTATTTTTATGTTATTATTCTTGTTCAAATATAATCTCTAATGCTTCCATGACAATTTAGTAATGTTTTGTGTTGTCATTGTAGGATCTCAATTTTTTTTTGTGTGTTCGTTAACATTTATATATTTTGGTTTGTTTGGTTTATTCATCTTTAAAATATTGTTAGTTCCCAGCTTTATCTACTTCTCTATATTTTCTCATAAAATAGAATTCTATTATAAATGTGAATCTCTCCATTGTATGATTATATTATAGAGTTTCTATATTTTAAGAAAAAAAATATAATGGAATATTATTTTCATCTCTTTATTCATAAACAAAAATATCATCTCTATATTTTACTATAAAAATAAAGAAAGTATATTGCATAATCATACATTGGAGCAAATCCATCTCTATAATATAATCAATCCTGAATCAAAATTGTGTGAATAACTGTTTATGAAAATAATGTTTTGTACATGTTGTAATAGACATGAAGAAAATACAATCATTAAAAAGTTTTTGTAATTTCATTTAATTTTGTGATATTGAATTTCAGATCTATATTTTGGAATCTCGTTTTTTATATAAAAAAGATTATTCAGTTTTTCTCACTTTGGATCTGCAGTTATAGTAACAAAAGTTTCTAGAAAATAAATATGCATATAGCCCTAAATTATTAAAATATTAATTAACAAAAAACAGTTACTGATATTGAAAAAGCCTAATCTTGAAAATTGAAACTTTTAAAAATAGTTAATATTAACTGGACATAATTATTTGATAGTAACTTTATTTTTCTTAATCCTAGAAAAAATAGAATTGTAAAAGATTATTTAATATTAAATTATTATTATAGAACCCTAAAAATTGTAAAAGAATATTTGATAGTTGTTTTCCTTTCTAAAAATCTTAATCAATAGAGATTTGTATCATATTTTTAAGTCATAACCAAAAGAGAATTGTAAACAATTATTTGATAATATTTTAAAAGAGAATTTAAATATGAACATGATACTAAAAATTATACAGTTACTAAAAGAACTGTAAAATAGTATTGATATAAATTTTAAAATAATAATTATTAAATTATTTATTAGAAACCAAAAATAATTATTTGATAGCAATTTAAAAAAAAAATTCTAAAAGATTAAAATAATTTGTAAAATTTTATATAACAGTAATTTACCTTTTCTACATCCTAAACAAAAACATAAAAGAGTATTTAATAGTATTTTTATATTTAAATTGTAAATAAAAAGGAGATTTATAAAATAGATTATGTTCCCTTTAAAAAAAATCTTTTAAAACAATTTTTTTACTTTTATAATAAAAAGTGTATATAGCCCTAAATTATAATTTTCTGTATAGAACAAATTAATTACATGATTATTCATAAATAATATTTTTAATAAAAATACAAAACTCAATAATTTGTAACTATTAATTTTTAACTTATTAATCAATATTTTTAATAAAAAAACAAAACTCAATAATTTGTAACTATTAATTTTTAACTTATTAATCAATATATGTATATCGATAATACAAAAAATATATTTTTGGTAACGCTGATTAATTATGTTAATATAAGTTATGAGAAACATTACAAATTGATGTTATTATTTTAATATAAATTATGATAAACATATCCTAGAAAACTTTTAATATCTAAAAATCTTATAATTTTTCTATTATCAACTAATTGCATGTAGAAGCTCTAATACTTCATGTTTGACTAAAAGGTAATGTTTTTACACAATATGAAACATTACATAAATGTATATACAT